>CM042405.1:38355563-38955563 GCA_023634145.1 Thymallus thymallus
ACTGAGATCTCAGAACGGGGATCTCGGAAATCTCTGACTTCCGACTTCATTGCATTCAAAACGACTGGGAACTTGGGGAAAAAACGAGCTCCAACTGGAAAAAAATCAATGTGAACGGTCCTCCAACTTGGGCATCTTTCTAGAGCTCCGACCTGACGATCACTGACGAGTTCCCAGTTGTTTTGAATGCGGCATGTGTTTCTTCTGTAACTTAATACAGTGGCCTGAAACTCATAGTTTACAGGCCACATTATGCTGGCTTGCACAGTGATGTGTAACTCCTATTGCAAACCAGCCAAACATATAGAATGTATGACATGAGACTGAGACTACCTTAAACAGCTCTACTGTAACAACCATTTCAGTAACAGGTGCAATAAGTCCAAGTAACAGATTAGAATAGTTTAGATAAATGTATTTTATTTATATTTGAGTTGCATAAGATGTATTAATCAATAAATAAAAAAATCTACCTGCAATAGAGCATGCTGGGAAATATAATAATGATGGGTGTAGTTTTGGCTCAACTGCAACACTGAGGTTATTTTTGTTAATTGAACTATTTACAGTGTTACACTAGATATGTTAAACTGAAAAATTCATCACTAGTTAACTAGTTGCTGTGTGCTATGATAAGGACACATCTGCAGGCTTCCATACATTTCAAGAACCTTACACCTTACAATTCTGAAGAACCGTAGATGCCATGTCAAGAACCCCACACTTAACTCAAAAGGTTATTTATCCAAGAAACCTTACGAGCTGAGAAATAACCATTTAGGAATCTTAATTTGTGTCAGTGTAGTTCCTTCTAAGAGAATTAACCCTAAAAATCCTTTTCTCACGTAGAAAGTAGTCTGTAGTCAAAATACACCTTTCACATTTCATGCCATCCATATACACTATTATTGTTTCAAATTACTATCCCCATTTATTCACATAATTTGCTTGTCATTGATTGTGGAAGTGTGTGTCAAGAGAGCGGTAGCTTTGAGTGGTATTGTGCTGCTGTTGTGTCTTGACAAAATGCAAGCTGACAGTCCTGTTTATTGAACAATTATAGTCAGCCAGCCTCCCACCCCACATGCTCTTTTCATTACTGCGATTGAAATCTGGTGAAGAAGGGGAGATTATAGACTAACGGATATGAGCTCTCTCTAGTAAATAGCTTCCTATTTTTAGTGGGAGTCTTGATAGGGGATTATCACTTCGCTCGAAGAAATCAGGGGCTAAGAGCCCAGCTTTGGCCCCCCACTGTGGCCACGACCGCTTCCCATGAAAGAGGTAAGCATATTGGATTGGATTGGAGTGCAGAGTGAGGTTATTACTGCACGCTTATCCTCCATCTCACTCTCTCACCTGTCATTGGATTGGAGTAGGGGTCAGCGCTCACCAGTGACCTTTGAGCCAGCACTCCATTGGGTAGATCATGATGGGTATTAGCAAATAAGGGGATATATTCGGAGAGGTGAAACGTTTTGAGTGTTGCAGATAGAAATGTAATGAATAAAGCTGAATAAAGGTGCCCAATTCTGCATGATTGACATGTCATATCTGTTCTGTACAATGTGTTTCTGTCTGAATGTTCTGCACCGTTCTCAATACACCAGTGGTTCTAAATTCAAACGATGAATAACATGGAAATATGTTGTGGAGAGAAATGTCATGAATAGAGCTGACACAATGTCAAATTCTACTTGACAGGCAGTCATATCTGTTCTATACAATGTGTTTCTGTCTGAACGTTCTGTAACTTTGCACCCTCGAGAACAGACACGTGGTTCTAAATGAACAATTATCAAAATCCAATATGTGATCGCTAGACAAGTGGGGGTTTGGACTCAGTTTTGGAAATGTGACCTGAATCTGAAACTGGCATTGTTTTCAGTAATTTACTTTGTTGAAGAGTCAAACCAAGCAGCTCGATTTAGTAAAATGTGTACTTTCATCTCAGTAAGTAGCTGACTGAGTACCCTAATGGTACTACTTTAGACTGGGCAAACCAAAATACTATTTGCAACTAATCACCCTCATTTGATAAAAACGGTTGGCAACATGAGTGAGACTAAATAGATTCTGTAGATTAAATATTAACGTGCATAGAAGAATAGTCGACCAAAAAGTTGATAGTTAAAGTTGCCAATTTAAGAACTTTATCAAAGGAAATTCATAGCACTCTCCTCAATAGTTTTTTTGGGTAAAAGTTTTAAAAGTCAATGATTGGTATTTGTGTTGGTCTTTGAGTAACTGAGGTTTAATACAAACGTTTGGACACCAACTCATTCTAGAATAATAGTGAGGGGGCTCATTAGCATATTTGGGTTCATGGTCTAAAATATGTTGTATTTGTGCCAACCGGTAGTGGATGTGTTGTACCAGGTTAAGTGGTTTTATCATCATGTTGATGAAGGTTGACCACCTGATTTGTCCAAGCCCAGTGCCAACATCTGTGCAAGAACTTTTGACAATCAAGAGCTGCATTGTTAAGAGTTTACTGTAAGTTAATGGCAGTTGGTCACCAGGATGTTTATTTGTCTATCATTTCCTGTCAGAGCTTGCTGAAAGTAATTATTGTAAAGTTCACTGCAGCTCCTATTATGTGTGTGCTTGGTTTACTTTAAGCAATGGGAAATTATTTATTTGTCTGATGTGCTTCTGTCACGGTCGCTATGAGACAGGACCCGAGGCGCAGAGCTGTAGTACGAAGACATTCCTTTAATCCAGTAATAATTCCAAAACCGAACAAAGGAGAGACAGCGACCATGAACCGGCGTGAAAACAAAAGGAACACATAAAAACCCACAACAGAACATAAATAGGCCCAATTAGAGACAATGTGGCACAGCTGATCTAACTGGGGACCAACTCCACAACAGAACCATAGAGAATTCCAGAGAGGTCTCTGGACACTAAACCTGGAAAAACATAAAGGTTTCCAGAGACCCCTCTGAACATAATTCCTTACAGCCTCTCTGATTTGATTTCATTCCATAATATAACAGCATGGCCACAAACAAAGCAATGCATTTAAAATAACAACACTAAGAAAATAAAATACTAAATTCATAATAATAATGAGTAAAAACGTTTTCTCTCTTGCTTCAGAGGATGTTGCCCATGTGCTTTCTGTGAGGCATTCTAGTTTGAATATTCACAAATACAGTAAGTGAACTGCTACTGTGTTTTACTTATATCAGTTTTTACAGTAATATCCAAAATACATATTTTTGGGTAGTTACATTTTTTCCCATAACTGTCAGGCTCTGGCCATTTGCTTCTCTATAGTTCTATGGTCAGAGTCTGGCAGATCTAGTATTTCTACGTCTGTGTGGTGTTGTGTGTGGGATCCCTAATTTGAGGCAGCTGCTATGCATTACCTCTAATTAGGGATCCTACTTAATTGTCTATGTTCCACTCCCTTGGCGTGGTTCATTGTTATATGTTGTCCCGTGTTCGTGCTACGTGTGTCATCTTTATATTGCATTTGTTATTTTGTATAGTTCGATGTCCAGTCTAGTTTATTTATATAATAAACGATGTCGAACTATCGCTACGCTGCGCCTTGGTCTCTCTACACACCCGAACGTGACAGAATGAACCACCACCCGACCAAGCAGCGTAATACTGGAGCAAAGGAGAAGAGGAAAGGAAGACAGCGGCGTTCTAGAGGTAACGGAGCCCGTAGTCAACCCCAGGAAAATTTCGGGGGGGGGCTATGGGGATGGTCTGGCAAGGAGGAGGACGCGCCAGTACCACTCTCCATGTGGGATTCGCTGTGCCCTAAATATAAATGGGGGGCACAAAGTGTTGAAGAGGAGGAATATTTGGAGAGACATTTTGGAGACGTTCTGGAGGAGATGTGGGAGATAGCGGAAGAGGTGGAACGGGAAATGTCGGAATGGAAAAATCTGTGTCCAGTCGCCTACTCCACTCCCGTGAAAGAGCAGTCCGCTTTACCGGTGCCCAGTCGGGGTCCGGCCGTCTGCTCTACTCCAGTGCCAGAACAGTTCGCTCCAACGGTGCCCAGTCCGGGTCCGGCCGTCTGCTACACTCCAGTGCCAGAGCAGTCCGCTCCATCGGTGCCCAGTCGGGGTCCGGCCGTCTGCTCTACTCCAGTGCCAGAACAGTTCGCTCCAACGGTGCCCAGTCCGGGTCCGGCCGTCTGCTACACTCCAGTGCCAGAGCAGTCCGCTCCATCGGTGCCCAGTCTGGGTTCGGCTGTCTGCTACACTCCAGTGCGCCTCTCCAGTCCGATACGTCCTGTGCCTGCTCCCCGCACTCGCCCTGAGGTGCGTGTCATTAGTCTGAGGTGCGTGTCATTAGTCCGGTGCCACCAGTGCCGACTCCACGCACCAGGCTTCCAGTGCGCGTCTCCAGTCAGGTACGTCCTGTGCCTGCTCCCCGCACTAGCCCTGAGGTGCGTGTCATCAGTCCGGTGCGATCAGTGCCGACTCCACGCACCAGGCTTCCAGTGCGCGTCTCCAGTCAGGTACGTCCTGTGCCTGCTCCCCGCACTCGCCCTGAGGTGCGTGTTATTAGTCCAGTGCCACCAGTGCCGACTCCACGCACCAGGCTCCCAGCCTGGAGCCTCCCGTGATGGTCGACAGCCCGGAGCCTTCCGTGACGGTCGACAGCCCGGAGCCTCCCGTGATGCTCGACAGCGCACTGGAAGATGTCGAACTATCGCTACGCTGCGCCTTGGTCTCTCTACACACCCGAACGTGACAATAACGCAAAGTAATTTACAGTAATCTAATGTATTCAGTTCATACAGTACGTAATTGTTGATGATACAGTAATTTACTGTGACAGAATATAATTACATTGGAGTGAACATAAAATTCACAACAACATCCAGGCAACTAACTGCCATTAGGTTACTGTGAAATAACCTCAACAGTGCAGCTCTTTATTGTCTCATGCTTTTGCGAAGAAGGCAGAACTGACAGTATTAGAAGTAGTGTGATGGACCGTAAAAATTACATGAACTTTTTAACAGTGCAACATTTCATGACATAAAGGAAAACATGGCAGAGAGAGAAATAACAGAACGGTTGTTCACAACCACACAAAAAAGGGTTCTTGAGGGGTTCTTTGTCAGGGATGAGGGTAATACGTCTAAAAATGTATTTTGTTGCATATCAGGAAGGGTTCTTTACTGCTGTGATGGTTTAAAAAGGTTTACGGTAAACAACAAGTTACTGAATTTTTGTATTTGTGCCAACTGTTAGTGGATAATAATAATAACTATAATATTATTTTCTTTCCAAAACACTTGAGCGTGCTGTCTCTGACCAAACCTCTCGCTATCTCTCTCAGAACCATCTTCTTGATCCTAACCATTCAGGCTTCAAGATGGGTCACTCAACCCAGACTTTTCTCTTCTGTGTCACGGAGGCTCTCCGCACTGCCAAAGCTGACTCTCTTCTGTTCTCCTCCTCCTACATCTATCCTCTCCACCATCACAGGGATAGGCGTCTCAGGCTCTGCACACTCTTGGACTGCATCCTACCTGGCAGGCTGCTCCTACCAGGTGATGTGGAGAGGATCTGTGTCTGCACCACGTACTCTCACTACTGGTGTCCCCCAGGGCTCGGTCCTAGGCCCTCTGCTCTTCTCTCTATACACCAAGTCACTCGGATCCATTATATCTTCACATGGTCTCTCCTATCATTGCTATGCAGATGACACTCAACTATGTGGATGCCACCCCCCCAGAGTGCAAAGAACCTTGGCGTGACCCTGGATGACACCCTGTCGTTCTCTGCAAACATCAAAACATCAAAACTCGCTCCTGCAGGTTTATGTTCTACAACAGCCATAGATTACTGATGTGTTCAAAACAACTAGGAACTGACTTCAGTGCGTTCAAAACAACTGGAAACTTAGGAAAAAACAAGCTTAGACTAATTCTACGGTCATCCAACTCGGAATTTCTTATAGCTCTGACATTCCGACCTGAAGATCACTGACGTCATGGTTTGACCTCATATGTTTTTTGAGTTCCCAGTTGTTCTGAATGCGGCATGTGTTTCCTAGTGACAGAGACATGGTTGTTGCATTCATACATTTTCAGTCCTGTGGCCTTCACCAAGTGACATCATAAGTGAATATGTTGTCATTAAAATTAAATTATTTAAGACAATGCATATTTCATCAGGAAGCGGTGCAGCTCCTATTCAAGGCAATTGTCATCTCCCATCTGGACTACTGCAACTTGCTATTGGCTGGGCTCCCCGCTTGTGCCATCAAAACCCTGCAACTTATGCAGAACACTGATAACTACTTTGTTGAGGAAAACTGAACTTACTAAGGCTGAGATATGTGGTTGTCCCACCTAGCTGTCTGAAGATGAATGCACTGACTGTAAGTTGCTCTGGATAAGAGCGTCTGCTAAATGTAATGTATAACCTCGCCTCCCGAGTGTTTCGGAGGACTCAATGCTCTCGACCTTCACCTCTCCAGAGTCCATACAGGAGTTACAGCGATGGGACCAGACTGTAAATACTAATTGGATATCATGAAAATTGGGGAGAAAAAGGGGTAAAAAGTACAAAAATAAAACAATAAATGTAAGTCATGTATAACCTTAAAATGGGGGGCAGTGGATAAGGTGGACATTTCCATCTGATCGACACTGGTCTTATGGTTCACCGCCAGCTAACAGGTGAGATGATTACTGAACAAGGTTTTTTTGTAATTAGACATACAGTACCATATACAAATCACGGACTGCTCCGTTATCCAATTATGTTGACATTATCTCAACCACCTACCCACTCCCTCATCCTACCTACAGGCGAGGTGAAAAAGTACAGAGAGAACCTCATGAGAGAGCTGCTGGAGGAGCACCACACCCCTCGGCACCATCCACTGGGGGCCGTCCTGCTGCAGACAATCCCCTACGCCTCACTGCATTGCATTTTCCCTACAAAGTCCCTCAAATTGCTGCTCATGGCAGTCACACACAGAGGCACTGCAAAGTCTGCATGTCCAGCACTAGGAGAAGAAAGCAGAGGAGGTTGACAAAGTAAATGTGTTTAGCTTTTGACACACCCCTGTACTATACACTCACACCCCTGTACCATACACTCACACCCCTGTACTATACACTCACACCCCTGTACTATACACTCACACCCCTGTACTATACACTCACACCCCTGTACCATACACTCACACCCCTGTACCATACGCTCACACCCCTGTACTATACACTCACACCCCTGTACCATACACTCACACCCCTGTACTATACACTCACACCCCTGTACCATACGCTCACACCCCTGTACCATACACTCACACCCCTGTACCATACACTCACACCCCTGTACCATATGCTCACACCCCTGTACCATACGCTCAAGCACTATTGAGCACATCTCTAGCAATTACTGACTGACTGACTGACTTGACAGGTGACATGTCATGATACTACCTGTATGCCTTTAGGGTGGGAGATGGGAATGCAGTTTTTGTTGTGCAATCACTACATGAATATAGAACATGGGTTTTGCATATTTATAAGTTGTCCGTCCTTTCTTCAGTTTTTTTTCCCTCTAGTAAAACTCTTTTTTTTTTGTCAAACACTACCAATACTTCAATAAAATAGACAGATTGGCCCATATCTATAAAATAGATAACCATTACATATAGGCCCATGTCTATAAATAGACAACCATTACATATAGGCCCATGTCTATAAAATAGACAACCATTACATATAGGCCCATGTCTATAAAATAGACAACCATTACATATAGGCCCATATCTATAAAATAGACAACCATTACATATAGGCCCATGTCTATAAAATAGATAACCATTACATATAGGCCCATGTCTATAAAATAGACAACCCTTACATATAGGCCAATATCTTTAATATAGACAACCATTACATATAGGCCCATGTCTATAAAATAGACAACCCTTGCATATAGGCCCATATCTTTAATATAGACAACCATTACATATAGGCCCATGTCTATAAAATAGACAACCATTACATATAGGCCCATGTCTATAAAATAGACAACCATTACATATAGGCCCATGTCTATAAAATAGACAACCATTACATATAGGCCCATGTCTATAAAATAGACAACCATTACATATAGGCCCATGTCTATAAAATAGACAACCATTACATATAGGCCCATGTCTATAAAATAGACAACCCTTACATATAGGCCCATATCTTTAATATAGACAACCATTACATATAGGCCCATGTCTATAAAATAGACAACCATTACATATAGGCCCATGTCTATAAAATAGACAACCATTACATATAGGCCCATGTCTATAAAATAGACAACCATTACATATAGGCCCATGTCTATAAAATAGACAACCATTACATATAGGCCCATGTCTATAAAATAGACAACCATTACATATAGGCCCATGTCTATAAAATAGACAACCATTACATATAGGCCCATGTCTATAAAATAGACAACCATTACATATAGGCCCATGTCTATAAAATAGACAACCATTACATATAGGCCCATGTCTATAAAATAGACAACCCTTACATATAGGCCCATGTCTATAAAATAGATAAACCTTACATATAGGCCCATGTCTATAAAATAGATAACCATTACATATAGGCCCATGTCTATAAAATAGACAACCCTTACATATAGGCCCATATCTTTAATATAGACAACCATTACATATAGGCCCATGTCTATAAAATAGACAACCCTTACATATAGGCCCATATCTTTAATATAGACAACCATTACATATAGGCCCATGTCTATAAAATAGACAACCATTACATATAGGCCCATGTCTATAAAATAGACAACCATTACATATAGGCCCATGTCTATAAAATAGACAACCATTACATATAGGCCCATGTCTATAAAATTGACAACCATTACATATAGGCCCATGTCTATAAAATAGACAACCATTACATATAGGCCCATGTCTATAAAATAGACAACCATTACATATAGGCCCATGTCTATAAAATAGACAACCATTACATATAGGCCCATGTCTATAAAATAGACAACCATTACATATAGGCCCATGTCTATAAAATAGACAACCATTACATATAGGCCCATGTCTATAAAATAGACAACCATTACATATAGGCCCATGTCTATAAAATAGACAACCATTACATATAGGCCCATGTCTATAAAATAGACAACCATTACATATAGGCCCATGTCTATAAAATAGACAACCATTACATATAGGCCCATGTCTTAAAAATAGACAACCATTACATATAGGCCCATGTCTTTAAAAAAAACAACCATTACATATAGGCCCATGTCTTTAAAAAAAAACAACCATTACATATAGGCCCATGTCTTAAAAATAGACAACCATTACATATAGGCCCATGTCTTAAAAATAGACAACCATTACATATAGGCCCATGTCTTTAAAAAAAAACAACCATTACATATAGGCCCATGTCTTAAAAATAGACAACCATTACATATAGGCCCATGTCTTAAAAATAGACAACCATTACATATAGGCCCATGTCTTTAAAAAAAAACAACCATTACATATAGGCCCATGTCTTTAAAAAAACAACCATTACATATAGGCCCATGTCTTAAAAATAGACAACCATTACATATAGGCCCATGTCTTAAAAATAGACAACCATTACATATAGGCCCATGTCTTTTCTATAAAGAAAAGAGTTCAGGTTTAAAACAAAAGCTGGCTTCAATTTTTGGCAAGAAAGATGATGATGTTGCCAAATAATGAGAAATACTGTTTGTTGTTTCTGAAAGTAGAGAATAAAGAGGAAATATAAGTCATTAGAATTCAGGATATATCAATAAAACAATATTACAATGAAGTAACATGACACTGCTCTAAAATAACAAGTTGACAAAATCACAATTAACAGAAAAGGTTTCCATCCAATTGGCGACAGATTTTCATGTACCAAATAAAAATGTTAAGTTCAATGTATTTCCATTGCATTTTCAACTCTATCGATAGTTTTGTCACAAAAACAGTTGCATTTATAACATTGTACCGAACTTCCTGTTTCCATCACAGCTGTCATGATGTTTTAATATACTGATATAATGATATACATAAGAAACAGTAAGAAACAGTAACTGAAGGGCTCCACAAGTGCTCATGTTAAGGCCTGGGCAGCTTCAAAGGATACAACACAAGCTAAAACTACTGACACCATTAGCATTGTTTTACAGAGCTAATAGAATTTAGTATAACACCGTAAAGGTTATACAATTAATAGCTCGCGTTTCTGCGGTTAGAAAGGAATACTCACAGAATACATTATGCTCCATACAGTTGAAGTGGGAAGTTTACATACACTAAGGTTGAAGTCATTAAAACTCATGTTTCAACCACTCCACAGATTTCATGTTAACAAACTATAGTTTTGGCAAGTCGGTTAGGACATCTACTTTGTGCATGACACAAGTCATTCTTACAATAATTGTTTACAGACAGATTATTTCACTTATAATTCACTATATCACAATTCCAGTGGGTCAGACGTTTGACTGTGCCTTTAAACAGCTTGGAAAATTCCAGAAAATGATGTCATGGCTTTAGAAGCTTCTGATAGGCTAATTGACATCATTTGAGTCAATTGGAGGTGTACCTGTGGATGTATTTCAAGGCCTACCTTCAAACTCGCTGCCTCTTTGCTCGACATCATGGGAAAATCAAAAGAAATCACCCAAGACCTCAGAAAATAAATTGTAGACCTCCACAAGTCTGGTTCATTGTTGGGAGCAATTTCCAAACGCCTGAAGGTACCACGTTCATCTGTACAAACAATAGTACGCAAGTATAAACACCATGGGACCACGCATACCGCTCTGGAAGGAGACGCGCTCTGTCTCCTAGAGATTAACGTACTTTGGTGCAAAATGTGCATATCAATCCCAGCACAACAGCAAAGGACCTTGTTAAGATGCTGGAGGAAACAGGTACAAAAGTATCTATATCCACAGTAAAACGAGTCCTATATCGTTAGCAAGGAAGAAGCCACTGCTCCAAAACCGCCATAAAAAAGCCAGACTACGGTTTGCAACTGTACATGGGGACAAGGATCAACATTTTTGGAGAAATGTCCTCTGGTCTGATGAAACAAAAATAGAACTGTTTGGCCATAATGACCATCGTTATGTTTGGAGTATAAAGGGGGAGGCTTGCAAGCCGAAGAACACCCTCCCAACAGTGAAGCACGGGGGTGGCAGCATCATGTTGTGGGGGTGCTTTGCTGCAGGAGGGACTGGTGCACTTCACAAAATAGATGGCATCATGAGGAAGGAAAATTATGTGGATATAATGAAGCAACATCTCAAGACATCAGTCAGGAAGTTAAAGCTTGGTTGCAAGTGGGTCTTCCAAATGGACAATGACCCCAAGCATACTTCCAAAGTTGTGGCAAAATGGCATAAGGACAACAAAGTCAAGGTATTGGAGTGGCCATCACAAAGCCCTGACCTCAATCCTATAGAAGATTTGTGGGCAGAACTGAAAACATTTGCGGGTACAAGAAGGCCTACAAATCTGACTCAGTTACACCAGTTCTGTCAGGAGGAATGGGCCAAAATTCACCCAACTTATTGTGGGAAGCTTGTGGAAGGCTACCTGAAACGTTTGACCCAAGTTAAACAATTTAAAGGCAATGCTACCAAATACTAATTGAGTGTATGTAAACTTCTGACCCACTGGGAATGTGATGAAAGAAATAAAAGCTGAAATAAATAATTATCTCTACTATTAGTCTGACATTTCACATTCTTAAAATAAAGTGGTGATCCTAACTGACCTAAGACAGGGAATTTTTACTAGGATAAAATGTCAGGAATTGTTAAAAACTGAGTTTAAATGTATTTGGCTAAGGTGTATGTAAACTTCCTACTTCAACTTTAGTTACATAAGATGTACTACAGTAGAAACAACAACACGATAGACAGAAACTATAATGATAACATAATAAAGCACTTACTTTGATAGGAAGTCACACATCCAAAGTTATTATTAGTAAGGAAAACAACAATGAAGGCGATGAGGGCGCCGGCCGGAAAATGAGCCGGGGGGGAAAATGAGCCGGCTGGAAAATGAACCGGGGGGGAAAATGAGCCGTCTGGAAAATTAGCCGGGGGTTGGGAAATGAGCCAGGGGGGAAAGTTCAGGCAAGTTCTGTACTGACTAGAGATGACCCGGGGAAACACTGGGGGAGTGCTTGGGCTCTCATCAAAGAGGTAAGTTTGTCCGGCTCATCTACCTAATCCTCGTCTCACATTAGCATAGCATTAGCATAGCAAGCCTCATACTTAAATTGTCCGCCACAGTGAAATGGGCTCCTTCTATGTGAATTAATGAGGAGGCGGAACACATCTCATTTCAAACTGTTGTTTAAAAATAACACAGTTGTTTGTAAATAATTCAAAATTGACAGGTTGAAATATAGCCTATTGACAACTGGCAGGCAGTGTGCCTTGGTTTGATGGCAGCACGGGTTAACTGTCCTGTTGCATAACAATCACATTTTGGAGCAGTGAGCGCATTTGCATGACAAAACTCACGCTGGGGGGACCGTCAGAGATATTTAGAACTCACCTGTGAAAAGGTTAAAGGTACCGACCAGTACCATGTGAGCAACTGTGTACCATAAGCGCATCTGAAGTACAACTGGTGATCCTGTCATTGGTTCTACCTGGATCCAGAGGGTTCTTCATGAGGAGGTTCTATGTAGAACCCAATTGGCTTCCCCTACAGGGACAAAACAATGATCTCACATCGGGTTCCTTGTGAGAGGGTTCTAAAAAAGTTAATTCTTATCTTTGAACAATCTCTATCATACCCACAGACCTGGTGGTGTAGCAGGAAATGCAGGTTGCTGACAACTGAGAGGTTAGTGAGTAGGTTCAATCCCAAGTAATCAGACTACAATAGCATACTGGCCCTTACAGCAATAATACCTCAAACCAGCTCTGCAAATACAGTGACTTACTGTATTTTCACTGCAACCAGTGGCCGAGACATTTTTAACAGTGTGGTTATACAAAGGGTTATTCAACGACCCAATATAAGGTTCTACATAGCCCAAAAAAGGGTTCCCACGTAGGGATAAAATGAAGAACCCTTTTTGTGCATCACAGGGTTGTCACTAGCTTCCACAGCCACAAAGTCAGAATTATGGCTAAACGCCACCTATTTTTACAATTTCTCTTTTTTTTTTTAAGTATTTTAAAACGAACCCTAACCTAAACCCTAACCACACTGCTAACCTAATCTAACCTATGCCTAATCCTAACCTTAAATTAATTTTAGTTTTCATAAATTTTTGCGGCTATGGAATCTAGTGGAAACCCCATCACAGCTGTAAAGAACCCTTCCTGATATGTAAAGAAAAAAAATGGTTACATAAAGAGTATCACCCTCACCGCTGACAAAGACTCATCAATATAGATGTATTAATTGTCAGGCTCTGGCCATAGAGAAGCCTTTGGCTCATCTATTTAGCCATGGTTAGAGCCTGACAGATCTAGTATATCTAGTTCTGTGGTGTTTTGTGTTGGATCCCTAATTAGAGGCAGCTGCTATGCGTTGTCTCTGATTGCGATCCTACTTTAGTTGTCATGTCCCCCACCTTAGTGTGGTTCATTGTCTTTATGTCAGTCAAGGAGGAGAAGTGTAAGTGTCTGTATTTGTTGTAGTTTTTCTTGTTTTGAGTATTTCTTTGTTAAGTATATTTAAGTTAAATAAAGAATATGTTGAACTACTACTGCGCTGTGCCTTGGTCAACTTACACACCCAGTCGTGACATTAACAGAGTGTAGGGACGTGTGACTCCAGGGACTGACTGAAAAGTCGTCCACAGCCATTATTTCCACCTTCTGTCTGGCTACTAGGTCTCTGTGTTCAGTCAAAACAGATGATTAATGTCCCTTTTTATCCCTCCTGTCTTTTTCCCTCCTTTATCTGATCTTGAGCGTTTTGTTTCGCTCTTCCCGGCCTTTGCCTGCTCCATGTTTTCTCCATACTGTATTTCAGGTAATTCTACAGTTTTTCTGTAAAGGACAGTTTTGAAATGAGAAAAACTTGACTTTTTACTAGTTTTGGTGGCTTGTGACTTCACGATGCCTGCCATGGAACTTGTCATAACATGCAATAAATGCAGCTACTATTTGTACTATAAAACACATCGAAATACAATGTTATTAGTAGTTTTACTACAAAATTAATGTAAAGTATTTCCAACTAATGCTGTAAGTATAACGACCAAAATGAATAATGTCTGTTAAAGGGAGTGTGATCCCCACATTCTTTCCATCGGTCTCTGGATCAATAGAAATGAGAGGTAGCATTTAATAGAGCTTGCTTTCCAAATCAATACAGGTTATTGATTATAATATATCCATCAGGTGAACTGTATTTTCTGAGCACTTTCAGATGCCACATGTTGCTATTTAGTTAGTGATACAGTGAGTGCTATAGTCTTACTCTCAGAAAACCATATTGATTTAGCCCGAAGCCATCGAAAAGCTCATATATTATTAGTGAGGAGTATTTTGAATCTGCTTAAATATCACTCGTTCGGTGCATTTTGCCAATGCCTAGTTGTTTTGTGGACTCCAAGAAAGGGATGAAATCTTTAATGAATGTGGATATAAATACAGACACAGAACTAAATATATAAGCTACATTTAATGTCTACACAGCTCTGGGTTTACAGTACAACCTGCTTGTCAGTTAAGAACAAATTCTTATTTGTAACACCGGCCAAACTTGGACGACACTGGGCCAATTTTGCACTGCCCTCTGGGATTCCCAATCGCGGCCGGTTGTGATACAGCCTGGATTCAAACCAGGGTGTCTGACACCTCTAGCACTGATATGCAGTGCCTTAGACCTGCCACCAGGAGCATAAGTGGCGCAGCGTATGGCATGCATGCATTGATCTGCTGGCTAACAACAATGTAGAAAATTCCCTGAATACATATTTAAAAAATGACAAACTCACACCTTCGCCACTTCTCCCCCTCCTCTCCCCTCAGCTCCCCCTGCTCTACGACTTTCTGTCAACGAGACCTTGGTGGTAGACCCCGGGAAGGACGTGACCCTGTCATGCGAGGTGACTGCTGGATTCCCTAAGCCCACCATTACCTGGTCGCGCTACCTCAACACGTTGCCGAGAAACTCGTTGGTAAGAGATGGGACTCTGACGCTGCGCTCTGTGACGCCCACCGACTCAGGCTTCTACAACTGCACGGCAGTCAACAACGTGGGGAACCCGGCCAAGAGGAACGTCAACCTCCTCGTCCGAAGTGAGTGTTTGTGTGTTTGTTTGTGCATGTCTTTTTGAGGGTTGAATTTGCACTGATAAACAGTCGGGTCTGAAATGATTGGAACCTTTTTTAAAGATGAGCAAAAAAGAATCCAGAAAAAAATAACACAAATACTGAGCTACAGTGTATTGTATGTATTGTTGCTAAAATAATGGAGAAATTATGTTATTTTATACTAATACAAGAGAAAGTAGTGTTTTTTCTCAAAAAGAAAGAGGTCAATTATTGGCACTTCTGTTTTCAACACCTCACCAGAGTCTTTTCTTAAAACCATTCCTTGATACAGAATCTTTGCAGATCTTTTAATATATTTTCAATTATGCCTTTTTGTGCCCCAAGACCAGTGAAGGCAAAATAGGCCCATAACATCAAATCCACCAACATCGTTTTTGCTCATGCATCATTATTTCAACACCAATCCACCACTATTCTCATGTCATCTGGCCATAGAACTGGTTCCAATCCAAGTGTCAATGCTGTTTAGCAAACTCAAAGCATTTACATTTGTTGGATGACATGAAAATAGAGCTCTTTGGCCACGCCCACCAGTGGTTGTTTTGGCATCGAAATAAGAAGGAATAAGCACAAAAGAACCCCATACCTACTGTAAAACATGGTGGTGGATATTTCATGTTATGTGGCCATCTTGCCTGGTCCACAGAACAGTTGGTCCACAGAACAGTTGGTCCACAGAACAGCTGGTCCACAGAACAGCTGGTCCACAGAACAGCTGGTCCACAGAACAGCTGGTCCACAGAACAGCTGGTCCACAGAACAGTTGCCCCAGTATTTAGGTTTGTTTAGGTGGGTTTTTCAGAAGTTCAATCAGGCTTTCTTGTGTTTCCTTCAGCAGTGGAGTCTTCCTATGTTTATGTCGTGACGTGATGAGTGTTATTATCAAATCAGTTCTCTATGTTTAATCCATTAAATTAATCATATAACTATTAACTCATCAGTAAAGCTGGGGCACCTGGGAAAATGTGTTTAAAGAGTTACTATCTTCTGAATTAAACTCTCAAATCACAGATAACAGTCACTTATTAATGTATGAACCCTAACTTTATTGATGAATCAGCAATACACCAATTGGCTCAATTATTTATTTACTAATTAATTAAACAATTACAGAATACATAAAATTACAGAATACATAAAACACACAGTAAATACAGTCTCTAGAAGACTAACAAAACATGACAGTTTGGTTATAACATGATGGAGAATTCAGGGAGAGGAAGGAGAGGAGAAAGAGACAAGACATTCCTCCACACCGCCTGGTCTTGTCCTTTAGTAATAGAGTAGAACATCATAATTTCAAAGTGGGGAACGTTCTCTGGCCTGGTTGGTACATTTTTAGCGAGTCATTTTAAGCACTCTGGACGGAAGGGCGGTTTCATAGCACTGACCTGCTCTTCTGACCTCATTAGGGGCGTGGCTTAGTTAGTGTACAACAGACATGAAGAAACATTATCACAATGAAAGACTAAAATCACATTTCTATCTTTTCAAAAGTATTCTGATACTTAATCATTTGTTGTATACAACCATTAGATGCAAACCTGACAACTGGAAAATGGACACTTTCAGAGATACAGTTATGTGGCTCTACAGTCTTTAGTGATGTCACAACATAAAAACAAATTCAACGTGATTGTTCTTTGAGTCAGCACTAACCATTTCCGACATTCTTTATGTTAGAAATATTGTTTCATTCTCCACTTTTGGGATGTTGGAGTTTTGGCGGGAAAATTCATTTTGTTCCACACAAGTTCTCTCCTTCAATACTGCTTTGCCAGCAAAGACAAAAGTCTCTGCAAGGAATGTATGACCTGTCGTTAAAACTGACCAATCGGAATCCACGGAGCAAGCCTTCCTGATCAGCTTATTTACTCAAGAAGCATCACAGGCCTTTATGTTGGCACCCCAGCACATCACTGAAAAAAAGATGGCCACAGACTGGGGGGCCCCGGTGTTGCTCACTGCACGTTCTGACACACAGCTCTGTAGCCACACAAATTGTGGCCTACCGGTCAGGTAGTCCGTAACCCAGGCGACTAAGGGTGCTTCCACTTTCATCCTCTTCAAGACGTTTCCCTGGTTTGTCTCCCTGAGTATAGTATTTATTTGGGGCAAATCTTCTAGAACCCTCCACTTTATAAGTAAGAAGTGTATTAATCTCCCCTCCCACTGCAGTCAGCTGAATTACAGTCCCATCCCCTTGTTTCTCATGGCTCTCTTTTCATTGGGAGATTTCTCTTAATATTCTCTTGTTTTTGGATACATACTTTTTCTTGCAGAGATGAATAGGCTGAATGATTTGACCCCTAAGATAAGCCTTAACACTCTCCATAAAAGGGCTGGGCTGATACTTACCGACTGAGTTACATTGAATAACCTTTTGAAAATCCGTCTCTGTATGTATCAGGTTGATGATCTTTTAACAGTAGTTATAGGGCTGTGATCCGAGATGGTGACGTTCTTAATAATTCAGTTTCCTACCTGATGTGTAAGTATTGGACAGCCATTTGAGTCACCTAGTAGGGTTGTTGGGTTATTGTTGATGCTGGGTTGTTGAGCTACGACCCACTGGGTCAGAAGACTGGAGGCATGGAGAGTAAACGTAATTCTGGTTCAGGTTCTGTTGTATTGTCATAACATGTTAAGGTTGAGCACTGACACTGTTGTAGATTTTATGAGGCTTACACAAGAGTATGAGATCCTCCAGTGCCTATGTATATCCCAATGTTGGGAGAGTTACCTCTCTCTTATATTTAAATAATAATGTTATTACATTTATATTAAAATACAGTAGGTAATGTTAAGAAAATATCATAGCAAAAATGAAATTTTCAGTTTACAACATTATGAACAGGAATGACATTTACTCATGTGTAGCCAAAAAGAACAAGATGAACGCTACGCCCCGCAATAGGCCCAGATTACCCAACATTGTCTTAAAAGGTCCTGAACAGTCATTCTCTCATGGCTAACTACCAGGAAGTTTGAAAAGACAGGCTGAGTTTGCCGGGAGCTTATATTTATGAGCTCGCCGTTACTGATAGCTCTTTGAAACACCTACGCAGTAAGCAGCATTTCAGTAAAATCGTCTCAAGCTAATTTAGTGACACACAACACTAAATTGCATCAATGATATCAATTACTTTTATACATGTCCCAGTTGGCATGTTTCTTCTGATGTGGTTCACAGCAGCACTGATGGATGTGTTGTGTCCGTTTTGAATGACACAGTGTACACTAGTGAACCCTGCTGGTCAAAAGAATTTAGTGAAGCCAAAATATTATAGACGACGTCCCACACTATCTAGCGCATGCACAGCGTAGCCTTTTTGTCTTCTACCAAATAAATACCAAACCAAGCAGGTGGTTGTTCGACAAAACAAAGCTTCCCTAGTCCACAAATTCTATAGGATTCCAATAAAACAATCCAATAAAACATCCAATCAGGAGTCCAATAGGACTGGTTCCAAAATCTGATAGGATTTTCTATTGGTCATACTGCAAATTCACTTGCAACCTTGAATCACTCCCATATTGTGTTGTTGTGTTGAAGAGGTTGAGAACCTCAGAGAATTATCACTGGTGTGAGTAGGCTAATATATGGAGCTCCGGAGACACTGGAGAGAGGCTGTTCTTCAGTTTACTGGTCTTTAATCTTGATTGCAGTTTAACATAAATGTTCAGGTTTCTGTGCCATATTTAGCTGTGAGATTGTCCAATAAATCTGTATTTATCACATTGTAGTATGTAGTATGAAATAACAATGAATAGAATAATATCAATACTATGGCTTGACCAGTTATACAAAGTAGACAAGCTGAAAGAACGAGCTTCTGCACAGTCACTATGGGAGCTCTTTCTAGTCACTATGGGAGCTCTTTCTAGTCACTATGGGAGCTCTTTCTAGTCACTATGGGAGCTCTTTCTAGACACTATGGGAGCTCTTTCTAGTCACTATGGGAGCTCTTTCTAGACACTATGGGAGCTCTTTCTAGTCACTATGGGAGCTCTTTCTAGTCACTATGGGAGCTCTTTCCAGTCACTATGGGAGCTCTTTCTAGTCACTATGGGAGCTCTTTCTAGTCACTATGGGAGCTCTTTCCAGTCACTATGGGAGCTCTTTCCAGTCACTATGGGAGCTCTTTCTAGTCACTATGGGAGCTCTTTCCAGTCACTATGAGAGCTCTTTCCAGTCACTATGGGAGCTCTTTCTAGTCACTATGGGAGCTCTTTCTAGACACTATGGGAGCTCTTTCTAATCACTATGGGAGCACTTTCTAGAGAGCCCAGTTAAATTGATCTTATTTTTCCTCGTTAAACTTGTGAAAAATATGTAATGTGCACTTTCAGCCTAAATTGTTATTTATTTTTACATATTCAATTATTTTATATTGAGATCATTTCCTGTATGTGGACAGGAGCAGTGCAAGACGTTTCCCTGGTTTGTCTCCCTGAGTATAGTATTTATTTGGGGCAAATCTTCTAGAACCCTCCACTTTATAAGTAAGAAGTGTATTAATCTCCCCTCCCACTGCAGTCAGCTGAATTACAGTCCCATCACCTTGTTTCTCATGGCTCTCTTTTCATTGGGAGATTTCTCTTAATATTCTCTTGTTTTTGGATCATAGTTTTTCTTGCAGAGATGAATAGGCTGAATGATTTGACCCCTAAGATAAGCCTTAACACTCTCCATAAAAGGGTTGGGCTGATACTTACCGTTGAGTTACATGTCAAAAACGTTGGGAGTTCGGCTTGAATAACCTTTTCTTCATGGAGGAGATTACTGAGTAGTTTGGTTCACCAGGCTGACCTCCAGTCTTCATGGAGGAGATTACTGAGTAGTTTGGTTCACCAGGCTGACCTCCAGTCTTCATGGAGGAGATTACTGAGTAGTTTGGTTCATCAGGCTGACCTCCAGTCTTCATGGAGGAGATTACTGAGTAGTTTGGTTCATCAGGCTTACCTCCAGTCTTCATGGAGGAGATTACTGAGTAGTTTGGTTCATCAGGCTGACCTCCAGTCTTCATGGAGGAGATTACTGAGTAGTTTGGTTCATCAGGCTTACCTCCAGTCTTCATGGAGGAGATTACTGAGTAGTTTGATTCACCAGGATGACCTCCAGTCTTCATGGTGGCGATTACTGAGTAGTTTGGTTCATCAGGCTGACCTCCAGTCTTCATGGAGGAAATTACTGAGTAGTTTGGTTCACCAGGCTGTCCTCCAGTCTTCATGGTGGCGATTACTGAGTAGTTTGGTTCACCAGGCTGACCTCCAGTCTTCATGGAGGAGATTACTGAGTAGTTTGGTTCATCAGGCTGTCCTCCAGTCTTCATGGAGGAGATTACTGAGTAGTTTGGTTCATCAGGCTGACCTCCAGTCTTCATGGAGGAGATTACTGAGTAGTTTGGTTCACCAGGCTGACCTGAAAATGTTTTGTTTAAATGTGTGTGTGCATGTGAGTGTGAGAGTTAGGCTATATATATATATATAGACCCTTGAAGTTATTGAGGGATGATGTTTTGTCAATGTGAAAATAACAATTCCAGAGTATCGTACCTCTATATCTGATAGAGAGTTGACTATGTGAGGTGCAGCAGTGGGGAGGGTGAAGGTTATCGCAGTGTCTTGTGTTATATAGGGTTTAGGTAAACTGGGAGGTATGAGTATTTGTAGATGAAAGTGCATAATTGGCAAATATTAATGTTGTAAATGGACAAGATATTATTATTATTATGGACTGTATCTTTGTTTATTTCCCATGTGTAACTCTGTGTTGTTTTTTGTCGCACTGCTTTGCTTTGTCTTGGCCAGGTCACAGTTGTAAATGAGAACTAGTTCTCAACTGACCTACCTGGTTAAATAAAGGTGAAATAAAAAAAAAAAAATATATATATATATTGAGTTTCTTAAAAAAAGATGGAGCCAGGTAATTAGAGGAGGTAGCTAGTCTTGCAAATGTATGACACAGCAGCAAGGTCATTGATATAGATTAGGAATAATAAAGGTCCAATTATCAAACCCTGTCCTGTTATAACTAGCCTATATACAGTCCTTCCTGTTATAACTAGCCTACATACAGTCCTTCCTGTTATAACTAGCCTATATAAAGTCCTTCCTGTTATAACTAGCCTATATACAGAATGTAAAGTATGGTAGAAGACACAGCAGCAAGGTCATTGATATAGATTAGGAATAATAAAGGTCCAATTATCAAACCCTGTCCTGTTATAACTAGCCTATATACAGTCCTTCCTGTTATAACTAGCCTACATACAGTCCTTCCTGTTATAACTAGCCTATATAAAGTCCTTCCTGTTATAACTAGCCTATATACAGAATATAAAGTATGGTAGAAGACACAGCAGCAAGGTCATTGATATAGATTAGGAATAATAAAGGTCCAATTATCAAACCCTGTCCTGTTATAACTAGCCTACATACAGTCCTTCCTGTTATAACTAGCCTATATAAAGTCCTTCCTGTTATAACTAGCCTATATACAGTCCTTCCTGTTATAACTAGCCTATTTACAGTCAATCCTGTTATAACTAGCCTATATACAGTCATTCCTGTTATAACTAGCCTATATACAGTCCTTCCTGTTATAACTAGCCTATATACAGTCATTCCTGTTATAACTAGCCTATATACAGTCCTTCCTGTTATAACTAGCCTATATACAGTCCTTCCTGTTATAACTAGCCTATATACAGAATGTAAAGTATGGTAGAAGACACAGCAGCAAGGTCATTGATATAGATTAGGAATAATAAAGGTCCAATTATCAAACCCTGTCCTGTTATAACTAGCCTGTATACAGTCCTTCCTGTTATAACTAGCCTGTATACAGTCCTTCCTGTTATAACTAGCCTATATACAGTCCTTCCTGTTATACCTAGCCTGTATACAGTCCTTCCTGTTATAACTAGCCTATATACAGTCATTCCTGTTATAACTAGCCTATATACAGTCCTTCCTGTTATAACTAGCCTATATACAGAATGTAAAGTATGGTAGAAGACACAGCAGCAAGGTCATTGATATAGATTAGGAATAATAAAGGTCCAATTATCAAACCATGTCCTGTTATAACTAGCCTATATAAAGTCCATCCTGTTATAACTAGCCTATATAGAGTCCTTCCTGTTATAACTAGCCTATATACAGTCCTTCCTGTTATAACTAGCCTATATACAGTCCTTCCTGTTATAACTAGCCTATATGCAGTCCTTCCTGTTATAACTAGCCTATATACAGTCCTTCCTGTTATAACTAGCCTATATACAGTCCTTCCTGTTATAACTAGCCTATATACAGTCCTTCCTGTTATAACTAGCCTACATACAGTCCTTCCTGTTATAACTAGCCTATATAAAGTCCTTCCTGTTATAACTAGCCTATATAAAGTCCTTCCTGCTATAACTAGCCTATATACAGTCCTTCCTGTTATAACTAGCCTATATACAGTCATTCCTGTTATAACTAGCCTATATAAAGTCCTTCCTGTTATAACTAGCCTATATAAAGTCCTTCCTGCTATAACTAGCCTATATACAGTCCTTCCTGTTATAACTAGCCTATATACAGTCCTTCCTGTTATAACTAGCCTATATACAGTCCTTCCTGTTATAACTAGCCTATATACAGTCCTTCCTGTTATAACTAGCCTATATGCAGTCCTTCCTGTTATAACTAGCCTATATACAGTCCTTCCTGTTATAACTAGCCTATATACAGTCCTTCCTGTTATAACTAGCCTATATACAGTCCTTCCTGTTATAACTAGCCTATATACAGTCCTTCCTGTTATAACTAGCCTATATACAGTCCTTCCTGTTATAACTAGCCTATATACAGTCCTTCCTGTTATAACTAGCCTATATAAAGTCCTTCCTGTTATAACTAGCCTACATACAGTCCTTCCTGTTATAACTAGCCTATATACAAAATGTGAAGTATGGTAGAAGAAACAGCAGCAAGGTCATTGATATAGATTAGGAATAATAAAGGTCCAATTATCAATCCCTGTCCTTCCTGTTATAACTAGCCTGTATACAGTCCTTCCTGTTATAACTAGCCTATATGCAGTCCTTCCTGTTATAACTAGCCTATATACAGTCCTTCCTGTTATAACTAGCCTATATACAGTCCTTCCTGTTATAACTAGACTATATACAGCCCTTCCTGTTATAACTAGCCTACATACAGTCCTTCCTGTTATAACTAGCCTATATAAAGTCCTTCCTGTTATAACTAGCCTATATAAAGTCCTTCCTGCTATAACTAGCCTATATACAGTCCTTCCTGTTATAACTAGCCTATATACAGTCCTTCCTGTTATAACTAGCCTATATAAAGTCCTTCCTGTTATAACTAGCCTATATAAAGTCCTTCCTGCTATAACTAGCCTATATACAGTCCTTCCTGTTATAACTAGCCTATATACAGTCCTTCCTGTTATAACTAGCCTATATACAGTCCTTCCAGTTATAACTTGCCTATATACAGTCCTTCCTGTTATAACTAGCCTATATGCAGTCCTTCCTGTTATAACTAGCCTATATACAGTCCTTCCTGTTATAACTAGCCTATATACAGTCCTTCCTGTTATAACTAGCCTATATACAGTCCTTCCTGTTATAACTAGCCTATATACAGTCCTTCCTGTTATAACTAGCCTACATACAGTCCTTCCTGTTATAACTAGCCTATATACAGTCCTTCCTGTTATAACTAGCCTATATACAGTCCTTCCTGTTATAACTAGCCTACATACAGTCCTTCCTGTTATAACTAGCCTATATACAGTCCTTCCTGTTACAACTAGCCTATATACAGTCCTTCCTGTTATAACTAGCCTATATACAGTCCTTCCTGTTATAACTAGCCTATATACAGTCCTTCCTGTTATAACTAGCCTGTATACAGTCCTTCCTGTTATAACTAGCCTACATACAGTCCTTCCTGTTATAACTAGCCTACATACAGTCCTTCCTGTTATAACTAGCGTACATACAGTCCTTCCTGTTATAACTAGCCTATATACAGTCCTTCCTGTTATAACTAGCCTGTATACAGTCCTTCCTGTTATAACTAGCCTACATACAGTCCTTCCTGTTATAACTAGCCTACATACAGTCCTTCCTGTTATAACTAGCCTATATACAGTCCTTCCTGTTATAACTAGCCTACATACAGTCCTTCCTGTTATAACTAGCCTATATACAGTCCTTCCTGTTATAACTAGCCTATATACAGAATGTAAAGTATGGTAGAAGACACAGCAGCAAGGTCATTGATATAGATTAGGAATAATAAAGGTCAAATTATCAAACCATGTGGCCCTGGTAGATACACACCACAGGATATCTTGGCCCTGGTAGATACACACCACAGGATATCTTGGCCCTGGTAGATACACACCACAGGATATCTTGGCCCTGGTAGATACACACCACAGGATATCTTGGCCCTGGTAGATACACACCACAGGATATCTTGGCCCTGGTAGATACACACCACAGGATATCTTGGCCCTGGTAGATACACACCACAGGATATCTTGGCCCTGGTAGATACACACCACAGGATATCTTGGCCCTGGTAGATACACACCACAGGATAATGTTCTCTATCATAAACATATCTAGATAGCCAATTATATGTTTAGTCATGAAAACCGTAATAATGCAATTTAGAATGTATTTCATGAATAATATTTCATGATCAACTGTGTCAAACGTTTTGGATTAATCTAAAAACATGTCAAGAGCGATGTTGTTCAGGGCTGTAAAGATTTTATTCACAAGTTCCAAAGAGCTGTATCTGTGGAGTAGTTTTTACAAAACATACTGGTGCTCATATATACTGAACAAAAATATCTAAAGTGTTGGCCCCATGTTTCATGAGCTGAAATACAAGATCCCAGAAATGTTCCATACGCACAAAAAGTTTATTTCTCTCAAATGTTGTCAACAATTTTTTTTGCATCCCTGTTAGTGAGCATTTCTCAATTTCCAAGTTAATCCATCCACCTGACAGGTGTGGCATAACAAGAAGCTGATTAAACAGCATGATCATTACACAGGTGCACCTTGTGCTGGGGACAAAAAACAGGCAACTCTAAAATGTGCATTTGTCACACAACACAATGCCACAGATGTCTCAAGTTTTGAGGGAGATGCAATTGGCATGTTGGCTGCAGGAATGTCCACCAGATATTTTGACAGAGAATTGACCTGTGGGATTGTCTGAGACCAGCCAGACAGCTGATTAAACTGTGAGTTTACACAACCAGAAACCGTCTCAGTGAAGCTCATCTGCATGCTTGTCATACTCACCAGGTTCTTGACCTGACTCCACTTCGTCATCGTAACTGACTTCAGTATGCAAACGCTCACCTTTGATGACCACTGGCACGCTGGAGAAGTGCTCTTCACGGATGAATACCAGTTTCAACTGTACTGGGCAGATGGCGTCGTGTGGTCGAGCGGTTTGCATTTTTTTAATCGTTGGCAATTTAAATGTACAGAGATATCCTGAGGCCCATTGTTGTGACATTCATCCTCCACCATCACCTCATGTTTCAGCATGATAATGCACGGCCCCATGTTGCAAGGATCTGTTAACAATTTCTAGAAGCTGAAAATGTCCCAGTTCTTACATGGCCTGTTTCTCCCATTCTTCTCTGCAGATCCTCTCAAGCTCTGTCAGGTTGGATGGGGAGCGTCGCTGCATAGCTATTTTCAGGTCTCTCCAGAGATGTTCGATCAGGTTCAAGATCGGGCTCTGGCCGGGCCACTTAAGGACATTCAGAGACTTGTCCTGAAGCCACTCCTGCGCTGTCTTGGCTGTGTGCTTAGGGTCGTTGTCCTGTTGGAAGGTGAACCATCAAGGATTTCTATGTACTTTGCTCTGTTAATCATTCCTTCGATCCTGACTAGTCTCCCAGTCCCTGCCGCTGAAAAACATCCCCCAGGTTTCCTCCCCACGTGATGCATGGCATTCAGGCCAAAGTGTGGGACACAATGCAAATAGTCCGGGTAGCCATTTCATTACCTGTTCAGTAGTCTTATGGCTTGTGGGTAAAAGCTGTTGAGAAGCCTTTTGGACCTAGACTTGGCGCTCCGGTACCACTTGCCATGCGGTAGCAGAGAGAACAGTCTATGACTAGGGTGGCTGGAGTTTTTGACAATTTTTAGGGCCTTCCTCTGACACCGCCTGGTATAGAAGTCCTGGATGGCAGGAAGATTTGCCCCAGTAATGTACTGGGCCGTTCGCACTACCCTCTGTGATGCTCTCGATGGTGCAGCTGTAGAACCTTTTGAGGATCTGAGGACCCATGCCAAATCTTTTCAGTCTCCTGAGGGAGAATAGGCTTTCTTGTGCCCTCTTCACAACTGTCTTGGTGGGTTTGGACCATTCTAGTTTGTTGGTGATGTGGACACCAAGGAACTTGAAGCTCTCAACCTGCTCCACTACAGCCCCGTCGATGAGAATGGGGGCGTGCTCGGTCCTGTAGTCCACAATCATCTCCTTTGTCTTGATTACGTTGAGGGAGAGGTTTTTGTCCTGGCACCACACGGCCAGGTCTCTGACCTCCTTCCTATAGGCTGTCTCATAGTTGTCCGTGATCAGGCCTACTACTGTTATGTCGTCTGCAAACTTGATGATGGTGTTGGAGTCGTGCTTGGCCATGCAGTCATGAGTGAACAGGGAGTACAGGAGGGGACTGAGCACACACCCCTGAGGGGCCCCTGTGTTGAAGATCAGCGTGGCAGATGTGTTGTTACCTACCCTTACCACCTGGGGTGCGGCCCATCAGGAAGTCCAGGATCCAGTTGCAGAGGGAGGTGTTCAGTCCCAGGATCCTTAGCTTAGTGATGAGCTTTGAGGGCACTATGGTGTTGAACGCTGAGCTGTAGTCAATGAACAGCATTCTCACATAGGTGTTCCTTTTGTCCAGGTGGGAAAGGGCAGTGTGGAGTGCAGTAGAGATTGCATATTCAGTCAATCTGTTGGGGCGTTATGCAAATTGGAGTGGGTCCAGGGTTTCTGGGATAATGGTGTTGATGCACTTATCCTTGTAGAATAGTTCTCCCTTGGTTCTCGACAGTTATCTCCTATTTAGTTTCAAAGTTGAGAAGGTGCACGATGATAGCCCTGGTCCTCTGTGTTTCCTTCGCTCCAGGCCTGCTCTGGGCTCCAGGCCTGCTCTGGGCTCCAGGCACGGCTCTGGGCTCCAGGCCTGCTCTGGGCTCCAGGCCTGCTCTGGGCTCCAGGCCTGCTCTGGGGCTCCAGGCCTGCTCTGGGGCTCCAGGCCTGCTCTGGGGCTCCAGGCCTGCTCTGGGCTCCAGGCCTGCTCTGTGGGTCCAGGCCTGTTCTGTGGGTCCAGGCCTGCTCTGTGGGTCCAGGCCTGCTCTGGGCTCCAGGCCTGCTCTGTGGGTCCAGGCCTGCTCTGTGGGTCTCTCTATGACCAGGTGTAGCAGCCTTGATTTCCAAGAGCTCCCTCAGCATCTTGTCCACAAATGTAGACATTTTCTGCCACCTTTCTGCATTGAAGTCTCCCTCCTTTTGTAATTCCTCTACCTGTAGCTAATAGCTTCCTGTTGCGTTCCTCATTGTTCTTTTGTAATTCCTCTACCTGTAGCTAATAGCTTCCTGTTCCTCATTGTTCTTTTGTAATTCCTCTACCTGTAGCTAATAGCTTCCTGTTGCGTTCCTCATTGTTCTTTTGTAATTCCTCTACCTGTAGCTAATAGCTTCCTGTTGCGTTCCTCATTGTTCTTTTGTAATTCCTCTACCTGTAGCTAATAGCTTCCTGTTGCGTTCCTCATTGTTCTTTTGTAATTCCTCTACCTGTAGCTAATAGCTTCCTGTTGCGTTCCTCATTGTTCTTTTGTAATTCCTCTACCTGTAGCTAATAGCTTCCTGTTGCGTTCCTCATTGTTCTTTTGTAATTCCTCTACCTGTAGCTAATAGCTTCCTGTTGCGTTCCTCATTGTTCTTTTGTAATTCCTCTACCTGTAGCTAATAGCTTCCTGTTGCGTTCCTCATTGTTCTTTTCAATGTGGGTCGTCCATTTATACGTTTTCATGCCATCAATAGAGGTTTGCAGTATGAGGTGTCTGTCTCTGTTTCGGCTGTAATGTCATGGGTCGGTGAACGGCTTTAACAATGTGAAGATAATAGAGTTTCTTCTCTATGATGCCATCTTTCTCTTGAATTCTTATCCTTACTCATTGCCAGTCCGATTTAGAAGGTAAATTATGTACTTTTTAACATAGCCTTCCCCCAGAACAGCAGTTGGTGGAGCGCACCCTTCAAACATTGAATAATGAAAGCAGTTTGCAGAAGAAGATGGCTACAATAACAATATGTTGGCAGTTATCTTGGCCAAAGGCTGTGCAACCAAATACTAGCACTGGGGTTCTAATCATTTTTTCCATTTGTGTTTATTTTCTAAATTAAAATGTAAACTTAAGTTTACAAAAATACATTGATTCTGCAATGTTGAAAATCCAATAAAAATACTTTTTTAATTTCAACTTATTTTAGAAGAAATAGACCAAGGGTACCAGTATATATATCTGCAGCTGTATTGAATTAAAATATGTGTATACTGTTGAAAAGCATGGCGGCTAAGCACATGGCAGTGAAGTTAAGTCTCCCGTCCTCACCAAGCCCACTTGAGGAGCTTTTTCCTCGTCTGCAGTCCTGCACTCTCACTAGTGATGTTACGTTTGATAGCAGAGTGCCGAGGCAACGCAGCTAACTTTGAAGCAGTGTGCTGATGTGTGTATCACTTTATCAGAAGAACGTAGTCAATGATGTCTGGCTCTCTATCCTCCTCCTCCTCCTCTTTCTCCCTTACCCATCTCTCCCTCTCCTTCCTTACCTCTCCTTCCCTCCTCTTCCCCTCCCTACAACCCCACCTCTCCCCTCCTTCAACCAACTCCTTCCCTCCCTACACCCCTCTTCCTCCTCTTGCCCTCCCTACACCCCCATCTCTCCCCTCCTTCAACCAACTCCTTCCCTCCCTACACCCCCACCTCTCCCCTCCTTCAACCAACTCCTTCCCTCCCTACACCCCTCTTCCTCCTCTTGCCCTCCCTACACCCCCATCTCTCCCCTCCTTACCACCTCCATCCCCCACCTCAGGTATGGGCAACCTTACCTTCCAGATCACACCTGACTCCAACAAGGACAGTGAGAGCATCCAGATGGGCCGTGACCTCAAGCTTTCGTGCCATGTGGATGCTCAGCCCCAGGACAAGGTCATCTGAAAAAATAAATTCGTAATAATAATATTAATAGGGTATGACCCCTTTATAATGTCTTATAATTGTCTCATAATGACAGACTAAATAAGTTGAGAGAGTTGAGACAGATTAACCTTTTAAGTAAATAGACATAATCCTTGTTATAAGACATTATAAAGGCTCTTACATGCTTATAACAAGTTACAATGAATTCAGTAAAGTGTATATATAGTGATATATTAACACAATGAAATAACCTCTTGCTGTATTATTATACTGTTAGGTCAACTACACGTGGTACCAGAACGCAGTGCTCATCCACAACTCGGACAGGCTAATTGTGCTGTGCAGCGACCCAGACATGGCGCCTGGTACTAGCAGTCTGGAGATCGTGGACATGAAGTTCCGCGACCAGGCCACCTATAGCTGTGTGGCCAACTTCCCCGGGAGCACAGTGCCGGAGCTGAGGGTGGACATCAACATCACCCAGAGCAGCGGTGAGTGGACTGTTCCTTTGTTCTGTTGCCATGTTCACATGTTATCGAAGTTATTGGAAGCTCCTAGTTCCCAGTGGGAAATTTCACTTGAATATCCGGTTGTAATTACAAGTGTGAAACGCAGAGAGAATGCTGTTACCTGAGTTGCCGTGTAGTGACGTTTCACCACTGACCTTTTACCTTTTCTACCTAAAGATGACAACTCAGTTTATGACAATTACAAACTTATCAATAGGGATCACACTTGACTCTCTGGCCAATGAGTAGGGTTGATCTGAGCGTTCTGACCTCACAACGGCAGTCAAGCACCCATTGGCTAGCTTGCTATTTACTTCCAGACCTTTATTTAATCAGGGAGTCATACTGAGACCAAGGTCTCTTTTACAGATGAGCAGAAAATTACAGAAAATACACACATCAATATAAATATACACATCGATATAAATACACACATCGATATAAATATACACATCGATATAAATACACACATCGATATAAATACACACATCGATATAAATACACACATCGATATAAATACACACATCGATATAAATACACACATCGATATAAATACACACATCGATATAAATACACACATCGATATAAATACACACATCGATATAAATACACACATCGATATAAATACACACATCGATATAAATACACACATCGATATAAATACACACATCGATATAAATACACACATCGATATAAATACACACATCGATATAAATACACACATCGATATAAATACACACATCGATATAAATACACACATCAATATAAATACACACATCAATATAAATACACACATCGATATAAATACACACATCGATATAAATACACACATCGATATAAATACACACATCGATATAAATACACACATCGATATAAATACACACATCGATATAAATACACACATCGATATAAATACACACATCGATATAAATACACACATCAATATAAATACACACATCGATATAAATACACACATCGATATAAATACACACATCGATATAAATACACACATCGATATAAATACACACATAAGAAACCAGAATATCATATTCATCCATAATAAGATCCTCAATCAGCCTTTTGAATGACCCTAGAGGCACCAGTTTGGCCGTCTGGCCAAACTGAGCAATCGGGGGACAAGGTTCTTGTTTAGGGAGGTGACCTAGAACCCGATGGTCATTCTGAGATCTAGAGCTTCTCTGTGGAGATGGGAGAACCTTCCAGAAGGACAACCATCTCTGCAGCACTCCACCAATCAGGCCTTTATGGTAGAGTGGCCGGATGTGCATCAACACCATTATCCCAGAAACCCTGGACCCACTCCAATTTGCATAACGCCCCAACAGATTGACTGAATATGAAATCTCTACTGCACTCCACACTGCCCTTTCCCACCTGGACAAAAGGAACATCTATGTGAGAATGCTATTCATTGACTACAGCTCAGAGTTCAACACCATAGTGCCCTCAAAGCTCATCACTAAGCTAAGGATCCTGGGACTGAACACCTCCCTCTGCTACTGGATCCTGGACTTCCTGATGGGCCGCACCCCAGGTGGTAAGGGTAGGTAACAACCCATCTGCCACGCTGATCCTCAACACGGGGTCCCTCAGGGGTGTGTGCTCAGTCCCCTCCTGTACTCCCTGATCACCCATGACCGCATGGCCAAGCACGACTCCAACAGCATTAAGTTTGCAGACGACACAACAGTGGTAGGCCTGATCACGGACAACAATGAGACAGCCTATAGGGAGGAGGTCAGAGACCTGGCCGTGTGTCCACATCACCAACAAACTATCATGGTCCAAACACACCAAGACAGTCGTGAAGAGGGCACGACAAAGCCTATTCAGGAGACTGAAAATAGTTATATAGTTATATATCCTCCAAAAGTTATAGTTGCAACATCGAGAGCATCCTCACTGGTTGCATCACCGCCTGGTACGGCAACTGCTCTGCCTCCGACCGCAAAGCACTACAGAGGGTAGTACATACAGCCCAGTACATCACTGGGGCCAAGCTTCCTGCCATCCAGGACCTCTATACCAGGCAGTGTCAGAGGAAGGCCCTAAAAATTGTCAGACTCCAGCCACCGTAGTCATAGACTGTTCTCTCTGCTATTGCACTGCAAGCGATACCGAGGTGCTAAGTCTAGCTCCAAAATGCTTCTTAACAGCTTTTACACACAAGCCATAAGACTCCTGAACAGGTAATCAAATGGCTACATCGGCACATGTGACAAATAACATTTGATTGGATTTTATGAAACCAAGATTGAACTCTTTGGCCTGAATGCCAAATTTCACATCTGGAGCAAACCTGGCACCATCCCTACGGTGAAGCATGGTGGTGGCAGCATCATGTTGTGGGGATGTTTTTCAGCGGCAGGAACTGGGAGACTAGTCAGGATCGAGGCAAAGATGAACGGAGCAAAGTACAGAGAGATCCTTGATGAAAACCTGCTCCAGAGCGCTCAGGACCTCAGACTGGGGCGAAGGTTCACCTTCCAACAGGACAACGACCCTAAGCACACAGCCAAGACAACGCAGGAGTGGCTTCGGGAGAAGTTTCTGAATGTCCTTGAGTGGCCCAGCCAGAGCCTTGAACTGATCAAACATCTCTGGAGAGACCTGAAAATAGCCGTGCAGCAACGCTCCCCATCCAACCTGACAGAGCTTGTAGCTCCCCATCCAACCTTGTAGCATCATACCCAAGAAGACTAATCAATGCCAAAGGTGATTCAACAAAGTACTGGGTAAAGAATACTTATGTAAATGTGATATTTCCGTTTTTATTTAAAAAAAAATAACATTTGCAAAAATTTCTAAAAACCTGTTTTTGCTTCGTCATTATGGAGTATTGTGTGTAGATTGATGAGGGGAAAAAGCAAAATATAATCCCTTTTAAAATAAGGCTGTAACGTAATAAAATGTGGAAAAAGTCCAGGGGTCTGAATCTTTTCCGAATGGACTGTGTGTATATGTATATACAGTGGGGAGAACAAGTATTTGATACACTGCCGATTTTGCAGGTTTTCCCACTTACAAAGCATGTAGAGGTCTGTAATTTTTATCATAGGTACACTTCAACTGTGAGACGGAATCTAAAACAAAAAATCCAGAAAATCACATTGTATGATTTTTAAATAATTAATTTGCATTTTATTGTATGACAAAGGTATTTGATCACCTACCAACCAGTAAGAATTCCGTCTCTCACAGACCTGTTAGTTTTTCTTTAAGAAGCCCTCCTGTTCTCCACTCATTACCTGTATTAACTGCACCTGTTTGAACTCGTTAACTGTATAAAAGACACCTGTCCACACACTCAATCAAACAGACTCCAACCTCTCCACAATGGCCAAGACCAGAGAGCTGTGTAAGGACATCAGGGATAAAATTGTAGACCTGCACAAGGCTGGGATGGGCTACAGGACAATAGGCAAGCAGCTTGGTGAGAAGGCAACAACTGTTGGCGCAATTATTAGAAAATGGAAGAAGTTCAAGTTGACGGTCAATCTCCCTCGGTCTGGGGCACCATGCAAGATCTCACCTCGTGGGGCATCAATGATCATGAGGAAGGTGAGGGATCAGCCCAGAACTACACGGCAGGACCTGGTCAATGACCTGAAGAGAGCTGGGACCACAGTCTCAAAGAAAACCATTAGTAACACACTACGCCGTCATGGATTAAAATTCTGCAGCGCACGCAAGGTCCCCCTGCTCAAGCCAGCGCATGTCCAGGCCCGTCTGAGGTTTGCCAATGACCATCTGGATGATCCAGAGGAGGAATGGGAGAAGGTCATGTGGTCTGATGAGACAAAAATTGAGCATTTTGGTCTAAATTCCACTCGCCGTGTTTGGAGGAAGAAGAAGGATGAGTACAACCCCAAGAACACCATCCCAACCGTAAAGCATGGAGGTGGAAACATCATTCTTTGGGGATGCTTTTCTGCAAAGGGGACAGGACGACTGCACCGTATTGAGGGGAGGATGGATGGGGCCATGTATCGCGAGATCTTGGCCAACAACCTCCTTCCCTCAGTAAGAGCATTGAAGATGGGTCGTGGCTGGGTCTTCCAGCATGACAACGACCCGAAACACACAGCCAGGGCAACTAAGGAGTGGCTCCGTAAGAAGCATCTCAAGGTCCTGGAGTGGCCTAGCCAGTCTCCAGACCTGAACCCTTTGGAGGGAGCTGAAAGTCCGTATTGCCCAGCGACAGCCCAGAAACCTGAAGGATCTGGATGGAGGAGTGGGCCAAAATCCCTGCTGCAGTGTGTGCAAACCTGGTCAAGAACTACAGGAAATGTATGATCTCTGTAATTGCAAACAAAGGTTTCTGTACCAAATGTTAAGTTCTGCTTTTCTGATGTATCAAATACTTATGTCATGCAATAAAATGCAAATTAATTACTTAAAAATCATACAATGTGATTTTCTGGATTTTTGTTTAAGATTCCGTCTCTCACAGTTGAAGAGTACCTATGATAAAAATTACAGACTTCTACATGCTTTGTAAGTGGGAAAACCTGCAAAATCGGCAGTGTATCAAATACTTGTTCTCCCCACTGTATATAGTATATCATTGATGCGATTTCAATATTGCTTTGTGTATCACCAAATTAGCTTGAGATGATTTTACTGAAATATTGCTCACTGCATCCAAGTTTCTTGACATATCTGTTTAAAATAGTCATCTCTTTTAACCTCCCTCGCCTGGGAGAGTGATAACCATTATAGTGTCCAACATTTAACCTCCCTAGCCTGGGAGAGTGATAACCATTATAGTGTCCAACATTTAACCTCCCTAGCCTGGGAGAGTGATAACCATTATAGTGTCCAACATTTAACCTCCCTAGCCTGGGAGAGTGATAACCATTATAGTGTCCAACATTTAACCTCCCTCGCCTGGGAGAGTGATAACCATTATAGTGTCCAACATTGAACCTCCCTAGCCTGGGAGAGTGATAACCATTATAGTGTCCAACATTTAACCTCCCTAGCCTGGGAGAGTGATAACCATTATAGCGTCCAACATTTAACCTCCCTAGCCTGGGAGAGTGATAACCATTATAGCGTCCAACATTGAACCTCCCTAGCCTGGGAGAGTGATAACCATTATAGTGTCCAACATTTAACCTCCCTAGCCTGGGAGAGTGATAACCATTATAGTGTCCAACATTGAACCTCCCTCGCCTGGGAGAGTGATAACCATTATAGTGTCCAACATTGAACCTCCCTAGCCTGGGAGAGTGATAACCATTATAGTGTCCAACATTGAACCTCCCTCACCTGGGAGAGTGATAACCATTATAGTGTCCAACATTTAACCTCCCTCGCCTGGGAGAGTGATAACCATTATAGTGTCCAACATTTAACCTCCCTCGCCTGGGAGAGTGATAACCATTATAGTGTCCATCATTTAACCTCCCTCGCCTGGGAGAGTGATAACCATTATAGTGTCCATCATTTAACCTCCCTCGCCTGGGAGAGTGATAACCATTATAGTGTCCATCATTTAACCTCCCTCGCCTGGGAGAGTGATAACCATTATAGTGTCCAACATTGAACCTCCCTAGCCTGGGAGAGTGATAACCATTATAGTGTCCAACATTGAACCTCCCTAGCCTGGGAGAGTGATAACCATTATAGTGTCCAACATTGAACCTCCCTAGCCTGGGAGAGTGATAACCATTATAGTGTCCAACATTGAACCTCCCTCGCCTGGGAGAGTGATAACCATTATAGTGTCCAACATTGAACCTCCCTAGCCTGGGAGAGTGATAACCATTATAGCGTCCAACATTGAACCTCCACCCTTCCTCTCCTCTCCTCATCTTTCTCTTTTTGTTTTTTTCTTTCTATAAACTCTCAACCCGTTCTAAAATATATTTAATAACCTCCACTCCCCCCCCCTCTCTTCCTGTTTCTTCCACTCTTCTCTTCATCTCTCCATCTCTATCTCCCCCCTCACACCCTCTCTCACTCTTACCTTCCCCCTTACAGTTACTCCCCCGATGTTGACGGTGCCAGCGGGGGGCCAGGTGGTGAGCGTGAGGGAGGGAGGCACCACCGACCTGGTGTGCCTGGTTGATGGCAAACCCCGCCCACCCGTGCTTTGGTCGCGTGCTGACAAGGACCTGGCCATGCCCACGGGTGAGTGGGCGGTGGAGACGCGCGACGGGCGCCTCCACCTGACCAACGTCACCCGCGACCTGATGGGTGCCTACCGCTGCCAGACGGCGTCCTACAATGGCCTCAACATCAAGCCACGCCAGGCGAAGGTTCAGCTCAATGTGCAATGTGAGTAGTAAAGTACTACATTTTATATGAGGTGTCTGACGAGGTGATCCTGGTCCTGGTGACCTACGTGGTGTCCAGTCCAGTCCAGTCCAGTCCAGTCCAGTCCAGTCCAGTCCAGTAGTAACACCCCTAATGAATGAATCAAGTAATCTTCCAGTTTTTGATGAGTTAAATTAGCTGTGCAAGTGTAACAGAGGTCATTCAGAACCACACATGTAATGTTGCCTGAGACCTGTTTCAGTTCTCCCAACTAACAATATACTGGCAATAAAACTCAATCATCAATTATTTCAAATAGCTAGTAGCAGTAGATTAGAATGGACTGCAGTCACTGTCTCAAACTCACACTGGACCGTAGTAAGCTAACGATAACCCCTAACAAACAAAACAACGTTGCTAATTAACAATTGGTAACAGAAACGAACGCTGCTAAGTGTGGATACCCTGTTTATTGTTCGTGCGAGCCATTAGCGACGATGCTAGCTAAGCTATTAGCGAACACTCCCCTTGGTAACGTTTAGACTTCTTGTTTCTGTGCGGCAGGAGTGCTTATGCTTGCCATGCTTCAGTAATGCTTCCATTATGAAAGGTGCCACTAAAGGTGTTCAATGAGTGTTCAAAGCTGTCAACAAGGAAAAGGATGGCTATTTGAAGAATCTGAAATATAAAATGTATTTATATTTGTTTAACACTTTTTTGGGTACTACATGATTCCATATGTGTCATGTCATAGTTTTTGTGCAAATAAAGAAAATTGAATGAGTAATATTCAAAACTTTTGACCTGGGTGTGTATATAAACAGTGCATTCAGAAAGTATTCAGACCCCTTGACTTTTTTCACGTTTTGTTACATTACAGCCTTATTCTAAAATGGATTAAATAGTTGTTTTTTATTTTCCTCATCAATCTACACACAATATCCCATAATGACAAAGCAAAAACAGATTTTTAGAAATGTATGCACATTTCTTAAATGTTTTAACTGAAATAACGCATTTACATAAGTATTCAGACCCCTTACTCAGTACTTTGTTGAAGTACCTTTGGCAGCGAATACAGCCTTGAGTCTTCTTTGGTATGACACAGCAAGCTTGGAACACCTGTATTTGGGGAGTTTCCCCCATTCTTCTCTGCAGATCCTCTCAAGCTCTTATCAGGTTGGATGGGGAGAGTCATTGCAAGGCTATTTTCAGGTTTCTCCAGAGATGTTCAATCGGGTTCACGTCCTGGCTCTGGCTGGGCCACTCAAGGACATTCAGAGACTTGTCCCCAAGCCACTTCTGTGTTGTCTTGGCTATGTTCTTAGGGTCATTGTCTTGTTAGAAGGTGAACCTTCGCCCCAGTCTGAGGTCCTGAGCACTCTGGAGCAGGTTTTAATCAAAGATCTCTCTTTACTTTGCTCCGTTCATCTTTCCCTCAATCCTGACTCGTCTCCCAGTCCCTGCCGCCGAAAAACATCCCCACTGCATGATGCTGCCACCACCATGCTTCACTGTAGGGATGGTGCCAGGTTTCCTCCAGACGTGACGCTTGACATTCAGGCCAAAGAGTTCAATCTTGGTTTCATCAGACCAGAGATTCTTGTTTCTCATGGTCTGAAAGTCCTTTAGGTGCCTTTTGGGAAACTCCAAGTGGGCTGTCGTGCATTTTGCTGAGGAGTGGCTTCCGTCTGGCCACTCGACCCTAAAGGCCTGATTGGTGGAATGCTGTAGAGATGGATGTCCTTCTGGAAGGTTATCCCCTCTCCACTGAGGAACGCTGGAGCTCTGTCAGAGTGACCATCGGGTTCTTGGTCACCTCCCTGACCAAGGACCCCTGATTGCGCAGTTTGGCTGGGCGGCCAGCTATAGGAAGAGTCTTGGTGGTTCCAATCTTCTTCCACTTAAGAATGATGGAGGCCACCTTCAATGCTGCTGTTTTTTTCCCCAGATCTGTGCCTCGACACAATCCTGTGCTCTACGGATAATGGCATGCACTGTCAACTGTGGGACCTTGTATAGACAGGTGTATGTCATCAAGGCAAAGGGTGGCTATTTGAAGAATCTCAAATATAACATATATTTTTATTTATTTAACACTTCTTTATGATTCTATATGTTATTTCGTTGATTTGATGTCTTTACTATTATTCTACGATGTAGAAAATAGTACAAATAAAGAAAAACCCTTGAATGAGTAGGTGTTCTAAAACATTTGACTGGTCCTGTATATATTATAAATATGTTTTGCCTATTTTGCATGTTATGACACATATCAGTTTACAAACAATGCTGCATAAAGGATATAATATGCCAGGGAGATGTATACTGTAGCTAATAAAGTAATACTAAGTGTATATTGTGTAGTGAGCTGTGAGTAGCCCATGTGACTCACACTAATAATTTGGTCTATTTTCACCTCTTAATTTCACCTACTGTTCTGACTTGGTGGTGCACATGTAGCCTATAACCTGTTTTAGAGAAATGTAGTCATTGAATATTGTAAGAGCTTTCATTGTCTGCTTATATGCCACCTTTATTTATCCTACAGTTCTGACTACCAGGAGAATACTGTAAGAAAAGTCCATGTTCTGAATTCTGTCACTGTACATTTTAAAAGTGCTGAACAAAAATATGTTTGTCGTCCCCTTAAGCCATAGTTTGTACAATTGTCAATAGGGACCTGAAGTCTGGGATTCATGGTAAAGGGAATTCCCAAACTAGATTGCTTAGTGAATTAAGCTAGCTTAGCCCCAAATGCATGCTAGCTTCAGTAAAGACGACTATGACGTGGAGCTGTCATTCCAAACCCTCCTAACCCCTTTGCCAGGGAGTCATCAGCGCTTTGGAAAACAACAATTCTCCCCTCCCTCCCTCCCTCCCTCCCTCCCCTCCCCTCCCTCCCTCCCTCCTTCCCTCCCACCTTCCCTCCCCTCCCCTCCCTCCCTCCCTCCTTCCCTCCCACCTTCCCTCCCTTCCCTCCCACCTTCCCTCCCACCTTCCCACCTTCCCTCCCACCTTCCCACCTTCCCTCCCTCCCCTCCCTCCCTCCCTCACTCCTTCCCTTCCCTTCCCTTCCCTTCCCTTCCCTTCCCTTCCCTTCCCTTCCCTTCCCTTCCCTTCCCTTCCCTTCCCTTCCCTTCCCTCCCTCCCTCCCTCCCTCCCTTCTTCCCTTCCCTCCCTCCCTCCTTCCCCTCCCTCCCTCCCTCCCTCCCTCCCTCCCTCCCTCCCACCTTCCCCTCCCTCCCTCCCTCCCTCCCACCTTCCCTCCCTTCCCTCCCACCTTCCCTCCCTCCCTCCCTCCCTCCCTCCCTCCCTCCCTCCTCCCCTCCCCTCCCCTCCCCTCCCCTCCCCTCCCCTCCCCTCCCCTCCCCTCCCTCCCTCCCTCCCTCCTTCCCTCCCACATTCCCTCCCTTCCCTCCCACCTTCCCTCCCACCTTCCCTCCCTTCCCTCCCACCTTCCCTCCCCTCCCTTCCCTTCCCTTCCCTTCCCTTCCCTTCACTTCCCTTCCCTTCCCTTCCCTCCCTCCCTCCCTTCTTCCCTTCCCTCCCTCCCTCCTTCCCCTCCCTCCCTCCCTCCCTCCCTCCCTCCCTCCCTCCCACCTTCCCCTCCCTCCCTTCCCTCCCACCTTCCCTCCCTTCCCTCCCACCTTCCCTCCCTTCCCACCTTCCCTCCCCTCCCTCCCTCCCTCCCTCCCTCCCTCCCTCCCTCCCTCCCTCCCACCTCCCCTCCCCTCCCCTCCACTCCCCTCCCCTCCCCTCCCCTCCCCTCCCTCCCTCCCTCCTTCCCTCCCACATTCCCTCCCTTCCCTCCCACCTTCCCTCCCTCCCTCCCTCCCCTCCCTCCCTTCCCTTCCCCCCCTCCCTCCCTTCCCTTCCCTTCCCTTCCCTTCCCTTCCCTTCCCTTCCCTTCCCTTCCCTTCCCTCCCTCCCTCCCTCCCTCCCTCCCTCCCTCCCTTCTTCCCTTCCCTCCCTCCCTCCCTCCCTCCCTCCCTCCCACCTTCCCCTCCCTCCCTCACTCCCACCTTCCCTCCCTTCCCTCCCACCTTCCCTCCCTTCCCACCTTCCCTCCCCTCCCTCCCTCCCTCCCACCTCCCCTCCCCTCCCCTCCCCTCCCCTCCCCTCCCCTCCCCTCCCCTCCCCTCCCCTCCCCTCCCCTCCCCTCCCCTCCCTCCCTCCCTCCTTCCCTCCCACATTCCCTCCCTTCCCTCCCACCTTCCCTCCCTTCCCACCTTCCCTCCCCTCCCCTCCCTCCCTCCCTCCCTCCCTCCCTCCCTCCCTCCCTCCCTCCCTCCCTCCCTCCCTCCCTCCTTCCCTTCCTCCCTCCCTCCCTCCCACCTTCCCTCCCCTCCCCTCCCCTCCCTCCCTCCCTCCCTCCCTCCCTCCCTCCCTCCTTCCCTTTCACCTTCCCTCCCTTCCCTCCCACCTTCCCTCCCTTCCCTCCCTTCACTCCCTCCCTCCCTCCCTCCCTCCCTCCCTCCCTCCCTCCCTCCCTCCCTTCCCTTCCCTCCCCTCCCTCCCTCCCTCCTTCCCTTCCCTTCCCCTCCCTCCCTCCCTCCCTCCCTCCTTCCCTTCCCTTCCCTCCCTCCCTCCCTCCCTCCCTCCCTCCCTCCTTCCCTTCCCTCCATCCCTCCCTCCCTCCCTCCCTCCCTCCCTCCCTCCCGCTTTGCATTTATTTGTTTATTGGGTTTGTTTTTGTACCTTTCATTTGTTTTTCTACCCTTTGATCGATTCCCAGGGAAGATGTTATCATTTTTTACTGCTCCTCTATAATATAATTAAGGGACCTTCCTCTCTCCTTCTCTCCTCTTCCTTATTTTAGTCTCCTAGCCCTTCCTCTCTCCCTCTCTTCCTCTCTTCCTCTCTTCCTCTCTCCCTCTCTCCCTCTCTTCCTCTCTCCCTCTCTCCCTCTCTTCCTCTGTTCCTCTGTTCCTCTGTTCCTCTCTCCCTCTCTTCCTCTGTTCCTCTCTCCCTCTCTTCCTCTCTCCCTCTCTTCGTCTCATGTGCACGCAGCGACCGGCAGTGAGAGTCTGGAGGTTTAGCATCTAGCGTCCTCATTTTGGTGTTTGTTTTATACTACTTGTTTTACACTTATTTTAAAAGTTCTTAAGCGTCCTTTCCTAATGTAACCGTTTGAGTGTCGTTATGATTGATATGTTAACAAACTACTGTAGCTCTGTTACTGTCAGAGAACGCATTTTTACGCCAGATGTCAAACTTTTATCGGTATCATCAGTCTTTTCTACATGCCCCGCGGTATCATCAGTCTTTTCTACATGCCCCGCGGTATCATCAGTCTTTTCTACATGCCCCGCGGTATCATCAGTCTTTTCTACATGCCCCGCGGTATCATCAGTCTTTTCTACATGCCCCGCGGTATCATCAGTCTTTTCTACATGCCCCGCGGTATCATCAGTCTTTTCTACATGCCCCGCGGTATCATCAGTCTTTTCTACATGCCCCGCGGTATCATCAGTCTTTTCTACATGCCCCGCGGTATCATCAGTCTTTTCTACATGCCCCGCGAGTTTCCACAACTTTTTATAACAACAGTGTACAATCTCTGATGTAGCGCAAAAACTGCAGTCAATTTCAGCTGATGCACCAAACTTCATATTGGGTGATTTTAACCATGTCTACCTTAAAAAGACACTTTTACCATTATGTCTCCTGTCCAACTAGGCGACAAACCATGGGTGACCAAATCCAGCATACAGAAAAAGGAGTAGCCTCTGATCTGCATATAGCTAACAAGGAGCTGAAAATAGAGACAGCCTGGTCTAGCATGGCATTCAGAATTCAAAGAACAGCAGTCAGGTCACCCTGAATGCTCTTCACTGTTTTTATGATCATTTTGATATTCTTCTTTCAAGTCATAGCAACACATTAGCTTCTAGTGGTTTAGTGAGGATTGGAACATTTGAGTACTCTCCCTCTCTCCCTCTCTTCATCTCTACCTCTCTCCCTCTCTTCATCTCTACCTCTCTCCCTCTCTTCATCTCTACCTCTCTCCCTCTCTCCCTCTCTTCATCTCTACCTCTCTCCCTCTCTTCATCTCTACCTCTCTCCCACTCTACCTCTCTCCCTCTCTACCTCTCTACCTCTCTCCCTCTCTACCTTTCTCCCTCTCTACCTCTCTCCCTCTCTACCTCTCTCCCTCTCTACCTCTCTACCTCTCTACCTCTCTACCTCTCTACCTCTCTCCCTCTCTACCTCTCTCCCTCTCTACCTCTCTACCTCTCTACCTCTCTACCTCTCTCCCTCTCTCCCTCTCTACCTCTCTACCTCTCTACCTCTCTCCCTCTCTACCTCTCTCCCTCTCTACCTCTCTACCTCTCTACCTCTCTCCCTCTCTACCTCTCTCCCTCTCTACCTCTCTACCTCTCTCCCTCTCTCCCTCTCTACCTCTCTTCATCTCTACCTCTCTACCTCTCTCCCTCTCTCCCTCTCTACCTCTCTTCATCTCTACCTCTCTCCCACTCTACCTCTCTCCCTCTCTACCTCTCTCCCTCTCTACCTCTCTACCTCTCTACCTCTCTACCTCTCTACCTCTCTCCCTCTCTACCTCTCTCCCTCTCTACCTCTCTACCTCTCTCCCTCTCTACCTCTCTACCTCTCTCCCTCTCTACCTCTCTCCCTCTCTCCCTCTCTACCTCTCTACCTCTCTCCCTCTCTCCCTCTCTACCTCTCTCCCTCTCTACCTCTCTCTCTCTCTCTACCTCTCTCCCTCTCTTCCTCTCTACCTCTCTCCCTCTCTACCTCGCTCCCTCTCTCCCTCTCTACCTCTCTACCTCTCTCTACCTCTCTCTACCTCTCTCCCTCTCTACCTCTCTCCCTCTCTACCTCTCTCCCTCTCTCCCTCTCTCCCTCTCTCCCTCTCTACCTCTCTACCTCTCTACCTCCCTCTCTCCCTCTCTCCCTCTCTCCCTCTCTCCCTCTCTACCTCTCTCTCTCTACCTCTCTACCTCTCTACCTCTACCTCTCTACCTCTCTACCTCTCTACCTCTCTACCTCTCTACCTCTCTACCTCTCTCTCTACCTCTCTCCCTCTCTACCTCTCTCCCTCTCTACCTCTCTCCCTCTCTACCTCTCTCTCTACCTCTCTACCTCTCTCCCTCTCTCCCTCTCTCCCTCTCTTTCACTATCCTTCTCCTCTCTCTTTCACTATCCTTCTCCCTCTCGTCTATTTTCTTGTAACCTCTCTCTCTTCCTTCTGCTTTTCCTCACTCCGTCTCGCCTCCTCTTTCACTCTAACACTACACTCTCTCCGTCATCCACCTTCCTCCATCACTTTCTCGTTTCACCACACCCCACAATGCAGATCGATCTCCCCCATTTCTACCGTACTGGAAATGTCTGGGGACTAAGTGTTTGTGAGAGAGAGTGTCTGTCTGCCTACATGTCTGTCCGTCTCGCTGTCTGTCTTTCCATCTTTGTGTGTGTGTGTGTGTGTGTGTTACAGTGATATTCATTGTCTCCAAAAAGATGGATGAAGATTGTCTGTTTACGGGGATTATGGCGTTGTGAAGTTAAAACATTCTAGCGTAGCAGAGCCACTGAGAAAGAGATAAAAGAGAGTGAGGGCAGGTGCTGAGTCATTTTGTCGGTGCTTCCATCCGTGCACCACATTTCTAGGATGAAGACACCCACTGCTGACTGGCAAGAAGAGAAGCCGCCACTACATCACTTTATCAACTAGCCTCACCTCACCTCTCTCTGCCCCCTGTTCTGTTGTTTTTAACTCCTCTCTCTCTTTCTGTCTTTCACGGTCCCTTATCGTCCTCTCATTTCGGTTATATCTCTCTCTCACATGGTCACTCATGGACTCTCTCTAGGGGCCTCTACTGCTCCCATTGCCTCCCCTGCCAGTGTCAGCTCAGCAGTCTCTGTAATCAGTATGTTTGTGACTTGGGACTGGGAAGTGGTGTGGCTGTACTTACAACCGGTGGTAATCAGGAGCATCGAGGACTAACCCTGTCGTCACCACTGCCCCATCCGTCACCCAGCAGAAGACTGGGGACAACAGGACAGTGTGACATACCCTCGGTCACCATGCCGTCTATTAACACATATACCCCAAGGCATTCAGCAAATCTTACAGTAGTGGTGCTGATCTGGGACAGAATACTCAAAAAATTAAAAAAGCTTTGCATTGTCATTATGGGGTATTGTGTGTAGATTGAGGAACAAAATTATTGTAATAATTAGGATAGTGTATATAGACAGTATGGACAGTAGTTATATAGGATGGTGTGTAAAGACAGTATGGACAGTAGTTATATAGGATGGTGTGTATAGACAGTATGGACAGTAGTTATATAGGATGGTGTGTATAGACAGTATGGACAGTAGTTATATAGGATGGTGTGTATAGACAGTAGTTATATAGGATGGTGTGTATAGACAGTATGGACAGTAGTTATATAGGATGTTGTGTATAGACAGTAGTTATATAGGATGGTGTGTATAGACAGTATGGACAGTAGTTATATAGGATGGTGTGTATAGACAGTAGTTATATAGGATGGTGTGTATAGACAGTATGGACAGTAGTTATATAGGATGGTGTGTATAGACAGTATGGACAGTAGTTATATAGGATGGTGTGTATAGACAGTAGTTATATAGGATGGTGTGTATAGACAGTATGGACAGTAGTTATATAGGATGGTGTGTATAGACAGTAGTTATATAGGATGGTGTGTATAAACAGTATGGACAGTAGTTATATAGGATGGTGTGTATAAACAGTATGGACAGTAGTTATATAGGATGGTGTGTATAGACAGTATGGACAGTAGTTATATAGGATGGTGTGTATAGACAGTATAGACAGTAGTTATATAGGATGGTGTGTATAGACAGTAGTTATATAGGATGGTGTGTATATACAGTATAGACAGTAGTTATATAGGATGGTGTGTATAGACAGTAGTTATATAGGATGGTGTGTATAGACAGTATGGACAGTAGTTATATAGGATGGTGGGTATAGACAGTATGGACAGTAGTTATATAGGATGGTGTGTATAGACAGTAGTTATATAGGATGGTGTGTATAGACAGTATGGACAGTAGTTATATAGGATAGTGTGTATAGACAGTATGGACAGTAGTTATATAGGATGGTGTGTATAGACAGTATGGACAGTAGTTATATAGGATGGTGTGTATAGACAGTATAGACAGTAGTTATATAGGATGGTGTGTATAGACAGTAGTTATATAGGATGGTGTGTATAGACAGTAGTTATATAGGATGGTGTGTATAGACAGTAGTTTTATAGGATGGTGTGTATAGACAGTAGTTATATAGGATGGTGTGTATAGACAGTAGTTATATAGGATGGTGTGTATAGACAGTAGTTATATACGATGGTGTGTGTAGACAGTATGGACAGTAGTTATATAGGATGGTGTGTATAGACAGTATGGACAGTAGTTATATAGGATGGTGTGTATAGACAGTAGTTATATAGGATGTTGTGTATAGACAGTATGGACAATAGTTATATAGGATGTTTTTTATAGACAGTATAGACAGTAGTTATATAGGATGGTGTGTATAGACAGTATGGACAGTAGTTATATAGGATGGTGTGTATAGACAGTATGGACAGTAGTTATATAGGATGGTGTGTATAGACAGTAGTTATATAGGATGGTGTGTATAGACAGTAGTTATATAGGATGGTGTGTATAAACAGTATGGACAGTAGTTATATAGGATGGTGTGTATAGACAGTATGGACAGTAGTTATATAGGATGTTGTGTATAGACAGTAGTTATATAGGATGGTGTGTGTAGACAGTATGGACAGTAGTTATATAGGATGGTGTGTATAGACAGTATGGACAGTAGTTATATAGGATGGTGTGTATAGACAGTATGGACAGTAGTTATATAGGATGGTGTGTATAGACAGTATAGACAGTAGTTATATAGGATGGTGTGTATAGACAGTAGTTATATAGGATGGTGTGTATAGACAGTAGTTATATAGGATGGTGTGTATAGACAGTAGTTTTATAGGATGGTGTGTATAGACAGTAGTTATATAGGATGGTGTGTATAGACAGTAGTTATATAGGATGGTGTGTATAGACAGTAGTTATATACGATGGTGTGTGTAGACAGTATGGACAGTAGTTATATAGGATGGTGTGTATAGACAGTATGGACAGTAGTTATATAGGATGGTGTGTATAGACAGTAGTTATATAGGATGTTGTGTATAGACAGTATGGACAATAGTTATATAGGATGTTTTTTATAGACAGTATAGACAGTAGTTATATAGGATGGTGTGTATAGACAGTATGGACAGTAGTTATATAGGATGGTGTGTATAGACAGTATGGACAGTAGTTATATAGGATGGTGTGTATAGACAGTAGTTATATAGGATGGTGTGTATAGACAGTAGTTATATAGGATGGTGTGTATAAACAGTATGGACAGTAGTTATATAGGATGGTGTGTATAGACAGTATGGACAGTAGTTATATAGGATGTTGTGTATAGACAGTAGTTATATAGGATGGTGTGTGTAGACAGTATGGACAGTAGTTATATAGGATGGTGTGTATAGACAGTATGGACAGTAGTTATATAGGATGGTGTGTATAGACAGTATGGACAGTAGTTATATAGGATGGTGTGTATAGACAGTAGTTATATAGGATGGTGTGTATAGACAGTATGGACAGTAGTTATATAGGATGGTGTGTATAGACAGTAGTTATATAGGATGGTGTGTATAAACAGTATGGACAGTAGTTATATAGGATGGTGTGTATAAACAGTATGGACAGTAGTTATATAGGATGGTGTGTATAGACAGTATGGACAGTAGTTATATAGGATGGTGTGTATAGACAGTATAGACAGTAGTTATATAGGATGGTGTGTATAGACAGTAGTTATATAGGATGGTGTGTATATACAGTATAGACAGTAGTTATATAGGATGGTGTGTATAGACAGTAGTTATATTGGATGGTGTGTATAGACAGTATGGACAGTAGTTATATAGGATGATGTGTATTGACAGTATAGACAGTAGTTATATAGGATGGTGTGTATAGACAGTATGGACAGTAGTTATATAGGATGGTGTGTATAGACAGTAGTTATATAGGATGGTGTGTATAGACAGTAGTTATATAGGATGGTGTGTATAGACAGTAGTTATATAGGATGGTGTGTATAGACAGTAGTTATATAGGATGGTGTGTATAGACAGTAGTTATATACGATGGTGTGTGTAGACAGTATGGACAGTAGTTATATAGGATGGTGTGTATAGACAGTATGGACAGTAGTTATATAGGATGGTGTGTATAGACAGTAGTTATATAGGATGTTGTGTATAGACAGTATGGACAGTAGTTATATAGGATGTTGTGTATAGACAGTATAGACAGTAGTTATATAGGATGGTGTGTATAGACAGTATGGACAGTAGTTATATAGGATGGTGTGTATAGACAGTATGGACAGTAGTTATATAGGATGGTGTGTATAGACAGTAGTTATATAGGATGGTGTGTATAGACAGTAGTTATATAGGATGGTGTGTATAAACAGTATGGACAGTAGTTATATAGGATGGTGTGTATAGACAGTATGGACAGTAGTTATATAGGATGTTGTGTATAGACAGTAGTTATATAGGATGGTGTGTGTAGACAGTATGGACAGTAGTTATATAGGATGGTGTGTATAGACAGTATGGACAGTAGTTATATAGGATGGTGTGTATAGACAGTATGGACAGTAGTTATATAGGATGGTGTGTATAGACAGTAGTTATATAGGATGGTGTGTATAGACAGTATGGACAGTAGTTATATAGGATGGTGTGTATAGACAGTAGATATATAGGATGGTGTGTATAAACAGTATGGACAGTAGTTATATAGGATGGTGTGTATAAACAGTATGGACAGTAGTTATATAGGATGGTGTGTATAGACAGTATGGACAGTAGTTATATAGGATGGTGTGTATAGACAGTATAGACAGTAGTTATATAGGATGGTGTGTATAGACAGTAGTTATATAGGATGGTGTGTATATACAGTATAGACAGTAGTTATATAGGATGGTGTGTATAGACAGTAGTTAAATAGGATGGTGTGTATAGACAGTATGGACAGTAGTTATATAGGATGATGTGTATTGACAGTATAGACAGTAGTTATATAGGATGGTGTGTATAGACAGTATGGACAGTAGTTATATAGGATGGTGTGTATAGACAGTAGTTATATAGGATGGTGTGTATAGACAGTATGTACAGTAGTTATATAGGATGGTGTGTATAGACAGTAGATATATAGGATGGTGTGTATAAACAGTATGGACAGTAGTTATATAGGATGGTGTGTATAAACAGTATGGACAGTAGTTATATAGGATGGTGTGTATAGACAGTATGGACAGTAGTTATATAGGATGGTGTGTATAGACAGTATAGACAGTAGTTATATAGGATGGTGTGTATAGACAGTAGTTATATAGGATGGTGTGTATATACAGTATAGACAGTAGTTATATAGGATGGTGTGTATAGACAGTAGTTATATAGGATGGTGTGTATAGACAGTATGGACAGTAGTTATATAGGATGATGTGTATTGACAGTATAGACAGTAGTTATATAGGATGGTGTGTATAGACAGTATGGACAGTAGTTATATAGGATGGTGTGTATAGACAGTATGGACATTAGTTATATAGGATGGTGGGTATAGACAGTATGGACAGTAGTTATATAGGATGGTGTGTATAGACAGTAGTTATATAGGATGGTGTGTATAGACAGTATGGACAGTAGTTATATAGGATAGTGTGTATAGACAGTATGGACAGTAGTTATATAGGATGGTGTGTATAGACAGTATGGACAGTAGTTATATAGGATGGTGTGTATAGACAGTATAGACAGTAGTTATATAGGATGGTGTGTATAGACAGTATGGACAGTAGTTATATAGGATGGTGTGTATAGACAGTATAGGCAGTAGTTATATAGGATGGTGTGTATAGACAGTAGTTATATAGGATGGTGTGTATTAACAGTATGGACAGTAGTTATATAGGATGGTGTGTATGGACAGTAGTTATATAGGATGGTGTGTATAGACAGTATGGACAGTAGTTATATAGGATAGTGTGTATAGACAGTATGGACAGTAGTTATATAGGATGTTGTGTATAGACAGTATGGACAGTAGTTATATAGGATGTTGTGTATAGACAGTATAGACAGTAGTTATATAGGATGGTGTGTATAGACAGTATGGACAGTAGTTATATAGGATGGTGTGTATAGACAGTATGGACAGTAGTTATATAGGATGGTGTGTATAGACAGTAGTTATATAGGATGGTGTGTATAGACAGTAGTTATATAGGATGGTGTTTATAAACAGTATGGACAGTAGTTATATAGGATGGTGTGTTTAGACAGTATGGACAGTAGTTATATAGGATGTTGTGTATAGACAGTAGTTATATAGGATGGTGTGTGTAGACAGTATGGACAGTAGTTATATAGGATGGTGTGTATAGACAGTATGGACAGTAGTTATATAGGATGGTGTGTATAGACAGTATGGACAGTAGTTATATAGGATGGTGTGTATAAACAGTAGTTATATAGGATGGTGTGTATAGACAGTATGGACAGTAGTTATATAGGATGGTGTGTATAGACAGTAGTTATATAGGATGGTGTGTATAAACAGTATGGACAGTAGTTATATAGGATGGTGTGTATAAACAGTATGGACAGTAGTTATATAGGATGGTGTGTATAGACAGTATGGACAGTAGTTATATAGGATGGTGTGTATAGACAGTATAGACAGTAGTTATATAGGATGGTGTGTATAGACAGTAGTTATATAGGATGGTGTGTATATACAGTATAGACAGCAGTTATATAGGATGATGTGTATAGACAGTAGTTATATAGGATGGTGTGTATAGACAGTATGGACAGTAGTTATATAGGATGATGTGTATTGACAGTATAGACAGTAGTTATATAGGATGGTGTGTATAGACAGTATGGACAGTAGTTATATAGGATGGTGTGTATAGACAGTAGTTATATAGGATGGTGTGTATAGACAGTAGTTATATAGGATGGTGTGTATAGACAGTAGTTATATAGGATGGTGTGTATAGTCAGTAGTTATATAGGATGGTGTGTATAGACAGTATGGACAGTAGTTATATAGGATGGTGTGTATAGACAGTAGTTATATAGGATGTTGTGTATAGACAGTATGGACAGTAGTTATATAGGATGTTGTGTATAGACAGTATAGACAGTAGTTATATAGGATGGTGTGTATAGACAGTATGGACAGTAGTTATATAGGATGGTGTGTATAGACAGTATGGACAGTAGTTATATAGGATGGTGTGTATAGACAGTAGTTATATAGGATGGTGTGTATAGACAGTAGTTATATAGGATGGTGTGTATAAACAGTATGGACAGTAGTTATATAGGATGGTGTGTATAGACAGTATGGACAGTAGTTATATAGGATGTTGTGTATAGACAGTAGTTATATAGGATGGTGTGTGTAGACAGTATGGACAGTAGTTATATAGGATGGTGTGTATAGACAGTATGGACAGTAGTTATATAGGATGGTGTGTATAGACAGTATGGACAGTAGTTATATAGGATGGTGTGTATAGACAGTAGTTATATAGGATGGTGTGTATAGACAGTATGGACAGTAGTTATATAGGATGGTGTGTATAGACAGTAGTTATATAGGATGGTGTGTATAAACAGTATGGACAGTAGTTATATAGGATGGTGTGTATAAACAGTATGGACAGTAGTTATATAGGATGGTGTGTATAGACAGTATGGACAGTAGTTATATAGGATGGTGTGTATAGACAGTATAGACAGTAGTTATATAGGATGGTGTGTATAGACAGTAGTTATATAGGATGGTGTGTATATACAGTATAGACAGTAGTGATATAGGATGGTGTGTATAGACAGTATGGACAGTAGTTATATAGGATGATGTGTATTGACAGTATAGACAGTAGTTATATAGGATGGTGTGTATAGACAGTATGGACAGTAGTTATATAGGATGGTGTGTATAGACAGTATGGACAGTAGTTATATAGGATGGTGGGTATAGACAGTATGGACAGTAGTTATATAGGATGGTGTGAATAGACAGTAGTTATATAGGATGGTGTGTATAGACAGTATGGACAGTAGTTATATAGGATAGTGTGTATAGACAGTATGGACAGTAGTTATATAGGATGGTGTGTATAGACAGTATGGACAGTAGTTATATAGGATGGTGTGTATAGACAGTATAGACAGTAGTTATATAGGATGGTGTGTATAGACAGTATGGACAGTAGTTATATAGGATGGTGTGTATAGACAGTATGGACAGTAGTTATATAGGATGGTGTGTATAGACAGTAGTTATATAGGATGGTGTGTATAAACAGTATGGACAGTAGTTATATAGGATGGTGTGTATGGACAGTAGTTATATAGGATGGTGTGTATAGACAGTATGGACAGTAGTTATATAGGATGGTGTGTATGGACAGTAGTTATATAGGATGGTGTGTATAGACAGTATGGACAGTAGTTATATAGGATGGTGTGTATAGACAGTAGTTATATAGGATGGTGTGTATAAACAGTATGGACAGTAGTTATATAGGATGGTGTGTATGGACAGTAGTTATATAGGATGGTGTGTATAGACAGTATGGACAGTAGTTATATAGGATGGTGTGTATAGACAGTAGTTATATAGGATGGTGTGTATAGACAGTATGGACAGTAGTTATATAGGATGGTGTGTATAGACAGTATGGACAGTAGTTATATAGGATGGTGTGTATAGACAGTAGTTATATAGGATGGTGTGTATAGACAGTATAGACAGTAGTTATATAGGATGGTGTGTATAGACAGTATGGACAGTAGTTATATAGGATGGTGTGTATAGACAGTATGGACAGTAGTTATATAGGATGGTGTGTATGGACAGTAGTTATATAGAATGGTGTGTATAGACAGTATAGACAGTAGTTATATAGGATGGTGTGTAAAGACAGTTGTTATATAGGATGGTGTGTATAGACAGTATGGACAGTAGTTATATAGGATGGTGTGTAAAGACAGTATGGACAGTAGTTATATAGGATGGTGTGTATTGACAGTAGTTATATAGGATGGTGTGTATAGACAGTATGGACAGTAGTTATATAGGATGGTGTGTAAAGACAGTATGGACAGTAGTTATATAGGATGGTGTGTATAGACAGTATGGACAGTAGTTATATAGGATGGTGTGTATAGACAGTATGGACAGTAGTTATATAGGATGATGTGTATAGACAGTATGGACAGTAGTTATATAGGATGGTGTGTATAGACAGTATGGACAGTAGTTATATAGGATGGTGTGTATGGACAGTAGTTATATAGGATGATGTGTATAGAGAGTATGGACAGTAGTTATATAGGATGGTGTGTATAGACAGTATAGACAGTAGTTATATAGGATGGTGTGTATAGACAGTATGGACAGTAGTTATATAGGATGGTGTGTATAGACAGTATGGACAGTAGTTATATAGGATGGTGTGTATGGACAGTAGTTATATAGGATGGTGTGTATGGACAGTAGTTATATAGGATGGTGTGTAAAGACAGTATGGACAGTAGTTATATAGGATGGTGTGTATAGACAGTAGTTATATAGGATGGTGTGTATAGACAGTATGGACAGTAGTTATATAGGATGGTGTGTATGGACAGTAGTTATATAGGATGGTGTGTATGGACAATAGTTATATAGGATGATGTGTATAGACAGTAGTTATATAGGATGGTGTGTATAAACAGTATGGACAGTAGTTATATAGGATGGTGTGTATAGACAGTATGGACAGTAGTTATGTAGGATGGTGTGTATAGACAGTAGTTATATAGGATGGTGTGTGTAGACAGTATGGACAGTAGTTATATAGGATGGTGTGTATAGACAGTATGGACAGTAGTTATATAGGATGGTGTGTATAGACAGTATAGACAGTAGTTATATAGGATGGTGTGTATAGACAGTAGCTATATAGGATGGTGTGTATAGACAGTAGTTATATAGGATGGTGTGTATAGACAGTAGTTATATAGGATGGTGTGTATAGACAGTAGTTATATAGGATGGTGTGTATAGACAGTAGTTATATAGGATGGTGTGTATAGACAGTAGTTATATAGGATGGTGTGTATAGACAGTAGTTATATACGATGGTGTGTGTAGACAGTATGGACAGTAGTTATATAGGATGGTGTGTATAGACAGTATGGACAGTAGTTATATAGGATGGTGTGTATAGACAGTAGTTATATAGGATGTTGTGTATAGACAGTATGGACAGTAGTTATATAGGATGTTGTGTATAGACAGTATAGACAGTAGTTATATAGGATGGTGTGTATAGACAGTATGGACAGTAGTTATATAGGATGGTGTGTATAGACAGTATGGACAGTAGTTATATAGCATGGTGTGTATAGACAGTATGTACAGTAGTTATATAGGATGTTGTGTATAGACAGTATAGACAGTAGTTATATAGGATGGTGTGTATAGACAGTATGGACAGTAGTTATATAGGATGGTGTGTATAGACAGTATGGACAGTAGTTATATAGGATGGTGTGTATAGACAGTAGTTATATAGGATGGTGTGTATAGACAGAATGGACAGTAGTTATATATGGTGGTGTGTATGGACAGTATAGACAGTAGTTGTATAGGATGGTGTGTATAGACAGTATGGACAGTAGTTATATAGGATGGTCTGTAAAGACAGTATGGACAGTAGTTATATAGGATGGTGTGTATTGACAGTAGTTATATAGGATGGTGTGTATAGACAGTATGGACAGTAGTTATATAGGATGGTGTGTAAAGACAGTATGGACAGTAGTTATATAGGATGGTGTGTATAGACAGTATGGACAGTAGTTATATAGGATGGTGTGTATAGACAGTATGGACAGTAGTTATATAGGATGATGTGTATAGACAGTATGGACAGTAGTTATATAGGCTGGTGTGTATAGACAGTATGGACAGTAGTTATATAGGATGGTGTGTATGGACAGTAGTTATATAGGATGATGTGTATAGACAGTATGGACAGTAGTTATATAGGATGGTGTGTATAGACAGTATAGACAGTAGTTATATAGGATGGTGTGTATAGACAGTATGGACAGTAGTTATATAGGATGGTGTGTATAGACAGTATGGACAGTAGTTATATAGGATGGTGTGTATGGACAGTAGTTATATAGGATGGTGTGTATGGACAGTAGTTATATAGGATGGTGTGTAAAGACAGTATGGACAGTAGTTATATAGGATGGTGTGTATAGACAGTAGTTATATAGGATGGTGTGTATAGACAGTATGGACAGTAGTTATATAGGATGGTGTGTATGGACAGTAGTTATATAGGATGGTGTGTATGGACAGTAGTTATATAGGATGGTGTGTATAGACAGTAGTTATATAGGATGGTGTAAAGACAGTATGGACAGTAGTTATATAGGATGGTGTGTATAGACAGTATGGACAGTAGTTATATAGGATGGTGTGTATAGACAGTAGTTATATAGGATGGTGTGTATAGACAGTAGTTATATAGGATGGTGTGTATAGACAGTAGTTATATAGGATGGTGTGTATAGACAGTAGTTATATAGGATGGTGTATATGGACAGTAGTTATACAGGATGATGTGTATAGACAGTAGTTATATAGGATGGTGTGTATAAACAGTATGGACAGTAGTTATATAGGATGGTGTGTATAGACAGTATGGACAGTAGTTATATAGGATGGTGTGTATAGACAGTAGTTATATAGGATGGTGTGTGTAGACAGTATGGACAGTAGTTATATAGGATGGTGTGTATAGACAGTATGGACAGTAGTTATATAGGATGGTGTGTATAGACAGTATAGACAGTAGTTATATAGGATGGTGTGTATAGACAGTAGTTATATAGGATGGTGTGTATAGACAGTAGTTATATAGGATGGTGTGTATAGACAGTAGTTATATAGGATGGTGTGTATAGACAGTAGTTATATAGGATGGTGTGTATAGACAGTAGTTATATAAGATGGTGTGTATAGACAGTAGTTATATAGGATGGTGTGTATAGACAGTAGTTATATACGATGGTGTGTGTAGACAGTATGGACAGTAGCTATATAGGATGGTGTGTATAGACAGTATGGACAGTAGTTATATAGGATTGTGTGTATAGACAGTAGTTATATAGGATGTTGTGTATAGACAGTATGGACAGTAGTTATATAGGATGTTGTGTATAGACAGTATAGACAGTAGTTATATAGGATGGTGTGTATAGACAGTATGGACAGTAGTTATATAGGATGGTGTGTATAGACAGTATGGACAGTAGTTATATAGGATGGTGTGTATAGACAGTATGGACAGTAGTTATATAGGATGTTGTGTATAGACAGTATAGACAGTAGTTATATAGGATGGTGTGTATAGACAGTATGGACAGTAGTTATATAGGATGGTGTGTATAGACAGTATGGACAGTAGTTATATAGGATGGTGTGTATGGACAGTAGTTATATAGGATGGTGTGTATAGACAGAATGGACAGTAGTTATATATGGTGGTGTGTATGGACAGTATAGACAGTAGTTGTATAGGATGGTGTGTATAGACAGTATGGACAGTAGTTATATAGGATGGTGTGTATAGACAGTATGGACAGTAGTTATATAGGATGGTGTGTATACACAGTATAGACAGTAGTTATAAAGGATGGTGTGTACGGACAGTAGTTATATAGGATGGTGTGTATAGACAGTATGGACAGTAGTTATATAGGATGTTGTGTATAGACAGTATGGACAGTAGTTATATAGGATGGTGTGTATAGACAGTATAGACAGTAGTTATATAGGATGGTGTGTATAGACTGTATAGACAGTAGTTATATAGGATGGTGTGTATAGACAGTAGTTATATAGGATGGTGTGTATAGACAGTAGTTATATAGGATGGTGTGTATAGACAGTAGTTATATAGGATGGTGTGTATGGACAGTAGTTATATAGGATGGTGTGTAAAGACAGTATGGACAGTAGTTATATAGGATGGTGTGTATAGACAGTAGTTATATAGGATGGTGTGTATAGACAGTATGGACAGTAGTTATATAGGATGGTGTGTATGGACAGTAGTTATATAGGATGGTGTGTATGGACAGTAGTTATATAGGATGGTGTGTATAGACAGTAGTTATATAGGATGGTGTGTAAAGACAGTAGTTATATAGGATGGTGTGTATGGACAGTAGTTATATAGGATGGTGTGTAAAGACAGTATGGACAGTAGTTATATAGGATGGTGTGTATAGACAGTAGTTATATAGGATGGTGTGTATAGACAGTATGGACAGTAGTTATATAGGATGGTGTGTATGGACAGTAGTTATATAGGATGGTGTGTATGGACAGTAGTTATATAGGATGGTGTGTATAGACAGTAGTTATATAGGATGGTGTGTAAAGACAGTATGGACAGTAGTTATATAGGATGGTGTGTATAGACAGTATGGACAGTAGTTATATAGGATGGTGTGTATAGACAGTAGTTATATAGGATGGTGTGTATAGACAGTAGTTATATAGGATGGTGTGTATAGACAGTAGTTATATAGGATGGTGTGTATAGACAGTAGTTATATAGGATGGTGTATATGGACAGTAGTTATACAGGATGATGTGTATAGACAGTAGTTATATAGGATGGTGTGTATAAACAGTATGGACAGTAGTTATATAGAATGGTGTGTATAGACAGTATGGACAGTAGTTATATAGGATGGTGTGTATAGACAGTAGTTATATAGGATGGTGTGTGTAGACAGTATGGACAGTAGTTATATAGGATGGTGTGTATAGACAGTATGGACAGTAGTTATATAGGATGGTGTGTATAGACAGTATAGACAGTAGTTATATAGGATGGTGTGTATAGACAGTAGTTATATAGGATGGTGTGTATAGACAGTAGTTATATAGGATGGTGTGTATAGACAGTAGTTATATAGGATGGTGTGTATAGACAGTAGTTATATAGGATGGTGTGTATAGACAGTAGTTATATAAGATGGTGTGTATAGACAGTAGTTGTATAGGATGGTGTGTATAGACAGTAGTTATATACGATGGTGTGTGTAGACAGTATGGACAGTAGTTATATAGGATGGTGTGTATAGACAGTATGGACAGTAGTTATATAGGATTGTGTGTATAGACAGTAGTTATATAGGATGTTGTGTATAGACAGTATGGACAGTAGTTATATAGGATGTTGTGTATAGACAGTATAGACAGTAGTTATATAGGATGGTGTGTATAGACAGTATGGACAGTAGTTATATAGGATGGTGTGTATAGACAGTATGGACAGTAGTTATATAGGATGGTGTGTATAGACAGTATGGACAGTAGTTATATAGGATGGTGTGTATAGACAGTATGGACAGTAGTTATATAGGATGGTGTGTATGGACAGTAGTTATATAGGATGGTGTGTATAGACAGTATGGACAGTAGTTATATAGGATGGTGTGTATGGACAGTAGTTATATAGGATGGTGTGTATAGACAGAATGGACAGTAGTTATATATGGTGGTGTGTATGGACAGTATAGACAGTAGTTGTATAGGATGGTGTGTATAGACAGTATGGACAGTAGTTATATAGGATGGTGTGTATAGACAGTAGTTATATAGGATGGTGTGTATAGACAGTAGTTATATAGGATGGTGTGTATAGACAGTAGTTATATAGGATGGTGTGTATAGACAGTAGTTATATAGGATGGTGTATATGGACAGTAGTTATACAGGATGATGTGTATAGACAGTAGTTATATAGGATGGTGTGTATAAACAGTATGGACAGTAGTTATATAGGATGGTGTGTATAGACAGTATGGACAGTAGTTATATAGGATGGTGTGTATAGACAGTAGTTATATAGGATGGTGTGTGTAGACAGTATGGACAGTAGTTATATAGGATGGTGTGTATAGACAGTATGGACAGTAGTTATATAGGATGGTGTGTATAGACAGTATAGACAGTAGTTATATAGGATGGTGTGTATAGACAGTAGTTATATAGGATGGTGTGTATAGACAGTAGTTATATAGGATGGTGTGTATAGACAGTAGTTATATAGGATGGTGTGTATAGACAGTAGTTATATAGGATGGTGTGTATAGACAGTAGTTATATAAGATGGTGTGTATAGACAGTAGTTATATAGGATGGTGTGTATAGACAGTAGTTATATACGATGGTGTGTGTAGACAGTATGGACAGTAGCTATATAGGATGGTGTGTATAGACAGTATGGACAGTAGTTATATAGGATTGTGTGTATAGACAGTAGTTATATAGGATGTTGTGTATAGACAGTATGGACAGTAGTTATATAGGATGTTGTGTATAGACAGTATAGACAGTAGTTATATAGGATGGTGTGTATAGACAGTATGGACAGTAGTTATATAGGATGGTGTGTATAGACAGTATGGACAGTAGTTATATAGGATGGTGTGTATAGACAGTATGGACAGTAGTTATATAGGATGTTGTGTATAGACAGTATAGACAGTAGTTATATAGGATGGTGTGTATAGACAGTATGGACAGTAGTTATATAGGATGGTGTGTATAGACAGTATGGACAGTAGTTATATAGGATGGTGTGTATGGACAGTAGTTATATAGGATGGTGTGTATAGACAGAATGGACAGTAGTTATATATGGTGGTGTGTATGGACAGTATAGACAGTAGTTGTATAGGATGGTGTGTATAGACAGTATGGACAGTAGTTATATAGGATGGTGTGTATAGACAGTATGGACAGTAGTTATATAGGATGGTGTGTATACACAGTATAGACAGTAGTTATAAAGGATGGTGTGTACGGACAGTAGTTATATAGGATGGTGTGTATAGACAGTATGGACAGTAGTTATATAGGATGTTGTGTATAGACAGTATGGACAGTAGTTATATAGGATGGTGTGTATAGACAGTATAGACAGTAGTTATATAGGATGGTGTGTATAGACTGTATAGACAGTAGTTATATAGGATGGTGTGTATAGACAGTAGTTATATAGGATGGTGTGTATAGACAGTAGTTATATAGGATGGTGTGTATAGACAGTAGTTATATAGGATGGTGTGTATGGACAGTAGTTATATAGGATGGTGTGTAAAGACAGTATGGACAGTAGTTATATAGGATGGTGTGTATAGACAGTAGTTATATAGGATGGTGTGTATAGACAGTATGGACAGTAGTTATATAGGATGGTGTGTATGGACAGTAGTTATATAGGATGGTGTGTATGGACAGTAGTTATATAGGATGGTGTGTATAGACAGTAGTTATATAGGATGGTGTGTAAAGACAGTAGTTATATAGGATGGTGTGTATGGACAGTAGTTATATAGGATGGTGTGTAAAGACAGTATGGACAGTAGTTATATAGGATGGTGTGTATAGACAGTAGTTATATAGGATGGTGTGTATAGACAGTATGGACAGTAGTTATATAGGATGGTGTGTATGGACAGTAGTTATATAGGATGGTGTGTATGGACAGTAGTTATATAGGATGGTGTGTATAGACAGTAGTTATATAGGATGGTGTGTAAAGACAGTATGGACAGTAGTTATATAGGATGGTGTGTATAGACAGTATGGACAGTAGTTATATAGGATGGTGTGTATAGACAGTAGTTATATAGGATGGTGTGTATAGACAGTAGTTATATAGGATGGTGTGTATAGACAGTAGTTATATAGGATGGTGTGTATAGACAGTAGTTATATAGGATGGTGTATATGGACAGTAGTTATACAGGATGATGTGTATAGACAGTAGTTATATAGGATGGTGTGTATAAACAGTATGGACAGTAGTTATATAGAATGGTGTGTATAGACAGTATGGACAGTAGTTATATAGGATGGTGTGTATAGACAGTAGTTATATAGGATGGTGTGTGTAGACAGTATGGACAGTAGTTATATAGGATGGTGTGTATAGACAGTATGGACAGTAGTTATATAGGATGGTGTGTATAGACAGTATAGACAGTAGTTATATAGGATGGTGTGTATAGACAGTAGTTATATAGGATGGTGTGTATAGACAGTAGTTATATAGGATGGTGTGTATAGACAGTAGTTATATAGGATGGTGTGTATAGACAGTAGTTATATAGGATGGTGTGTATAGACAGTAGTTATATAAGATGGTGTGTATAGACAGTAGTTGTATAGGATGGTGTGTATAGACAGTAGTTATATACGATGGTGTGTGTAGACAGTATGGACAGTAGTTATATAGGATGGTGTGTATAGACAGTATGGACAGTAGTTATATAGGATTGTGTGTATAGACAGTAGTTATATAGGATGTTGTGTATAGACAGTATGGACAGTAGTTATATAGGATGTTGTGTATAGACAGTATAGACAGTAGTTATATAGGATGGTGTGTATAGACAGTATGGACAGTAGTTATATAGGATGGTGTGTATAGACAGTATGGACAGTAGTTATATAGGATGGTGTGTATAGACAGTATGGACAGTAGTTATATAGGATGGTGTGTATAGACAGTATGGACAGTAGTTATATAGGATGGTGTGTATGGACAGTAGTTATATAGGATGGTGTGTATAGACAGTATGGACAGTAGTTATATAGGATGGTGTGTATGGACAGTAGTTATATAGGATGGTGTGTATAGACAGAATGGACAGTAGTTATATATGGTGGTGTGTATGGACAGTATAGACAGTAGTTGTATAGGATGGTGTGTATAGACAGTATGGACAGTAGTTATATAGGATGGTGTGTATAGACAGTATGGACAGTAGTTATATAGGATGGTGTGTATAGACAGTATAGACAGTAGTTATAAAGGATGGTGTGTACGGACAGTAGTTATATAGGATGGTGTGTATAGACAGTATGGACAGTAGTTATATAGGATGTTGTGTATAGACAGTATGGACAGTAGTTATATAGGATGGTGTGTATAGACAGTATAGACAGTAGTTATATAGGATGGTGTGTATAGACTGTATAGACAGTAGTTATATAGGATGGTGTGTATAGACAGTAGTTATATAGGATGGTGTGTATAGACAGTAGTTATATAGGATGGTGTGTATAGACAGTATGGACAGTAGTTATATAGGATGGTGTGTATAGACAGTATAGACAGTAGTTATATAGGATGATGTGTATAGACAGTATGGACAGTAGTTATAAAGGATGGTGTGTATAGACAGTATGGACAGTAGTTATAGAGGATGGTGTGTATAGACAGTATGGACAGTAGTTATAAAGGATGGTGTGTATAGACAGTATGGACAGTAGTTATATAGGATGGTGTGTATAGACAGTATGGACAGTAGTTATAGAGGATGGTGTGTATAGACAGTATAGACAGTAGTTATATAGGATGGTGTGTATAGACAGTATGGACAGTAGTTATTTAGGATGGTGTGTATAGACAGTAGTTATATAGGATGGTGTGTGTAGACAGTATGGACAGTAGTTATATAGGATGGTGTGTATAGACAGTAGTTATATAGGATGGTGTATATAGACAGTATGGACAGTAGTTATATAGGATGGTGTGTATAGACAGTAGTTATATAGGATGGTGTGTATAGACAGTATGGACATTAGTTATATAGGATGGTGTGTATAGACTGTATGGACAGTAGTTATATAGGATGGTGTGTATAGACAGAATAGACAGTAGTTATATAGGATGGTGTGTAAAGACAGTATGGACAGTAGTTATATAGGATGGTGTGTATAGACAGTAGTTATACAGGATGGTGTGTATAGACAGTATGGACAGTAGTTATATAGGATGGTGTGTAAAGACAGTATGGACAGTAGTTATATAGGATGATGTGTATAGACAGTATGGACAGTAGTTATATAGGATGCTGTGTATAGATAGTATGGACAGTAGTTATATAGGATGGTGTGTATGGACAGTAGTTATATTGGATGGTGTGTATAGACAGTATGGACATTAGTTATATAGGATGGTGTGTATATACAGTATAGACAGTAGTTATATAGGATGTTGTGTATAGACAGTATGGACAGTAGTTATATAGGATGGTGTGTATAGACAGTAGTTAAATAGGATGGTGTGTATAGACAGTATGGACAGTAGTTATATAGGATGGTGTGTAAAGACAGTATGGACAGTAGTTATATAGGATGGTGTGTATAGACAGTAGTTATACAGGATGGTGTGTATAGACAGTATGGACAGTAGTTATATAGGATGGTGTGTAAAGACAGTATGGACAGTAGTTATATAGGATGATGTGTATAGACAGTATGGACAGTAGTTATATAGGATGCTGTGTATAGATAGTATGGACAGTAGTTATATAGGATGGTGTGTATGGACAGTAGTTATATTGGATGGTGTGTATAGACAGTATGGACATTAGTTATATAGGATGGTGTGTATATACAGTATAGACAGTAGTTATATAGGATGTTGTGTATAGACAGTATGGACAGTAGTTATATAGGATGGTGTGTATAGACAGTATGGACAGTAGTTATATAGGATGGTGTGTATGGACAGTAGTTATATAGGATGGTGTGTATAGACAGTAGTTATATAGGATGGTGTGTATAGACAGTATAGACAGTAGTTATATAGGATGGTGTGTATAGACATTATAGACAGTAGTTATATAGGATGGTGTGTATAGACAGTATGGACAGTAGTTATATAGGATGGTGTGTATAGACAGTATGGACAGTAGTTATATAGGATGGTGTGTATAGACAGTAGTTATATAGGATTGTGTGTATAGACAGTATGGACAGTAGTTATATAGGATGGTGTGTAAAGACAGTATAGACAGTAGTTATATAGGATGGTGTGTATGGACAGTAGTTATATAGGATGTTGTGTATAGACAGTATAGACAGTAGTTATATAGGATGGTGTGTATAGACAGTATAGACAGTAGTTATATAGGATGGTGTGTATAGACAGTAGTTATATAGGATGGTGTGTATAGACATTATAGACAGTAGTTATTTAGGATGGTGTGTATAGACAGTATAGACCGTAGTTATATAGTTTGGTGTGTATGGACAGTAGTTATATAGGTTGGTGTGTATGGACAGTAGTTATATAGGATGGTGTGTATAGACTGTAGTTATATAGGATGGTGTGTATAGACAGTATGGACAGTAGTTATATAGGATGGTGTGTATAGACAGTATGGACAGTAGTTATATAGGATGGTGTGTATAGACTTTAGTTATATAGGATGGTGTGTAAAGACAGTATGGACAGTAGTTATATAGGATGGTGTGTATAGACTGTAGTTATATAGGATGGTGTGTATAGACAGTATGGACAGTAGTTATATAGGATGGTGTGTATAGACAGTATGGACAGTAGTTATATAGGATGGTGTGTATAGACAGTATAGACAGTAGTTATAAAGGATGGTGTGTACGGACAGTAGTTATATAGGATGGTGTGTATAGACAGTATGGACAGTAGTTATATAGGATGTTGTGTATAGACAGTATGGACAGTAGTTATATAGGATGGTGTGTATAGACAGTATAGACAGTAGTTATATAGGATGGTGTGTATAGACTGTATAGACAGTAGTTATATAGGATGGTGTGTATAGACAGTAGTTATATAGGATGGTGTGTATAGACAGTAGTTATATAGGATGGTGTGTATAGACAGTATGGACAGTAGTTATATAGGATGGTGTGTATAGACAGTATAGACAGTAGTTATATAGGATGATGTGTATAGACAGTATGGACAGTAGTTATAAAGGATGGTGTGTATAGACAGTATGGACAGTAGTTATAGAGGATGGTGTGTATAGACAGTATGGACAGTAGTTATAAAGGATGGTGTGTATAGACAGTATGGACAGTAGTTATATAGGATGGTGTGTATAGACAGTATGGACAGTAGTTATAGAGGATGGTGTGTATAGACAGTATAGACAGTAGTTATATAGGATGGTGTGTATAGACAGTATGGACAGTAGTTATTTAGGATGGTGTGTATAGACAGTAGTTATATAGGATGGTGTGTGTAGACAGTATGGACAGTAGTTATATAGGATGGTGTGTATAGACAGTAGTTATATAGGATGGTGTATATAGACAGTATGGACAGTAGTTATATAGGATGGTGTGTATAGACAGTAGTTATATAGGATGGTGTGTATAGACAGTATGGACATTAGTTATATAGGATGGTGTGTATAGACTGTATGGACAGTAGTTATATAGGATGGTGTGTATAGACAGAATAGACAGTAGTTATATAGGATGGTGTGTAAAGACAGTATGGACAGTAGTTATATAGGATGGTGTGTATAGACAGTAGTTATACAGGATGGTGTGTATAGACAGTATGGACAGTAGTTATATAGGATGGTGTGTAAAGACAGTATGGACAGTAGTTATATAGGATGATGTGTATAGACAGTATGGACAGTAGTTATATAGGATGCTGTGTATAGATAGTATGGACAGTAGTTATATAGGATGGTGTGTATGGACAGTAGTTATATTGGATGGTGTGTATAGACAGTATGGACATTAGTTATATAGGATGGTGTGTATATACAGTATAGACAGTAGTTATATAGGATGTTGTGTATAGACAGTATGGACAGTAGTTATATAGGATGGTGTGTATAGACAGTAGTTAAATAGGATGGTGTGTATAGACAGTATGGACAGTAGTTATATAGGATGGTGTGTAAAGACAGTATGGACAGTAGTTATATAGGATGGTGTGTATAGACAGTAGTTATACAGGATGGTGTGTATAGACAGTATGGACAGTAGTTATATAGGATGGTGTGTAAAGACAGTATGGACAGTAGTTATATAGGATGATGTGTATAGACAGTATGGACAGTAGTTATATAGGATGCTGTGTATAGATAGTATGGACAGTAGTTATATAGGATGGTGTGTATGGACAGTAGTTATATTGGATGGTGTGTATAGACAGTATGGACATTAGTTATATAGGATGGTGTGTATATACAGTATAGACAGTAGTTATATAGGATGTTGTGTATAGACAGTATGGACAGTAGTTATATAGGATGGTGTGTATAGACAGTATGGACAGTAGTTATATAGGATGGTGTGTATGGACAGTAGTTATATAGGATGGTGTGTATAGACAGTAGTTATATAGGATGGTGTGTATAGACAGTATAGACAGTAGTTATATAGGATGGTGTGTATAGACATTATAGACAGTAGTTATATAGGATGGTGTGTATAGACAGTATGGACAGTAGTTATATAGGATGGTGTGTATAGACAGTATGGACAGTAGTTATATAGGATGGTGTGTATAGACAGTAGTTATATAGGATTGTGTGTATAGACAGTATGGACAGTAGTTATATAGGATGGTGTGTAAAGACAGTATAGACAGTAGTTATATAGGATGGTGTGTATGGACAGTAGTTATATAGGATGTTGTGTATAGACAGTATAGACAGTAGTTATATAGGATGGTGTGTATAGACAGTATAGACAGTAGTTATATAGGATGGTGTGTATAGACAGTAGTTATATAGGATGGTGTGTATAGACATTATAGACAGTAGTTATTTAGGATGGTGTGTATAGACAGTATAGACCGTAGTTATATAGTTTGGTGTGTATGGACAGTAGTTATATAGGTTGGTGTGTATGGACAGTAGTTATATAGGATGGTGTGTATAGACTGTAGTTATATAGGATGGTGTGTATAGACAGTATGGACAGTAGTTATATAGGATGGTGTGTATAGACAGTATGGACAGTAGTTATATAGGATGGTGTGTATAGACTTTAGTTATATAGGATGGTGTGTAAAGACAGTATGGACAGTAGTTATATAGGATGGTGTGTATAGACTGTAGTTATATAGGATGGTGTGTATAGACAGTATGGACAGTAGTTATATAGGATGGTGTGTATAGACAGTATGGACAGTAGTTATATAGGATGGTGTGTATAGACAGTATGGACAGTAGTTATATAGGATGGTGTGTATAGACTGTAGTTATATAGGATGGTGTGTAAAGACAGTATGGACAGTAGTTATATAGGATGGTGTGTATAGACTGTAGTTATATAGGATGGTGTGTATAGACAGTATGGACAGTAGTTATATAGGATGGTGTGTATAGACAGTATGGACAGTAGTTATATAGGATGGTGTGTATAGACAGTGTGGACAGTATATGAATAAAACATATTTTTGAAAGATGTTTTAATTATTCAGGCTACACTGAATGAAATCCAGTCAACTAATTTGATATAATTGTCTCATTCGATATAACTGGGAAGTTGAATCACCCAACAAACCTTTTTCAGGGTTCTTCATTTCCCAAATGTATTCGTTCTAACCAGTGAGACATTTTAAACTTTCCCCCATTAACTCAGATACAGCAACTGCTTTCAGGTTAATTAAAAGTTTAATTCCCCAAAAAAGCAATCATCTAAGTATTGTTTTTGCAAGTTCATTAAAAGCCCAACTTCCACATTACTAATACAGTATTGGTGATTCATTGACATCCATAAACTGATTAAAATCATTTTTGCTGCTTCCAAAGACTCTTAATCCAAACCTTACATCAATTTAGATAACTAATAATCAATAACATGATCAAATTGTCAGAGGGGTTGCCACCCCTTGGTCCACTAATAAGTGAACCTTCACCCACCGAAAGCTTGATTGCTGACTTTAGCAACTATACCAAAGGGTTGAGAATGTTAGATCTCCAGGCCATAAGCGATAAACTGCAGGAATCTCGACCGAAGCCCTCTAAAATAGGCCAGCAGGCTCAGGTCATGTTGAGGTTTTCTCCAGTTTAGCCCTGAAGTGGACATTTACCCAATACCACCGTGCTCAGCAGAAGCTGTGTTGACGGCTGTTTTGAAGGGACATGTGGAGAGAACCAGGAAGGTAATGACAAAAGCCGATAAAGACAAAATTATGATAACTGAGGAGTTCAATTTGACAACGGCCCAATTAAAAGATACGGCAAACACTTATGATGAAGAGCGAGAACAAACTCTTAAACAAATCCATCTTCTAAAGGAACAACTCGATTTAGCAAATACGACGACGTCCATGATAAAACTAGATGTATCTGGCGAGTTATTTAAAACCAAGAGCGACCAACTTGATGCCCTGCAAACAGTTCTGAATAACATAATGCCCTATTCCTTGACCTGCAAACAGTTCTGAATAACATAATGCCCTATTCCTTGACCTGCAAACGGTTCTGAATAACATAATGCCCTATTCCTTGACCTGCAAACAGTTCTGAATAACATAATGCCCTATTCCTTGACCTGCAAACGGTTCTGAATAACATAATGCCCTATTCCTTGACCTGCAAACGGTTCTGAATAACATAACGCCCTATTCCTTGACCTGCAAACGGTTCTGAATAACATAATGCCCTATCCCTTGACCTGCAAACGGTTCTGAATAAAATAACGCCCTATCCCTTGACCTGCAAACAGTTCTGAATAACATAATGCCCTATTCCTTGACCTGCAAACGGTTCTGAATAAAATAACGCCCTATCCCTTGACCTGCAAACAGTTCTGAATAACATAATGCCCTATTCCTTGACCTGCAAACAGTTCTGAATAACATAACGCCCTATTCCTTGACCTGCAAACAGTTCTGAATAACATAATGCCCTATTCCTTGACCTGCAAACAGTTCTGAATAACATAATGCCCTATTCCTTGACCTGCAAACAGTTCTGAATAACATAATGCCCTATTCCTTGACCTGCAAACAGTTCTGAATAACATAATGCCCTATTCCTTGACCTGCAAACAGTTCTGAATAACATAATGCCCTATCCCTTGACCTGCAAACAGTTCTGAATAACATAATGCCCTATTCCTTGACCTGCAAACCAAAGACGAACAGTTAATGAAAACAATTACCAAGTTGGATGACAAAACAGCAGAACTCATTGAAGTCGCTGATCTAATGAACGATGAGAAAACCCAGGTGATCAGGTTGGAAACCATGACCTCTAAGCATCTCCTTGCTGAATCTCTCGCTCCGCACGCGTGACCTCTCCCTGCAAACCATGACAGATAAGTATGAGGCCGAACGGAGCAAGTGCGACACTCAAACGTCTAAAATCAATACTCTACTCCACAAAGTTCCTTCCCCATTGGATGGGGTCAAGCTGTGACCTGTTGCTTATCAAATCAGAATCAGCAAGTGGGTCCACAGGAACCAAATCAAGTTGTACACTCCACCCAATGGAATAGAAGGGGTGCAAGCCAGCCCCGAATAGACAGACTCATAGTTACTAACTGATCAGTGCGTTGCATCTGTTCTTCCCAGCCACAAGATATACGTTTTAATTGTTATTGTTGATATTGTCCTGCGTTGCGCTGTTCAAAATAGGAAAATCAGCTAAATTTATTGCCAAAATGTTTCTTTCACAAACAATATCTCTAATCATGCCTTTCTGTAGGATGGAGTTCCTTTGGCTGATCCTGATACTCTGCACCCTGTTCAAAACCACTCCAGCAGATGAGCGTACCCCCTACGAGAATCATTTGCGGTGTGGATCCAGGACTCCTTATAACCAACTGCAAAGTACACACGCAGAGAGTGTACGTCCGCCTAGATGCAGAGAACGTGTACCGCCAACACATTCCCCCTGCGGCACATCTGAGTTGGGCCGGAGCTGACTGGACCACTCAGGCAGTTAAGCACGCCCAGCTAGACACTGCCCAAATGTTGGCTCAACTCCAAAAGTTCACATTCACCCAGTCAGAACTAGCAGAACCTAGGCAAGAAACTATTCATCGGGTCCCTACTCTCAGTAGGTGCAGCCGTAGGGTCTCTTTTTGCTCTAGGTACCACTGCCGTCAATCAGTCAGTCTAGCCACAGTCAAAAGAAATGTTAGGGAGATTACAGAGGAGATGCCCCTTATCCAGCAACAAATCACCAGGCACAGGTTGCGGCACACAGGTTGCAAGACACTATTCTGGTGGTGAACACACACACACACTACTCTTCTGAACAAAACCCTCCTGTCTGTAGGAAAGCTAGTCGAGGTCATGAACCACGACTATGCCCATGTCCAATTGGTTTTCTCTGAGAGGTTAGCTCTTCTATGGACCACTTGGCCATGAATAGAATCCCCTCATATATAGTGCCCCTCTCAATGGTGCACAACATACTGACCTCAGCTACCACAAAGACGATAAAGCCGTTGCAGTCACATTTGGCCTGTGGTCTGGGGTCGGCGATTCCTCTACACGTTGATGTTAATTGGTAACGAAGTGGGATTTTTACTGACGCTGCCGGTTGTTGAACTGGAAAATATCTATAGATTAAAAACAGTTCTAAATGTAGGATTTTAACACCCTGTTCACGTCCGCCACTATGACTTAAGAAATGCCATGACTCAACCACCCAACTGAACCTCCCCAATCAGACTGTTAAGGTACCAGAGGGGGCGATTGTCCACATAGATGACCTAGCTCTATACCAACTTCCTGACGACAGGATAGACAAAGATATTGAGATGCCTGACGCTTTTGCTAAGTGTTCCCTTGACTTACCATTAACCATTCAAAACCAAATTCAGTATGATGGACCAATGACTGTCGATCTCAGCGTACTGAATGAGGCACTTTTAGTTGACCCAACTGACTTTGAACCCAGAGATTGGTCGGTCATCCGCTCTTGGATGGTGCCGGACAGTATCCTGACTGTTACCATTATCCTTGGTATCATGTCCATTGGCGTGTGCACCTACTATGTACACAGTCCCACAGAAGCAAAGGAAGATCTAATAAGGTCTTATGCTAGGATCACCAGCGGGACGGAAACAATGTTTTATTTCTGAAAGTTGGCAGCATCCTCCGTCTCTTCTCCAGAGTTGCTAGGTCAGCCCTGTAGTGCCCCAATGTATACTCTGTTAGTCAGGGTGCCGTTGTAGTTAGTGCCTCAACTACCCACCTTAGAGTAGAACGCCCTAGACATGGCATTAGACAATGCCATGATAGTCATTTAGCCAAGACCATGGACATACTGTATATAGAACATAGTCCAGTTAAATTATTAAAGTGCTATATTCTATATAGATTTTGTTTAGGTTTACATTACATTCTCTCCCTTCCATTTTTCTTTGACATTCAGGAAGTGATGGAGCCAATAACAAGTTCCCCATACAGCCACCAGTTAGTGCCATCATGCCGCTCCTCTGGCTAAGAAATGTAATCATGTATTGTCTGAGTGTACGTTGTTAACATCTGCCTAGATCTACTAGCTGGGACATCCGGATGATGGGTCCAGAACGGCGATCCACAACCCGGACCTCCCCTGGTCACTCTCTTGGAGGGTAGGCAGCTTGCAGAAATCCTACCAGATTAAAACTACCAGGGGGAAACTGCTACGGTGATCCACCAACCACTACATCTTGTAGTCATTTTAATGCTGCGTTGCAACGTGCCGAATCCTGCCAAGATTGAACTACCAAAGGGGGACTGTCATGACTTGTGGTTAGACAGAATGATGGTCCCATCTCTGCCAAGCTCCACTACACCCCCCAAAGGGAGGGGAGGGGGTTGAATGGATCGACTTTCTCTCTCTCTCCCACAAGAGTAGAAGAGGGAAAATGCCAACGTTTTATGATCCTTGGTTAAGACTAGTACTTGGAGCCAAAACGTTTGGCCAATGAAACAAGACATTGGGATCATGATTAAGTTTAGCTGAAAATGTTGAAAATGAGGACTGTTGGCATATGAATAGGAATGTCGATTCTGTGATGTCATTAAAGATTGAATGACAATGTAATGGCAAAAATATTGTACCTTTAAGACTTTTACTACTGTGTACCTGGTGTTAAGATCCTGTACGTTTGGTAGAAAATATCCAGACCCGAATAAACATTCTTGACTAGAGGACATTTGCTCTGCAGGCGGAGGTCTACTATAAGTCACGACCCCAAAAAGACAACACGAGGTTCCAACAAAATAAAATTTTGGAACAATCAATGCTACAGTCAAGAACTGTATCTAAGTAGGTGGATTCAAGCAGAATCACCATGTTTACTCTCTTCTAAGTCATCGAAGGTCTACACTGCTTTCATCCACATCAAAGAAGGTATCTACCACGGCTGATTAGCCACCCTCAGAAGACCAATCTTCAGGAATGAGTTCTAGGGAACAGACAACGAAAAGAAAGGACATCTTGTGGACAATCAGAGACTTATACCAGAGACTAATAACAGAGAACCAGAGACTAATACCAGAGAACCAGAGACTAATACCAGAGAACCAAAGACTAATACCAGAGAACCAGATAGACCACCGAAGTGGACGACAGAGATAATCAACAGAGGCCTTCAACAAATTAAATACATGCATTTACATTTCGTTATCATACTAAGTTTCATTGTATGAGAACCATATTTTATAACCCATTACTGTGTAATCCTGTATTATCATTTAGTTAGTAAATATATCATTAAACCAATTTGTGTATTACGGAAGGATTAGTTTGAGCTGGGGTTTGTGCAGATTTACGAAATCTACAACGTTTAGAAGAGATTGATTAGGCAACAGACATTATAAAAGGGACTGCTATATATTGAAAGATTGGACAAAACACTTGAGTTAAATTCAGACAGTGGCAATTCAGTAGAATACATTTCTCTCCGTGGTTCCCCAGGAATCCTAATGATCTAATTATTGCAGGATTAATTTAATCCAATAATTAGACGTAGTAGGTAATTATTCAATAAATAGCAGTCACCACTTTAATGAGGCAACGTTACGACGCCTCCATATTCCATAGTCGCGTTGCCATGGTTAAATGTTTTAATAGTCACAGTGGTTACTACATCTCCTATACACTTCCTTATAAACTCAGTCACAGTGTCCGTGTATACGTCTAGATTATTTTCGGAAGCTACACGGAACATATCCCAGTCCACGTGATCAAACCTGGAACGTTGATTCCGATTGGTCAGACCAGCATTGAATAGTCTTATTTTGGGTACTTCCTGTTTGAGTTTCTGCCTATAGGAAGGGAGGAGCAAGATTGAGACAGGGTCGGATTTGCCGAAAGGGGGGCGGGGGAGGGCTTTGTAACCATTCCGGAAGTTTGAATAACAAGTTGAGTGTTTTAGCCGTGGTTTCCAGTTTGCATGAAGTCCAGTGAAGTTCTTTGAGGGTTGTTGTGGTATCAGCTTGAGGGGGAATATAAACGGCCGTGGCAATGATTGAGGAGAATTCCCTTGGGGGATAATACGGTCTGCATTTGATTGAGGTATTCTAGATCGGCTGAACAAAAGGAATTTAGTTTCTGTATGTAACTGCAATTACACCATGAGTTGTTAATCATGAAACACACCCCTCCACCCCTCTGCTTCCCGGATAGATATTTATTCCTCTATGCGCAATGGACTGAGAATCCTGCTGGCTGCTAAACTTCTCAACCAAAAAGTTGTTCAAGTGATTATGAACAAGCCATCTGCCTCAATGAAGGATGTAGCCGAGTTAGCTTTTTTGCCTAGAATTTCATTGAACCCTTTGACACCTACCAACAAATAGGTGTGATCATTCTACAGTGGTCCCTGCAGTGTACGATCAAACCGGTGTGATTAGAACGCTTATTTAGAACGTCCGGTTTCGATTGACGCAACAGTCAGCGTTTCAGCTGGCAACTGTTTTTTCACAGAAATATTTTGCATCAAACACAGTCCTTACAAAGTTAATTTTTGGATGCAATGTTCAGATATTCACATAAATAGCAACAGCATAACACAATAACCCAAACCGGAAAATGTAGGCTATGTTAGTCCAAGCGCTAACTGAGAAAAGATTGACATAACACTAGCGGTCATATTTAGCTAACTCTCAGCTGACAGAAACCACAATATGAATTAGCTAATAGCAATTACTATTTACAATTCATCACATCACAGGTGAGCTCACCATTACTCTAAATAATTGAGTAAAAAACTTGAAAGTAATCTGACGATGGGTAGTTTGTGCAAGTCACCATGTTTGTTTTTTGCTTCAACCAAAGATAAAAAGAGGAGACAAGATGAGTTTGGTTTGTTTGCAGTGTACATGTTGAAGGGGGTGTGTCATCTATGATCATTAATGTCCCTTCATTCACTTCCGGAAGTATACTTGAAAGATGAGTGAACCTTTCCTTCACCTTATTATAAAATCTTTGGTCTGACAGACGTTTACGTGACACCCATAATGCATTGTATAATGTCAACAAACATGGCATCACACATAACTGGTAAATAGCTTAGCATTGGCTCATCAAAATTAGTACAACCTTCAAAAAAGTATTTTACACACATCATAGGTGTCCATTACAATATATGCAATAATCAGAATGCATTATGTACTTGTGAATAAACTGTAAATACATCATGCTTCATACATCCATACTGTATACTACAGTACGACAACACGATATACAGAAAACAAGGCACTTACTTTGATAGAAACGCACACATGTCAAAATGTATTATTTGAAAGGAAAACAACAATGAAGGCAATGCGCATCAGTGAAATGGGCTTCTTCTATTTGAATGAATGAGGAGGCAGAACACACCTCAATCCTAACTGTTGTTAGAAAATACAACTTGTTAGAAATAATTTGAAATAGACAAGTTGAAACAGCCTATAGATAATTAGCAGGCAGCACGTGTTAACTGTCCTGTTGAATAACACTCACATTTTGGAACAGTTAGTGGATTCTGACATCACGTGCAAAAACAAACCGACTCTGGGGCGACCATTAGAGATATTTGGAACTAACGCGTGAATAGATTGTAGTACTTTATAAAATGTATCTTTGTTCAATAGTATAGTTTCTTCTTCTTCTTGTTTAGCTCTGTGATTTATAGCCTTATAGTTTTCGGCAGTTCTAACTAAAAGTTTCTTAATGCCTATCAGTAACCAGAAGAAGCAGGTTCATAAATGCTTCAAGTTCACCGTCAGGATGTTCCTCATCAGACCAACACATATTTGTCTCACATCTTCGACATAGGAATCATTCATCAATCATCAAAACCTCTTGAATGATCGTTTATACACAATTTTAGGTCTAGTCTTTGGAACTTTTTATTTTATTTTTATAGCTATTATATTATTATCACTGTCATATCATTTGACAGAGGTCAGACCTTTAGATTGCTATACCCTATCAGAAAGAGTAGATTTCCAGTGAACTTACAGTATTTTTGCCAAACAACTCTACAAATTGCGAGGATGGTCTTTGCTTCAAAATATAACTTGTTCCTAGAATAACCGTGGCTCCCTGTGCATTATTCATGCTACTGGTGACAATCAGCAATAACCATTTGTGAAAAAGATCCTATCTATTTTCTTCTGTTATATTCCATTATATTCTTACTGTGAAATATATGTGTGTTGACTGTGGTAGGGCAGGGCCTGTGATGTCTGCTAAATTAACAAGTTGATTTCATTGGCATGGTGCAGCCATAGATTGGCATGGTGCAGCCATAGATTGGCATGTCCCAGCCATAGCCTAGGCTACTAAGCACAGATAAATAAAACTCAAAACATGCTATTCTGTTGTCTTTTATCATGTTTTTATGACCTTCCTCAACAAAATATGAATGGATTTCTTACTAACACTAGAAAGACAGAAAGCATCATGGCTCAAAACAAATGTGAATGCCATTTCTAAAGTCATGTGACTTTTCCTAAATAAGAGCATACTGTTAGACTTGACCGTTATGTCTTCACCATTAGTACAGAGAAAATTGCTTGTTTCAAGGACTTCAAAAGATATGACCCATATTACCGGCACAACATTTTTTCTTTCGGATTGACAGGCTGCATTTTACACCTAAACCACGTCCTGGGCCGGTAAACTACTTGTGAGCCGCTAAAGCCGGTGTGAATGACTTGTGTTGTATCGAGGTGCCTGACAACCTATGTTGCTTCCCAGTGAGGAGGTGTTTCACAGTGTCGCTGCAGGCAGTAAAGTGGCAAATATTTCATGTGGGATAGCAGCCTAGAACATAGCTGATAGGCTATTGGTAGCCATCTAGATGTCAGCATGATACATTCTACTCAATGGCGAGAGCATGAACAGCAACCACACCGGGACACAGCATCCTTAGCTGTCACAGCCCTGTGTGATTCAATACTTGGGGTTGCCAGGTCTAAAATCTCTAGCCCAACGACCACTCAAAGCAAGAGGAAAGGAGAGCAAGAGGGAGAAGTATGTAGCTAGATAGTTAGTTCATTGTTCTTCACATCACTTGTCACCACGTGCGGATGTTCTGGTTGCTGCTAGCTGCCGTAGAGCTCTGCTACCCAATCCGAGCCGCACTGGCCTGACATTATACATTGGGTAGGTCCTGTTTTTTCATCAATAACTAGGGTACGGGTCGGGCTCGGGTATCACTAAATTGATCACTAACATTTTGAAGCTGAGCCATTTGCTCGTGGTCTGCTGCACAGTACAGTCATATCTAAGATAATAACATGGTGTCAGAAGTGCTTAAACTTAGTCAAATATTGTCTGAGTTTAGAGTGACCAAAAGTAACTAACAGCTAACTGCTCTCATTTCTCTTTATTTGTTGAGCAGAGCCAGAGATACTTTTCAGGAGATGCGATTCTAGGACAAGGAGAGAATGGAGTCGTGACATTGCGTACTTTTGAGGAAAATAGGTACATTTCTCGACTCATATCCTGGCTTTGAGAAGATATTGCGTAACGCAGCATCACAACATGAACATGATTGGTCGACAGTCTGCTGGGCGTTTATATGTTCCTCTATTCGTTGCCCAATGGATTTACTATTTCTTCCTTCCTCTAATATCTCTGGCAGAGCAGCGCTGTTGCTATGGTTACACCGACTCAGAGCCAACATGAACAGAGTGCATGCTGAGTGAGCTGCCTGCGCACAGAGAGTGTGTGAGTGACAGACAGTGAGGAGCAGCAGTGGATTTACTAACGGAGGAAGTCATTTATGATTTCAGGTTCCATGCAGGACCAGGCCTTACATTTGACAAAAGCAGGGTAAGGTAGGGTAGGGCATAAATGTGACAAGTCATGGGTAAGGCTCAGGCTCTATGCTGCTTCCAGCCAGAGAGGAAGAGGCGAAGGGATAACTTGGCCAAAAATATGCCTTCTCCGGCAGGTGGTGGTTTTTTCGTTCACCAAGTGAATACTTTTTGTATGGAGGTCAAGAAGAGTGGTCTCTTCAGCAAATTGGTCAACAGAAAATGTTTTGGCTTATTTTCTATGTGAGGTTTATTTGATCTAATATACATTTTGTGATGCTTAGGTTGTTACTAGTTTTCTGATATAAGTAGGACACGTGACATCCCGGCAACTTTGAGAAAAAACACTTTAGTTAGTGCTATCAGGGATCCTTGGGACGTCAATACCCTAAACCTAACCTTAACCCCTACCCTTACCCAAACTTTAACCCTAAACATAACCCTTACCTAGCCCTCCCTCCCTCCCTCCTTAATCGTTTTTTTGAAATGCCTTGATAGTCTCAGTGCCTGTTTTACCAATACATGTTCACCAGCAACATAGTTTTCCAAGTAGAAATTGCAGGAAAACCACAGACCTGGCAACCCATGGTACATAATCAGCCCATTATGTCCCATGGTACATTGCAGTCCAGGAGTGTCCATATAGCCTCTTCCTGCTAACCATTTGTTTAATTTAAACAACATTGTTCCATAATGTTACAGTATTAGCTGAACCTGTTCAGTTTACCAGTAGTATACAAACATTTGGTGGCATAGAAAGTCTGGTAAAATAATGTGTGGTATTGTGTAGGATATAGCAATGTTTTATTAGTTATAGCAACGTTTTATTAATTAACTAGGGCTGATTTAGGTGTATCTAGCTTCTTATTTACATTTGTTCAATGCCTCAATTGATTTCATCAACTATATTGAATATATGGCTGCACAGATTCCTGGTTCAAATCAAGCCAAGATGATGAACCCTGAAGATGGGTCAAAGTGCATGACAAGGTGTTCCTTCTTCCCAGAGGAAGCCAGCTGTTATCAACCACTACATTCCCTCGTTATTCTAAGAGCTTACGGAGTTTGGATGAAGACACACGCACACACACACACACAGACACACACACACACACACTCACACACACACAGACACACACACACACACACACACACACACACACACACACACACACACACACACACACACACACACACACACACACACACACACACACACACACACACACACACCAGACACCATCTTGATATGTCCCTTGTCCTGTGTCTTTTTACCCACAGAGTAACAGCTCTGGTGCTGATATGTCCTGTGTCTTTTTACCCACAGAGTAACAGCTCTGGTGCTGATATGTCCTCTGTCTTTTTACCCACAGTGCAACAGTCCTGGTGCTGATATGTCCTCTGTCTTTTTACCCACAGTGCAACAGCTCTGGTGCTGATATGTCCTCTGTCTTTTTACCCACAGTGCAACAGCCCTGGTGCTGATATGTCCTGTGTCTTTTTACCCACAGTGCAACAGTCCTGGTGCTGATATGTCCTCTGTCTTTTTACCCACAGTGCAACAGCCCTGGTGCTGATATGTCCTCTGTCTTTTTACCCACAGTGCAACAGCCCTGGTGCTGATATGTCCTGTGTCTTTTTACCCACAGTGCAACAGTCCTGGTGCTGAAATGTCCTCTGTCTTTTTACCCACAGTGCAACAGCTCTGGTGCTGATATGTCCTCTGTCTTTTTACCCACAGTGCAACAGTCCTGGTGCTGATATGTCCTCTGTCTTTTTACCCACAGTGCAACAGCTCTGGTGCTGAAATGTCCTCTGTCTTTTTACCCACAGTGCAACAGCTCTGGTGCTGATATGTCCTCTGTCTTTTTACCCACAGTGCAACAGCCCTGGTGCTGATATGTCCTCTGTCTTTTTACCCACAGTGCAACAGTCTTGGTGCTGATATGTCCTCTGTCTTTTTACCCACAGTGCAACAGTCTTGGTGCTGATATGTCCTCTGTCTTTTTACCCACAGTGCAACAGCCCTGGTGCTGATATGTCCTCTGTCTTTTTACCCACAGAGCAACAGTCCTGGTGCTGATATGTCCTCTGTCTTTTTACCCACAGTGCAACAGTCCTGGTGCTGATATGTCCTCTGTCTTTTTACCCACAGTGCAACAGTCCTGGTGCCGATATGTCCTCTGTCTTTTTACCCACAGTGCAACAGTCCTGGTGCTGATATGTCCTCTGTCTTTTTACCTACAGAGTAACATCCCTGGTGCTCTCGGTCTCTCATTCTATTATTTATTTTTCTATGCATGTCCTAGGGGTGAGAAGAGCTGACCAATCAGAACTGAGGAGGAATGATACGGAGCCCAATGAGGAACACTTGATGCGGCACTGACTTGTCTCTCCTGGATGCTGTCCTGCCCAAACTGTCCCATTGTGTGGTTCACCACCTCTGAACCTCCTTACGCCGAATAGAGTTGACCCTGATCACAGATCAAGGATTGTACACACAGACACATAATATAGTTTTTAAATTAGTGCTGTAATGATGCTCTTATTTGGTTACATAACTGAGTGAACAAAACACTGAGAACACTTGAATCCAGGTGAAGGCTATGATCCCTTATTGATGTCACTTGTTAAAACCACTTCAATCAGTGTAGATGAAGGGGAGGAGTCAGGTTCCATCAGTGTAGATGAAGGGGAGGAGTCAGGTTCCATCAGTGTAGATGAAGGGGAGGAGTCAGGTTCCATCAGTGTAGATGAAGGGGAGGAGTCAGGTTCCATCAGTGTAGATGAAGGGGAGGAGACAGGTTCCATCAGTGTAGATGAAGGGGAGGAGACAGGTTCCATCAGTGTAGATGAAGGGGAGGAGACAGGTTCCATCAGTGTAGATGAAGGAGAGGAGACAGGTTCCATCAGTGTAGATGAAGGGGAGGAGACAGGTTCCATCAGTGTAGATGAAGGGGAGGAGACAGGTTCCATCAGTGTAGATGAAGGGGAGGAGACAGGTTCCATCAGTGTAGATGAAGGGGAGGAGACAGGTTCCATCAGTGTAGATGAAGGGGAGGAGACAGGTTCCATCAGTGTAGATTAAGGAGAGGAGACAGGTTCCATCAGTGTAGATGAAGGGGAGGAGACAGGTTCCATCAGTGTAGATGAAGGGGAGGAGACAGGTTCCATCAGTGTAGATGAAGGGGAGGAGACAGGTTCCATCAGTGTAGATGAAGGGGAGGAGACAGGTTCCATCAGTGTAGATGAAGGGGAGGAGACAGGTTCAATCAGTGTAGATGAAGGGGAGGAGTCAGGTTCCATCTTTAGTAGAAATGCATTGAATAACACATTCTTAAATGGCAAAAAGGCAGTAAAAATGTTTTTCTTAAGAAACAATGTTTTAAAGTGTCTGTCTTAAATCTAGGAGATATTTGTATTAATTGTTTTACACACATTTAACCCTTTATTGGGGTAGGCACCTTCATACTTCCATTAGTTTTCTTAAACCGGTATTGTTTACCTTCAGACGAGTGTGGAGGTCGTAGAGCAAAACGGAGAACATCATGGTGTTCGTGTTAGTGTGTAGTCCAAATGGTTTGGACTCTACCAAACAGAAGTTGACACATCAACGGTACCGACTTCAAATCAAATCCAATTGTATTGGTCACATTCACATGGTTATCAGATGTTATTGCGGGATACCGAGAAATAGTATAGTGTACAGTTTATACATATGAGATGAGTAGTGCAAGATAGTGAAACATTATTAAAGTGACTAGTGTTTCATTTCCTTAAAGTGTCCGGTGATTTATAGTCAGTGTCTATAGGCAGCAGTCTCTGATGTGCTAGAGATGGTTGTTTAGCAGTCAGTGGAGAAGTATAGAGTACAATACAGTATTTACATATGAGATGAGTGATGCAATATGTACACAACTAGAGTGATCAAGATACTGTAGAATAGTGTAGAGTGCAGTTTATACATAGAGATGAGTGATGCAGATACAGATACATTATTAAAGTGTTCTGTGATTTCTAATCAGTGTCTATAAGCAGTCACCTCTGGTGTGTTAGTGATGGCTGTTAAGCAGTCTGATGGCCTTGTTTTTCAATCTCTCTGTCCCAGCTTTGATGCACATGTACTGACCTCGCCTTCTGGATGATAGAGGGGTGAACAGGCAGTGACTCGGATGGTTGATGTCCTTGATGATCTTTTTGGCCTTCCTGTGACAACGGGTAATGTAGGTGTCCAGGAGGGCGGGAAGTTTGTCCCCAGTAATGCGTTGGGCAGACCACACCATCCTCTGGAGAGCTTTGTGGTTGTGGGCGGTGCCGTTGCCGTACCAGGCGGTGATACAGCCCGACAGGATGCTCTCAATTGCTGTAGAAGTTAGTGAGGTTTTGGGTGATAAGCCAAAAGCCATAGTGAGCCATAGTGACTTGTATCACGGGTAACCTGCCTGTATAGAACACAACAACATGGCGAAGCAAGTTCCTAATTTCAATGAGTACAGCCTGGCCATCTGACACTCGCTCACCTGGCGTGGATGGTGTATGGTCGTCTGCCTCTGACTCCAAAGGTTTTATGTTCAATTCCAGCGATAAGAAGTTTTTTAAATATATTTTTGTTTGAAATAACCCTTAAAGCTTAACCTTAAAGAATTCAGAGTTCATGACTAAACTTAACTAACCTTAAACTAACCTTGAAATTTGACATCTGAAACAGGTTACGTGGGTTCTGTTCTGAGTGCATCTGCCCACCTGGCAACCGGGAGCTGTGAGCAATTTGACTCGCACAATGGCTCGTGTGGAATCTTTGCAGCTGCAAGCAACTTGCTTTTGGGAAGTGCTGTAATCAAGTGAAAGTGATGAAGATTTGTGGCAACTCTTAGGACAAGGCATAAAAGCAAAATGAGATCCAACCGTTGCGTGAAGATGCATGTGTCCAATAACTGACAACGATTTTTGACCACTGTCACATCGACACTTACACTAAGTGTACAAAACATTAAGAACCCCTTCCTAATGTTGAGTTGATTCATCTGGTCAGTCTATGTCATGGAAAGAGCAGGTGTTCTTAATGGGTTGTACACTCAGGGTTTATTCATTATAATGTTATTATTGCTTTGGTACTGATTTTCACTGTTCACAACCACGATTAATACTGATATTTTCGGGTCTTTTCTTTATTGTCCGTCTTGGTGGTTTGGCTGTTTTTATTTCTTTTGTCATTATAAAAAGACGCTTTTACAGTGTTTCACCGCTCATGCTTTTTCTTTCATTGTTGTATCAAAGGCACTCCACAAAAAACATTTATTTTACACTTTAAATTCATTTTTGGGGGTGTTTTCGTTTTTTACGTATAAAATGTTATGTTCTTTCACATATTTAAATGTTGTGTTCTAATGCTACCTATAACCTTCATCAACACAACCAAATGACTTTGGCGCGAAGAGGAGTCCAAACACGCCCAACTATTCTCTGTTAAATATGCAAACGGTTTATTTTGACTGTCATTTTGCTCTGAGGATAATATGCTCTGAATGTTTGTGTATTTTATTATATCTATCTCAAATTAAGTGGAAGAGTCTTAGAGTGTAAGAGTCTTAGAGAGTAAGAGTCTTAGAGAGTAAGAGTCTTAGAGAGTAAGAGTCTTAGAGAGTAAGAGTCTTAGAGTGTAAGAGTCTTAGAGTGTAAGAGTCTTAGAGTGTAAGAGTCTTAGAGAGTAAGAGTCTTAGAGAGTAAGAGTCTTAGAGAGTAAGAGTCTTAGAGAGTAAGAGTCTTAGAGTGTAAGAGTCTTAGAGAGTAAGAGTCTTAGAGTGTAAGAGTCTTAGAGAGTAAGAGTCTTAGAGAGTAAGAGTCTTAGAGAGTCTTAAAGTGTAAGAGTCTTAGAGTGTAAGAGTCATAGAGAGTAAGAGTCTTAGAGTGTAAGAGTCTTAGAGAGTAAGAGTCTTAGAGAGTAAGAGTCTTAGAGAGTAAGAGTCTTAAAGAGTAAGAGTCTTAGAGTGTAAGAGTCTTAGAGAGTAAGAGTCTTAAAGTGTAAGAGTCTTAGAGTGTAAGAGTCTTAAAGTGTAAGAGTCTTAAAGTGGAAGAGTCTTAGAGAGTAAGAGTCTTAGAGAGTCTTAGAGAGTAAGAGTCTTAGAGAGTAAGAGTCTTAGAGAGTAAGAGTCTTAGAGAGTCTTAGAGAGTAAGAGTCTTAGAGTGTAAGAGTCTTAGAGAGTAAGAGTCTTAGAGAGTAAGAGTCTTAGAGAGTAAGAGTCTTAGAGAGTAAGAGTCTTAGAGTGTAAGAGTCTTAGAGAGTCTTAGAGAGTAAGAGTCTTAGAGTGTAAGAGTCTTAGAGAGTAAGAGTCTTAGAGAGTCTTAGAGAGAAAGAGTCTTAGAGAGTAAGAGTCTTAGAGAGTAAGAGTCTTAGAGAGTAAGAGTCTTAGAGAGTCTTAGAGAGTAAGAGTCTTAGAGTGTAAGAGTCTTAGAGAGTAAGAGTCTTAGAGTGTAAGAGTCTTAGAGAGTAAGAGTCTTAGAGTGTAAAGTCTTAGAGAGTCTTAGAGAGTAAGAGTCTTAGAGTGTAAGAGTCTTAGAGTGTAAGAGTCTTAGAGAGTAAGAGTCTTAGAGTGTAAGAGTCTTAGAGAGTAAGAGTCTTAGAGTGTAAGAGTCTTAGAGAGTCTTAGAGAGTAAGAGTCTTAGAGTGTAAGAGTCTTAGAGTGTAAGAGTCTTAGAGAGTAAGAGTCTTAGAGTGTAAGAGTCTTAGAGAGTAAGAGTCTTAGAGTGTAAGAGTCTTAGAGAGTAAGAGTCTTAGAGAGTAAGAGTCTTAGAGTGTAAGAGTCTTAGAGAGTAAGAGTCTTAGAGTGTAAGAGTCTTAGAGAGTAAGAGTCTTAGAGAGTAAGAGTCTTAGAGAGTAAGAATCTTAGAGAGTCTTAGAGAGTAAGAGTCTTAGAGTGTAAGAGTCTTAGAGAGTAAGAGTCTTAGAGTGTAAGAGTCTTAGAGTGTAAGAGTCTTAGAGAGTAAGAGTCTTAGAGAGTAAGAGTCTTAGAGAGTAAGAGTCTTAGAGAGTAAGAGTCTTAGAGTGTAAGAGTCTTAGAGAGTCTTAGAGAGTAAGAGTCTTAGAGAGTAAGAGTCTTAGAGTGTAAGAGTCTTAGAGTGTAAGAGTCTTAGAGAGTAAGAGTCTTAGAGTGTAAGAGTCTTAGAGAGTCTTAGAGAGTAAGAGTCTTAGAGAGTAAGAGTCTTAGAGAGTAAGAGTCTTAGAGAGTAAGAGTCTTAGAGTGTAAGAGTCTTAGAGAGTAAGAGTCTTAGAGTGTAAGAGTCTTAGAGAGTCTTAGAGAGTAAGAGTCTTAGAGAGTAAGAGTCTAGAGTGTAAGAGTCTTAAGAGTAAGAGTCTTAGAGTGTAAGAGTCTTAGAGAGTAAGAGTCTTAAGAGTAAGAGTCTTAGAGAGTCTTAGAGAGTAAGAGTCTTAGAGTGTAAGAGTCTTAGAGAGTCTTAGAGAGTAAGAGTCTTAGAGTGTAAGAGTCTTAGAGAGTAAGAGTCTTAGAGTGTAAGAGTCTTAGAGAGTAAGAGTCTTAGAGAGTAAGAGTCTTAGAGAGTAAGAGTCTTAGAGTGTAAGAGTCTTAGAGAGTCTTAGAGAGTAAGAGTCTTAGAGTGTAAGAGTCTTAGAGTGTAAGAGTCTTAGAGAGTAAGAGTCTTAGAGTGTAAGAGTCTTAGAGAGTCTTAGAGAGTAAGAGTCTTAGAGTGTAAGAGTCTTAGAGTGTAAGAGTCTTAGAGAGTAAGAGTCTTAGAGTGTAAGAGTCTTAGAGAGTAAGAGTCTTAGAGTGTAAGAGTCTTAGAGAGTCTTAGAGAGTAAGAGTCTTAGAGAGTAAGAGTCTTAGAGAGTAAGAGTCTTAGAGAGTAAGAGTCTTAGAGTGTAAGAGTCTTAGAGAGTAAGAGTCTTAGAGTGTAAGAGTCTTAGAGAGTCTTAGAGAGTAAGAGTCTTAGAGAGTAAGAGTCTTAGAGAGTAAGAGTCTTAGAGTGTAAGAGTCTTAGAGAGTAAGAGTCTTAGAGTGTAAGAGTCTTAGAGTGTAAGAGTCTTAGAGAGTAAGAGTCTTAGAGAGTCTTAGAGAGTAAGTCTTAGAGAGTAAGAGTCTTAGAGAGTAAGAGTCTTAGAGCGTCTTAGAGAGTAAGAGTCTTAGAGAGTAAGAGTCTTAGAGAGTAAGAGTCTTAGAGTGTAAGAGTCTTAGAGAGTAAGAGTCTTAGAGTGTAAGAGTCTTAGAGTGTAAGAGTCTTAGAGACTCTTAGAGAGTAAGAGTCTTAGAGTGTAAGAGTCTTAGAGTGTAAGAGTCTTAGAGTGTAAGAGTCTTAGAGAGTAAGAGTCTTAGAGAGTAAGAGTCTTAGAGAGTAAGAGTCTTATAGCGTCTTAGAGAGTAAGAGTCTTAGAGAGTAAGAGTCTTAGAGAGTAAGAGTCTTAGAGAGTAAGAGTCTTAGAGAGTAAGAGTCTTAGAGTGTAAGAGTCTTAGAGTGTAAGAGTCTTAGAGAGTAAAAGTCTTAGAGAGTAAGAGTCTTAGAGAGTAAGAGTCTTAGAGAGTAAGAGTCTTAGAGAGTAAGAGTCTTAGAGAGTCTTAGAGAGTAAGTCTTAGAGAGTAAGAGTCTTAGAGTGTAAGAGTCTTATAGTGTAAGAGTCTTAGAGTGTAAGAGTCTTAGAGAGTAAGAGTCTTAGAGAGTAAGAGCCTTAGAGTGTAAGAGTCTTAGAGAGTAAGAGTCTTAGAGAGTAAGAGTCTTATAGTGTAAGAGTCTTAGAGAGTAAGAGTCTTAGAGAGTAAGAGTCTTAGAGAGTAAGAGTCTTAGAGTGTAAGAGTCTTAGAGAGTAAGAGTCTTAGAGAGTAAGAGTCTTAGAGAGTAAGAGTCTTAGAGAGTAAGAGCCTTAGAGAGTAAGAGTCTTAGAGAGTAAGAGTCTTAGAGAGTCTTAGAGAGTAAGTCTTAGAGAGTAAGAGTCTTAGAGAGTAAGAGTCTTAGAGTGTAAGAGTCTTAGAGAGTCTTAGAGAGTAAGAGTCTTAGAGTGTAAGAGTCTTAGAGAGTCTTAGAGAGTAAGAGTCTTAGAGAGTAAGAGTCTTAGAGTGTAAGAGTCTTAGAGAGTAAGAGTCTTAGAGAGTAAGAGTCTTAGAGAGTAAGAGTCTTAGAGAGTAAGAGCCTTAGAGAGTAAGAGTCTTAGAGAGTAAGAGTCTTAGAGAGTCTTAGAGAGTAAGTCTTAGAGAGTAAGAGTCTTAGAGAGTAAGAGTCTTAGAGTGTAAGAGTCTTAGAGAGTCTTAGAGAGTAAGAGTCTTAGAGTGTAAGAGTCTTAGAGAGTCTTAGAGAGTAAGAGTCTTAGAGAGTAAGAGTCTTATAGCGTCTTAGAGAGTAAGAGTCTTAGAGAGTAAGAGTCTTAGAGAGTGAGTCTTAGAGAGTAAGAGTCTTATAGTGTAAGAGTCTTAGAGTGTAAGAGTCTTAGAGAGTAAGAGTCTTAGAGAGTAAGAGTCTTAGAGTGTAAGAGTCTTAGAGTGTAAGAGTCTTAGAGAGTCTTAGAGAGTAAGAGTCTTAGAGTGTAAGAGTCTTAGAGTGTAAGAGTCTTAGAGAGTAAGAGTCTTAGAGTGTAAGAGTCTTAGAGAGTCTTAGAGAGTAAGAGTCTTAGAGTGTAAGAGTCTTAGAGTGTAAGAGTCTTAGAGAGTAAGAGTCTTAGAGTGTAAGAGTCTTAGAGAGTAAGAGTCTTAGAGTGTAAGAGTCTTAGAGAGTCTTAGAGAGTAAGAGTCTTAGAGAGTAAGAGTCTTAGAGTGTAAGAGTCTTAGAGAGTAAGAGTCTTAGAGTGTAAGAGTCTTAGAGAGTAAGAGTCTTAGAGTGTAAGAGTCTTAGAGAGTCTTAGAGAGTAAGAGTCTTAGAGAGTAAGAGTCTTAGAGTGTAAGAGTCTTAGAGAGTAAGAGTCTTAGAGTGTAAGAGTCTTAGAGAGTAAGAGTCTTAGAGAGTAAGAGTCTTAGAGAGTCTTAGAGAGTAAGAGTCTTAGAGTGTAAGAGTCTTAGAGAGTCTTAGAGTGTAAGAGTCTTAGAGTGTAAGAGTCTTAGAGAGTAAGAGTCTTAGAGAGTAAGAGTCTTAGAGAGTAAGAGTCTTATAGCGTCTTAGAGAGTAAGAGTCTTAGAGAGTAAGAGTCTTAGAGAGTAAGAGTCTTAGAGAGTAAGAGTCTTAGAGTGTCTTAGAGAGTAAAAGTCTTCGAGAGTAAGAGTCTTAGAGAGTCTTAGAGAGTAAGTCTTAGAGAGTAAGAGTCTTAGAGAGTAAGAGTCTTAGAGAGTAAGAGTCTTAGAGAGTCTTAGAGAGTAAGTCTTAGAGAGTAAGAGTCTTAGAGTGTAAGAGTCTTAGAGAGTAAGAGTCTTATAGTGTAAGAGTCTTAGAGTGTAAGAGTCTTAGAGAGTAAGAGTCTTAGAGAGTAAGAGTCTTAGAGAGTAAGAGCCTTAGAGTGTAAGAGTCTTAGAGAGTAAGAGTCTTAGAGAGTAAGAGTCTTATAGTGTAAGAGTCTTAGAGAGTAAGAGTCTTAGAGAGTAAGAGTCTCAGAGAGTAAGAGCCTTAGAGTGTAAGAGTCTTAGAGGTTAAGAGTCTTAGAGAGTAAGAGTCTTAGAGAGTAAGAGTCTTAGAGAGTAAGAGTCTTAGAGAGTAAGAGTCTTAGAGAGTAAGAGTCTTAGAGAGTAAGAGTCTTAGAGAGTCTTAGAGAGTCTTAGAGAGTAAGAGTCTTAGAGTGTAAGAGTCTTAGAGAGTAAGAGTCTTAGAGTGTAAGAGTCTTAGAGAGTAAGAGTCTTAGAGAGTAAGAGTCTTAGAGAGTAAGAGTCTTAGAGTGTAAGAGTCTTAGAGAGTAAGAGTCTTAGAGAGTAAGAGCCTTAGAGTGTAAGAGTCTTAGAGAGTAAGAGTCTTAGAGAGTAAGAGTCTTATAGTGTAAGAGTCTTAGAGAGTAAGAGTCTTAGAGAGTAAGAGTCTTAGAGAGTAAGAGTCTTAGAGTGTAAGAGTCTTAGAGAGTAAGAGTCTTAGAGAGTAAGAGTCTTAGAGAGTAAGAGCCTTAGAGAGTAAGAGTCTTAGAGAGTAAGAGTCTTAGAGAGTCTTAGAGAGTAAGTCTTAGAGAGTAAGAGTCTTAGAGAGTAAGAGTCTTAGAGTGTAAGAGTCTTAGAGAGTCTTAGAGAGTAAGAGTCTTAGAGTGTAAGAGTCTTAGAGAGTCTTAGAGAGTAAGAGTCTTAGAGAGTAAGAGTCTTAGAGTGTAAGAGTCTTAGAGAGTAAGAGTCTTAGAGAGTAAGAGTCTTAGAGAGTAAGAGTCTTAGAGAGTAAGAGTCTTAGAGAGTAAGAGCCTTAGAGAGTAAGAGTCTTAGAGAGTAAGAGTCTTAGAGAGTCTTAGAGAGTAAGTCTTAGAGAGTAAGAGTCTTAGAGAGTAAGAGTCTTAGAGTGTAAGAGTCTTAGAGAGTCTTAGAGAGTAAGAGTCTTAGAGTGTAAGAGTCTTAGAGAGTCTTAGAGAGTAAGAGTCTTAGAGAGTAAGAGTCTTATAGCGTCTTAGAGAGTAAGAGTCTTAGAGAGTAAGAGTCTTAGAGAGTGAGTCTTAGAGAGTAAGAGTCTTAGAGTGTAAGAGTCTTAGAGTGTAAGAGTCTTAGAGAGTAAGAGTCTTAGAGAGTAAGAGTCTTAGAGTGTAAGAGTCTTAGAGTGTAAGAGTCTTAGAGAGTCTTAGAGAGTAAGAGTCTTAGAGTGTAAGAGTCTTAGAGTGTAAGAGTCTTAGAGAGTAAGAGTCTTAGAGTGTAAGAGTCTTAGAGAGTCTTAGAGAGTAAGAGTCTTAGAGTGTAAGAGTCTTAGAGTGTAAGAGTCTTAGAGAGTAAGAGTCTTAGAGTGTAAGAGTCTTAGAGAGTAAGAGTCTTAGAGTGTAAGAGTCTTAGAGAGTCTTAGAGAGTAAGAGTCTTAGAGAGTAAGAGTCTTAGAGTGTAAGAGTCTTAGAGAGTAAGAGTCTTAGAGTGTAAGAGTCTTAGAGAGTAAGAGTCTTAGAGTGTAAGAGTCTTAGAGAGTCTTAGAGAGTAAGAGTCTTAGAGAGTAAGAGTCTTAGAGTGTAAGAGTCTTAGAGAGTAAGAGTCTTAGAGTGTAAGAGTCTTAGAGAGTAAGAGTCTTAGAGAGTAAGAGTCTTAGAGAGTCTTAGAGAGTAAGAGTCTTAGAGTGTAAGAGTCTTAGAGAGTCTTAGAGTGTAAGAGTCTTAGAGTGTAAGAGTCTTAGAGAGTAAGAGTCTTAGAGAGTAAGAGTCTTATAGCGTCTTAGAGAGTAAGAGTCTTAGAGAGTAAGAGTCTTAGAGAGTAAGAGTCTTAGAGAGTAAGAGTCTTAGAGTGTCTTAGAGAGTAAAAGTCTTCGAGAGTAAGAGTCTTAGAGAGTCTTAGAGAGTAAGTCTTAGAGAGTAAGAGTCTTAGAGAGTAAGAGTCTTAGAGAGTAAGAGTCTTAGAGAGTCTTAGAGAGTAAGTCTTAGAGAGTAAGAGTCTTAGAGTGTAAGAGTCTTAGAGAGTAAGAGTCTTATAGTGTAAGAGTCTTAGAGTGTAAGAGTCTTAGAGAGTAAGAGTCTTAGAGAGTAAGAGTCTTAGAGAGTAAGAGCCTTAGAGTGTAAGAGTCTTAGAGAGTAAGAGTCTTAGAGAGTAAGAGTCTTATAGTGTAAGAGTCTTAGAGAGTAAGAGTCTTAGAGAGTAAGAGTCTTAGAGAGTAAGAGCCTTAGAGTGTAAGAGTCTTAGAGTGTAAGAGTCTTAGAGAGTAAGAGTCTTAGAGAGTAAGAGTCTTAGAGAGTAAGAGTCTTAGAGAGTAAGAGTCTTAGAGAGTAAGAGTCTTAGAGAGTCTTAGAGAGTAAGAGTCTTAGAGAGTAAGTCTTAGAGAGTAAGAGTCTTAGAGAGTAAGAGTCTTAGAGTGTAAGAGTCTTAGAGAGTCTTAGAGAGTAAGAGTCTTAGAGTGTAAGAGTCTTAGAGAGTCTTAGAGAGTAAGAGTCTTAGAGTGTAAGAGTCTTAGAGTGTAAGAGTCTTAGAGAGTAAGAGTCTTAGAGAGTAAGAGTCTTAGAGAGTAAGAGTCTTATAGCGTCTTAGAGAGTAAGAGTCTTAGAGAGTCTTAGAGAGTAAGAGTCTTAGAGAGTAAGAGTCTTAGAGAGTAAGAGTCTTAGAGTGTAAGAGTCTTAGAGAGTAAGAGTCTTAGAGTGTAAGAGTCTTAGAGTGTAAGAGTCTTAGAGAGTAAGAGTCTTAGAGAGTCTTAGAGAGTAAGTCTTAGAGAGTAAGAGTCTTAGAGAGTAAGAGTCTTAGAGCGTCTTAGAGAGTAAGAGTCTTAGAGAGTAAGAGTCTTAGAGAGTAAGAGTCTTAGAGAGTAAGAGTCTTAGAGAGTAAGAGTCTTAGAGAGTCTTAGAGAGTAAGTCTTAGAGAGTAAGAGTCTTAGAGTGTAAGAGTCTTATAGTGTAAGAGTCTTAGAGTGTAAGAGTCTTAGAGAGTAAGAGTCTTAGAGAGTAAGAGCCTTAGAGTGTAAGAGTCTTAGAGAGTAAGAGTCTTAGAGAGTAAGAGTCTTATAGTGTAAGAGTCTTAGAGAGTAAGAGTCTTAGAGAGTAAGAGTCTTAGAGAGTAAGAGTCTTAGAGTGTAAGAGTCTTAGAGAGTAAGAGTCTTAGAGAGTAAGAGTCTTAGAGAGTAAGAGTCTTAGAGAGTAAGAGCCTTAGAGAGTAAGAGTCTTAGAGAGTAAGAGTCTTAGAGAGTCTTAGAGAGTAAGTCTTAGAGAGTAAGAGTCTTAGAGAGTAAGAGTCTTAGAGTGTAAGAGTCTTAGAGAGTCTTAGAGAGTAAGAGTATTAGAGTGTAAGAGTCTTAGAGAGTCTTAGAGAGTAAGAGTCTTAGAGAGTAAGAGTCTTAGAGTGTAAGAGTCTTAGAGAGTAAGAGTCTTAGAGAGTAAGAGTCTTAGAGAGTAAGAGTCTTAGAGAGTAAGAGTCTTAGAGAGTAAGAGCCTTAGAGAGTAAGAGTCTTAGAGAGTAAGAGTCTTAGAGAGTCTTAGAGAGTAAGTCTTAGAGAGTAAGAGTCTTAGAGAGTAAGAGTCTTAGAGTGTAAGAGTCTTAGAGAGTCTTAGAGAGTAAGAGTCTTAGAGTGTAAGAGTCTTAGAGAGTCTTAGAGAGTAAGAGTCTTAGAGAGTAAGAGTCTTATAGCGTCTTAGAGAGTAAGAGTCTTAGAGAGTAAGAGTCTTAGAGAGTGAGTCTTAGAGAGTAAGAGTCTTAGAGTGTAAGAGTCTTAGAGTGTAAGAGTCTTAGAGAGTAAGAGTCTTAGAGAGTAAGAGTCTTAGAGTGTAAGAGTCTTAGAGTGTAAGAGTCTTAGAGAGTCTTAGAGAGTAAGAGTCTTAGAGTGTAAGAGTCTTAGAGTGTAAGAGTCTTAGAGAGTAAGAGTCTTAGAGTGTAAGAGTCTTAGAGAGTCTTAGAGAGTAAGAGTCTTAGAGTGTAAGAGTCTTAGAGTGTAAGAGTCTTAGAGAGTAAGAGTCTTAGAGTGTAAGAGTCTTAGAGAGTAAGAGTCTTAGAGTGTAAGAGTCTTAGAGAGTCTTAGAGAGTAAGAGTCTTAGAGAGTAAGAGTCTTAGAGTGTAAGAGTCTTAGAGAGTAAGAGTCTTAGAGTGTAAGAGTCTTAGAGAGTAAGAGTCTTAGAGTGTAAGAGTCTTAGAGAGTCTTAGAGAGTAAGAGTCTTAGAGAGTAAGAGTCTTAGAGTGTAAGAGTCTTAGAGAGTAAGAGTCTTAGAGTGTAAGAGTCTTAGAGAGTAAGAGTCTTAGAGAGTAAGAGTCTTAGAGAGTCTTAGAGAGTAAGAGTCTTAGAGTGTAAGAGTCTTAGAGAGTCTTAGAGTGTAAGAGTCTTAGAGTGTAAGAGTCTTAGAGAGTAAGAGTCTTAGAGAGTAAGAGTCTTAGAGAGTAAGAGTCTTATAGCGTCTTAGAGAGTAAGAGTCTTAGAGAGTAAGAGTCTTAGAGAGTAAGAGTCTTAGAGAGTAAGAGTCTTAGAGTGTCTTAGAGAGTAAAAGTCTTCGAGAGTAAGAGTCTTAGAGAGTCTTAGAGAGTAAGTCTTAGAGAGTAAGAGTCTTAGAGAGTAAGAGTCTTAGAGAGTAAGAGTCTTAGAGAGTCTTAGAGAGTAAGTCTTAGAGAGTAAGAGTCTTAGAGTGTAAGAGTCTTAGAGAGTAAGAGTCTTATAGTGTAAGAGTCTTAGAGTGTAAGAGTCTTAGAGAGTAAGAGTCTTAGAGAGTAAGAGTCTTAGAGAGTAAGAGCCTTAGAGTGTAAGAGTCTTAGAGAGTAAGAGTCTTAGAGAGTAAGAGTCTTATAGTGTAAGAGTCTTAGAGAGTAAGAGTCTTAGAGAGTAAGAGTCTTAGAGAGTAAGAGCCTTAGAGTGTAAGAGTCTTAGAGTGTAAGAGTCTTAGAGAGTAAGAGTCTTAGAGAGTAAGAGTCTTAGAGAGTAAGAGTCTTAGAGAGTAAGAGTCTTAGAGAGTCTTAGAGAGTAAGAGTCTTAGAGAGTAAGTCTTAGAGAGTAAGAGTCTTAGAGAGTAAGAGTCTTAGAGTGTAAGAGTCTTAGAGAGTCTTAGAGAGTAAGAGTCTTAGAGTGTAAGAGTCTTAGAGAGTCTTAGAGAGTAAGAGTCTTAGAGTGTAAGAGTCTTAGAGAGTAAGAGTCTTAGAGTGTAAGAGTCTTAGAGAGTAAGAGTCTTAGAGAGTAAGAGTCTTAGAGAGTAAGAGTCTTAGAGTGTAAGAGTCTTAGAGAGTAAGAGTCTTAGAGAGTAAGAGCCTTAGAGTGTAAGAGTCTTAGAGAGTAAGAGTCTTAGAGAGTAAGAGTCTTATAGTGTAAGAGTCTTAGAGAGTAAGAGTCTTAGAGAGTAAGAGTCTTAGAGAGTAAGAGTCTTAGAGTGTAAGAGTCTTAGAGAGTAAGAGTCTTAGAGAGTAAGAGTCTTAGAGAGTAAGAGTCTTAGAGAGTAAGAGCCTTAGAGAGTAAGAGTCTTAGAGAGTAAGAGTCTTAGAGAGTCTTAGAGAGTAAGTCTTAGAGAGTAAGAGTCTTAGAGAGTAAGAGTCTTAGAGTGTAAGAGTCTTAGAGAGTCTTAGAGAGTAAGAGTCTTAGAGTGTAAGAGTCTTAGAGAGTCTTAGAGAGTAAGAGTCTTAGAGAGTAAGAGTCTTAGAGTGTAAGAGTCTTAGAGAGTAAGAGTCTTAGAGAGTAAGAGTCTTAGAGAGTAAGAGTCTTAGAGAGTAAGAGCCTTAGAGAGTAAGAGTCTTAGAGAGTAAGAGTCTTAGAGAGTCTTAGAGAGTAAGTCTTAGAGAGTAAGAGTCTTAGAGAGTAAGAGTCTTAGAGTGTAAGAGTCTTAGAGAGTCTTAGAGAGTAAGAGTCTTAGAGTGTAAGAGTCTTAGAGAGTCTTAGAGAGTAAGAGTCTTAGAGAGTAAGAGTCTTATAGCGTCTTAGAGAGTAAGAGTCTTAGAGAGTAAGAGTCTTAGAGAGTGAGTCTTAGAGAGTAAGAGTCTTAGAGTGTAAGAGTCTTAGAGAGTAAGAGTCTTAGAGAGTAAGAGTCTTAGAGTGTAAGAGTCTTAGAGTGTAAGAGTCTTAGAGAGTCTTAGAGAGTAAGAGTCTTAGAGTGTAAGAGTCTTAGAGAGTCTTAGAGAGTAAGAGTCTTAGAGTGTAAGAGTCTTAGAGTGTAAGAGTCTTAGAGAGTAAGAGTCTTAGAGTGTAAGAGTCTTAGAGAGTAAGAGTCTTAGAGTGTAAGAGTCTTAGAGAGTCTTAGAGAGTAAGAGTCTTAGAGAGTAAGAGTCTTAGAGTGTAAGAGTCTTAGAGAGTAAGAGTCTTAGAGTGTAAGAGTCTTCGAGAGTAAGAGTCTTAGAGTGTAAGTCTTAGAGAGTCTTAGAGAGTAAGAGTCTTAGAGAGTAAGAGTCTTAGAGTGTAAGAGTCTTAGAGAGTAAGAGTCTTAGAGTGTAAGAGTCTTAGAGAGTAAGAGTCTTAGAGAGTAAGAGTCTTAGAGAGTCTTAGAGAGTAAGAGTCTTAGAGTGTAAGAGTCTTAGAGAGTCTTAGAGTGTAAGAGTCTTAGAGTGTAAGAGTCTTAGAGAGTAAGAGTCTTAGAGAGTAAGAGTCTTAGAGAGTAAGAGTCTTATAGCGTCTTAGAGAGTAAGAGTCTTAGAGAGTAAGAGTCTTAGAGAGTAAGAGTCTTAGAGAGTAAGAGTCTTAGAGTGTCTTAGAGAGTAAAAGTCTTCGAGAGTAAGAGTCTTAGAGAGTCTTAGAGAGTAAGTCTTAGAGAGTAAGAGTCTTAGAGAGTAAGAGTCTTAGAGAGTAAGAGTCTTAGAGAGTCTTAGAGAGTAAGTCTTAGAGAGTAAGAGTCTTAGAGTGTAAGAGTCTTAGAGAGTAAGAGTCTTATAGTGTAAGAGTCTTAGAGTGTAAGAGTCTTAGAGAGTAAGAGTCTTAGAGAGTAAGAGTCTTAGAGAGTAAGAGCCTTAGAGTGTAAGAGTCTTAGAGAGTAAGAGTCTTAGAGAGTAAGAGTCTTATAGTGTAAGAGTCTTAGAGAGTAAGAGTCTTAGAGAGTAAGAGTCTTAGAGAGTAAGAGCCTTAGAGTGTAAGAGTCTTAGAGTGTAAGAGTCTTAGAGAGTAAGAGTCTTAGAGAGTAAGAGTCTTAGAGAGTAAGAGTCTTAGAGAGTAAGAGTCTTAGAGAGTAAGAGTCTTAGATAGTCTTAGAGAGTAAGAGTCTTAGAGAGTAAGTCTTAGAGAGTAAGAGTCTTAGAGAGTAAGAGTCTTAGAGTGTAAGAGTCTTAGAGAGTCTTAGAGAGTAAGAGTCTTAGAGTGTAAGAGTCTTAGAGAGTCTTAGAGAGTAAGAGTCTTAGAGTGTAAGAGTCTTAGAGTGTAAGAGTCTTAGAGAGTAAGAGTCTTAGAGAGTAAGAGTCTTAGAGAGTAAGAGTCTTATAGCGTCTTAGAGAGTAAGAGTCTTAGAGAGTCTTAGAGAGTAAGAGTCTTAGAGAGTAAGAGTCTTAGAGAGTAAGAGTCTTAGAGTGTAAGAGTCTTAGAGAGTAAGAGTCTTAGAGTGTAAGAGTCTTAGAGTGTAAGAGTCTTAGAGAGTAAGAGTCTTAGAGAGTCTTAGAGAGTAAGTCTTAGAGAGTAAGAGTCTTAGAGAGTAAGAGTCTTAGAGCGTCTTAGAGAGTAAGAGTCTTAGAGAGTAAGAGTCTTAGAGTGTAAGAGTCTTAGAGAGTAAGAGTCTTAGAGTGTAAGAGTCTTAGAGTGTAAGAGTCTTAGAGACTCTTAGAGAGTAAGAGTCTTAGAGTGTAAGAGTCTTAGAGAGTAAGAGTCTTAGAGAGTAAGAGTCTTAGAGAGTAAGAGTCTTAGAGAGTAAGAGTCTTAGAGTGTAAGAGTCTTAGAGTGTAAGAGTCTTAGAGAGTAAAAGTCTTAGAGAGTAAGAGTCTTAGAGAGTAAGAGTCTTAGAGAGTAAGAGTCTTAGAGAGTAAGAGTCTTAGAGAGTCTTAGAGAGTAAGTCTTAGAGAGTAAGAGTCTTAGAGTGTAAGAGTCTTATAGCGTCTTAGAGAGTAAGAGTCTTAGAGAGTCTTAGAGAGTAAGAGTCTTAGAGAGTAAGAGTCTTAGAGAGTAAGAGTCTTAGAGTGTAAGAGTCTTAGAGAGTAAGAGTCTTAGAGTGTAAGAGTCTTAGAGTGTAAGAGTCTTAGAGAGTAAGAGTCTTAGAGAGTCTTAGAGAGTAAGTCTTAGAGAGTAAGAGTCTTAGAGAGTAAGAGTCTTAGAGCGTCTTAGAGAGTAAGAGTCTTAGAGAGTAAGAGTCTTAGAGAGTAAGAGTCTTAGAGTGTAAGAGTCTTAGAGAGTAAGAGTCTTAGAGTGTAAGAGTCTTAGAGTGTAAGAGTCTTAGAGACTCTTAGAGAGTAAGAGTCTTAGAGTGTAAGAGTCTTAGAGAGTAAGAGTCTTAGAGAGTAAGAGTCTTAGAGAGTAAGAGTCTTAGAGAGTAAGAGTCTTAGAGTGTAAGAGTCTTAGAGTGTAAGAGTCTTAGAGAGTAAAAGTCTTAGAGAGTAAGAGTCTTAGAGAGTAAGAGTCTTAGAGAGTAAGAGTCTTAGAGAGTAAGAGTCTTAGAGAGTCTTAGAGAGTAAGTCTTAGAGAGTAAGAGTCTTAGAGTGTAAGAGTCTTAGAGAGTAAGAGCCTTAGAGTGTAAGAGTCTTAGAGAGTAAGAGTCTTAGAGAGTAAGAGTCTTAGAGAGTAAGAGTCTTAGAGAGTAAGAGCCTTAGAGAGTAAGAGTCTTAGAGAGTAAGAGTCTTAGAGAGTCTTAGAGAGTAAGTCTTAGAGAGTAAGAGTCTTAGAGAGTAAGAGTCTTAGAGTGTAAGAGTCTTAGAGAGTCTTAGAGAGTAAGAGTCTTAGAGTGTAAGAGTCTTAGAGAGTCTTAGAGAGTAAGAGTCTTAGAGAGTAAGAGTCTTATAGCGTCTTAGAGAGTAAGAGTCTTAGAGAGTAAGAGTCTTAGAGAGTGAGTCTTAGAGAGTAAGAGTCTTAGAGTGTAAGAGTCTTAGAGTGTAAGAGTCTTAGAGAGTAAGAGTCTTAGAGAGTAAGAGTCTTAGAGTGTAAGAGTCTTAGAGTGTAAGAGTCTTAGAGAGTCTTAGAGAGTAAGAGTCTTAGAGTGTAAGAGTCTTAGAGTGTAAGAGTCTTAGAGAGTAAGAGTCTTAGAGTGTAAGAGTCTTAGAGAGTCTTAGAGAGTAAGAGTCTTAGAGTGTAAGAGTCTTAGAGTGTAAGAGTCTTAGAGAGTAAGAGTCTTAGAGTGTAAGAGTCTTAGAGAGTAAGAGTCTTAGAGTGTAAGAGTCTTAGAGAGTCTTAGAGAGTAAGAGTCTTAGAGAGTAAGAGTCTTAGAGTGTAAGAGTCTTAGAGAGTAAGAGTCTTAGAGTGTAAGAGTCTTAGAGAGTAAGAGTCTTAGAGTGTAAGTCTTAGAGAGTCTTAGAGAGTAAGAGTCTTAGAGAGTAAGAGTCTTAGAGTGTAAGAGTCTTAGAGAGTAAGAGTCTTAGAGTGTAAGAGTCTTAGAGAGTAAGAGTCTTAGAGAGTAAGAGTCTTAGAGAGTCTTAGAGAGTAAGAGTCTTAGAGTGTAAGAGTCTTAGAGAGTCTTAGAGTGTAAGAGTCTTAGAGTGTAAGAGTCTTAGAGAGTAAGAGTCTTAGAGAGTAAGAGTCTTAGAGAGTAAGAGTCTTATAGCGTCTTAGAGAGTAAGAGTCTTAGAGAGTAAGAGTCTTAGAGAGTAAGAGTCTTAGAGAGTAAGAGTCTTAGAGTGTCTTAGAGAGTAAAAGTCTTCGAGAGTAAGAGTCTTAGAGAGTCTTAGAGAGTAAGTCTTAGAGAGTAAGAGTCTTAGAGAGTAAGAGTCTTAGAGAGTAAGAGTCTTAGAGAGTCTTAGAGAGTAAGTCTTAGAGAGTAAGAGTCTTAGAGTGTAAGAGTCTTAGAGAGTAAGAGTCTTATAGTGTAAGAGTCTTAGAGTGTAAGAGTCTTAGAGAGTAAGAGTCTTAGAGAGTAAGAGTCTTAGAGAGTAAGAGCCTTAGAGTGTAAGAGTCTTAGAGAGTAAGAGTCTTAGAGAGTAAGAGTCTTATAGTGTAAGAGTCTTAGAGAGTAAGAGTCTTAGAGAGTAAGAGTCTTAGAGAGTAAGAGCCTTAGAGTGTAAGAGTCTTAGAGTGTAAGAGTCTTAGAGAGTAAGAGTCTTAGAGAGTAAGAGTCTTAGAGAGTAAGAGTCTTAGAGAGTAAGAGTCTTAGAGAGTAAGAGTCTTAGAGAGTAAGAGTCTTAGATAGTCTTAGAGAGTAAGAGTCTTAGAGAGTAAGTCTTAGAGAGTAAGAGTCTTAGAGAGTAAGAGTCTTAGAGTGTAAGAGTCTTAGAGAGTCTTAGAGAGTAAGAGTCTTAGAGTGTAAGAGTCTTAGAGAGTCTTAGAGAGTAAGAGTCTTAGAGTGTAAGAGTCTTAGAGTGTAAGAGTCTTAGAGAGTAAGAGTCTTAGAGAGTAAGAGTCTTAGAGAGTAAGAGTCTTATAGCGTCTTAGAGAGTAAGAGTCTTAGAGAGTCTTAGAGAGTAAGAGTCTTAGAGAGTAAGAGTCTTAGAGAGTAAGAGTCTTAGAGTGTAAGAGTCTTAGAGTGTAAGAGTCTTAGAGTGTAAGAGTCTTAGAGAGTAAGAGTCTTAGAGAGTCTTAGAGAGTAAGTCTTAGAGAGTAAGAGTCTTAGAGAGTAAGAGTCTTAGAGCGTCTTAGAGAGTAAGAGTCTTAGAGAGTAAGAGTCTTAGAGAGTAAGAGTCTTAGAGTGTAAGAGTCTTAGAGAGTAAGAGTCTTAGAGTGTAAGAGTCTTAGAGTGTAAGAGTCTTAGAGACTCTTAGAGAGTAAGAGTCTTAGAGTGTAAGAGTCTTAGAGAGTAAGAGTCTTAGAGAGTAAGAGTCCTAGAGAGTAAGAGTCTTAGAGAGTAAGAGTCTTAGAGAGTAAGAGTCTTAGAGTGTAAGAGTCTTAGAGTGTAAGAGTCTTAGAGAGTAAAAGTCTTAGAGAGTAAGAGTCTTAGAGAGTAAGAGTCTTAGAGAGTAAGAGTCTTAGAGAGTAAGAGTCTTAGAGAGTCTTAGAGAGTAAGTCTTAGAGAGTAAGAGTCTTAGAGTGTAAGAGTCTTATAGTGTAAGAGTCTTAGAGTGTAAGAGTCTTAGAGAGTAAGAGTCTTAGAGAGTAAGAGCCTTAGAGTGTAAGAGTCTTAGAGAGTAAGAGTCTTAGAGAGTAAGAGTCTTATAGTGTAAGAGTCTTAGAGAGTAAGAGTCTTAGAGAGTAAGAGTCTTAGGGAGTAAGAGTCTTAGAGTGTAAGAGTCTTAGAGAGTAAGAGTCTTAGAGAGTAAGAGTCTTAGAGAGTAAGAGTCTTAGAGAGTAAGAGCCTTAGAGAGTAAGAGTCTTAGAGAGTAAGAGTCTTAGAGAGTCTTAGAGAGTAAGTCTTAGAGAGTAAGAGTCTTAGAGAGTAAGAGTCTTAGAGTGTAAGAGTCTTAGAGTCTTAGAGAGTAAGAGTCTTAGAGTGTAAGAGTCTTAGAGAGTGAGTCTTAGAGAGTAAGAGTCTTAGAGTGTAAGAGTCTTAGAGTGTAAGAGTCTTAGAGAGTAAGAGTCTTAGAGAGTAAGAGTCTTAGAGTGTAAGAGTCTTAGAGTGTAAGAGTCTTAGAGAGTCTTAGAGAGTAAGAGTCTTAGAGTGTAAGAGTCTTAGAGTGTAAGAGTCTTAGAGAGTAAGAGTCTTAGAGTGTAAGAGTCTTAGAGAGTCTTAGAGAGTAAGAGTCTTAGAGTGTAAGAGTCTTAGAGTGTAAGAGTCTTAGAGAGTAAGAGTCTTAGAGTGTAAGAGTCTTAGAGAGTAAGAGTCTTAGAGTGTAAGAGTCTTAGAGAGTCTTAGAGAGTAAGAGTCTTAGAGAGTAAGAGTCTTAGAGTGTAAGAGTCTTAGAGAGTAAGAGTCTTAGAGTGTAAGAGTCTTAGAGAGTAAGAGTCTTAGAGTGTAAGTCTTAGAGAGTCTTAGAGAGTAAGAGTCTTAGAGAGTAAGAGTCTTAGAGTGTAAGAGTCTTAGAGAGTAAGAGTCTTAGAGTGTAAGAGTCTTAGAGAGTAAGAGTCTTAGAGAGTAAGAGTCTTAGAGAGTCTTAGAGAGTAAGAGTCTTAGAGTGTAAGAGTCTTAGAGAGTCTTAGAGTGTAAGAGTCTTAGAGTGTAAGAGTCTTAGAGAGTAAGAGTCTTAGAGAGTAAGAGTCTTAGAGAGTAAGAGTCTTATAGCGTCTTAGAGAGTAAGAGTCTTAGAGAGTAAGAGTCTTAGAGAGTAAGAGTCTTAGAGAGTAAGAGTCTTAGAGTGTCTTAGAGAGTAAAAGTCTTCGAGAGTAAGAGTCTTAGAGAGTCTTAGAGAGTAAGTCTTAGAGAGTAAGAGTCTTAGAGAGTAAGAGTCTTAGAGAGTAAGAGTCTTAGAGAGTCTTAGAGAGTAAGTCTTAGAGAGTAAGAGTCTTAGAGTGTAAGAGTCTTAGAGAGTAAGAGTCTTATAGTGTAAGAGTCTTAGAGTGTAAGAGTCTTAGAGAGTAAGAGTCTTAGAGAGTAAGAGTCTTAGAGAGTAAGAGCCTTAGAGTGTAAGAGTCTTAGAGAGTAAGAGTCTTAGAGAGTAAGAGTCTTATAGTGTAAGAGTCTTAGAGAGTAAGAGTCTTAGAGAGTAAGAGTCTTAGAGAGTAAGAGCCTTAGAGTGTAAGAGTCTTAGAGTGTAAGAGTCTTAGAGAGTAAGAGTCTTAGAGAGTAAGAGTCTTAGAGAGTAAGAGTCTTAGAGAGTAAGAGTCTTAGAGAGTAAGAGTCTTAGAGAGTAAGAGTCTTAGATAGTCTTAGAGAGTAAGAGTCTTAGAGAGTAAGTCTTAGAGAGTAAGAGTCTTAGAGAGTAAGAGTCTTAGAGTGTAAGAGTCTTAGAGAGTCTTAGAGAGTAAGAGTCTTAGAGTGTAAGAGTCTTAGAGAGTCTTAGAGAGTAAGAGTCTTAGAGTGTAAGAGTCTTAGAGTGTAAGAGTCTTAGAGAGTAAGAGTCTTAGAGAGTAAGAGTCTTAGAGAGTAAGAGTCTTATAGCGTCTTAGAGAGTAAGAGTCTTAGAGAGTCTTAGAGAGTAAGAGTCTTAGAGAGTAAGAGTCTTAGAGAGTAAGAGTCTTAGAGTGTAAGAGTCTTAGAGTGTAAGAGTCTTAGAGTGTAAGAGTCTTAGAGAGTAAGAGTCTTAGAGAGTCTTAGAGAGTAAGTCTTAGAGAGTAAGAGTCTTAGAGAGTAAGAGTCTTAGAGCGTCTTAGAGAGTAAGAGTCTTAGAGAGTAAGAGTCTTAGAGAGTAAGAGTCTTAGAGTGTAAGAGTCTTAGAGAGTAAGAGTCTTAGAGTGTAAGAGTCTTAGAGTGTAAGAGTCTTAGAGACTCTTAGAGAGTAAGAGTCTTAGAGTGTAAGAGTCTTAGAGAGTAAGAGTCTTAGAGAGTAAGAGTCCTAGAGAGTAAGAGTCTTAGAGAGTAAGAGTCTTAGAGAGTAAGAGTCTTAGAGTGTAAGAGTCTTAGAGTGTAAGAGTCTTAGAGAGTAAAAGTCTTAGAGAGTAAGAGTCTTAGAGAGTAAGAGTCTTAGAGAGTAAGAGTCTTAGAGAGTAAGAGTCTTAGAGAGTCTTAGAGAGTAAGTCTTAGAGAGTAAGAGTCTTAGAGTGTAAGAGTCTTATAGTGTAAGAGTCTTAGAGTGTAAGAGTCTTAGAGAGTAAGAGTCTTAGAGAGTAAGAGCCTTAGAGTGTAAGAGTCTTAGAGAGTAAGAGTCTTAGAGAGTAAGAGTCTTATAGTGTAAGAGTCTTAGAGAGTAAGAGTCTTAGAGAGTAAGAGTCTTAGGGAGTAAGAGTCTTAGAGTGTAAGAGTCTTAGAGAGTAAGAGTCTTAGAGAGTAAGAGTCTTAGAGAGTAAGAGTCTTAGAGAGTAAGAGCCTTAGAGAGTAAGAGTCTTAGAGAGTAAGAGTCTTAGAGAGTCTTAGAGAGTAAGTCTTAGAGAGTAAGAGTCTTAGAGAGTAAGAGTCTTAGAGTGTAAGAGTCTTAGAGTCTTAGAGAGTAAGAGTCTTAGAGTGTAAGAGTCTTAGAGAGTCTTAGAGAGTAAGAGTCTTAGAGAGTAAGAGTCTTAGAGTGTAAGAGTCTTAGAGAGTAAGAGTCTTAGAGAGTAAGAGTCTTAGAGAGTAAGAGTCTTAGAGAGTAAGAGCCTTAGAGAGTAAGAGTCTTAGAGAGTAAGAGTCTTAGAGAGTAAGAGTCTTAGAGAGTAAGAGTCTTAGAGTGTAAGAGTCTTAGAGAGTCTTAGAGAGTAAGAGTCTTAGAGTGTAAGAGTCTTAGAGAGTCTTAGAGAGTAAGAGTCTTAGAGTGTAAGAGTCTTAGAGTGTAAGAGTCTTAGAGAGTAAGAGTCTTAGAGAGTAAGAGTCTTAGAGAGTAAGAGTCTTATAGCGTCTTAGAGAGTAAGAGTCTTAGAGAGTAAGAGTCTTAGAGAGTGAGTCTTAGAGAGTAAGAGTCTTAGAGTGTAAGAGTCTTAGAGTGTAAGAGTCTTAGAGAGTAAGAGTCTTAGAGAGTAAGAGTCTTAGAGAGTAAGAGTCTTAGAGAGTAAGAGTCTTAGAGTGTAAGAGTCTTAGAGAGTCTTAGAGAGTAAGAGTCTTAGAGTGTAAGAGTCTTAGAGTGTAAGAGTCTTAGAGAGTAAGAGTCTTAGAGTGTAAGAGTCTTAGAGAGTCTTAGAGAGTAAGAGTCTTAGAGTGTAAGAGTCTTAGAGAGTAAGAGTCTTATAGTGTAAGAGTCTTAGAGTGTAAGAGTCTTAGAGAGTAAGAGTCTTAGAGAGTAAGAGTCTTAGAGAGTAAGAGCCTTAGAGTGTAAGAGTCTTAGAGAGTAAGAGTCTTAGAGAGTAAGAGTCTTATAGTGTAAGAGTCTTAGAGAGTAAGAGTCTTAGAGAGTAAGAGTCTTAGAGAGTAAGAGCCTTAGAGTGTAAGAGTCTTAGAGTGTAAGAGTCTTAGAGAGTAAGAGTCTTAGAGAGTAAGAGTCTTAGAGAGTAAGAGTCTTAGAGAGTAAGAGTCTTAGAGAGTAAGAGTCTTAGAGAGTAAGAGTCTTAGAGAGTCTTAGAGAGTAAGAGTCTTAGAGAGTAAGTCTTAGAGAGTAAGAGTCTTAGAGAGTAAGAGTCTTAGAGTGTAAGAGTCTTAGAGAGTCTTAGAGAGTAAGAGTCTTAGAGTGTAAGAGTCTTAGAGAGTCTTAGAGAGTAAGAGTCTTAGAGTGTAAGAGTCTTAGAGTGTAAGAGTCTTAGAGAGTAAGAGTCTTAGAGAGTAAGAGTCTTAGAGAGTAAGAGTCTTATAGCGTCTTAGAGAGTAAGAGTCTTAGAGAGTCTTAGAGAGTAAGAGTCTTAGAGTGTAAGAGTCTTAGAGAGTAAGAGTCTTAGAGTGTAAGAGTCTTAGAGTGTAAGAGTCTTAGAGAGTAAGAGTCTTAGAGAGTCTTAGAGAGTAAGTCTTAGAGAGTAAGAGTCTTAGAGAGTAAGAGTCTTAGAGCGTCTTAGAGATTAAGAGTCTTAGAGAGTAAGAGTCTTAGAGAGTAAGAGTCTTAGAGTGTAAGAGTCTTAGAGAGTAAGAGTCTTAGAGTGTAAGAGTCTTAGAGTGTAAGAGTCTTAGAGACTCTTAGAGAGTAAGAGTCTTAGAGTGTAAGAGTCTTAGAGAGTAAGAGTCTTAGAGAGTAAGAGTCTTAGAGAGTAAGAGTCTTAGAGAGTAAGAGTCTTAGAGAGTAAGAGTCTTAGAGTGTAAGAGTCTTAGAGTGTAAGAGTCTTAGAGAGTAAAAGTCTTAGAGAGTAAGAGTCTTAGAGAGTAAGAGTCTTAGAGAGTAAGAGTCTTAGAGAGTAAGAGTCTTAGAGAGTAAGAGACTTAGAGAGTCTTAGAGAGTAAGTCTTAGAGAGTAAGAGTCTTAGAGTGTAAGAGTCTTATAGTGTAAGAGTCTTAGAGTGTAAGAGTCTTAGAGAGTAAGAGTCTTAGAGAGTAAGAGCCTTAGAGTGTAAGAGTCTTAGAGAGTAAGAGTCTTAGAGAGTAAGAGTCTTATAGTGTAAGAGTCTTAGAGAGTAAGAGTCTTAGAGAGTAAGAGTCTTAGAGAGTAAGAGTCTTAGAGTGTAAGAGTCTTAGAGAGTAAGAGTCTTAGAGAGTAAGAGTCTTAGAGAGTAAGAGTCTTAGAGAGTAAGAGCCTTAGAGAGTAAGAGTCTTAGAGAGTAAGAGTCTTAGAGAGTCTTAGAGAGTAAGTCTTAGAGAGTAAGAGTCTTAGAGAGTAAGAGTCTTAGAGTGTAAGAGTCTTAGAGTCTTAGAGAGTAAGAGTCTTAGAGTGTAAGAGTCTTAGAGAGTCTTAGAGAGTAAGAGTCTTAGAGAGTAAGAGTCTTAGAGTGTAAGAGTCTTAGAGAGTAAGAGTCTTAGAGAGTAAGAGTCTTAGAGAGTAAGAGTCTTAGAGAGTAAGAGCCTTAGAGAGTAAGAGTCTTAGAGAGTAAGAGTCTTAGAGAGTCTTAGAGAGTAAGTCTTAGAGAGTAAGAGTCTTAGAGAGTAAGAGTCTTAGAGTGTAAGAGTCTTAGAGAGTCTTAGAGAGTAAGAGTCTTAGAGTGTAAGAGTCTTAGAGAGTCTTAGAGAGTAAGAGTCTTAGAGTGTAAGAGTCTTAGAGTGTAAGAGTCTTAGAGAGTAAGAGTCTTAGAGAGTAAGAGTCTTAGAGAGTAAGAGTCTTATAGCGTCTTAGAGAGTAAGAGTCTTAGAGAGTAAGAGTCTTAGAGAGTGAGTCTTAGAGAGTAAGAGTCTTAGAGTGTAAGAGTCTTAGAGTGTAAGAGTCTTAGAGAGTAAGAGTCTTAGAGAGTCTTAGAGAGTAAGAGTCTTAGAGTGTAAGAGTCTTAGAGTGTAAGAGTCTTAGAGAGTAAGAGTCTTAGAGAGTCTTAGAGAGTAAGAGTCTTAGAGTGTAAGAGTCTTAGAGTGTAAGAGTCTTAGAGAGTAAGAGTCTTAGAGTGTAAGAGTCTTAGAGAGTAAGAGTCTTAGAGTGTAAGAGTCTTAGAGAGTCTTAGAGAGTAAGAGTCTTAGAGAGTAAGAGTCTTAGAGTGTAAGAGTCTTAGAGAGTAAGAGTCTTAGAGTGTAAGAGTCTTAGAGAGTAAGAGTCTTAGAGTGTAAGAGTCTTAGAGAGTCTTAGAGAGTAAGAGTCTTAGAGAGTAAGAGTCTTAGAGTGTAAGAGTCTTAGAGAGTAAGAGTCTTAGAGTGTAAGAGTCTTAGAGAGTAAGAGTCTTAGAGAGTAAGAGTCTTAGAGAGTCTTAGAGAGTAAGAGTCTTAGAGTGTAAGAGTCTTAGAGAGTCTTAGAGTGTAAGAGTCTTAGAGTGTAAGAGTCTTAGAGAGTAAGAGTCTTAGAGAGTAAGAGTCTTAGAGAGTAAGAGTCTTATAGCGTCTTAGAGAGTAAGAGTCTTAGAGAGTAAGAGTCTTAGAGAGTAAGAGTCTTAGAGAGTAAGAGTCTTAGAGAGTCTTAGAGAGTAAAAGTCTTCGAGAGTAAGAGTCTTAGAGAGTCTTAGAGAGTAAGTCTTAGAGAGTAAGAGTCTTAGAGAGTAAGAGTCTTAGAGAGTAAGAGTCTTAGAGAGTCTTAGAGAGTAAGTCTTAAAGAGTAAGAGTCTTAGAGTGTAAGAGTCTTAGAGAGTAAGAGTCTTATAGTGTAAGAGTCTTAGAGTGTAAGAGTCTTAGAGAGTAAGAGTCTTAGAGAGTAAGAGTCTTAGAGAGTAAGAGCCTTAGAGTGTAAGAGTCTTAGAGAGTAAGAGTCTTAGAGAGTAAGAGTCTTATAGTGTAAGAGTCTTAGAGAGTAAGAGTCTTAGAGAGTAAGAGTCTTAGAGAGTAAGAGCCTTAGAGTGTAAGAGTCTTAGAGTGTAAGAGTCTTAGAGAGTAAGAGTCTTAGAGAGTAAGAGTCTTAGAGAGTAAGAGTCTTAGAGAGTAAGAGTCTTAGAGAGTAAGAGTCTTAGAGAGTCTTAGAGAGTAAGAGTCTTAGAGAGTAAGTCTTAGAGAGTAAGAGTCTTAGAGTGTAAGAGTCTTAGAGAGTCTTAGAGAGTAAGAGTCTTAGAGTGTAAGAGTCTTAGAGAGTCTTAGAGAGTAAGAGTCTTAGAGTGTAAGAGTCTTAGAGTGTAAGAGTCTTAGAGAGTAAGAGTCTTAGAGAGTAAGAGTCTTAGAGAGTAAGAGTCTTAGAGAGTAAGAGTCTTATAGCGTCTTAGAGAGTAAGAGTCTTAGAGAGTAAGAGTCTTAGAGAGTAAGAGTCTTAGAGAGTAAGAGTCTTAGAGAGTAAGAGTCTTAGAGTGTAAGAGTCTTAGAGTGTAAGAGTCTTAGAGAGTAAGAGTCTTAGAGAGTAAGAGTCTTAGAGAGTAAGAGTCTTAGATTGTAAGAGTCTTAGAGAGTCTTAGAGAGTAAGAGTCTTAGAGTGTAAGAGTCTTAGAGTGTAAGAGTCTTAGAGTGTAAGAGTCTTAGAGTGTAAGAGTCTTAGAGTGTAAGAGTCTTAGAGAGTAAGAGTCTTAGAGTGTAAGAGTCTTAGAGAGTCTTAGAGAGTAAGAGTCTTAGAGAGTAAGAGTCTTAGAGTGTAAGAGTCTTAGAGAGTAAGAGTCTTAGAGTGTAAGAGTCTTAGAGAGTAAGAGTCTTAGAGAGTAAGAGTCTTAGAGAGTCTTAGAGAGTAAGAGTCTTAGAGTGTAAGAGTCTTAGAGAGTCTTAGAGAGTAAGAGTCTTAGAGAGTAAGAGTCTTAGAGTGTAAGAGTCTTATAGAGTAAGAGTCTTAGAGTGTAAGAGTCTTAGAGAGTAAGAGTCTTAGAGAGTAAGAGTCTTAGAGAGTAAGAGTCTTAGAGTGTAAGAGTCTTAGAGAGTCTTAGAGAGTAAGAGTCTTAGAGAGTAAGAGTCTTAGAGAGTAAGAGTCTTAGAGTGTAAGAGTCTTAGAGAGTCTTAGAGAGTAAGAGTCTTAGAGTGTAAGAGTCTTAGAGTGTAAGAGTCTTAGAGAGTAAGAGTCTTAGAGTGTAAGAGTCTTAGAGAGTCTTAGAGAGTAAGAGTCTTAGAGTGTAAGAGTCTTAGAGAGTAAGAGTCTTATAGTGTAAGAGTCTTAGAGTGTAAGAGTCTTAGAGAGTAAGAGTCTTAGAGAGTAAGAGTCTTAGAGAGTAAGAGCCTTAGAGTGTAAGAGTCTTAGAGAGTAAGAGTCTTAGAGAGTAAGAGTCTTATAGTGTAAGAGTCTTAGAGAGTAAGAGTCTTAGAGAGTAAGAGTCTTAGAGAGTAAGAGCCTTAGAGTGTAAGAGTCTTAGAGTGTAAGAGTCTTAGAGAGTAAGAGTCTTAGAGAGTAAGAGTCTTAGAGAGTAAGAGTCTTAGAGAGTAAGAGTCTTAGAGAGTAAGAGTCTTAGAGAGTCTTAGAGAGTAAGAGTCTTAGAGAGTAAGTCTTAGAGAGTAAGAGTCTTAGAGAGTAAGAGTCTTAGAGTGTAAGAGTCTTAGAGAGTCTTAGAGAGTAAGAGTCTTAGAGTGTAAGAGTCTTAGAGAGTCTTAGAGAGTAAGAGTCTTAGAGTGTAAGAGTCTTAGAGTGTAAGAGTCTTAGAGAGTAAGAGTCTTAGAGAGTAAGAGTCTTAGAGAGTAAGAGTCTTATAGCGTCTTAGAGAGTAAGAGTCTTAGAGAGTCTTAGAGAGTAAGAGTCTTAGAGTGTAAGAGTCTTAGAGAGTAAGAGTCTTAGAGTGTAAGAGTCTTAGAGTGTAAGAGTCTTAGAGAGTAAGAGTCTTAGAGAGTCTTAGAGAGTAAGTCTTAGAGAGTAAGAGTCTTAGAGAGTAAGAGTCTTAGAGCGTCTTAGAGAGTAAGAGTCTTAGAGAGTAAGAGTCTTAGAGAGTAAGAGTCTTAGAGTGTAAGAGTCTTAGAGAGTAAGAGTCTTAGAGTGTAAGAGTCTTAGAGTGTAAGAGTCTTAGAGACTCTTAGAGAGTAAGAGTCTTAGAGTGTAAGAGTCTTAGAGAGTAAGAGTCTTAGAGAGTAAGAGTCTTAGAGAGTAAGAGTCTTAGAGAGTAAGAGTCTTAGAGAGTAAGAGTCTTAGAGTGTAAGAGTCTTAGAGTGTAAGAGTCTTAGAGAGTAAAAGTCTTAGAGAGTAAGAGTCTTAGAGAGTAAGAGTCTTAGAGAGTAAGAGTCTTAGAGAGTAAGAGTCTTAGAGAGTAAGAGACTTAGAGAGTCTTAGAGAGTAAGTCTTAGAGAGTAAGAGTCTTAGAGTGTAAGAGTCTTATAGTGTAAGAGTCTTAGAGTGTAAGAGTCTTAGAGAGTAAGAGTCTTAGAGAGTAAGAGCCTTAGAGTGTAAGAGTCTTAGAGAGTAAGAGTCTTAGAGAGTAAGAGTCTTATAGTGTAAGAGTCTTAGAGAGTAAGAGTCTTAGAGAGTAAGAGTCTTAGAGAGTAAGAGTCTTAGAGTGTAAGAGTCTTAGAGAGTAAGAGTCTTAGAGAGTAAGAGTCTTAGAGAGTAAGAGCCTTAGAGAGTAAGAGTCTTAGAGAGTAAGAGTCTTAGAGAGTCTTAGAGAGTAAGTCTTAGAGAGTAAGAGTCTTAGAGAGTAAGACTCTTAGAGTGTAAGAGTCTTAGAGTCTTAGAGAGTAAGAGTCTTAGAGTGTAAGAGTCTTAGAGAGTCTTAGAGAGTAAGAGTCTTAGAGAGTAAGAGTCTTAGAGTGTAAGAGTCTTAGAGAGTAAGAGTCTTAGAGAGTAAGAGTCTTAGAGAGTAAGAGTCTTAGAGAGTAAGAGCCTTAGAGAGTAAGAGTCTTAGAGAGTAAGAGTCTTAGAGAGTCTTAGAGAGTAAGTCTTAGAGAGTAAGAGTCTTAGAGAGTAAGAGTCTTAGAGTGTAAGAGTCTTAGAGAGTCTTAGAGAGTAAGAGTCTTAGAGTGTAAGAGTCTTAGAGAGTCTTAGAGAGTAAGAGTCTTAGAGTGTAAGAGTCTTAGAGTGTAAGAGTCTTAGAGAGTAAGAGTCTTAGAGAGTAAGAGTCTTAGAGAGTAAGAGTCTTATAGCGTCTTAGAGAGTAAGAGTCTTAGAGAGTAAGAGTCTTAGAGAGTGAGTCTTAGAGAGTAAGAGTCTTAGAGTGTAAGAGTCTTAGAGAGTAAGAGTCTTAGAGAGTAAGAGTCTTAGAGAGTAAGAGTCTTAGAGAGTAAGAGTCTTAGAGAGTCTTAGAGAGTAAGAGTCTTAGAGTGTAAGAGTCTTAGAGTGTAAGAGTCTTAGAGAGTAAGAGTCTTAGAGAGTCTTAGAGAGTAAGAGTCTTAGAGTGTAAGAGTCTTAGAGTGTAAGAGTCTTAGAGAGTAAGAGTCTTAGAGTGTAAGAGTCTTAGAGAGTAAGAGTCTTAGAGTGTAAGAGTCTTAGAGAGTCTTAGAGAGTAAGAGTCTTAGAGAGTAAGAGTCTTAGAGTGTAAGAGTCTTAGAGAGTAAGAGTCTTAGAGTGTAAGAGTCTTAGAGAGTAAGAGTCTTAGAGTGTAAGAGTCTTAGAGAGTCTTAGAGAGTAAGAGTCTTAGAGAGTAAGAGTCTTAGAGTGTAAGAGTCTTAGAGAGTAAGAGTCTTAGAGTGTAAGAGTCTTAGAGAGTAAGAGTCTTAGAGAGTAAGAGTCTTAGAGAGTCTTAGAGAGTAAGAGTCTTAGAGTGTAAGAGTCTTAGAGAGTCTTAGAGTGTAAGAGTCTTAGAGTGTAAGAGTCTTAGAGAGTAAGAGTCTTAGAGAGTAAGAGTCTTAGAGAGTAAGAGTCTTATAGCGTCTTAGAGAGTAAGAGTCTTAGAGAGTAAGAGTCTTAGAGAGTAAGAGTCTTAGAGAGTAAGAGTCTTAGAGAGTAAGAGTCTTAGAGAGTCTTAGAGAGTAAAAGTCTTCGAGAGTAAGAGTCTTAGAGAGTCTTAGAGAGTAAGTCTTAGAGAGTAAGAGTCTTAGAGAGTAAGAGTCTTAGAGAGTAAGAGTCTTAGAGAGTCTTAGAGAGTAAGTCTTAAAGAGTAAGAGTCTTAGAGTGTAAGAGTCTTAGAGAGTAAGAGTCTTATAGTGTAAGAGTCTTAGAGTGTAAGAGTCTTAGAGAGTAAGAGTCTTAGAGAGTAAGAGTCTTAGAGAGTAAGAGCCTTAGAGTGTAAGAGTCTTAGAGAGTAAGAGTCTTAGAGAGTAAGAGTCTTATAGTGTAAGAGTCTTAGAGAGTAAGAGTCTTAGAGAGTAAGAGTCTTAGAGAGTAAGAGCCTTAGAGTGTAAGAGTCTTAGAGTGTAAGAGTCTTAGAGAGTAAGAGTCTTAGAGAGTAAGAGTCTTAGAGAGTAAGAGTCTTAGAGAGTAAGAGTCTTAGAGAGTAAGAGTCTTAGAGAGTCTTAGAGAGTAAGAGTCTTAGAGAGTAAGTCTTAGAGAGTAAGAGTCTTAGAGTGTAAGAGTCTTAGAGAGTCTTAGAGAGTAAGAGTCTTAGAGTGTAAGAGTCTTAGAGAGTCTTAGAGAGTAAGAGTCTTAGAGTGTAAGAGTCTTAGAGTGTAAGAGTCTTAGAGAGTAAGAGTCTTAGAGAGTAAGAGTCTTAGAGAGTAAGAGTCTTAGAGAGTAAGAGTCTTATAGCGTCTTAGAGAGTAAGAGTCTTAGAGAGTAAGAGTCTTAGAGAGTAAGAGTCTTAGAGAGTAAGAGTCTTAGAGAGTAAGAGTCTTAGAGTGTAAGAGTCTTAGAGTGTAAGAGTCTTAGAGAGTAAGAGTCTTAGAGAGTAAGAGTCTTAGAGAGTAAGAGTCTTAGATTGTAAGAGTCTTAGAGAGTCTTAGAGAGTAAGAGTCTTAGAGTGTAAGAGTCTTAGAGTGTAAGAGTCTTAGAGTGTAAGAGTCTTAGAGTGTAAGAGTCTTAGAGAGTCTTAGAGAGTAAGAGTCTTAGAGTGTAAGAGTCTTAGAGAGTCTTAGAGAGTAAGAGTCTTAGAGAGTAAGAGTCTTAGAGTGTAAGAGTCTTAGAGAGTAAGAGTCTTAGAGTGTAAGAGTCTTAGAGAGTAAGAGTCTTAGAGAGTAAGAGTCTTAGAGAGTCTTAGAGAGTAAGAGTCTTAGAGTGTAAGAGTCTTAGAGAGTCTTAGAGAGTAAGAGTCTTAGAGAGTAAGAGTCTTAGAGTGTAAGAGTCTTATAGAGTAAGAGTCTTAGAGTGTAAGAGTCTTAGAGAGTAAGAGTCTTAGAGAGTAAGAGTCTTAGAGAGTAAGAGTCTTAGAGTGTAAGAGTCTTAGAGAGTCTTAGAGAGTAAGAGTCTTAGAGTGTAAGAGTCTTAGAGTGTAAGAGTCTTAGAGAGAAAGAGTCTTAGAGTGTAAGAGTCTTAGAGAGTCTTAGAGAGTAAGAGTCTTAGAGTGTAAGAGTCTTAGAGTGTAAGAGTCTTAGAGAGTAAGAGTCTTAGAGTGTAAGAGTCTTAGAGAGTAAGAGTCTTAGAGTGTAAGAGTCTTAGAGAGTCTTAGAGAGTAAGAGTCTTAGAGAGTAAGAGTCTTAGAGTGTAAGAGTCTTAGAGAGTAAGAGTCTTAGAGAGTAAGAGTCTTAGAGAGTAAGAGTCTTAGAGTGTAAGAGTCTTAGAGAGTAAGAGTCTTAGAGTGTAAGAGTCTTAGAGAGTCTTAGAGAGTAAGAGTCTTAGAGAGTAAGAGTCTAGAGTGTAAGAGTCTTAAGAGTAAGAGTCTTAGAGTGTAAGAGTCTTAGAGTGTAAGAGTCTTAGAGAGTAAGAGTCTTAAGAGTAAGAGTCTTAGAGAGTCTTAAGAGTAAGAGTCTTAGAGAGTCTTAGAGAGTAAGAGTCTTAGAGTGTAAGAGTCTTAGAGAGTCTTAGAGAGTAAGAGTCTTAGAGTGTAAGAGTCTTAGAGAGTAAGAGTCTTAGAGTGTAAGAGTCTTAGAGAGTAAGAGTCTTAGAGAGTAAGAGTCTTAGAGGGTAAGAGTCTTAGAGTGTAAGAGTCTTAGAGAGTCTTAGAGAGTAAGAGTCTTAGAGTGTAAGAGTCTTAGAGTGTAAGAGTCTTAGAGAGTAAGAGTCTTAGAGAGTAAGAGTCTTAGAGTGTCTTAGAGAGTAAGAGTCTTAGAGTGTAAGAGTCTTAGAGTGTAAGAGTCTTAGAGAGTCTTAGAGAGTAAGAGTCTTAGAGAGTAAGAGTCTTAGAGTGTAAGAGTCTTAGAGAGTAAGAGTCTTAGAGTGTAAGAGTCTTAGAGAGTAAGAGTCTTAGAGTGTAAGAGTCTTAGAGAGTCTTAGAGAGTAAGAGTCTTAGAGAGTAAGAGTCTTAGAGAGTAAGAGTCTTAGAGTGTAAGAGTCTTAGAGAGTAAGAGTCTTAGAGTGTAAGAGTCTTAGAGTGTAAGAGTCTTAGAGAGTAAGAGTCTTAGAGAGTCTTAGAGAGTAAGTCTTAGAGAGTAAGAGTCTTAGAGAGTAAGAGTCTTAGAGCGTCTTAGAGAGTAAGAGTCTTAGAGAGTAAGAGTCTTAGAGAGTAAGAGTCTTAGAGTGTAAGAGTCTTAGAGAGTAAGAGTCTTAGAGTGTAAGAGTCTTAGAGTGTAAGAGTCTTAGAGACTCTTAGAGAGTAAGAGTCTTAGAGTGTAAGAGTTTTAGAGTGTAAGAGTCTTAGAGTGTAAGAGTCTTAGAGAGTAAGAGTCTTAGAGAGTAAGAGTCTTAGAGAGTAAGAGTCTTATAGCGTCTTAGAGAGTAAGAGTCTTAGAGAGTAAGAGTCTTAGAGAGTAAGAGTCTTAGAGTGTAAGAGTCTTAGAGTGTAAGAGTCTTAGAGAGTAAAAGTCTTAGAGAGTAAGAGTCTTAGAGAGTCTTAGAGAGTAAGTCTTAGAGAGTAAGAGTCTTAGAGAGTAAGAGTCTTAGAGAGTAAGAGTCTTAGAGAGTCTTAGAGAGTAAGTCTTAGAGAGTAAGAGTCTTAGAGTGTAAGAGTCTTATAGTGTAAGAGTCTTAGAGTGTAAGAGTCTTAGAGAGTAAGAGTCTTAGAGAGTAAGAGCCTTAGAGTGTAAGAGTCTTAGAGAGTAAGAGTCTTAGAGAGTAAGAGTCTTATAGTGTAAGAGTCTTAGAGAGTAAGAGTCTTAGAGAGTAAGAGTCTTAGAGTGTAAGAGTCTTAGAGAGTAAGAGTCTTAGAGAGTAAGAGTCTTAGAGAGTAAGAGTCTTAGAGAGTAAGAGCCTTAGAGAGTAAGAGTCTTAGAGAGTAAGAGTCTTAGAGAGTCTTAGAGAGTAAGTCTTAGAGAGTAAGAGTCTTAGAGAGTAAGAGTCTTAGAGTGTAAGAGTCTTAGAGAGTCTTAGAGAGTAAGAGTCTTAGAGTGTAAGAGTCTTAGAGAGTCTTAGAGAGTAAGAGTCTTAGAGTGTAAGAGTCTTAGAGTGTAAGAGTCTTAGAGAGTAAGAGTCTTAGAGAGTAAGAGTCTTAGAGAGTAAGAGTCTTAGAGAGTAAGAGTCTTATAGCGTCTTAGAGAGTAAGAGTCTTAGAGAGTAAGAGTCTTAGAGAGTAAGAGTCTTAGAGAGTAAGAGTCTTAGAGTGTAAGAGTCTTAGAGTGTAAGAGTCTTAGAGAGTAAGAGTCTTAGAGAGTAAGAGTCTTAGAGAGTAAGAGTCTTAGAGTGTAAGAGTCTTAGAGTGTAAGAGTCTTAGAGAGTAAGAGTCTTAGAGAGTAAGAGTCTTAGATTGTAAGAGTCTTAGAGAGTCTTAGAGAGTAAGAGTCTTAGAGAGTAAGAGTCTTAGAGTGTAAGAGTCTTAGAGAGTAAGAGTCTTAGAGTGTAAGAGTCTTAGAGAGTAAGAGTCTTAGAGTGTAAGAGTCTTAGAGAGTCTTAGAGAGTAAGAGTCTTAGAGAGTAAGAGTCTTAGAGTGTAAGAGTCTTAGAGAGTAAGAGTCTTAGAGTGTAAGAGTCTTAGAGAGTAAGAGTCTTAGAGAGTAAGAGTCTTAGAGAGTCTTAGAGAGTAAGAGTCTTAGAGTGTAAGAGTCTTAGAGAGTCTTAGAGTGTAAGAGTCTTAGAGTGTAAGAGTCTTAGAGAGTAAGAGTCTTAGAGAGTAAGAGTCTTAGAGAGTAAGAGTCTTAGAGAGTAAGAGTCTTATAGCGTCTTAGAGAGTAAGAGTCTTAGAGAGTAAGAGTCTTAGAGAGTAAGAGTCTTAGAGAGTAAGAGTCTTAGAGTGTAAGAGTCTTAGAGTGTAAGAGTCTTAGAGTGTAAGAGTCTTAGAGATTAAAAGTCTTCGAGAGTAAGAGTCTTAGAGAGTCTTAGAGAGTAAGTCTTAGAGAGTAAGAGTCTTAGAGAGTAAGAGTCTTAGAGAGTAAGAGTCTTAGAGAGTCTTAGAGAGTAAGTCTTAGAGAGTAAGAGTCTTAGAGTGTAAGAGTCTTAGAGAGTAAGAGTCTTATAGTGTAAGAGTCTTAGAGTGTAAGAGTCTTAGAGAGTAAGAGTCTTAGAGAGTAAGAGTCTTAGAGAGTAAGAGCCTTAGAGTGTAAGAGTCTTAGAGAGTAAGAGTCTTAGAGAGTAAGAGTCTTATAGTGTAAGAGTCTTAGAGAGTAAGAGTCTTAGAGAGTAAGAGTCTTAGAGAGTAAGAGCCTTAGAGTGTAAGAGTCTTAGAGAGTAAGAGTCTTAGAGAGTAAGAGTCTTAGAGAGTAAGAGTCTTAGAGAGTAAGAGTCTTAGAGAGTAAGAGCCTTAGAGAGTAAGAGTCTTAGAGAGTAAGAGTCTTAGAGAGTCTTAGAGAGTAAGTCTTAGAGAGTAAGAGTCTTAGAGAGTAAGAGTCTTAGAGTGTAAGAGTCTTAGAGAGTCTTAGAGAGTAAGAGTCTTAGAGTGTAAGAGTCTTAGAGAGTCTTAGAGAGTAAGAGTCTTAGAGTGTAAGAGTCTTAGAGTGTAAGAGTCTTAGAGAGTAAGAGTCTTAGAGAGTAAGAGTCTTAGAGAGTAAGAGTCTTATAGCGTCTTAGAGAGTAAGAGTCTTAGAGAGTAAGAGTCTTAGAGAGTAAGAGTCTTAGAGAGTAAGAGTCTTAGAGAGTAAGAGTCTTAGAGTGTAAGAGTCTTAGAGTGTAAGAGTCTTAGAGAGTAAGAGTCTTAGAGAGTAAGAGTCTTAGAGAGTAAGAGTCTTAGATTGTAAGAGTCTTAGAGAGTCTTAGAGAGTAAGAGTCTTAGAGTGTAAGAGTCTTAGAGTGTAAGAGTCTTAGAGTGTAAGAGTCTTAGAGTGTAAGAGTCTTAGAGAGTCTTAGAGAGTAAGAGTCTTAGAGTGTAAGAGTCTTAGAGTGTAAGAGTCTTAGAGAGTAAGAGTCTTAGAGTGTAAGAGTCTTAGAGAGTAAGAGTCTTAGAGTGTAAGAGTCTTAGAGAGTCTTAGAGAGTAAGAGTCTTAGAGAGTAAGAGTCTTAGATTGTAAGAGTCTTAGAGAGTAAGAGTCTTAGAGTGTAAGAGTCTTAGAGAGTAAGAGTCTTAGAGTGTAAGAGTCTTAGAGAGTCTTAGAGAGTAAGAGTCTTAGAGAGTAAGAGTCTTAGAGTGTAAGAGTCTTAGAGAGTAAGAGTCTTAGAGTGTAAGAGTCTTAGAGAGTAAGAGTCTTAGAGAGTAAGAGTCTTAGAGAGTCTTAGAGAGTAAGAGTCTTAGAGTGTAAGAGTCTTAGAGAGTCTTAGAGAGTAAGAGTCTTAGAGTGTAAGAGTCTTAGAGAGTAAGAGTCTTAGAGTGTAAGAGTCTTAGAGAGTAAGAGTCTTAGAGAGTAAGAGTCTTAGAGTGTAAGAGTCTTAGAGAGTCTTAGAGAGTAAGAGTCTTAGAGTGTAAGAGTCTTAGAGTGTAAGAGTCTTAGAGAGTAAGAGTCTTAGAGTGTAAGAGTCTTAGAGAGTCTTAGAGAGTAAGAGTCTTAGAGTGTAAGAGTCTTAGAGTGTAAGAGTCTTAGAGAGTAAGAGTCTTAGAGTGTAAGAGTCTTAGAGAGTAAGAGTCTTAGAGTGTAAGAGTCTTAGAGAGTCTTAGAGAGTAAGAGTCTTAGAGAGTAAGAGTCTTAGAGTGTAAGAGTCTTAGAGAGTAAGAGTCTTAGAGTGTAAGAGTCTTAGAGAGTAAGAGTCTTAGAGTGTAAGAGTCTTAGAGTGTAAGAGTCTTAGAGTGTAAGAGTCTTAGAGAGTCTTAGAGAGTAAGTCTTAGAGAGTAAGAGTCTTAGAGAGTAAGAGTCTTAGAGCGTCTTAGAGAGTAAGAGTCTTAGAGAGTAAGAGTCTTAGAGAGTAAGAGTCTTAGAGTGTAAGAGTCTTAGAGTGTAAGAGTCTTAGAGACTCTTAGAGAGTAAGAGTCTTAGAGTGTAAGAGTCTTAGAGTGTAAGAGTCTTAGAGTGTAAGAGTCTTAGAGTGTAAGTGTCTTAGAGAGTAAGAGTCTTAGAGAGTAAGAGTCTTATAGCGTCTTAGAGAGTAAGAGTCTTAGAGAGTAAGAGTTTAGAGAGTAAGAGTCTTAGAGAGTAAGAGTCTTAGAGAGTAAGAGTCTTAGAGTGTAAGAGTCTTAGAGTGTAAGAGTCTTAGAGAGTAAAAGTCTTAGAGAGTAAGAGTCTTAGAGAGTCTTAGAGAGTAAGTCTTAGAGAGTAAGAGTCTTAGAGAGTAAGAGTCTTAGAGAGTCTTAGAGAGTAAGTCTTAGAGAGTAAGAGTCTTAGAGTGTAAGAGTCTTAGAGAGTAAGAGTCTTATAGTGTAAGAGTCTTAGAGTGTAAGAGTCTTAGAGAGTAAGAGTCTTAGAGAGTAAGAGTCTTAGAGAGTAAGAGCCTTAGAGTGTAAGAGTCTTAGAGAGTAAGAGTCTTAGAGAGTAAGAGTCTTATAGTGTAAGAGTCTTAGAGAGTAAGAGTCTTAGAGAGTAAGAGTCTTAGAGAGTAAGAGCCTTAGAGTGTAAGAGTCTTAGAGAGTAAGAGTCTTAGAGAGTAAGAGTCTTAGAGAGTAAGAGTCTTAGAGAGTAAGAGCCTTAGAGAGTAAGAGTCTTAGAGAGTAAGAGTCTTAGAGAGTCTTAGAGAGTAAGTCTTAGAGAGTAAGAGTCTTAGAGAGTAAGAGTCTTAGAGTGTAAGAGTCTTAGAGAGTCTTAGAGAGTAAGAGTCTTAGAGTGTAAGAGTCTTAGAGAGTCTTAGAGAGTAAGAGTCTTAGAGTGTAAGAGTCTTAGAGTGTAAGAGTCTTAGAGAGTAAGAGTCTTAGAGAGTAAGAGTCTTAGAGAGTAAGAGTCTTATAGCGTCTTAGAGAGTAAGAGTCTTAGATAGTAAGAGTCTTAGAGAGTAAGAGTCTTAGAGAGTAAGAGTCTTAGAGTCTTAGAGAGTAAGAGCCTTAGAGTGTAAGAGTCTTAGAGAGTAAGAGTCTTAGAGAGTAAGAGTCTTAGAGAGTAAGATAAACATATTTAGGAAAAGTCTGGTGGATTCAAGTTTATTGGAATTATAAAAAGGAAAACGATCAGATTGACCATGTTAGCAGTTATAGTGTTAATTCATATTTGGTGTTTTATATCATTAGTATTTGTAGAGGCCTTGAAAAAGGCTTCCAAACTGGCAGCAACTACAGGTCTAAACAGTCCAACAAGACATGGTCAAATCCTCAACCATTTAAGGTTTAAGACTTGCCGCCACTCCAATCTGTCCTCCATACCTTTTAAATAGATTGGGCGACATAATGACATAGGGTTTAAATATCTACAGCATTCTCACTCACGGGTGCAACAAATATAGCATGTTACAAGGCATGCCTCAAAATATGATAATAAGACGGAAACAACGAGTGGTAAAAAGTTTTTACCGCTCCAAAATTACGGTAAGGAACTATGTTCTGTGGAACACCAATCAAAATACTGCAATTCTTTCTCCAGCTCACAACATTTTCCCACAATGCACCATCATTTTACAGTATGCTGCAGTAAAATGTTTCACTGTATTTTACTGTTGATCATGCCAAAAATGACTGTGTATAATGTACAGTTTTCTGTTACAGTGAGTAGCAGTGAGTTCTCAGTGTGAGGCTGGGGTTTTAACCCACAGTGAGTAACAGTGAGTTCTCAGTGTGAGGCTGGGGTTTTAGCCCACAGTGAGTGACAGTGAGTTCTCAGTGTGAGGCTGGGATTTTAGCCCACAGTGAGTAACAGTGAGTTCTCAGTGTGAGGCTGGGGTTTTAGCCCACAGTGAGTGACAGTGAGTTCTCAGTGTGAGGCTGGGGTTTTAGCCCACAGTGAGTAACAGTGAGTTCTCAGTGTGAGGCTGGGGTTTTAGCCCACAGTGAGTAACAGTGAGTTCTCAGTGTGAGGCTGGGGTTTCATAGTTTTGTTCTTTATGTCTTAAGACATATCATGATTATAGAAGGTTTCTCCTTTCATTTTGTCTCTCTCTCTTCCCCCACCCTCTCTCTTTCTGTCTCTCTCTCTTCCTCCACCCTCTCTCTTTCTGTCTCTCTCTCTTTCCCCACCCTCTCTCTTTCTGTCTCTCTCTCTTCCCCCACCCTCTCTCTTTCTGTCTCTCTCCCTCTCTCTCTTCCGTTAATGATCTGTCTCACCTTTAAAACAGGGAGAGGAGCTGTATTTCTACTAGACTATGTGGGAACCCTTTATTTGAAGGTTATCAACCTAAGAACATCACATTTATAACCCATACATAACACATTCATTAACACTATTTTTCCTCCCAACACTCAGATGCTCCAATCCTGGACCCTGTTTTCCAGGACGTTCGCTCGCCCAACTACCAGTTCGTGACACTGCGCTGCGTCGTTCAGAAGTCCAACCCGCCGCGCATTGACAGCGTCTGTTGGACCCGAAACGGCGAGCCCCTGACCTCCCTGACCCCGGACCCCCAGGAGAACCCGCAGCTGAAATTTAAATTGGACCCCAGCAACAACGGCACATACGAGTGCCTCGTCAGCAACGGTGTGGGCACCTCTACCTGCACCTTCAACATCTCATGTGAGTACCAGAAGCTGCTGGAGGTCCTGGTGGCATTGTGGTCAATTCCAGACATCATTTCCATACACTTCCTGAATGGACTGAATTGAAATGCAATTAACCCAGGTTACTGCAAATAGATTTTTGTTCCCTGGTTTCATTTCGTACCGTAGCACCTTGACTCGACTTCTTTGGTGTTGACAGGTTAGAATAAGGCTGGATAGATGGGAGCAGCCATATAGTTATGGCTACACCTACAGAAGAGAGTTACACTTTGTAAAATATAGGACTGAAAATGAAGTACATGAAAAGTTAGAAAACTTTTACTAATGGACTTCATCTGACCCTCTGATACACAAAAGTACCAAACCAACCAACTCACTCCCCCCTCTCCTTCCCCCTGTCTTCTCCCTCCCTCACCTCTCCCTCCCACAATACTGTAGCCCGTCCATACAACGCTGAGTTCTACTTTGACACGCCCAACCCCATTCGCATTCTGAAGGGCAACAGCTACTCCTACAACCTCCAGTGGACCCAGAGAGAGCCCGCGGCTACAGACCGGATCATTGGCTACTGGGTCAACGTCCGCAATGTGAGTCACAGACACGCACGGACGGACGGACGGACGGACGGACACTCACTCACTCACTCACTCACTCACTCACTCACTCACTCACTCACTCACTCACTCACTCACTCACTCACTCACTCAATAGAGATGTGCACAGGGTTTTGAATATTCAAATATCCGAATGGACGTTAGTATTCAAATACGTGTGTGAGTATTCATTTTACAACCCCCAAATATTATATACCATGACATTTCAAATTATTAATTTAATAACTTTCAATGTAGTTTTTATGACGTCCGCCTCCTAAAAGAGCGGTAGCCAACCGGTAGCCTTCATGTTGTTTATGTTGTCCAATCAAACTGGAAAAGAGGCTCAATGTGTAGCAAGTGGAGAGAAAGTTCAATAATGCAATACAAGATGGAATAAAATGATGGATTGAAAAGTTAGCTAAATGAGAAGGAGTAGGCTACATTGAGCATGTGGATGTTGTTTTATCTGAATGGGAATTGGGGAGAAAACGCAGCATGTAGCCTCAATTAGCCTAGCTAGCTATAGCTGGCTAGCTTAGCTCTAGGCTACTCCAGTCAAGACAATTTAGATAGTCTTGGCTGTAGCCTTGACTACTGCATCTCTTTCTCTCCGTCTGCAGCTTTAGAGCGCCAGCCTCTCTCCCTCACGCGGCAGTGCTCAGGTGTGTGTACACACACACACACACACACGAATACACACTGCAACCCCCTACACTCACACACATTCTCTCACTGACCCAGTCACACACTGTATTGAGTGTTGTGTGAGTGGAATAAGGGAACGTGGGCCTTCATAATTTGGGGCAGGGGGATAGTGGATCGATGGGAGCTTGTACTGCATTAACAACTCTCTGAGGGATCCAGAGTGACATCTCTCTCCACCCTTCTCTCCTCCCTCCATGCCTCTCTTCTCCCCTCTTCCTCCTCCTTCTGTATCTGCTCTCTTCCTCTTCCCTCCTCTCATCTATTGCCCTTTCTCCCCTATTATCATAGGAGCACAGACATTGGGTGAGGAATATGAAACACTGTCAGGGTTAGGTTTCAGAGATGCCTAAGGTTCTGACAGGTTACGGATTTGCATAGAGCTCTTGTAAACACTATGGTGGTTTTGTGTTGGTCCCCAATTAGAGGCAGCTGCTATGCGTTGTCTCTAATTGGAGACCCTATTTAGTTTGTATGATTTCACACAGGCATTGTGGTTCATTGTAGAGTGTATCGTTCCATGTGAGCGCACACTCACGTCACGTCTGTGTTACCTGCATTGTTTATTGTTAAGTTCGCATTTAATAAATGATGTCGAACTACGAGAACACTGCGCCTCGGTCTTTCTGCACACCACAACGTGATAAAACACGCCAAAGCTTTCAGCTGTGACAGTTGTCAGGACATCGCATTGTTCATCCTTAGCACAACTCTCTCTACCTTTCTATATCTCTCTTCCTTCTTTCTCTCTCAAGTTTGCGCTTCCCAACAGCCTCCTAATTTCCCCGTCAAACAATGTAATCAGCTATTCATAGAAACCTTGGCCCATAGCAAGAGAAGGAAAGAGGAAGAGAGAGAAAGAAGAAGGGAGGGAGAGGGGACGAGAGGAAGTATCTTGATGAATTATACAAGAGCGGCAATATGCAAAGCGAAAAAGCACACACACACACACTCTCTCTCATACAAACACATGTACACAAACACACACACAGTTGGGGGTCAGAGGGAAAGAGAGAGAGAGTTAGGGGGCTGGACTAGTCAGCTAGCCTTTGAGCAGTGCCATGCTCTTTAAAACTCATACCTTAAGTAAGTGTCTGCTGGGAGACACAGGAATTAGCATCTTGCGTGCTAGTTGGTAGGATAAGTTTTGTGTATGAGTTTGAGCACTCCTTGGACGAGTACAGTATGCAGGGTTGTTGATGCCCAGCTAGCACATAACGTTCGGAGTTTCATATATTTCTTAGGTTGGAATTTCAGTACTTCAGTGTAACGTTTCCTCATGGTTCTTTTTAAAGTAATGTTCTCAGAAACGTTAACCTTTTCACACGTACCAACAAACGTGTGTGAACATTCTACAGTGGTCCCTGCAGCGTACGATCAAACCGGTGTGATTAGAACGCTTATTTAGAACGTCCAGTTTCGATTGACGCAACAGTCAGCAGTTGACCTGGCAACTGTTTTTTCACAGAAACATTTTGCACAAACACAGTTCAGTTTTGTCCTGAATGGCTACATTTGTGGATGCAATGTTCAGACATTCACTGAAGTATCAACAGCATTACACAATCATCCAAACCAAAATGTAGCCTACGTTAGTCCAAGCGCTAACTATGAAAACATTGATGTAGCACAAGCTGTCATATTTAGCAAACTCTCAGCTGACAGAAACCACAATATGAATTAGCTAATAGCAATTACTATTTATAATTCATCACATCACGGGTGAGCTCACGAAATAATTGAGTAAAACACTTTCTAGAAAACGAAAGTAATCCAACGATGGGTAGTTTGTGCGCGCCACCATGTTTGTTTTTTCAGGAGGTAAGGAGCTTGTCCCCGAGGAGGAGTACCTCCGTTGTCTAACTCGGGAGCCAGACCAGGCTCCACGTCTGCGATCCACATGGCAGGTCCAGCGAACAGCCCAGAAGACCCCCCATACAGTTGAAGAGCCCCTGTAGCCATGGGAGCAGGATGACGAGGTGCTCCTGTCTCCCAACTCGTGGGGGCTCTTTGACGAACCCCTGCAGAGTTGGGACCAGGTGAAAGAGGAGTAGGACGAGGAATCCTTTCAGTGCCGCAGTGTTGGCAAAGCGTCTGAGGGTCCTATTCCTGGACATAGGAAAGGCAGAGGAGGTGACGTCCAGCCAGGCCTCCCGTCCCTGCCTACTGGTCCCAGCTCCCCAATCCCGGGCTCCCAGCCCGGAGCTTTTTGCCTAAAATGAATACCCAAATCTAACTGCCTGTAGCTCAGGACCTGAAGCAATGATATGCAAAGGAAACACTTTGAAGTTTATGGAAATGTGAAGCCCCCATTTTCTTTTTCAGAGGTGTATGAAAAGTGGATGTAGAACCATTGACATAGCAGTGGGGGGTGAAGACTTTGAATGGGGGGGGGAGGGGCGGCTCTCAAACGTCATCATCCAAATCCTCTGCACCCCCCACTCTGTGGTGAATAACATAAAGGGATATAATGTGTTGTAAGACACACAGAATTACAGTTGACCACATTATTGTAAAGTAAAAACACCAAGCCTAAACTTTATCTGTACAGTGACTCAGATAGAAGGTGTGAAGCACACACAATAAAAACAGTAACACTTTGGAGACCAAGGCAGAGGTGAGAAACACTGGCCATGAGAGTTTAGTGGCTTCTCCAAAGTTACAAGGATGAACTAATATGAAACATAGACAAATACTACTTTGGAATTATATTACATTGAAATTACTTGTTACATTCACCTATGTAAACTAAATCCAAAGCACAAAATATATTATGAAAAACTAAATACATATAGTAAATTAAAGTAATTAAAATATTTTACGTACAGATCTAGAAAGCAATCTTTGTCGGCCGAGTCAAAAACCTAATCGCTCCCCTGATCCGACCAGTATTTAATTCAAAGCTTCTATGTCGGTATATTTATTCATAGCTGCCTTCATTTTAGCTTCCTGTTCGATAATCTTCGTTTTTGACCTTTTCTTCCCCTGAGAAGACACCTTTTGAGAAGACACCTTTTATGCTAAAGAGATGAAATTAAAGTAATCTGATTACAAAGTAAATAACAACTGCAGGAGGACAGACAGTGACTGACAGGAGGACAGACAGTGACTGACAGGAGGACAGACAGTGACTGACAGGAGGACAGACAGTGACTGACAGGCTGACAGACAGTGACTGACAGGAGGACAGACAGTGACTGACAGGCTGACAGACAGTGACTGACAGGAGGACAGACAGTGACTGACAGGCTGACAGACAGTGACTGACAGGAGGACAGACAGTGACTGACAGGAGGACAGACAGTGACTGACAGGAGGACAGACAGTGACTGACAGGAGGACAGACAGTGACTGACAGGAGGACAGACAGTGACTGACAGGAGGACAGACAGTGACTGACAGGAGGACAGACAGTGACTGACAGGAGGACAGACAGTGACTGACAGGAGGACAGACAGTGACTGACAGGCTGACAGACAGTGACTGACAGGAGGACAGACAGTGACTGACAGGCTGACAGACAGTGACTGACAGGAGGACAGACAGTGACTGACAGGAGGACAGACAGTGACTGACAGGAGGACAGACAGTGACCGACAGGAGGACAGACAGTGACTGACAGGAGGACAGACAGTGACTGACAGGAGGACAGACAGTGACTGACAGGAGGACAGACAGTGACTGACAGGAGGACAGACAGTGACTGACAGGAGGACAGACAGTGACTGACAGGAGGACAGACAGTGACTGACAGGCTGACAGACAGTGACTTACAGGAGGACAGACAGTGACTGACAGGCTGACAGACAGTGACTGACAGGAGGACAGACAGTGACTGACAGGAGGACAGACAGTGACTGACAGGAGAACAGACAGTGACTGACAGGAGGACAGACAGTGACTGACAGGAGGACAGACAGTGACTGACAGGCTGACAGACAGTGACTGACAGGAGGACAGACAGTGACTGACAGGAGGACAGACAGTGACTGACAGGAGGACAGACAGTGACTGACAGGAGGACAGACAGTGACTGTAAGGAGGACAGACAGTGACTGACAGGAGGACAGACAGTGACTGACAGGAGGACAGACAGTGACTGACAGGAGGACAGACAGTGACTGACAGGAGGACAGACAGTGACTGACAGGAGGACAGACAGTGACTGACAGGCTGACAGACAGTGACTGACAGGAGGACAGACAGTGACTGACAGGAGGACAGACAGTGACTGACAGGAGGACAGACAGTGACTGACAGGAGGAGAGACAGTGACTGACAGGAGGACAGACAGTGACTCACAGGAGGACAGACAGTGACTGACAAAAGGACAGACAGTGACTGACAGGAGGACAGACAGTGACTGACAGGAGGACAGACAGTGACTGACAGGAGGACAGACAGTGACTGACAGGCTGACAGACAGTGACTGACAGGAGGACAGACAGTGACTGACAGGAGGACAGACAGTGACTGACAGGAGGACAGACAGTGACTGACAGGAGGACAGACAGTGACTGACAGGAGGACAGACAGTGACTGACAGGACAGACAGTGACTGACAGGAGGACAGACAGTGACTGACAGGAGGACAGACAGTGACTGACAGGAGGACAGACAGTGACTGACAGGAGGACAGACAGTGACTGACAGGAGGACAGACAGTGACTGACAGGCTGACAGACACGTCACAGTTACTAATAGTAGCTAGATAGAAATTGTGCAAAAATTTGTTTTTCTAAGATATCAAAGAAAAGGAAAGTAGACAATGAATGCAGTGTTCCAGAAGAGTGGAAATATATATTTATTGATGTATCAGGGAAAGTTGTGTGATTAGTGAGCAAAGAGAGCATCGCTGTCTTGAAAGACTACAACTTGTCCCAACACTTCCAGACTAAGCATGCAGAGAAATATAGGAATATGTCTTCTGATCAGAGGGAAAGTGCATCCAAAGAGTTGCTTTCTCAGTTGCAAAAGCTTCAAGGACTTTTCACAAAACTGCATTCAGCAAACGACGGAATTGCGAGAGCTAGCTAAGTACTGTCCTACAACATTTCTAAACATAGCGAGCCATTCGCTGAGGGCAAATTCATTAAAGAATGTTTAATTGACTCTAAAGCAATACTTTGCCCCGACAAGAAAGAGCTGTTTGAAATGTTTCCCTGTCAAGACGAACAGTGACACGGCGTGTTGAGGACATCACAGAGAATATGAACAACAATTGAAAGACAAGGTAAAGGATTTCACCTATTTCTCCTTGGCCCTGGATGAGAGCAGTGATGCACGTGACACGGTGCAGTTGTTGATATTCTTACGAGGCATGACCCCAGACTTTGAAATGACAGAGGAGCTTACTTCAGTGCAGTCAATGAAGAGCACAACCACAGGGAAAGATTTATTGGAGGTTAATAAGTTTGTGGCAAAGCTGAGACTGAGTTTTGAAAAGTTGTCCAGTGTGACCACTGATGGGTGCCCAAATTTGACAGGAAAAAACGTTGGCCTTTTGAAAAGGATACAAGATCAAGTAGCTGAGCTGAGCCCAGTTCAGATTTATTTTGCATTATTTATCAGGAGGTGCTCTGTAAATGTATTCTGAATATGAGCCATGTTGTGGATACAGTCACTGAAGTGGTAAACTTCATAAGAGCAAAATCTTTAAACCACAGGCAGTTTGTCTCACTGTTGGAAGAGACAGAGTCGGGTCATGCAGATCTCCCCTACCACACTAACATGAGATGGCTGAGTTTCTTTCAAAAACAAGGACATTTCTAAGTGACGCCAAACTTTTGAATGGTAGTGTATACGGTCACAATGAAATGGATTGACTGACTGGCCCTCCGCTATCGTGTTGTACCGGACAACCCCATTTACCTGTGACTGTATTCAGAAGACCTTCATGGGGGAAGTTAGGTACTATGGTAAATGTATTATTTTTCTGCAAATGTATGGCCATTTAAATCATTACTTAGTTCATAAACTAGCTATGTAATTGTAGGACTTTTTTACACTGTCTGTAGCTTAAACAGTTAAGTAACTGTACCATTTTGAAAACCAACTCCTTTAGGCTGCCATTGACAGACGTTGTTTTATGTAGTTATAAAATAATAATGTTTTATGTTGACAGACGTTGTTTCAAATAGTTATAAAATAATTATGTTTGGTGGCAGGACTTGTGCTATTATCAGACTTTTTGAAAAAGAAAACATATAAATTAATACAAAAAACTGTTTTAAATGAAATATTAGCTTTTGTCTATTTGACCTTTGACCTAACAAGGCTTTTGAGCATAAGCAGCTTGACTACTGCAGCTTTATTGATCTACTGTACTTCAACAACAGATGTACTCACACTTCTCTCAAACAGCCTAATACATACTCTTACATGATGATCACATCGCTCCCGTTACGTGCGTGACCATTGCAAAATAATTGTACACATACATGTTATTCAATCATTTCATCCAAAGTGCTTGTGTACATAAATGATTGTCTGCGCAGCCAGGCGCTAAAATATAACTTTGTTCTATTTTTGACGCACTGCAAGTCCTGCCTCGCCCTTCTCCTCGTTGGTTTTTAGGAGCATGTACCCACATGGGTGATTGCAAGATGAACTGAGGTCCACACTCCAGTCTAGTTGGTAGTGTCAATGCACCATAAAGTTGGTTGCCAATCGCCATATAAAGTCTGAAGAAGAAGACTGAAGGAGGAGATATTACTCTGTTATCTGTTGATTAATAGTCAGAGTAGAGGACCTTGTGCGTTTCAGGTCAAAAAACAACCCAATGTTTATATCCCAGGACAAGTTACCTAGCAACAGCAAGCTAGCTAGCTTAATTGTCATGAATGTTTCATGCGTTTCAACCTGTCCCCAAATTAATATAGTTGGTTCAGAGTTTGTTTTGATATTTCAACCTGCGTGTCCTGACCGTGTCTGGTGTGGATGGACAAAATGAACATGTGTGCGATGGCGTGTCCCGTCTAGTCAGCATGTTAGAGTAGGGTTACTCCATTAAAGTACTTATGTAATGTAAACGTGTTGTTTTCATATAAGGTATCATCCCATTCCACTATTTTAAATGTTTCAAACGGCTTTACGGTATATTACAGTATCATCCCATTCCACTATTTTAAATGTTTCAAACGGCTTTACGGTATATTACAGTATCATCCCATTCCACTATTTTAAATGTTTCAAACGGCTTTACGGTATATTACAGTATCATCCCATTCCACTATTTTAAATGTTTCAAACGGCTTTACGGTATATTACAGTATCATCCCATTCCACTATTTTAAATGTTTCAAACGGCTTTACGGTATATTACAGTATCATCCCATTCCACTATTTTAAATGTTTCAAACGGCTTTACGGTATATTACAGTATCATCCCATTCCACTATTTTAAATGTTTTGGGGAGGTTAGTTTCAAATGGTGAGTTAAACCCACCATCATCTTTTGGGTCCCATTTCTCACCATCTCCCTCCTCTTTCTATCCCTCTCTCTGTTTCCCGCTGATGAAGCAGAATGAAAAGATAAATCAGATTAACCTGTTCTCCAAGCAAATCGACAAGAAGGAGCCGGTGAAGGGCGGCCTCATGTCCTACACCCTGACTGACCTGAAGATCCCCCTCTCCTATGAGATCCGCCTGGCCCCCATCACCACCTACAGCACAGGAGACTACGTCAGTCGCACCATCAAGTACTCAGAGCGTGAGTAGTGCCTGGCGAGTGGCTTGAGCCAAAATGGACACTCTTTAGTTAATGTCTGATGATTATGATAATAATAATAAAAACTAAATGCATGCTTTTCAATCGAATGCTGCCCGCACCCCACCGGACTATCATCACTACTCTGGACAGGTCTGACTTAGAATACGTGGACACCTACAAATACCTAGGTGTCTGGTTAGACTGTAAACTCAACTTCCAGACTCACATTAACCATCTCCAATCCAAAATTAAATCTAGAATCGGCTTCCTATTTCGCAACAAAGCCTCCTTCACTCATGCTGCCAAACACGCCCTTGTAAAACTGACTATCCTACCGATCCTTGACTTTGGCGATGTCATTTACAAAATAGCTTCCAACACTCTACTCAGCAAATTGGATGTAGTCTATCACAGTGCCATCCGTTTTGTCACCAAAGCCCCATATACTACCCACCACTGCAACCTGTATGCTCTCGTTGGCTGGCCCTCACTACATATTTGTCGTCAAACCCATTGGCTCCAGGTCATCTATAAGTCTTTATTAGGTAAATCCCCGCCTTATCTCAGCTCGCTGGTCACCATAGCAACACCCACCCGTAGCATGCGCTCCAGCAGGTATATCTCACTGGTCATCCCCAAAGCCAACACCTCCTTTGGCCGCCATTCCTTCCAGTTCTCTGCTGCCAATGACTGGAACGAATTGCAGAAATCCTTGAAGCCGGAGACTACCATCTCCCTCACTAACTTTAAGCATCAGCTGTCAAAGCTGCTTATCGATCACTGCACCTGTATATAGCCCTTCTGTAAATAGCCCACCCTACCTCATCCCCATATTATTATTTTTGCTAATTTGTACTCCAGTATCTCTATTTGCACATCATCATCTGCACATCTATCACTCCAGTGTTAATGCTAAGTTGTAATTATTTCACCACTATGGCCTTTTTATTGCCTTACCTTCCTAATCTTACTACATTTGCACTCTGTATATAGATTTTCTAATGTGTTATTGACTGTACGTTTGTTTACTGTGTAACTCTGTGTTGTTTTTTGTTGCACTGCCTTGCTTTGTCTTGGCCAGGTCGTAGTTGTAAATGAGAACTAGTTCTCAACTGACCTACCTGGTTAAATAAAGGTGAAATAAAATACAAAATAAAAATAACAATAATATTTATAATAAAAATAATATTTATTATAATAATAATAATAATAATACTAATACTAATACTACTAATAATAAAGTAATCCATAGCTGGCCAAACAGGGTTCCAGTCAATTCAGAAAGTAAATCCAATTCTAAATGTTCCAAACTGAAAAGTATTTAAGAGCATTAGAATTGGAATGTAATTATTTTTCCTGAATTGACTTGAATTTAAATGGAATTGACCTTGTGGCCCTTTTTGATATGTTCATTTAGGCAATTATTAAAATACATTTTAAAATGTGTGCTACTCAAAAGTGTATTGTGATAATCAATGTGTATTTCCTTTTTTACAGCCTACAATTACCCAAGATCTCCAGGTAAGAGTTCCCTAAACAAATGGAGGAAGTGCATGTACGTCGCGGAGGGGAACATAATCATAAAGATGATGTTGCTATTATAACACTGTTGTGATTGGTGGACAGGGAAATACAGGCTTCCAAAATGGGAACCAATCATTTGTGTATGTTTGTGAGTGAGTGAGTGGTGTGTGTGTGTACTTTAGTTATCCACAACACATGTAACAATGTTAACACTTTTGATGGGTATTATTGCTGCAGAGTGCCTGTGTGTTCCGTGTGTAACTACAATGTATCAAAGTCCTTCCATTGACAATCCTAGCAGTGGGTTCCTGTAATGGGTTGAAATTGATGTGATGGTTGTTGTTGGTAGCAACACTGTGGAGAGTTGGACCATCATTTTTAGTTTGTTTGTGTGATTCAGAGTTGAAACATCCAGATAATTATTGCTGGAATGCTAAGAGGTGATTGAAGATTCCCATATGATTCACTGGTAAACTTTCTCTTCTAAGTTTGGGTTAGTCTCTCCAGCTCTGGCTCTTCCTACCATATCTCTCTTTCATATTTTCTTTCATACTCTCCCTCTCTTTCACTTCTGTGTCTTGATTATGTGTCTCTCTTTTATCTCTCTTCCTCTCTCTGTGATCCCTCACTCCTCTCTCTGTGATCTCTCAATCCTCTCTCTGTGATCTCTCTTCCTCTCTCTGTGACCCCTCACTCCTCTCTCTGTGATCCCTCACTCCTCTCTCTGTGATCTCTCAATCCTCTCTCTGTGATCTCTCTTCCTCTCTCTGTGACCCCTCACTCCTCTCTCTGTGATCCCTCACTCCTCTCTCTGTGATCTCTCTTCCTCTCTCTGTGATCTCTCTTCCTCTCTCTGTGATCCCTCACTCCTCTCTCTGTGATCTCTCTTCCTCTCTCTGTGATCTCTCTTCCTCTCTCTGTGATCCCTCACTCCTCTCTCTGTGATCCCTCACTCCTCTCTCTGTGATCCCTCACTCCTCTCTCTGTGATCTCTCTTCCTCTCTCTGTGATCCCTCATTCTTTCTTCTTTGTGTCTCTCTATGCTATTGTTCATTCTCTCTGAATCACTCTTTCTGTAACTCCTTCTTTCTTTCTGACAGACCATGTCTGTGGCTTTGAGGATGAGCACATCTGCGGTTTCTCCCAGGACCGGGGTGACAATTTTGATTGGACAAGACAGAACCACCTGACCCAGAACACCAAGCGCTCGTCCAATACCGGCCCAGAGATGGACAGGAGTGGCACCAAAGAAGGTAGGCTACACTCTTAGATGTAAAGGAGCCTGGAAAAACCTTTTGAGGTTCTAAAAACTGCCACACAGGGGTAACCTTCCCAGGTCACAACGGTTCCTCTGGAAACTCCTCTAACAGGTTCATGGAGGAACCCCTGTGACATGATGCATATACTGGGCTGCCTGTGTAAAGGTTCAAACAGGAAACTTTTTGTGATGGAAGGGCTACCATTTCTTTAACCAGAAGATCGGAGGCATGACCTAATGTCATTCCTGTTCATCATATACAGTTTACATTGCTGATTACATAGAGCGCCATGACAGTCATTCAAAATGGCCTCTTTATATAGTAACAAAGAGGGCGTTACTCCAACATTGGGGCTCTTGAGGAACTGACACTTTAAGCCTCAATGAAGCTAGAAAACTGTCAGTGTTCAACCTTAACATGTGATGACAATACAACAGAACAGATGAACAGGGATTATGTTTACTGTCACTCATACTAAGCCACTCCCTGGTTTTTATTTTCTTCCCTGGCTACATTAGAGTCAATTAACTAAGTAGACCAGACCCAGCTGCTATCACACTGGTGTCTATGGGAGAGCTAAGCAGACCGGAGCTGGCTGACCATTTTGTTTTCAATTGTAACGGCCTGAGTGAACTATCTTAATTTATCCACCATCTTTGGTTGGCTCTTCCAAACAAACAAGCATTTTTTGTAGGCTAGTTCGAAGATAATGGGGCCGTACTTGCAAATATAAGCAACCATTTAGTTAAAAGGGTTCTCCAGCTCAAAATATGTATCAGCAAATTAAAATCATTGATTTACTTGCATCTGACAGAACACTAAATTGTGGCTTGTCCAATCAGATAATATGGCACACGTTATCCCTATGCTAACAGGTGACACTGAATAAATATCCTGGCAGGTAGCCTATTTTATTTATTTATTTCACCTTTATTTAACCAGGTAGGTCAGTTGAGAACAAGTTCTCATTTGCAACTGCGACCTGGCCAAGACAAAGCAAGGCAGTGCGACAAAAAACAACACAGAGTTACACATGGAAAATAAACAAACGTACAGTCAATAACACAATAGAGAATCTAGAGTGTTGGAGGCTATTTTGTAAATGACATCGCCGAAGTCAAGGATCGGTAGAAGGGTAAGTTTTACGAGGGCATGTTTGGCAGCATGAGTGAAGGAGACTTTGTTGCGAAATAGGAAGCCGATTCTAGATTTCATTTTAGATTGGAGATGGTTAATGTGAGTCTGGAAGTTGAGTTTACAGTCTAACCAGACGCCTAGGTATTTGTAGGTGTCCACATATTCTAAGTCAGACGCGTTGAGAGTAGTGATGATAGTCCGGTGGGCGGGTGCGGGCAGCGTTCTATTGAAGAGCATGCATTTAGTCTTACTAGCATTTAAGAGCAGTTAAGTACCTTGAGCGTAGCTGAGGTGCACCCATGACCAGCTCGGATACCAGATTGCATAGCAGAGAAGATCCGGTGGGATTCGAAGAAGTCAGTGATCTGTTTATTAACTTGGCTTTCGAAGACTTTAGAAAGGCAGGGCAGGATGGATATAGGTCTGTAACAGTTTGGGTCTAGAGTTTCTCCCCCTTTGAAGAGGGGGATGACCGCGGCAGCTTTCCAATCTCTAGGGATCTCAGACGATATGAAAGAGAGGTTGAACAGGCTGGTAATAGGGGTTGCAACAATTGCGGAGGATAATTTTAGGAAGAAAGGGTCCAGATTTGTAGGGGTCCAGATTTAGCAGCTCTTTCAGAACATCAGCTGTCTGGATTTGGGTGAGGGAGAAGTGGGGCAGGTTGCTGCGGGGGGTACAGAGCTGTTGGCCGGGGTAGAGGTAGCCATGTGGAAAGCATGGCCAGCCGTAGCAAAATGCTTGTTGAAATTTTCGATTATTGTGAATTTATCGGTGGTGACAGTGTTTCCTAGCCTCAATGCAGTGGGCAACTGAGAGGAGATGCTCTTATTCTCCATAGACTTTACAGTGTCCCAGAACTTTTTGGAATTAGTACTACAGGATGCAACGCTCCTAGCGGTTAGAGCGTTGGGCCAATAACCGAAAGGTCGCTGGTTTGAATACCCGAGCCAACAAGGTAAAAAAAACCTGTTGATGTGTTCTTGAGCAAGGCACTTAACCCTAATTTGCTCCAGGGGCTGACCCTGTAGGTAGGCCGTCATTGTAAATAAGAATGTGTTCTTAACTGACTTGCCTAGTCAAATAAAAAGTGCATCAGCCAAATAAAATAGTTGGACTTGTTCATGGATGGAAGCGTCCTTAAGATACCTAAATCAACTATAAAATCAACTATCACATGTAGTGACTGGTCAAATTGTTCTCTGGGTAAAGTACCAAGTTCATGTAATTGTCTCAGATAGTGGCAAGGGTTTGAATCTCACATGAGTCTTTCCCTCCCTTTGAAATGTAGATTTACATGTCATGATGCCCTCCTCCATGTCGGCTAGGTAAAGATGTGAACACCCCCCTCTCCTTGCAGAGACTCTCTCCCCCTGGACATGTAGAAAGAGAGGAGTCCCTTTGTTAACACAGATATTCTTCCTGCCAAGACTAATCCAAAAATGGATAAATATAACAATATTTCTATAAGAAAGGATGTGGGAAAGGGTCTGTGGAGAATCAAAGAACGACCATGTTGAATTTGTTTAATTTTGTGACATCATGAAAGATGGTTGAGACACATAACTGTATCGCTGTTTGTATACACTTCTTCTCAATTATGAGGTTTGCATCTGAATGTTGTATAAAATGAATACTTTTGAAAAGATAATGTGATGTCTTCTAAATGAGAGAATTGTTTATCATTGTCACTTATGCTCAGTCAGTGGCCACGCCCAAGTGAACACAGATACTGGGACGGAATGATGAAACGCCCCTTTTCTACCCCAAGTATAAAAACCCCTGTGACGAAAGTCACACTAGACCACGCAAACTGAGGTGTATGCCGAAGGTTGCAAATGGTTGAATTTCTATCAGTCCAAAGTATGTGGAGACGGTTGTCCCCATGTTAAAATGGTTTAAAACTACAACTCTACCAAAGGACAAGACCAGACAGCGTGGAGCGTGAGCTACACGGCTGGAAATGGTTAAACTCTGAAACTATCGATCACGACAGAGGTGCACCGGCGCAGCAGGGGGCTCCAGCCCGGCATTCAGCACAGTTCCATGGCTGGAGCTTTCCACTGCACAGTTTCCCAGTCCGGGACCGGCATCCAGCCCAGCTCCATGGCCGGAGCCTCCTGATATGCCGGTGCCCAATGCCGGTGCCCAATCCTGGACCCGCATCCACCCTGTTCTGGGGCAGGAGCCTCCATCTGCACTGGTACCCTGACCGGGTCCGGCTTCCAGTCCAGTTCTGGGGCAGGAGCCTCCATCTACGTCGGTGCCCAGTCCGGGGCTGGACTCCAGTTTGGCTCCAGAGCTGGAGCCTTCCTCCACGCTGGTGCCCAGTTCAGAGACGGAACCGTCGCCAGAACGGGTGTCACGTCCTGCGCCGGTGCCGGAGCCGCCACCAACACAAGTTTGTCTCCCAAACCCTCCCCGTATAGGTTCCGAGTCTTGCGGCCGGGAGTCCGTGCCTTTGGCGGGGGTGGGGGGGGTGGGTATTGTCAGGCCCTCTGGCTTCTCTATGGTTGTCAAGGTCAGGGCCTGACAGGAGTATTCTATGTAACTCTGTTGTTAATTTGTGTTTGGTCCCCAATTAGAGGCAGCTGCTATGCGTCGTACTTATGTTGTAATAATTCCCACCTACGTTGTGGGTTATTGTTGGTGTTCTGTGTGCGTAACTCGGTTACGGTCGTGTTCTATCGTTTTGTGGTTTTTGTATTGCAAGTTCGTCTTTAATAAATATCATGTCGAACTACTATTGCGCTGCGCCTTGGTCTATCAAACACCACATCGTGACACAGTATGTGTGAAGCAATGCAGATAATAATAGCCTACATGACTGCTATTGACAAATGACAAATCCATAAAGCTCTTCGTTCCCCCCCATGATGTGTTGAAAACTGAAGCAAAAACATGAGATTTTGTCATATATGCAAAAAAAAACGTTGGTAGTCAAGGATGCATCTGAGCAATATTGACACACAACATTTTACAGACCAACAGAACAATTAAACCTTGAATTTTTAGGTTTCAAATATCCCTCTAGTGGCCATTGGTTGGTGGATATAACTCCGACATCTTTCATACGCTGATTAAGAAGTTGTGCCAAGATATAATCAGTACCACCTGTTGAGGTTAGCTAACGTGTGCCATATTATCTGATGGGACCAGCTACAATTTAGTGTTCTGTCACATGCAAGTAAATCAACACTTTTCATTGGCTGATCCGCATTTTGAACTTGGTTTCTTATGTTCGCATGTATGGTCCCACTGTAGCAAGCTAGCTAGACAACTCCTAGTAATTATCATAATTACCATCACAATAACCTTTTGTGAATTAAAACAGGAGGCTACAGTCATATAATTGTCTTGATATTATGAGTATTATTCAACATTGCTATTAAAATAGTAGTCATTTAGGAATGGGTAATTGTTTACAAGTTGCTAACTATCCCATAAAGCCATCGCCGAAAACCCCATATTTTTATCTTCTTCTGAGTCTGGCGGTGCAACAAATCCAACGGCTAAATATATTCAAAGAGTTCCACACGCGCCAGCAAAAAGATTCCTCCAGGAACCTTTGCTACATCCAAAACCACCTCAACTAAACAATGGTACGTGAACCTATTGACTGCAATGGTTCCATGAGGTACTCCAGGGTTCCTTGAGAATTTCCATAATTGGTTCAGAGTCACCCATAATTCTAAGAGTGTACTGTAATTTACACATGTTCCTTTAAGTAGCTCCTGCAATATGCACACATTCCTTGACAAAAATAACCTATAACAGATTCCTTTAAGAAGGTAGCCTACTGGACATAGACATCAACATGGCACAGCTTTCTGCTTTAAGACAATTACATAGAAATGGTGCCTTCTTATTGATTTAATGTGAAGACTCAGAGGACCTAAAATCTACTCAACATATTTTTGAAACTTTTGACACGGGGCCGATGAGGATGTACTAACGTAGGTACGCATTATTTCATAGCACTTACAACTGGCATACCTATTAGCGGCATGCAGAATTCACCAGGATTTACAAATAAACCCACATGTAAAAGGGGATCAAATCCACTGTCTCTAACCCAACCCTCTCCCACCCTCCTAGGTTGCTACATGTACATGGAGGCCTCTCATCCCCGGGTCCTGGGGGACACTGCCCGTCTCTTGTCCCCCCTCTACAACGTGACCGCTGCCAGGGGCCCCAGGGGCTCTGGTCGTCTCCCCTACTGCGTCTCCTTTTTCTACCACATGAAGGGCGAGCACATCGGTGAGTACATAAGCCACACCGGTTCAGAAGTAAAAGTAAGTAGCCTTGTCCGAGCCAGAATGTTTCTCTACCGTGAGGCAGCTTTATGTACAAGTACACCCCCTGGAGTGGACGCTTGTGTCACAAGGCCTTACCCCCAATCTATCTCCTTAATGCTGAGTGCCAAGCAGAGGCATCGGAACAAAGTCATCCACGGAATAAAGCCCCATCCTTCTTATTTCAGGTTGGACACTATAAATACAAGGCCACATAGTTCATACTCGCAGGTGCAGGGTACAAAAGCCAGGTCCTTCTTTATTTCATGACTGATTCCCACCTACAGTCTGACCGTAAATTCTGCCCTAATGTTGTTACACTTTGAAAGTTAGCCTTTAGTGGGGTTGTTGCTGAAATATAGGGTATGTGTGTGTGTGTGACAGTTCACAGTGGTTAAATGTGGATTTGTAAGGTGGGAGGTCCCTAGTTCGGGGCCTATTAAACAATATATACTGACACAGGATACTACAGGTTGCAGAGGGACTTTGGGGGTTCCCAGGTGGTGCAGTGGTCTAAGGCACTGCATCTCAGTGCTAGGGGCGTCACTACAGACCTGGTTAAATTCCAGGCTGTATCACAATCCAGCCGTGATTGGGAGTCCCATAGGGCTGTGCACAACTGGCCCAGTGTCGTCCGGGTTTGGCCGGGGTAGGCTGTCATTGTAAATAAGAATTTGTTCTTAACTGACTTGCCTAGATAAAAATGGATACAGTTTGACTGTGAGCAGGTCAGTTCTGGTGAAGGACTTTCTACTCCAAATAGCATACCTGATGCAGCATAGTGGCTATAAATAGGCTGATGGTTGCCCATCTGCATTCACCCCATTGGCCAAATCATTAGCTAGATCACAAACTCTAAAGTCTAAACATTAGGCTGTTTTGATGACTTGAATGCCCCCCCATAAAACCCACTGCTACTCAGCCAACCAAGGATCATGTACTGGGAGTATAATACCTGACCCGTGTTATATTTAGCCCCAGTCTTTCCTATGTGTTCAACGCCATTGGCGAGTGCTAACGAGAATAAGCCATGCCGCTGCAAAACATTATGTATTTTACTGATTTCTTGGATTTGAGAAATAAGTGTAGCCTAGTAACAATAGAAATATCTGGTCATCAAAATGTATTTCCCACAACTGCATTAAGAATGTTGTACAATGACTGGGCATATTTCTCTCACTGTGTCGCAATTTGAATGCGCCTCGAGGGGAATATTATTTTCTCTGAACAATTAAATAAGTCAACTATTCTACAATGGGGTTGTCTGATTTAGGTTGTCTGATTTAGCTGTTGCTTACCCGTGTTGTTGGCTGTGGAAAATTACATGTGGACATCAATTTTTCATTAAATAATTCAAATAACTAAATATACCGGGTCTCATTTGGATCATAAGGTCTCGTGCCTGTGGGGACCTGGCCCAATTTAACCCCTGAGTGTGTACACACACACACACACACACACACACACACACCCACACCACACCACACCACACCACACCACACCACACACACACACACACACACAAACAAGTTACGTATTTGGACACATGGATATTTGAACTAAATTCCCACCACATTCATTGATAAAGGAAACCAATTTAACAAATCACACAAAGATATGTGACTTTGAAATTGTTATGCAATTAAAATAAACAAAAATGTATTTTCCTTATGGTGAAAACGTTAGTACACCCCTACCTTTACCATCACATAACATGGATACAATTAGAATTAGGTACCAAAACAAGTGCAAATGATTAGAAAACATTAGAGAGAACCTTAGGAGGGTCCAGCCTTCCATAAAGATAAGAACATTGGTCTGGTTTGGTCTTAACCATATGGGTGTGTGGTAACACATCATTCAAAGATCAGAAGACCTACCCGAGGCCCTCAGAAGAAAGATTATTGATGACCTTGAGTCTGGGAGGGGTTACAAATCCATTTCCAAGCAATTCGAAGTACATCCTTCCACTGTCCGACGGCTCATCTACAAATTGAGGAAATTCCAGACCAGTGGCATTCTACCTAGGACAGGTCGTCCCACCAAAGTCAGCCTGAGAGCTGACCGAAAGATGCTCATAGAAGTCTCTAAGTACCCCAGGTTAACATCAAGGGATCTACAGGCCTCTCTTGCCACAATCAATGTCGAATTGCATGGGTACACTGTCAGAAAGAGAATGCACATACTTGGCCTACATGGGAGATCAGGAAGGAAGAAGCCTCTGCTCTCAAAAAGACACGACTGACGTTTGCCAGACAACACCTGGGTAAAGACCCAAACTACTGGAACAATGTGCTCAGGACAGATGAAAGGTGGAGTTGTTTGGCCGCAATGCCAGACGCCATGTTTGTTGAAAACGAAACACTGCCTTTGAACAGAAGAACCTCATACCAACCATGAAGCATGGAGGCGGTGGCATTATGGTTTGGGGCTGCTTTGCTGCCAACTTCATTCTATATTGTACCTGAGAATTTTTGAGGAGAATTTAAAGGCCATCTGTCAAAAAGCTGAAGCTGAACCGAACATGGATCTTACAACAGGACAACGATCCAAAACACAGAAACAAAGCTACAACAGAATGTCTCAAGAAGAAGAAATAGAGGGTTATGGAACGACCGGGTCAAAGCCCAGATCTCAGTCCTATCTAAATACTGTGGGGGACTTGAAGAGGGATGTACATGCAATAAAGCCCTGGAACCCGACCCAGTTGAAGCAGTACTGTAAAGAAGAGTTTGCCAATATTCCTCCCAGTCGATGTAAGAGACTGACAGACAGTTAAAAGAAACGGCTCCATGAAGTTATTTCAGCCAAGGGGGAAACACAAGCTGTTGAAATTAGAGGTGAACTTATTTATTCTAAACTATGGAAATGTATTTCTGTTGATGTTTGATGAATAAATGATTGCAAAGTATAATCTTTCAGTGTCATTTGTTAAATTAGGTTTCCTTTATCTGCCTATAGTGTTGAAGTGAAGATTACATATCCATCTGTCCAGATATGTAAAATAAAAAGACAACTTTCCAGGGGGTGAACTTACCTTTTCACATGACTGTATTCACACACACAGGACAGACTGGCATAGCCCTAGCTGCTGCGGTGAGACCCATGTACGCCGTAGCCAGGACAAAGTGGACAGATAGATGGGACAATAAGGACATAGAAAGATGGGACAATAAGGACATAGAATGATGGAACTGTGAGGGCTTGGTTGTGGTAAGGCCTCTTACTCCCACCTAGGGGAGGAGAGAGGCACACAACCAAGCTCTCACACATTAACTAGGGAGATTATCATCCCCAATCAGAGACAGCTGTCTAGCGTTGTCCAGGAGGATCCAGGAGGTTCCAGGAGGAGTCCCTACAGCCATGGGAGCGGGAGTACATAGAGGAGTCGGAGGAAGACGACGACGATGTGCTTCTGTTCCCTCACTCGTGGGGGTTCCCGGAAGAACCCTCACAGGATGGGGATTGGCGGTGGAGTAGGCACGACAGGGACAGTCGTGCTCCAGCGCCAGTTCCCAGTCCGGTGCCTCCAGCGCCGGTCCAGAGTCGGAGGAGGAGGAGACCGACTCAGCGCACCAAACCATCGGTGCGCAACACTAGCCCGGTGCGACCCGTACCAGCTAAACGCACCCAGCCAACGGTGCGTTTCCCCAGCCCGGTACGGCCCGCGCCTGCTCCGCGCACCAGCCAAACGGTGCGTTTCCCCAGCCCGGCGCGACCCGTGCCAGCTAAACGCAACAACCCAACAGTGCGTTTCCCCAGCCCGGCGCGACCCGTGCCAGCGCCTCGCATCAGATCACTGGTGCATTTCCCCAGTCCTGTACGCCCCGTGCCTACTCCTCGCACGGAGGCTACAACGACGGTCGCCAGCACAGCTCTGTGGTTGGAGACCATCTCTGCGTCGGTGCCCAGAGTGGGCACGACGTTCAGCCCCGCTGTGGAGCAGGAGCTCCATAGCGCGTCGGTGCCCAGTCTGGGGCCGACAGCCAGCCCAACCACAGGGCTGGAAACCCTCTCTGCGTCGGTGCCCAGGGTGGGCACGACGTTCAGCCCCGCTGTGGAGCAGGAGCTCCATAGCACGTCGGTGCCCAGTGTGGGGCCGACAGCCAGCCCAACCAGAGGGCTGGAAACCATCTCTGCGTCGGTGCCCAGAGTGGGCACGACGTTCAGCCCCGCTGTGGAGCAGGAGCTCCATAGCGCGTCGGTGCCCAGTCTGGGGCCGACAGCCAGACCAGCTGCAGGGCTGAAGACCACCTCTGCGTCGGTGCCCAGGGTGGGCACGGCATCCAGCCTGAGGTCTCCGGAGAAGGTCAGCAGCCCGAGGCCTCCTGTGACGGTCAGTAGCCTGAGGTCTCCTGTAAAGGTCAGCAGCCTGAGTTCTCCTGTGAAGGTCAGCAGCCCGAGACCTCCGGAGAAGGTCAGCAGCCCGAGACCTCCGGAGAAGGTCAGCAGCCCGAGACCTCCAGTGAAGGTCAGCAGCCCGAGGCCTCCAGTGAAGGTCAGCAGCCCGAGGCCTCCAGCGAAGGTCAGCAGCCCGAGGCCTCCAGTGAAGGTCAGCAGCCCGAGGCCTCCAGTGAAGGTCAGCAGCCCGAGGCCTCCAGTGAAGGTCAGCGCCCCGCCACCTCCAGCGAAGGTTAGCGCCACGCCACCTCCAGCGAAGGTTAGCGCCACGCCACCTCCAGCGAAGGTCAGCGCCCCGCCACCTCCAGCGAAGGTCAGCGCCCCGCCACCTCCAGCGAAGGTCAGCGCCCCGCCACCTCCAGCGAAGGTCAGCGCCCCGCCACCTCCAGCGAAGGTCAGCGTTCCGCCACCTCCAGCGAAGGTCAGCGTTCCGCCACCTCCAGCGAGGGTCAGCGTTCCGCCACCTCCAGCGAGGGTCAGCGTTCCGCCACCTCCAGCGAAGGTCAGCGTTCCGCCACCTACAGCGAAGGTCAGCGTTCCGCCACCTCCAGCGAAGGTCAGCGTTCCGCCACCTCCAGCGAAGGACAGCAGCCCGGAGCCTCCAGCCACAGCTCAAGGCCTGGAGCCTCCTCCACCGGTGCCCAGTCCGGGGCCGGTCGTCTGCTTCGCTCCAGTGCCGGAGCAGTCCGCTCCACCGGTGCCCAGTCCGGGGCCGGTCGTCTGCGCCGCTCCAGTGCCGGAACAGTCCGCTCCACCGGTGCCCAGTCCGGGGCCGGTCGTCTACGTCGCTCCAGTGACGGAGCAGTCCGCTCCACCGGTGCCCAGTCCGGGGCCGGTCGTCTGCGTCGCTCCAGTGCCGGAGCAATCTGCTCCACCGGTGCCCAGTCCGGGGCCGGTCGTCTACGTCACTCCAGAGACGGAGCAGTCCGCTCCACCGGTGCCCAGTCCGGGGCCGGTCATCTGCGTCGCTCCAGTGCCGGAGCAGTCCGCTCCACCGGTGCCCAGTCCGGGGCCGGTCGTCTACGTCGCTCCAGGGAAGGAGCAGTCCGCTCCACCGGTGCCCAGTCCGGGGCCGGTTGTCAGCCCCTCTCCAGGGTTGAGGGCTCCCACACAAGGGTCCAGACAGGACTTGATGGAAGGCGGGAGTACTGAGGGGGGAACCATCGCGCCGGGGTCCGGACCGGACCGGGCGTGCAACGGAGAGGTAGGAGAGAAGCTACTCTCACAGCCTGTGCCACGCCCGGAACCGGAACCGGAGCCCCCACCAGCAACCACCTCAGTACCCCGCCATGTCCCCCCTAGAGTTTTGGACATTTTCTCTTTCAGGAGAGGGGGGATCCTTTTGTGTGCGATCGGGAGTCCGCACCTTAGGGGGGGGGTACTGTGAGGGCTTGGTTGTGGTAAGGCCTCTTACTCCCACCTAGGGGAGGAGAGAGGCACACAACCAAGCTCTCACACATTAACTAGGGAGATTATCATCCCCAATCAGAGACAGCTGTCTAGCGTTGTCTCTGATTGGGGATAGTATTTAGACTCCACACACAGCCACCTGTGTGTGGATCATTGTTCGTGTCTGCCTGTGTTACCAGCACGTGAGTTACTTTGCTTAGTATAGTGTTCTGTTAGTTTGTTTCAGTCATCTCCTTATGTATTTTGTGCTTCGTGAATCCAACTCCAAAATAAAAAGGAATGACGCTCCATCAGCGCTCCGTTTATCGTCCCCTTATTCCGCATCGTGACAGGAACAGTAAGGACATAGATAGATAGATAGATAGATAGATAGATAGATAGATAGATAGATAGATAGATAGATAGATAGATAGATAGATAGATAGATAGATAGATAGATAGATAGATAGATAGATGGTACAATAAGGATGGGAAAACTGTCAGTATCACAACCACAAGCGTTGTCTCTCCTTTGTCTAAGGACCACATCCACCCCACTGATGAGTGTGTGCCAAATACACCCTGTCAGGTGTGTCCCTGCATGCATGTGTGTGTCATCCTCAAAAGCAGGTGGTTAGAGAAGAGAAAGGTTGCTGGGTGATTTACGAGAGGGGGCACACATGCAATCAGTCACTGGGGAGGTGGTTCATCATAACGCGTGCTATTGGACGGGTTATTCGAGTGCATAGATCTTGTGGCACACTTCGTCCATGTCAACAACCCAGTCCTGCTGATTTATGGGTGTGCATGGGCATGTGTGTGTGTGATTCCCTTGGAACCATTGTCGCCCGTCACTCTACAGGAACTCTGAGTGGTGTAGTTAGAGGTGTTCCCTCTGCAGAAAATAAAGGGATTGTAATATAGAGGTGGGGTTGTATAGGGGGAAGACGGATGCCTACGCAACCTCTTAATGCTGTTGAGGGATGCACACCTACATTTCAGTCATACCGGTCCCCCGTGGTAATCGAACCAACAACCCTGGCGTTGCAAGCACCATGTTCTACCATCTGAGCTACACAGTACACTTATCTTCCTCATTCCTGCAAATGTTGAATTGGCCTTGAATCTCTCTCTCTCTCTCTCTCTCTTTATCTCTCCCTCCACCCTCACCAATACCACTCAACACCCTCCCTCCTCTCTCTTCTCTCTTCTCACTCTCTCTCTCTCTCCTCTCTCTCTCTCTCTCTGTCTTCTGAATGACTGCCCAGTGACAGACTCACTTCTCAAGGCTCTACTTTCTTAGAGTGATGATTATTTAATAAAGACATGGAAGTGGAGAGATAGAATCCTTTACATCCCTTTCACTCTTAGAATTATTATTATTAAACTTTATTTAAACTGGGAGGCACATTGAGATAAAACTATTTTACAAAATGTACAACGTGAACAACAGTGGACCAAACACCGAACCCTGGGGTACCCCTTTAAGCACTTCAAGGAATTTGGATTTAACCCCATCTATCATAATAGCCTGGGTTCTTTCACAAAGATAATTCTGAAACCACAAACAGGCATTAATGCCAAGGCCTAGCACAGACAATTCACTCAAGATAGAACGATCAACTGTATCAAAGCTTTTGACAAATCTATTCATCTGACCATCCAAAGCATTAGGCGTGACTTGAGTAATCCTGGAGATTCTCAAGGAACCATTGCAGTCAATGGGTTCATATTTGCACCGTTGGTTAGTTGAGTGTCACGCCTGCCCCCGCTCCCCCTCCCTGGGGCTCGAGGGCACCAGGCTGCCCATCATTACGCACACCTGTCATCATCATTGAACGCACCAGCGCTTCATAGTACTCACCTGGACTCCATCACTTTATTGATTAGCTCTCTATATCTGTCTATTCCTCAGTTTGATCCCTGTGTCATTAATGTTGTTACGTTTCCTCTGTCCTCAGTGTGATCCCTGTGTCATTAATGTTATTTTGTTTCCCCTGTCCTCAGTGTGACCCCTGTGTCATTAATATTATTTTGTTTCCTCTGTCCAGATGCTGTCCGTGTCTTGTTTCATGTTGGTTATTTATTAAATGTCCACTCCCTGTACTTGCTTCTCGTCTCCCAGCGTCTGTCCTTACATTGGGGGGTTCTTGGAGCAACCTTTAGTGTTTCACTGTAGCAAAGGTTACTGGAGGAATAGTTTTGCTGGCGTATGCAGCGCAATAATGCATTCCTATATTTGTATTTGTATTCATTATGGATCCCCATTAGCTGCTGCTACTCTTCCTGAGGTCCAGCAAAATTAAGGCAGTTAGCCTGCAACCACTAGGACCATTAGGAGATAGTCTCCGGAGGCGAATGAGGCCCTACAGGACTGCTTTGAAACAACAGACTGGGACGTGCTCTGTGAGGCTCATGGGGAGGACATCGATGGTCTTACAGACTGTACCCACCAGGAAGGTACGCCAGAGCCGACTCTACTTTCTGAGGAGGCTCAGGTCCTTCAACGTGTGCAGTAAACTACTGCATACCTTCTACCAGAGGAGGGGGCGGAGAGACGGATCCTGGCCAAACTGCTGGCCATCATGGACAACGTCACCCACCCTCTGCATGCCATGGTTATGACGCAGAGGAGCACCTTCAGTCACAGACTGATCCCACCACGGTGTGCCAGAGAGCGCTACAGGAGGTCCTTCCTGCCGGCGGCTATTAGACTATATAATGCCTCACCGGGGTGCCGTGCCGTCGGCAACATAGATCTGGAACTGTTGGGTTGTTAGGACCTAGTTTAACAATTATGCATCCCTCCGTGAGTAACTCTGGTCCGTCATCACTCATTCACTCAGGACTTATTTATTCATACAGGTCTGTATATACATATTCATGTACAGTTGTTATATCATATCACGTGCAATATTGTAAGTAATTCTTGGACTGAACTTACGTAGTCATTCACTCAGGACTGCATATTAGTATACAGTCAGTTGTATCTTTTTCATTGCTTTTAGTATATCGAATGTGCAATACGTGCATTTATCTGAAATTAAACCCTGCGCACTAAGGACTGTATTTTAAGGGAATTACTATTATTACCCTAAATTATATCATACACACATTTAGCTATTTAAGTATCTCTTCCTGTCATTTACCTGTACAGTTAATGTAACCATGCAAATATTCGCTTTCCTGACAATTTAACTGTATATTTACCTGTACAGTTAATTTAACCATGCAAAATATTCACTTACCTGTTCATTTTACCAGTCTGTACATTAAGTAAAATATTATTACCCTCACTTATATCATACGCACTTTTAACTATTTAAGTATTTCTCTGCCATCGACCTGTATAGTATAGTTAACCATGCAAATACTCCTTATTTATCTATATCAACTTGCAATATTTGTATAATTATTTTTATTTTTATTATTCAAGTATCGATCATCATGTCACCAGAAAATACCCTCAATACTTATTTGAAAGGAGCATCAAGATCACCGTCCACTTTCACCACCCTGTGAAGTTCATAACTTATTTAATCTGAAGCCTAATAAACTGTATGGTTTCCCCAGTCATTGTGGGAAGACCACACACCAGTCATTGTGGGAAGACCACACACCAGTCATTGTGGGAAGACCACACACCAGTCATTGTGGGAAGACCACACACCAGTCATTGTGGGAAGACCACACACCAGTCATTGTGGGAAGACCACACACCAGTCATTGCGTGACTCCAAGTTTACTTTGATATGATACATCCTGTTTTCATCACAGTGTCATGATTATTTATTTTTTTAAACAGTATACTCGCATAAAAACAGTGGATGGAAACGTGGTTAATGATGTCAATGTTTTTATACATCTCCAGATTGGCATGTCTCTTGTGATGCGGTTCACAGCAGCACTGACGGATGTGTTAGAGTTTCTCCTTCTGTTTGGTGCTGAAGACCTAGCTAGCCAGTAACTAAAGATGTTATGTTTGATACCGGAGCTGCGTCGAAATCGCTAAGCTGTTTACTTCGAAGCAGTGAGCCGATGCTTGTATCACTTTATCAGCAGCTTTGTTTTATTGACCAACCACTTGATTGGTTTGGTATTGGTTTCGGTAGAAGACAAAAAATCAATCCTGTGCACATGCTATGGCGTGTGCAACGTCATCTATAATAATTTGGCTGTTCTAATTGCTTTTGACCAGCAGCTGCCACTAGTGTACACTGTGCTCGATGATTCAGCCAACACTAGTGATGGGGAAACAAACCTTCCTAATGCATTGAGACTTTCCAGACAATTTTGACGACAATAGGTTCATTACTCAATGCAAAATAATTTATACAGCCAAATGATGTCGCATGCGCTGTAGGGTAGCGCCGTAGGGTAGCACAGGTTAGCCTTTTTGTCTTGTAACGAAACCAATGCCAAACCAATCATGTGTTTTTTTGACAAAATAAAGCTTTGGACGTTATTGATCAAGTCCTTCTGATAAAGGTATCGGCACACTGCTTCAAAGTAAACTGCTCAGTGATTTCAATGCATGCCTGGGAGCTCTGGTATCAAACGTAACATCACTAGCTAACACCAGAAATAGATGAATGGGGAGACCTACATCAGAATGTACTCAGACCCCTTACCTTTTTACACATTTTGTTACGTTACAGCCTTATTCTAAACTTCCTCTATTGGCTCTGTGTCCATATATCAGGACGGTTGCTGCTGAATATGTGATATGTGACTAGAATGGTGCTGAACAACAGCCAGCTTTCAGGGGCATAGAGATGTCTTCTATGGGCAGAAAGCTTACATTCTTGTTAATCTAACTGCAGTGTACAATTTACAGTAGCTATTACTGTCACGATCACGGTTAGACAGGACCCGAGGCGCAGAGCTGTGGTGCAAAAACATTCCTTTTATTTAGTCAAAATAATCCCAAAACCAACAAAAGGAGAGAACGCGACCATGAACAGACAGGCACAAAAAGAACACACAAAAACCCACAACACAGGTGGGAATGACTCAACTTAAATAGGCTCCCCAATTAGAGGCAATGAGGCGCAGCTAGGTACCAGCACTGGAGCTACCGGGCTAGGAACCGGTACTGGAGCTACCGGGCTAGGAACCGGCACTGGAGCTACCGGGCTAGGAACCGGCACTGGAGCTACCGGGCTAGGAACCGGCACTGGAGCTACCGGGCTAGGAACCGGTACTGAAGCTACCGGGCTAGGAACCGGTACTGGAGCTACCGGGCTAGGAACCGGTACTGGAGCTACCGGGCTAGGAACCGGTACTGGAGCTACCGGGCTAGGAACCGGCAGTGGAGCTACCGGGCTAGGAACCGGCAGTGGAGCTACCGGGCTAGGAAAATTGAGGTTGTGGTGGCAGTTGCAGAGAAAAGGAAGAGGAGGAGGAGGAGGATGAAGAGGAGGAAAAAGAGGAAGAAGAACCATGCTTCACCATAGGGATGGTGCCAGATTTGGTATTCAGGCCAAATAGTTCAATCATGGTTTCATCAAATGTTATTTGTCACATACGGTATTACAGTGAAATGCTTACTTACAAGCCCTTAACGTATTTTTCTTAAAACTGCATTGTTGGTTAAGTAAAACATTTAAATAACAAATCATTAAAGACCAGCAGTAAAATAACAGTAGCAGATTACAGTTAGATTTTGTCACAAACAATATCCATAATGTCGAAGTGGAATTCAGGAATAAAGATGTCCTTAACAAGTCACATAATAAGTTGCATAGACACACTCTGAGTGTAATTATAGTGTTCAACATGATTTTGAATGACTACCTCATCTCTGAACCTCACACATACAGTTATCTGTAACATCTCTCTGAACCTCACACATACAGTTATCTGTAACATCTCTCTGTACCTCACACATACAGTTATCTGTAACATCTCTCTGAACCTCACACATACAGTTATCTGTAACATCTCTCTGTACCTCACACATACAGTTATCTGTAACATCTCTCTGTACCTCACACATACAGTTATCTGTAACATCTCTCTGTATCTCACACATACAGTTATCTGTAACATCTCTCTGTACCTCACACATACAGTTATCTGTAACATCTCTCTGTACCTCACACATACAGTTATCTGTAACATCTCTCTGAACCTCACACATACAGTTATCTGTAACATCTCTCTGAACCTCACACATACAGTTATCTGTAACATCTCTCTGAACCTCACACATACAGTTATCTGTAACATCTCTCTGAACCTCACACATACAGTTATCTGTAACATCTCTCTGAACCTCACACATACAGTTATCTGTAACATCTCTCTGAACCTCACACATACAGTTATCTGTAACATCTCTCTGAACCTCACACATACAGTTATCTGTAACATCTCTCTGAACCTCACACATACAGTTATCTGTAACATCTCTCTGTACCTCACACATACAGTTATCTGTAACATCTCTCTGTACCTCACACATACAGTTATCTGTAACATCTCTCTGTACCTCACACATACAGTTATCTGTAACATCTCTCTGAACCTCACACATACAGTTATCTGTAACATCTCTCTGTACCTCACACATACAGTTATCTGTAACATCTCTCTGTATCTCACACATACAGTTATCTGTAACATCTCTCTGTACCTCACACATACAGTTATCTGTAACATCTCTCTGTACCTCACACATACAGTTATCTGTACCATCTCTCTGTACCTCACACATACAGTTCACTGTAACATCTCTCTGAACCTCACACATACAGTTATCTGTAACATCTCTCTGTACCTCACACATACAGTTATCTGTAACATCTCTCTGTACCTCACACATACAGTTATCTGTAACATCTCTCTGTATCTCACACATACAGTTATCTGTAACATCTCTCTGTATCTGACACATACAGTTATCTGTAACATCTCTCTGTATCTCACACATACAGTTATCTGTAACATCTCTCTGTATCTCACACATACAGTTATCTGTAACATCTCTCTGTACCTCACACATACAGTTATCTGTAACATCTCTCTGTACCTCACACATACAGTTATCTGTAACATCTCTCTGTACCTCACACATACAGTTATCTGTAACATCTCTCTGTACCTCACACATACAGTTATCTGTAACATCTCTCTGTACCTCACACATACAGTTATCTGTAACATCTCTCTGTACCTCACACATACAGTTATCTGTAACATCTCTCTGTACCTCACACATACAGTTATCTAAGAAGGGCACCTATTGATCGATGGGTAAATATGAACAAAACAGACATTGAATATCCCATGGTGAAGTTATTAATTAGCTTTGGATGGTGTATCAATAAACCCAGTCACTACAAAGATACAGGTGTCATTCCTACCTCAGTTGCCGGAGAGGAAGGAAACCACTCACTGAGGACGGATCAACAACATTGTAGTTACTCCACAATACTAACCTAAATGACTGAGTGAAAAGAAGGAAACCTGTACAGAATAACAAATATTCCAAACCATGCTTCCTGTTTGCAACAAGGCACTAAAGTAATACTGCAAAAAATGTGGCAAAGAAATTAACTCTATGTCCTGAATACAAAGTGTTATATTAAATCCAACACAACACATCACTGAGTATCACTTTTCATATTATCGGCAAGGACTAGGAGTTTTTTAGGATAAGTTAATATATGAAATAACAACAAAAACAAAAAGATTAAATTAACAACAGTTGTTAAGTATGTAATTTCTGATGTCATACTGAGTGTGTATTTTGGGTTGACAGATTCCTGTAACCTACTGAATGTATAATCCTGATCTGGTGGTACATGTCAATGAGGCAAATGCAGAATCCAACACTGGAGACAAATTCACCTTTCAGCAGTAACCTAAAACAAAAGGCCAAATATACACTGGAGTTACTTACTAAGATGACATTGAATGTTCCTGAGTGGCCTAGTTGCAGTTTTTACTTATATATATTGAATACTTTAATATGGCTGTCTGGCAATGATCAACAATCAACCTGGCAGAGCTTCAATAGTTTTAAGAATAATGTGCAGATATTGTACAATACAGGTGTGTAAAGCTGTTAAAGACTTATTCAGAAAGACTCACAGCTGTAATTGCTGCCTAAGGTGATTCTAACATGTAATGACTCAGTGGTGTGAATACTTGTGTAAATGAGATATTTCACATTTCAATAAATGTGCGAACATGTTTTCACTTTGTCATTATAGGATATTGTGTGTAAATGGTGAGAAAAATCTTGGCACTTATTTAAATTAGGTAAGAGAATATCATGTTACCATTGGTGTATTAAAATTAGATTTAGGGTGATGTCACCCTGTCCCCTTAATAATCCCACCTCCTGAATCCAAGTATTTGATGTGGGAAAGGGACCATTAACTTTATGATAAAACTTTATCAATGTAGAAGGAAAAGTAATTTTTCATATTTTGGTTATCATATTTTGATCTGGTTTTATCCAAATATCATCCAATTTCATGAAAAACATGATTTTTGACTCTTAAGGAACTTTACAATGGAACCCCTCCCACCACAAAAAGGTTCCTGTTTGAACCTTTGCACAGGCAGCCCAGTATCAGCATATAAGCATCAATCTGTGACACATTTGCGAAAAGATATGTATCATTTCACAGAGGGGTTTCTCGATGAACTTTTGTGACCTGGAAATGTTTCCCCTGTGTGGCAATATTAAGAACCCCAAAGGGTTTTTTTCATTGGGTTCTGAGGGACTAACTGAGAGTGTCTGGGTTTTTTCAGTGGTTGGTTATTGGAGTGTGTGCCTGTCTGAAAACCAAGTGTGACTCAGCATATTCATTGTGTTGTGACTTGACTTTCATGAATTTGTAAATTATCGAATCAACTGACTATGTTCCGCTGTTATTCAATTAAATCAATCATGTAACAATGAACTAATTAGGATTTGGGGCACCACGGAAGAAGTTGTTTAAAGAGTTACCATCTCCTGAATTATACTCTAAAGGTCTTTACCTATCACATCCATAAAACAGTCAATATATTAATTCAAACCTCTTATCATATCATCATTCTGAACGTTGTAAACTTCTTGGATCTGCAATAGGGACTAACAACAACATGACTGCTTCTTGGAAAGAGAGAGAGAGAGAGAGAGAGACTTATCGTTGATACATTTAGAAGCTACCCTCATTGCAATCATATTCTTTGCAAATGAACCACAGCCCATTTGGAGTAACAAATCAGGAATGTATTTAAGTGTGAATGCTTTAGTTTGTTGTCTATCTCTGTCAGACCAAGCCCTCTTGGCAAAGGGTCTGGTTGGGCCTCCTCACATGTAAGGCTCTGATTGTACACAAGAGGTCACAATGTCCTTCTTCTTAGTTGTCCGGTCTCCATTGGTGTCTTTCCTCAGAACTTCTTCTAAGCCATACCAGTGATTGTCTGAGAAGGAATTTTATCCTTTCTTGATGTGGATAATCAAAGTTCCAAACCACTTTACACACGCAGCTACAGACTGTCCTGGTCTGGTAGGTGACTTTATTTTGTTCACCTCGTGTTGAGGTTCAAAGTTCTAACCATTTCAAACATGTTGACAACCGTCACATCTTTCTGGTCTTCATTTCTTAAAATATCCTTTTATACACTCTGGCTAAAAGGGGTGTTCCATCATGACACGATCTCTTCGCTCACTCGGGGCGTGGCTACCCCCTGTGCAAAGCATTATCAAAAACTATTACCTTTCCTATCTATTACACATTCCTATCTTAACAAAAATACTTTTGTAATTTCATATACAACGTAAAAGATGAAAACTTGACATACATAGTGTTTACGACCTTTTCAAGTTACAGTATCTCCTTCATACTATTTTTAATGACATCACAAAATAATCAACCATATAACATTAGTTTTTCATAGGCCTCCTCTAACTATTCCCCCAGTTCTCCTGTTAGAAATATTGTTCCAGTGTTCACTTTTTGGACGTTAGAGATTTTGGCGGGAAAAAGTCTCTGGAGACAAAGGCATTCCTTTAGCCAATACTGCATAGCAAGAGAGAGAGTCCTCTCCTTAAATTTACAACCGGGCATGAGCTGTCAAACCAGCCCAGTCTCTTCTGTGGGTGAGAGAGTGTCTGGTTGTTGTCAGCCATTGGCAATCTCATCATTGGATCCTCACAGGAGAGTCATGACAGTCCCCCTCTGTTGGGTTCAACCTTGGAAGGATTCTGCAAGTTGCAACTCACCATAAAAATGACCACGGGATGTCCTGGTTTGTGGATCATCGTAGAGGATGGTGGTTTACCTTGGTAGGATTTCTGCAAGCTGCAGACCATCACAAGAAGTGCCAGGGGATGTCCCGGTTGTGGATCGCCGTTCCGGACCCTTCGTCCGGTTGTCCAGGCTGGTTCCTCTAGGCAGTGAATTAGACAGACGTTAACAACGCACAACACTCACAAAATACATCATTACATTTCTTCCCCAAATGAGCAACGTTGTGGCACTGACTGGTGGTTGTATGGAGAACTTGTTTGTGGCTCTATCACTTTCTAAGTGTCAAAGATATTTACACAAAAATTAACAAAAACACAAACAAAAGATACACAAAATATAGTTACCAAACCTTAATATAGTTACCTCACCATCTAATAGGCTGGTATTTTGCTCGAACCCTTAAGTGATCCTAGCATAAATCCTTTCCCTTGCCAAGCGCACATGCCAAGGGAAAGAAAACCAAGTATCCTGGTAGGCTGCAACCTGTTCAGAATGAGTCTGACTTTCCATGTCAATGACTGGAGGTCAGTAAGAATCAGTGCCGACCTCAAGCCATATGTCAAGGGGACCTGTAGTGGTTTTACTAGTCACTGTGTCTTCCACGATAGGTATGAAGAAGTCTGAACCAGTCGTACGCAGTGTGATCATGGTTCATGACTTCTAATAACTTTCCTCCTGAATGGAGGGTTCTATTTGTTAGTGGCATGTGTGTTAACCATCAGAATAGTGTTTTGGAGATTCCCTTCCATGTGTTACCTCCTCTGTCCTCTGTAGCTGTTGTCACAGGCAATTTGACTTCTTAGGTCTCTAACCATACTGATTGTGGCTGGACTGACTGTTACTGGCCCAAGGGGACCAGTTATCCTACTGATTTGTTCTGAGATATAATCCTACCAGAACACATGATTAGAGCATTTTACTAGTTGCATTGTAGTTGAAACTACACATGGCAAGGAATTCTAATTGTTACCATTTGTTTTTGGACTTATTTTACGACCAGTGTGGGACACCTCAGTGATATCTCAGATGTATTCTCAGATGCCTCTATGTTCTCGTGGGGAAGTTTACAACTAGATTTGTTTCTTGATCAGGCGGCCTCGTACGGTGTTGCACATAGACTCGACCACCCCAATGGCCTTGACTAGGCTCATCATGGGTCTGGGTTAGCATTCCCCCCCTTTGTGTCTCGGGACACCCCCACCTGTGGTTGGTGTTGGTATCCGAGGCACAAATGAAAAGGTTGGACCCTCGTACGTGTTGTCGGCAGCCGCGCTGTTCGTGGATTGGCTGTATCCTTTCAACCAAATCTCCTGGTGTTTGTGCTTCGTGGCCTGCCAGTCACCACAGCATCCACATGTGGCAATCGTTCCAGTATCTGTGAACTGAGACGAGGATCTCTTCCTGCGATACCGCACAGTGTTTCACCAGTGGGAGTCATCGGGTCAGTTGCTGGACTGACGCCGTTAGTTTCACTGTAAGGGGTTTCAGTCCCCCTCAAAGCATATCATTGGAAGCAGAGTCCACTCTGCCCATTGATACTTTTAATCCTGAGATGGCCGCAGGGCTTGCGGAAGTGTCCGAAGGACAAGTGAAGGTAATCTCAGCTACAGTACCGCATGACTCCAAGGAGGAGGGAAGTTGCTCATTCACAGAGACTTCTGGCTCAAAATCATGAAAAGAATGGTCAATCAAGTTTGCTGATTGAATGTGATATCGTAATATCTCCTTGGATCAGATTCGGCACCAAGATGTGTCAAAACGGTTCTTTCAACAGATGCCCCTCGTGGATGACTGTGTTTCAGCCAGCGTTAGCAGAAGAAGTGTGGTCAGTGGAAAAAACTTTGTTGGTTTTCCAATCCATTAGTGGGATCAAACAATCCAAGTCTGCTCCAAGTAGAAGGTGTTCCGTTTTGAGGCTGGTAGCATACACAGGATGAACAAGCAATACGTCTTGGAAGTGTAGTTTCAGTATTAGTCTCAATGTGAATGTGAGGCGAGGTAGTCTGAGTGAAACTTCGAAGTTTAGTGTCGCATCGTTTCGTTTTTCACCAACGGTTAGCTGGGTTCAAAGTACTTTTAAGATCATTGAACAATGTTTGAGAGATAAGCGATATTGTCGAGCCCAAATCAATTAGCACATCACAGTGTAAGCAGTCCTCTAGGACTGTTTTTAGATATGCACTCTTTGAGTTGCGTCTTGTGGTCATATTCCCCGTGTATCTGTCTTTTGTGTACTTTCGTTGTGGCATTTTGCACCTGCCCTGTGTTTTGTTGTTGTAGCTGCTTGACAAAGAAATTTCCCCCTCGGGGATCAATAAATTACCTATCTATCTATCTATCTATCTATCTATCTATCTATCTATCTATCTATCTATCTATCTATCTATCTATCTATCTATCTATCTATCTATCTATCTATCTATCTATCTATCTATCTATCTATCTATCTATCTATCTATCTATCTATCTATCTATCTATCTATCTATCTATCTATCTATCTATCTATCTATCTAAAGTGGAGTGATTGTTCGCAAAGGCGTGATGTGTCATTTGTGTTCATGGTGAAAACAGATCGACTTATTGGGTTTGAGTGGAATTGGCTATTGCGATATTGTTTACCTTGTGGGTTACAACATTTGTATCTGAGTCTATAGTCAAAGCCTGTGGGCTTGTTTCTTGATCAAGCGGTCCCTGGATAGGGTTTCGATTAAGAGTGGGAGAAAGTTGATTGTTTACGTCCTGGCTAAGGGTGTTAATTTTGGCGGACCTGTTGTCCGGCAATTCCATGCCTAGTCATGGTGACTTATCTTTTCCTCTTTTTCAAATTGTTGGTGCTTCTGGAGTGAGTGCTCCTGTTCAATCTTTAAACCCGAGATGTCAGGGCTCTTAGCGCTGCACACTTTTGATGCCTCTGAGTTCTGAGATGGTCAAACCAACGGGGGCTGGAGGTCCCAAGAAGTTAATGAAGTTGTGATACATGTTTGACAGAAACATTTGTTTGAACGGTAACAGCTCTTCCATTCCTGTTTCAGTGAGTAGGCCAAAGTAAGCTGAACAAAGCTTATGATAGTAAGCTTGTGGGTGTTCATTCCGAGCTTGTTTGACAGTGTTAGCCTATCGGGCTGTCATGTTTGCTAGTCACAGAACCACTGAATTCTATTTTCAAAGCCGTGGCAAGTTTCGTGTAGTCGGTTTGCACGTGTTGCTGTTCTAGACGGATTAACCTTTTCACTTGTCTGTTTGACGTTCGCCTCAACAGGTAAAACCTGTCAGAACCCGTAGCGTTCGGGTAGCCATCCAAGGTAAAGCCTGTCAGAACCCGTAGCGTTCGGGTAGCCATCCAAGGTAAAGCCTGTCAGAACCCGTAGCGTTCGGGTAGCCATCCAAGGTAAAGCCTGTCAGAACCCGTAGCGTTCGGGTATCCATAAAAGGTAAAGCCTGTCAGAACCCGTAGCGTTCGGGTAGCCATACAAGGTAAAGCCTGTCAGAACCCGTAGCGTTCGGGTAGCCATCCAAGGTAAAGCCTGTCAGAACCCGTAGCGTTCGGGTAGCCATACAAGGGGTCCTCTATGTCTGCTAGGAATGTCTCAGTGTCGTTTGACTTCCCTAGAATGGGGTCAAAGGTGCGGACATTTTTTACGATTTTGTCAAGGTGTTCCATGCCAAGTTCGCAGAGAGGGTTTGCTTCATCCTGTGAGGAATTGTGGGCCGAAAGGCCAAGAGGAGAAGACTGAGGGCCACCTGAGAATCTGAAACCTGTCGTCTTCACTCCTTTGAGTACTGAGCTCTGGTTGCGGGCTAGGTTGCTCCGTTGGGTAGTCACGCTGTAGCACATGACTGTTCTGGAGATCCTCCAGATGGTACCTAAGGGTGAGTCCAATTGGGCGCTTAGAGTACTTATTTCAGACACGTGAGTGTCTCACTTGCTCCGTTCAGCCTCATACTTATCTGACATGGTTTGCAGGTGGAGGTCTTGAGTACGGAGCGAGAAAGTCAGTGATGAGATTTCCTCTGCTTGCTTAGAAAACAATATTTCCATCTTCATCACTTGAGTTCTCTCATCATTCAGTTGGTCAGGACTTCAGTGAGTTCTGCTGATTCTTCATCCAACTGGGTCATTGTGTTAATTAACTGAGCGTCTTTGGTCTGCAGCATTTGGACCAGAACATTGTTACTTTGAGTAACGTTCAACAAAACTACATGCATGTTGTCACGTTGCGCGCTCCTGTTAGTAGATAACTGGTCAGATTTATCTAGTTTGGCGTAGACTTCGTCGTATTTAGTTTGGTTAAACTGGAGAGAACCTTTACAAGGCCTTGGTTTCATTTGTAGCGAATAAAAAATAGGGTTTAAAGGTCAGTGATCAATCCTTTTATGTGTGACGGTTCACTAATTAGCAGGGGAATGGGGACCACCCCCTCTCATCATTTGAGCTCCCGATTGGTGCAGCAGTCTAAGGCACTGCATCACAGTGCTAGATGCGTCACTACAGACCCTGGTTCGATCCCGACTGTATCACAACCGGCCGTGATTTGGAGTCCCGTAGGGCGGTGCACAATTGGCCCAGCGCTGTCCGGGTTAGGGGAGGGTTTGGCCGCGGTAGGCCGTCATTGTAGATAAGAATTGGTTCTTAACTGACTAGCCTAGTTAAATAAAGGTTAAATAAACACACATTTAAAACATAAAAATAGGTTACACATTATTAAGAACAAATAGCGAGAGATTATTTATCTGTCACTTGAATTTGTTTGATTTTGAGACTTGACACATGCAGCAGCTTAACTCACAAATTAAATATTGAACTGGTAGTGAGGTTTCTATTTTTATATTTTGAGGAATTAGTTAATTAGAATTTCATGTTCATTTTAAAAGTGGAACATGAATTGCGCCATTCAAGTCACCAGTGTGTCCCAAAGTTGGTGGTTTTATTGATCCCCTCGCCACTCAGGGTTTTGTCAGCAACACATGGCAATGGAGGGCCCTCTGAGCGAGTTGGTAGTGGAGAGGGGTTGGTTTAGGATTCACCGACTCACTGCCTCCCTCACTCCCTCTTCCTCATAATTACCCATAAGCCATGTTTCAGTGTCTCTCTCCCCTCATTTTCTTTCTTTGGGCTCGGGCGGCAGACATTTAAAACAATAAACAACATTTAATGAGCTTTGAGAGAGAGAGAGAGAGAGAGAGAGAGAGAGAGAGACACAGAGAGAGAGAGAGAGAGAGAGAGAGAGACACAGAGAGAGAGAGAGAGAGAGAGAGAGAGAGAGAGAGAGAGACACAGAGAGAGAGAGAGAGAGAGAGAGAGAGAGAGACACAGAGAGAGAGAGAGAGAGAGAGAGAGAGAGAGAGAGAGAGAGAGAGAGACAGAGAGACAGAGAGAGAGAGAGAGAGAGAGAGAGAGACACAGAGAGAGAGAGAGAGACACAGAGAGAGAGAGAGAGAGACAGAGAGAGAGAGAGAGAGAGACACAGAGAGAGAGAGAGAGAGAGAGAGAGAAATATATTCCTGCTGCCTGAAGGACAGAGAGGATATGAGTAGAACAGAGGAGTGATGATGAAGATACATCTCTCTTTTATGCTGTCATACTGTATATCATGGGGGTGACAAAGACAGAATAGGAGGGAGATTGGCAGAGTGTGTGTGGCACAGCACCAGCGTTCCCCTGCCATGCTTTCAGAGTGAACGGGAGAATGGGGTGTCTGGCCATACAAGACTGTAGTCCATTGGCAACTTGCCTTTTGGGGCATGTTCTCACTTGTTATACACGGAGGGTGTTCTTTGTGGGCCGGCTAAGGAGTATTGGTGCCTCTGAGGGGTCTTTGGTCTGGTTTGATAACTACCTCTCAAAGAGTGCAGTGTATAAAGTCAGAACATCTGCTGTCTCAGCCACTGCCTGTCACAAAGGGTGTACCCTAAGGCTCCATCCTAGGCCCCACACTCTTCTCAATTTACATCAACAACATACAGTAGCTCAGGCAGTAGGAAGCTCTCTTATCCATTTATATGCAGAGTTTATATGCAGATGGTACAGTCTTCTACTCAGCTGGCCCCTCCCTGGATGTTATGTTAAACGCTCTACAACAAAGCTTTCTTAGTGTCTAACAAGCTTTCTCTGCCCTTAACCTTGTTCTGAACACCTCCAAAACAAAGGTCATATGGTTTGGTAAGAAGAATGCCCCTCTCCCCACCGGTGTGATTACTACCTCTGAGGGTTTAGATCTTGAGGTAGTCACCTCATACAAGTACTTGAGAGTATGGCTGGACGGTACACTGTCCTTCTCTCAGCACATATCAAAGCTGCAGGCTAAAGTTAAATCTAGACTTGGTTTCCTCTATCGTAATCGCTCCTCTTTCACTCCAGCTGCCAAACTAACCCTGATTCAGATGACCATCCTACCCATGCTAGATTACGGAGACATCATTTATAGATCGGCAGGTAAGGGTGTTCTTGAGCGGCTAGATGTTCTTTACCATTCAGCCATCAGATTTGCCACCAATGTTCCTTATAGGACACATCACTGCACTCTATACTCCTCTGTAAACTGGTCATCTCTGTAGACTCGTCACAAGACCCACTGGTTGATGCTTATTTATAAAACCCTCTTAGGCCTCACTCCCCCCTATCTGAGATATCTACTGCAGCCCTCATCCTCCACATACAACACCCGTTCTGCCAGTCACATTCTGTTAAAGGTCCCCAAAGCACACACATCCCTGGGTCGCTCGTCTTTTCAGTTCGCTGCAGCTAGCGACTGGAACGAGCTGCAACAAACACTCAAACTGGACAGTTTTATCTCAATCTCTTCATTCAAAGACTCAATCATGGACACTCTTACTGACAGTTGTGGCTGCTTTGTGTGATGTATTGTTGTCTCTACCTTCTTGCCCTTTGTGCTGTTGTCTGTGGCCAATAATGTTTGTACCCTGTTTTGTGCTGCTACCATGTTGTTGTTATGTTGTTGCTTCCATGCTGTGTTGTCATGTGTTGCTGCCTTGCTCTGTTGTTGTCTTAGGTCTCTCTTTATGTAGTGTTGTTTTGTCTCTCTTGTCGTGATGTGTGTTTGGTCCTATATTTATATTTCATTTATTTATATTTTTAATCCCAGTCCCCGTCCCTGCAGGAGGCCTTTTGCCTTTTGGTAGGCCGTCATTTTAAATAAGAATTTGTTCTTAACTGACTTGCCTAATGAAATAAAGGTTAAATAAAAAATAAATACATTAAATAAATAAATATATTGTGGATCTAACAAAACACAGAGGGTGTTGTTTAATGGAAGCCTCTCCAACATAATCCAGGCAGCTGTCTACTTTAAACATCTTTACTAATGACCTGCCACTGGTACTGAGTGTCTATGTATAATGCACTTGTACTTTTACACGTACTATACACGTCAGCAAGTGAAATTACTGCAACGATTAACAAAGAGCTGCAGTTAGTTTTGGAATGGGTGGCAAGGAATAAACCTGTACCAAATACTTAAACGAAAAGCATTGTATTTTTGGAAACTGTAAACCTCAACACATTTTTTTCATGAATAATTTGTAAATTGATCAAGTTGAGGAGACTAAACAGCTTGGAGTAACCCTGGATTGTAAACTGTCATGGTGAAAACATATTGATACAACAGTAGCTAAGATGGGGAGAAGTCTGTCCATAATAAAGTACTGCTCATATTTCTTGACATTGCTGTCATCAAATTCAGATTTAAAAAACAGATAAAAATACCCCTTATGGCACAATGTGGACTGTGAAGAGACACACAAACACACACACACATTCTAATATTACTACTTTTTGTATTGTAGATATACTGTATAGTTCTGTAGTAATATTACTCCGACCCAGCGATTCAGTTCTTGGTCCGTATCTCTGAGGTCATACAAGCCACTCCCTTTGAGATTCTGGCCGTTTCAATGATATCACATGTGACCTTGACAACTTTAGCACATTTTTTGAATATGTGGTACATATGTGGTTTTTTTTCCCCCCTTACGTAAAAAATACATATGTACTGTGTTAGTTTTTTGTGTGATGTTTTGTGTGATGTTTTGTGTGATGTAAGTGCCTTAATGTGTTTGGGCCCCAGGAATGGGGATCTCCAATAAATACAAATAAATGTTTGCAATTTACTGTAACTTTCTAGCACCAAGCCCTTGTAATTACAGTAAAATACTGTGAAATACACCAATTCATTAAATTAATTCATTCTGATTATCTTTCTGTATACAGTTAATTTTACAGTGCTTTACTTTTTACCAGGCTGAAGGTTAGCAAGCATCCCATAGGGCGGCACAACGGGCCCGGCGGCGTCCAGGATTGGCCGTCATTGTAAATAAGAATTTGTTCTTAACTGACATGACTTGTTAAAAATGCAAATGTCTCAATTGTCTCAAGGCTTAAAAATCCTTCTTTAACCTGTCTCCTCTCCTTCATCATACTAGCCTCCAACACTCTACTTAGCAAACTGGATGTAGTCTATCATAGTGCCATCCGTTTTGTCACCAAAGCCCCATGCACTACCCACCACTGCGACCTGTATGCTCTCGTTGGCTGGCCTTCACTATATATTCGTCGCCAAATCCACTGGCTCCAGGTCATCTATAAGTCTTTATTAGGTAAATCCCCGCCCTATCTCAGCTCACTGGTCACCATAGCAACACCCACCCGTAGCATGCGCTCCAGCAGGTATATCTCACTGGTCACCCCAAAGCCAACACCTCCTTTGGCCGCCATTCCTTCCAGTTCGCTGCTGCCAATGACTGGAACGAATTGCAAAAATCATTGAAGCTAGAGGTTCCTATCTCCCTCAATAACTTTAAGCATCAGCTGTCAAAGCTGCTTATCGATCACTGCACCTGTATATAGCCCTTCTGTAAATAGCCCACCCTACTACCTCATCCCCATATTTATTTTTGTTTATTTTCACTAATCTTGCACTCCAGTATCTCTATTTGCACATCATAATTTGCACATCCTTCATTCCTGTGTTAATGATGATAATTTCTGTAATTTATTTCTACTCTATAGTCTATTTATTGTCCTACCTCCCAACCTTACTGCATTTTTGCACTACATTTTGCACTCTGTTTATAGATTTTCTATTGTGTTTTTGACTGTTTGTTTAATGTGTAACTCTGTGTTTGTTTTTTGTCGCACTGCTTTGCTTTGTCTTGGCCAGGTCGCAGTTGCAAATGAGAACTTGTTCTCAACTGACCTACCTGGTTAAATAAAGGTGAAATAAAAATAAAAAAAAATCTACACTGATGGAACCTGTCTCCTCCCCTTCATCTACACTGATTGAACCTGTCTCCTCCCCTTCATCTACACTGATGGAACCTGTCTCCTCCCCTTCATCTACACTGATGGAACCTGTCTCCTCCCCTTCATCTACACTGATGGAACATGTCTCCTCCCCTTCATCTACACTGATTGAACCTGTCTCCTCTCCTTCATCTACACTGATGGAACCTGTCTCCTCCCCTTCATCTACACTGATGGAACATGTCTCCTCCCCTTTATCTACACTGATGGAACCTGTCTCCTCCCCTTCATCTACACTGATGGAACCTGTCTCCTCCCCTTCATCTACACTGATTGAACCTGTCTCCTCTCCTTCATCTACACTGATGGAACCTGTCTCCTCCCCTTCATCTACACTGATGGAACCTCTCCTCTCCTTCATCTACACTGATTGAACCTGTCTCCTCTCCTTCATCTACACTGGTTGAAGTGATTTAACAAGTGACATCAATAAGGATCATAGCCTTCACCTGGATTCACCTGGTCAGTCTGTAATGGAAAGAGCAGGTGTTCTTAATGTTTTGTAGACTCTGTGTACATTGTCCACACATATGTGACCAACCGGCTCGATTCGGTCTTATGTACCAACATTTGAAATTGTGTTTTGTACATTGGATAAAAGTATAGACTCAGAGCTAGAAAATGGTACAGTTGAAGTTGGAAGTTTACATACACCTTAGCCAAATACATTTAAACTTTTTCACAATTCCTGACATGTAATCCTAGTAAAAATTCCCTCTCTTAGGTCAGTTAGGATCACCACTTTATTTTAAGAATGTGAAATGTCAGAATAATAGCAGAGAGAATGATTTATTTCAGCTTTTATTTCTTTCATCACATTCCCAGTGGGTCAGAAGTTTACATACACTCAATTAGTATTTGGTAGCATTGCCTTTAAATTGTTTAACTTGGGTCAAACGTTTCAGGTAGCCTTCCACAAGCTTCCCACTGTCAAGGTTTGGTGTAAAGACAGACCAAGGCGCAGCGCAGTAATAGTTCAACATTGTTTTGAATTGTTATACAATGTATAATACAACACTTGGGGAACATCCGAACAAAACAAACAAACACGAATGGACAAACGTAAAGCACTTACTTCACCCGTGACTGGAGGAATATAACGACCCACACCAGAGGACAGACAAACATATATATGATCCCTAATTAGAGACAATGCTGTGCAGCTGCCTCTAATTAGGGATCCAACACAAAACCCACACAGAAACAGAAAAGAACGACACTGTCAGACTCTGACCATAACTACATAGAGAAGCAAATAGGCCTCTCTATGGCCAGAGCCTGACAGATAGTCCGACACTTTAATAAATTATTCAAACAAATGTTCTATAGGATTGAGGTCAGGGCTTTGTGATGGCCACTCCAATACCTTGACTTTGTTGTCCTTAAGCCATTTTGCCACAACTTTGGAAGTATGTTTGGGGTCGTTGTCCATTTGAAAGACCCATTTGCGACCAATCTTTAACTTCCTGACTGATGTCTTGAGATGTTGCTTCAATATATCCACATCATTTTCCTTCCTCATGATGCCATCTATTTTGTGAAGTGCACCAGTCCCTCCTGCAGCAAAGCACCCCCACAACATGATGCTGCCACCCCCGTGCTTCACGGTTGGGATGGTGTTCTTCTGCTTGAAAGAGACGTAACCACTTTGTGCTTAAGAGAACCCAGTATATTATTCTGTCTCAAATCTAGGTGCAAAAACAAAGGAAAGTGCTCTCAGCAGAAAAGTTAAATAAATACAACAGTGAAATCAGACAGAAACTGAACAGGGAGTTCCATAGGACGGAGCACAATTGGCCCAGCGTCGTCCGAGTTTGGCTGGTGTAGGCTGTCATTGTAAATAAGAATTTGTTCTTAACTGACTTGCCTAGTTAAATAAAGGTAAAAAAAAAAAACACCCCTGTGTTCTCCACCCCAATATGTAGGTACCCTGGACGTGTGGCTGAGGGTGAAGAGTATCGCTTCTGTGGACACGAAGGTCTGGAGCCTGATTGGAAACCAGGGTCCTGACTGGAACCAGGCCAACATCATTGTCAACCCCAGCGGACCCTTCCAGGTAAGGCCGTCCACGTGCATACCTAGACATAAATTTACCGTATTGACAAAATATTCCCATGAACGCTTTATATTTCATCGCCATTCTGGAGAGAGTCGAGAAACTTTCACATTGTAGGGGGATGACGATGTAATCCAAAACAATTCTGACAAAAGGTTTGGATAGTCTGGATAGTCCAAATAAAGTTATTATTTTACAGGATGCCGATGATTTATGATGAGAACAGGTAATCCACAGAATGATTTATGATGAGAACAGGTAATCCACAGAATGATTTATGATGAGAACAGGTAATCCACAGAATGATTTATGATGAGAACAGGTAATCCACAGAATGATTTATGATGAGAACAGGTAATCCACAGAATGATTTATGATGAGAACAGGTAATCCACAGAATGATTTATGATGAGAACAGAATGTTCAGTGATTTGTTTACAAAAATGTGCTAAAATGGAAATATTTTATTCCAAATACTCATGACTAGGGTTGGGCAGGACCATTGTAAGTCTGATCTTCCTGCTGTGGTCCATTCAGCTCCACAGGAGCCTCAGTTGTACTTTACTCTTTGGAAGTGCTGACTCAGTGTGCGGTGTGTGTAGTGTGCAGAGATTACCGCTCAGGGCTCCATCTAATCTCCCCGTTTGTGCTGAGTCAAGTCTATATAGCGTGTGTGTGGTGTGCGAACCTGAGTGTGTGGGTGTGCATATATGTGTGTGTTTGTGTCTGTGTGTGTGTGTGTGTGTGTGTGCGTATATGTGTGTGTTTGTGTCTGTGTCTGTGTGTGTGTGTGTGTGTCTGTGTTATCTGGGTCAGTGTACGGCTGTTATGTGTGTTTACATGCGTGTGTTTGAACGTGTGTATTTACAGTAGAGGAACATATGGGTTTGTCAGCAACCTTGCTAGTAGGCTCTCATTTTCCCTATAAGACTGTGTGTGTGTGTGTGTGTGTGTATGTGTGTGTGTGTGTGTGTGTGTGTGTGTGTGTGTCTCTCTCTCTCTCTCTCCCCCAGTAACCCAGTCTCTCTCTCTCCCTTCCCCAGTAACCCAGTCTCTCTCTCTCCCTCCCCCAGTAACCCAGTCTCTCTCTCTCCCTCCCCCAGTAACCCAGTCTCTCTCTCTCCCTCCCCCAGTAACCCAGTCTCTCTCTCTCCCTCCCCCAGTAACCCAGTCTCTCTCTCTCCCTCCCCCAGTAACTCAGTCTCTCTCTCTCCCTCCCCCAGTAACACTGAGACTGAATGAAACCTGATCGATCCACACCGGTCCGGTTCATTGGTCCTGTAGTCCAAATGCTAAAGATTTACATCTTTACAGCTCACACACACATGAACAGACTCAAGCTGGGCAAGACATTCAGACAGAGAGAGAGACCCCTAAACACATACAACATACAACATACAACATACAACATCTGTCTTTTGTGTACTTTTCGTTGTGGCATTTTGCTTTGTTGTAGCTGCTTGACAATGAAATTTCCCCCCCGGGGGATCAATAAAGTATCTATCTATCTATCTATCTATCATACACACCCAGTCAAACGTTTGGAATATTACTCATTCGAGGATTTTTCTTTATTTGCACAATTTTTTACATTGTAGAATAATAGTGAAGACATCAACACTATGAAATAACACATATGGAATCATGTAGTAACCAAACAAAGTGTTAAACAAATCAAAATATATTTTATATTTGAGATTCTTCAAAGTAGCCACCCTTTGCTTTGATGACAGCTTTGCACACTCTTGGAATTCTCTCAACCAGCTTCATGAGGACCGCCACAGGAATGGAAGACCCAGAGTTACCTCTGCTGCAGAGGATGAGTTCGTTAGAGTTACCAGCCTCAGATTGCAGCCCAAATAAATGCTTCACAGAGTTCAAGTAACAGACACATCTCAACATCAACTGTTCAGAGGAGACTGTGTGAATCAGGCCTTCATGGTCGAATTGCTGCAATGAAACCACTAATAAGAAGAAGAGACTTGCTTGGGCCAAGAAACATGAGGAGTGGACATTAGACCAGAGGAAATCTGTCATTTGGTCTGGAGTCCAAATTTGAGATTTTTGGTTCCAACCTGAACCAAATTTAGATGGTTTGGGAAAAAGGGGAAACCAGACTCTAATGTCTTGCTTCCGGACAAGCTAAACACCTTCTTCGCCTGCTTTGAGGATGACACAGAGCCAAATCATTCATTTGTTTAACACTTTTTTGGTTACTATGTGTTATTTCATAGTCTTGATGTCTTCACTTTTATTCTACAATGAAAAAATAGTTCAAATAAAGAAAAATGAGGAAAAGATGAGGGTCACAGGGTTGACGTTTATGTCAATAGGAAAAGATGAGGGTCACAGGGTTGACGTTTATGTCAATAGGAAAAGATGAGGGTCACAGGGTTGACGTTTATGTCAATAGGAAAAGATGAGGGTCACAGGGTTGACGTTTATGTCAATAGGAAAAGATGAGGGTCACAGGGTTGAAGCTTATGTCAGTGAATTGCAGTCAATGGGAAAAGATGAGTGTCACAGTGTTGAAGCTTATGTCAATAGGAAAAGATGAGTTTCAGAGGGTTGATGCCTAAGTGAATACAGACGCATTGAGAAAGGCATCACAGACATGACACCCTCCTCTCTCTCTCTCTCTCCCTCCCTTCCTCTCTCTCTCTCTCCTTCCCTTCCTCTGTCTCCTCTCTCTCTCCCTCTCTTCCTCTGTCTCTTCTTTCTTCCCCCTCCCTACTTCACCCTCTCCCTCTCACTTTCTTTCTCTCTCCTTCTTTCATCCCTCCCTCTAATCTATTTCTCTCCCTCCTCTCTCTCTCCCTCCTCCACCTCTCTCCCTCCTCTCTCACCCTCCCTTCTCAGACAGACAGACAGGCAGACAGACAGACATTACCACAAGCCCGTTCTCCCCAATTAAGTTGCCACCAACCTGCTGTGATATCTGTTTTCTCCCTGTCCTGTCCTCCTCTTCTAGGTCATTGCACTTACACACTTCCCGTCTTGGGTTTAAAATTGTAGCATTGATGTAAAGCTGGAGGGCGGAAAAGTAAAGAACTTGTCAGTCGGCATTAAAGACCGAAATTGGTTAAAGAAATTGTGATAAATTAAAAAGTATACCAGTTTCATTTAAGGACCCAAAAATTGACAGCTGTGCCATATAGATTGCAAAATAGTTGGGAAGAGATTTTTGATGTACAGATTCCATTGCTCATACTTTATGAACTGACACGCAAAACAACGCCGGATTCACAACTAAATATTCACCATCTTCACTATTACTGTACAAAAAATAGTAAAAAATTAAGAAAAACCCTGGAATGAGTAGGTGTGTCCAAACTTTTGACTGGTATTGTATATTTACCAAAAATATATGGGGGATTGGAAATTATGCAGACAATTACATTGATGGAAGCTACCATCTATCTGCAAGTATTCAAGCTGATCTAAATAAAAATATAAAATAAAAAAGCTTTGGCTAGACGGAGTTTCTATTGTAAAATCAGTCAGGAGAAGGGTTGAGAATCAGGACTCAGCCAGTGTGTTCTCTGTCATTGTGTCTGGTAAAATAACGGTTCATTAATTAATGAATTGATTTATTGTATGACTTCTTCTTTCTTTATTTTACTGGACTGATGGTGCCTGCATCTGAAGGTCAGTCTCAGCGGTGAGAAAGCATCAGACTGTACGCCTCTCACCAACGGACCTTCCCCTCAGCTCTCCCCCCTCCGCTAATACTGACCAAATTGGGGACACCACCTTCGAGCTGATGGCTAAACTCGAGTTATTTCTGCACAAAATCATCTTACTCCTGTGACTAGAGAAAGTGAAACAGTCAGCCGCTAATATTAACAACGCAAGCCTATTGATATACTTTGATACTCATTCATTGAAGCTGCAGTGCTGGTTGCAGTGCAAGTGGAGAAGCACATTTCATGGCTTATAAAAGTGTTGAATAAAAAGTGTTGACAGTACAGTGCTGAATATAAACAGTACGCTATAGAAAAACCAGCATCAAGTCACAACATGCTGGCTTGTTTAGGTCATGTTTAATGTCTATGGGAATCCAGTCCGAGTGGATCCCCACAATCTGGATTCAGAATCTGCCAGGGTTAGAGAGAGGCAGAAATTAGACTACTGTCAGGCTCTGGCCATAGAGAAGCAATAGGCATCTCTATGTAGCTATGGTCAGAGTCTGACAGTGTCGTTTTTTTCTGTTTCTTTGTGGGTTTTGGGTGGATCTCTAATTAGAGGCAGCTGCTAACCGTTGTCTCTAATTAGGGATCCAATATATGTTGAGTCTGTCCCTCACGCGGGTGCGGGTTGTTATCGTACATGTCGAGGTATATGTCGCAGTCACGGGTGAAGTAAGTGTTCTTTTTGTTACGTCCGTTCATTCCGTGTGTTTTTTGTGAATGTGACGTTAGTTTATAGTTTCAGTTTTGTATCCTGTAGTTCGCCATTTGTTTCGATTTATATATATAAAATAAATAAGAAAATGTCGAACTACTATCCCTGCGCTGCGTCTTGGTCTCTCCAAACCCCATTTCGTGACAACTACCTAAACCATCTAGACTGGAACAACCATTTCAGTAACGGGTGCAATAAGTCCAACTAACAGATTGGATTAGTTTTGAGTTTTTAAAACTGTTTGTGAACCGTAATTTTCAAAACTTGTATATAGTTTCTTCTAGACTTTTTAAAGGATCTGACCCTTTTTTTGTTTTTGTCTAAAATGACATACCCAGATCTAAATGCCTGTAGCTCAGGACCTGAAGCAAGTATATGCATATACTTGATACCATTTGAAAGGAAACACTTTGAAGTTTGTGGAAATGTGAAATGAATGTAGGAGAATATAACACATTAGATCTGGTTAAAGATAATACACATCATCTTTTAAATGCAAGAGAAAGGCCATAATATTACTTTGGAGTCCAGGCGCAATTTATATTTTGGCCACTAGATGTGGTGTATGTGCAAAGTTTTAGACTGATCCAATGAACCATTGCATTACTGTTCAAAATGTTGTATCAAGTCTGCCCAAATGTGCCTAATTGGTTTATTAATACATTTTCAAGTACATAACTATGCACTCTCCTCAAATTATAGCATGGCATTATTTTATTGTAATAGCTACTATAAATTGGACAGTGCAGTTAGATTAACAATAATTTAAGCTTTCTGCCCATATAAGATATGTCTATGTCCTGGGAAATGAACTTGTTACTTACAACGTCATGCTTATCACATTAGCTCACATTAGCTCAACCGTCCCGAGGGCGGGACACCGATCCTGTAGAGGTCAAATGTGTTAGGCTTTTTATTTTTATTTGCCAGCAGCATACCACCCTGCATCCTACTGCTGGCTTTCCTCTGAAACTAAGCAGGGTTGGTCCCTATATGGGAGACCAGATGCTGCTGGAAGTGGTGTTGAAGGGCTAGGAGGCACTCTCCTCTGGTCAAAAAAAGTATCCCAATGCCCCAGGGTAGGAATTGGGAACATTGCCCAGTATAGGGTTCTGTCTTTCGGATGGGACGTTAAACAGGTGTCCTGACTCCATGTGGTCACTAAAGATCCCATGGCACTTATCGTAAGAGTAGGGGTGTTAACCCCGGTGTTAACCCCGGTGTTAACCCCGGTGTCCTAGCTAAATGGCCACCTAATCATCCCCAGTTTACAAATGGCTCATTCATCCCCCCCTCCTGTCCCCTGTAACTATTCCCCAGGTTGTTGTTGTAAATGAGATTGTGATGTCAGTCACCTGGTAAAATAAGGTTTAAATATATTTATCATAATCAATCAATGTACAGTCAAAAACACAGATATTGAAACAAACTATTCTAAAAATCTAACTGCAATAGAGCGTGCTGGGAAATGTGGTTTTGCAGATCAACAAAATGTTGATTATTTGAACTTCACAGTTACCAGCAACATGAATTTCCTGCTGCACCACTGGATCTGTGGGTATGACAAAATATTGTTAAAACATTAGTTTGAAGATTAGTCATTTATAGTTTGGAAGAACATCAGCTCCTCCAAGAGTAGCAAGTATATTTTCTATTCAATAGGTAGCTGTTGGTTTTGTCTTGCTAGGACAATTTAATTTAAGTGCTGTGTTTTACCTAGTAGCCTAGTTTTAGGCCTATTTGTGTAAATGTCTTGCTCATTTGTGGGCATGTTGTATTGTAGTTTTTTTTTCTTCACCTCAGCAATCACTGCTGGGATATGTGTCTTTCACCTCTGCTAGGCAATTAGTGCTAGTACTTCAGTTTTTTCAACAGCAGTTGTGTCAAGCGGCGTTGTTGTTGCCGAAACAAAGACGTTCTGCTGAGTTGTTCTGCGGAGTTAAGAGAAGAAGGCTCCACACCTGAGTATCTAGTTATTATCTGGTGATCTCATCTCTTTTGTAGCTACCTGTGTGTTTCTATTTCCTCTCCCTGTAGGTTTTACAGACGCTCCACCCCTTGGCTGCAACCCTTCTAATTTAGTGTACCCTGCACGCACAACCCATGTGTCCGGCAGCATTTGGAACTGCTGTTCTGCGTTTAATACAGCTGAGTACATCTCAGCCTATATTGCCCTTCAGTCCCTACACTTTTTTGCCCTGACGGAGACATGGATCACCCCAGTAAACATTGCTGCTCCAGCTGCTCGCGCGGCATCTGACTACGTGTTCTCTCATAGTCCAAGAGAGCTTCTGGTTGTCGCGGTGGTGGCACAGGGCTACTGACTGGAGATTTTCTCTTTTCCCCCTCACCTGTCTATCTCCTCATTTGACTTCCATGCGGTCACTGTCATTTGTCCATTCAAGTGGCCTTGGAGCTAGACACTCATTGTTCTGGGCGACTATAACCTTAACTATAACCTCCTGACTATAACCTCCCAAAGCCTGGCTTCAATTAATTTATTTCAACCTTACTTCCAACTCCTTTCCTCTTTTGACCTCACCTTTTCCCGGTCCTGGTCACCTCCCACTCTCAAGGCAGGCAATATGCTTGACCTCATCTTCACTAGAGCCTGTTTGCATACTAATCACACTGCAACCCTCTACCAAAAGGCAAAAGACTTCCTGTGGGGACGGGAGCTGGGATTAAAAATAAACATTGTTGGCTGGCTGCTTCTGCCTGAGCAATGATGAGATTTATTTTCTTAAGGATAGGAATGAAATAATAAAGTCATCAAATAAAAACAAAGTAATATACACACCTGACATATTACATTAAATGAATATGAATAGATGATAATACTAATGAGCAGTCACTACCGTGGTGGGGCTCTTATTCTTATTGTTTGATTCTGTATTGTTACAGCATTCAACCCACTGTTAGTGTCAGGAAAAAGGCAGGTGATGATACTCACCTGGATACTCCAGCAAAGCGTCTCACGGCAGAGAAGCCACAACCTAGTATGGACATTTATGTAATCCGTAAAACGTACTCCAAGGACCATCCTAGACAGAAGGCAGTGACCGAAGTAATTGCCCAGATGATGGCTCTTGATTTGAGACACTTTAGAATGGTGGAGGACAGGGATTTCCCTTTCTTGCTGGATGCGTTAGACGCATGTCATGTTATACCCCATCGCACCACTTTCTCAGGAACAATCATCCCAAATATGTACACAAAAGATAAGCAGTGTCAAATATCACATGTTGACTGACAATCCCACCTGGCATGGGCATAACAAGTGATATCAGGGGATCCAGACCAAATGATTCCTTCATTTCTTTCACAGCTCATTATCTAACTGAGGACTTCAAGACACCACAGTTCCCCGAGTCACACACAGCTGACAGCATCCTGATGAAGTTGGATGAGACTCTTGATTCATTTGATATTGACATTCAGAAATCTGTTCGGTGTCAATGACAACACACACAACATGCAAAGTGCCCTAAGGAAAGTTGGCACACTGGTCCCAGCCATTCCCTGCTTTGTCCACACCCAACATCTGGCTATCAATGATGCTGTGAAAGAAGTCTCTGGCCTTCTTGACAACTTGCAAACTTGACAGGACATAGTGAGGCAATTCTCAAAAAGCCACAAGAATCCTGTAAAACTGAAGATGAACAAGAAGAGACAGAGCCAGCAAACAACACTGGTCCAATCCCTGGATGTGCGCTGGAAATCTGAGTACTACAAGGAAATGAGGCTCCTGGAGGACCAGAGACCACTGCTCATCTCAATGATGTATACAACATGCTCTACAGCATGAAAAACCCAACAGTGGGAGCAAGCACAAGCTTATGTCGACGTCATGGCAAACTTTGAGATTGCCACATCTGAGGCGAGTGGGGAGAAATATCTCAATCTGTCCATGGTGATCACTCTCGTCCAGGCAGCTAGATGAGTTGGCGAGGAAAGGGCACTTTTCCCGAGGGCCAGCACCCCTGTGTTCTTTATTTTCCACTTAAAGAAGACTTGACCTCTTGGACCAGCACAGCTTTTTCATTTCCATTTTTTTTCAGCTAGGCTCCTACTTTTTCTATGTCTGTTCAGTGAGGATCTGACAGACAATCATGGCAACTGTCTTGATCAAATCAAATGTTATTTGTTACATGCGCCGAATACAACAGGTGTCGACCTTACAGTGAAATGCTCACTTACAACTCTTAACCATCAATACAACAGGTTGTGCCGTGTTTAGCACTAACTGAAGTTTATTTAGTGCTTTATCCGGGGAGCCGGAGAGTAGAGCATTGCAGTAATCTAATCTAGAAGTGACAAAAGCATGGATTAGCTTTTCTGCATAATTGTTGGACAAAACGAAAAGATAGATCAGGGTCCAGAGTAACGCTGATGTCCTTCACAGTTCACTGTACAACCATCAAGATTAATTGTCAGATCCAAAAGCAGATCTCTTTGTTTCTTGGGACCTAGAACTAGCATCTCTGTTTTCTCAGAGTTTAAAAGTAAAAGATTTGCCTTCTATAACTTCCTTATGTCTGAAACACAGGCTTCGAGGCAATGTTGGGTCGTCACCATGTTTAATTGAAATGTACAGCTTTGTGTCGTCCACATATTAATAGAAGTTAACATTATGTTTCCGAATGACATCACCAAGAGGTAAAATAAATAATGAAAACAATAGTGATCCTAAAACAGAACCTTGAGGAACACCGAAACGGTGTCAGAGGACAAACCATCCACAGAGACAAACTGATATCTCTCCGACAGATAAGATCTAAACCAAGCAAGAACTTGTCCGTGTAGACCAATTAAGGTCAATGGTGTCAAATGCAGCACTAAGGCCTACTAGCACGAGGACAGATGCAGAGCCTTGTTCTGAAGCCATTAAAAGGTAATTTACCACTTTCACGAGTGCAGTCTCAGTGCTATGATAGGGTCTAAAACCAGACTGAAGTGTTTTGTATACATTATTTGTCTTCAGGAAGGCAGTGAGTTGCTGCGCAACAGCTTTTTCTAAGATTTTTGAGAGAAAATGGGAGATTCGATATAGGTGATAGTTTTTTTTTATTTTCTGGGTCAAGGCTTGGCTTTTTCAAGAGAGGCTTTATTACTGCCACTTTTAGAGAGATTGGTACACATCCGGTGGATAGGGAGCCATTTATTATGTTCAGCGTAGGAGGGCCGAGCACAGGAAGTAGCTCTTTCAGTAGTTTAGTTGGAATAGGGTCCAGTATGCAGGTTGAAGGTTTAGAGGCCATGACAATTTTCATGAATGTGTCAAGAGATATAGGATTAAAAACTTGAGTGTCTCCATTGATCCGAGGTCCTGGCAGTTCTGTCAGACTCAGGACAGCTGAGCTTTGGGGAAATACACAGATTCAAAGAGGAGTCTGTAGTTTGCTTTCTAATGATAATGATGTTTTCAAAGTTCATGAATTCATCACTGCTGAAGTGAAAGGCATCCTCTCTTGGGGAATGCTGCTTTTTAGTTAGCTTTGCAACAGCATCAAATAGAAATGTAGGATTGCCTTTCTCCTCATTTAGGTTGGAAAAATAAGATGATCGAGCAGCAGTGAGGACTCTTCCATATTGCACTGTACTTTCTTTCCAAGCTAGTAGGAAGACTTCCAGTTTTCTGGAAGCTTGCTTCAAGACTTGGTTTTTTTCTGTGTACCAGGGAGCTAGTTTCTTTTGGCAAATGTTTTTTGTTTTTAGGGTTGCGGCTGCATCTAGGGTATTACGCAATGTTAAATATAGATCCTCAGTTTGATCGTTAACTGATTTTTGTACTCTGACTTCCTTGGATAGGTGGAGGGATTATTTGTTGCGATTGCAAATTAAATAAAATGGTGGTCCGATAGTCCAGGATTATGAGGGAAAACATTTAGATCCACAATATTTATTCCACGGGACAGAACTAGATCCAGGCTATGACTGTGGCAATGTGTAGGTCCGGAGACATGTTGGACAAATTTTCTACAGTAAATGTTAGCAACGCCTCCTCCTCTGCGGGATGCGTGGAGGATATGGTCACTAGTGTAACCAGGAGGAGAGGCCTCATTTAACACAGTAAATTCATCATGGCTTAAGCCATGTTTCAGTCAGGCCAATCTCATCAAGATTATGGTCAGTGACTAGTTAATTGACTATAACTGCCTTGGAAGTGAGGGATCTAACATTAAGTAACCCTATTTTAAGAAGTGAGATATCACAACCTCTTTCAATAATGACAGGAATGGAGGAGGTCTTTATTCCAGTGAGATTACTAGGCGAACACCGCCATGTTTAGGTTTGAGCAACCTAGATCGAGGCACAGACACGGTCTAAATGGGGGTAGCTGAGCTGACTACACTGACTATGCTAGGGGCAGACTCTACTAAACTGGCAGTGTTAATTTTAGTTAATTTAACCATGCAAAATATTCACCTACCTGTTAATTTAACCAGAATGTATATTAAGTAAACTATTATTACCCTCACTTATATCATGTGCACTTTTAACTATTGAAGTATTTCTCTGCCATTGACCTGTATAGTATAGTTAACCATCCAACATCCCCCAATGTATAGTGTACATATTCAGCCAACCACCCATACTATGCAATGTCCTTTTTATAGCTGTTTTGCACTCCAGACTTCTTGTATTTTTTATACTTTTTCATACTGCTGCTCTATGTATCATGTACCGTGTATCTGTCTTTTGTGTATTTTCGTTGTGGCATTTTGCACCTGCCCTATTTTTGTTTCGTAGCTGCTTGACGAATCTATCTATCTACCTACCTACCTACCTACCTACCTACCTACCTACCTACCTACCTAATTTACACACTGAAGCTATGTTGCGCTTGGTGACCTCTGACTGTTTCATTCTAACATCGTTGGTGCTGGCGTGGATAACAATATCCCTATAATCGCCAGATTTTGATTTAGCCAGCACCCCCCCATCCCCCCACCCGGGGCGGCCCATCAGGAAGTCCAGGATCCAGTAGCAGAGGGAGATGTTTAGTCCCAGGATCCTTAGCTTAGTGATGAGCTTTGAGGGTACTATGGTGTTGAACGCTGAGCTGTAGTCAATGAATAGCATTCTCACATAGGTGTTCCTCTTGTCCAGGTGGGAAAGGGCAGTGTGGAGTGCAGTAGAGATTACATCATCTGTGAATCTGTTTGATGGATATGGGGGGGTGCTGGCTAAATCAAAATCTGGCGAGTATAGGGATATTGTTATCCACGCCAGCACCAACGATGTTAGAATGAAACAGTCAGAGGTCACCAAGCGCAACATAGCTTCAGTGTGTAAATTAGGTAGGTAGGTAGGTAGGTAGGTAGGTAGGTAGGTAGGTAGGTAGGTAGGTAGGTAGGTAGGTAGGTAGGTAGGTAGGTAGGTAGGTAGGTAGGTAGGTAGGTAGGTAGGTAGGTAGGTAGATACTTAAATAGCTAAATGTGTGTATGATCTAATTTAGGGTAATAATAGTAATTCCCTTAAAATACAGTCCTTAGTGTACAGGGTTTAATTACAGATAAATTCGATATACTAAAAGCAATGAAAAAAGATACAACTAACAGGATACTAATATGCATTCCTGAGTGCAATACAATATTGCACGTGATATGATATAACAACTGTACATGAATATGTATCTACAGACCTGAATGAATAAATAAGTCCTGAGTGAATGAGTGATTACAGAGTTACTCACGGATGGATGCACAATTGTTAAACTAGGTCCTAGCACTGGCCACCACAGACTGGTAGAAGGTATGCAGTAGTTTACTGCACACACCACACCATAATGTCACTGATTGTGCTCCTGCCCACCCCTGATGCACCCTACAATTGCGGAGTCATCCGAGAACTTCTGTAGGTGGCATGTTTCAGAGTTATATCTGAAGTCTGAGGTGTAGAGGGTGAACAGGAATGGGGACATGACCGTTCCCTGGGGGGCCCCTGTGTTGCTCACTGCCCGTTCTGACACACAGCTCTGTAGTCGCACAAATTGTGGCCTACCGGTCAGGTAGCCCGTGACCCAGGAGACTAAGGGTGCTTCCACTTTCATCCTCTTCATCTTCTCACACAGTAGCAGGGGCTGAATGGTGTTGAAGGCACTGGAGAAGTCAAAAAACATAACCCTCACAGTGCAACCTGCGTTGTCCAGGTGAGAGTAGGCCCTCTGCAGAAGGTAGATGATTGCATCAAACACCCCAATGTTGCGCTGGTAGGCAAACTGCAGGGGGTCCAGTGATGTACACACCAGGGGTCTGAGGTGAGCGAGGACTAACCTTTCCAGGGTCTTCATGATGTGGGATGTTAGCGCTACAGGTCTGAAGTCATTCAGGAAAGTGGGGTGTGCCTTCTTGGGCACTGGGACGAAGCAGGATGTTTTCCACAGCACAGGGACCCTTTCTAGGCTCAGGCTAAGGTTGAGATCATTTCCTTATTCATTTCTAGCCAGATGTAAAATGTTCCTGTTTTGACTAATTTAATAGAGTGGGTTAGGTCTGCTCTATACCAAATTAGCATACACCCTGAGTCTCTTCCCTGTTTCACACCTGGTAGTTTGGTGGATGGGACTACCAGCTCTCTGTAACCTAGAGGGCAACCAGTGGGTCCGTCTCCTCTATACCATGTTTCTTATAGGATGACAATGTCTGTATTTCTGATTTATTTGATGAAGTTCAGGTTCCTGCTCTTTTGGCCAAAGGCAGATGACCTCAGGCCTTGTATATTCCTGGATGAGATAGTAAAAGCTTTGTGATAGATAAATAGGTCATTTGCTATGAAAAAATACAGGGCAGGTGCAAAATGCCAGAATGAAAATACACAAAAGACAGATACACGATACATGATACATAGTGCAGCAGTATGAAAAAGTATAAAATTGGGATGTTCCATAGTGTCTAGTGTTGTTATTGTGTGGTTTAGACCCGGACCATCACAGTAGGTGTGAGCAGAGCATGTTGAGGGTCTGATACATACCTCTTAGGTCGCAGGCTGGTGCTTGGGGGGGTTTAATAGTGGGGGTTGGGCCTGTTTCTCTGCTCACAGCCTGGGCATATGTCCTGCTGTCATGTTGAGGTCCTTGCCGCAGGGGCAGGGGGCATGGGGTGGGCAGAAGGGGCATAGGTCTGATATGGAGGGGCCTATATAGGGTGTGGCCAGGGTTTGCTTGAGGTGGTCCAATCTAGTTGGGGTGTTGCAGGTGATGTTGTGGTCTGGGTGTAGCTCCCCTCGGAGTGGGTTCTCTCGGTGCAGGTCCTTCAGGAGGGGGTCTTGCAGGTCTGGGAGTGTGTCTCGTTGGTCTAGGCGGGGTGTCCGTTGCTCTGTCGCTCCTATGTGAGGTGCTGGGCCTCCGGTTGGGATTGCTGCCTTGTAGAGGTGGACCTGGTCGTAAAGGCTGTTAGAGTCCAGGGTGGAGTGGTTGGCCAGGTAGACATTAGGTTTTGAGGCACAGTCTCGCTAAATACTTGCATTCACCCTCTGTATGGTGGCAGGGTGAATGTCTTTACGTGGTAGCAGGGTGGAGATAACCACTTGTGCGTTGGGGAAAGTGGAAGAAGCTTTTTCAATCACTCCCTTGAGTGCTGTGGCCACCCTTTCCTGTTGGGCCCTCAGGTCATTTGTACCCGTGTGAATTATGATGATGTGGCTGGTGGACCCTAGTCTGTCCTCTGACAACAGCTCCAGGACACGCCTAGTCAAATCAAATCAAAGTTTATTTGTCACGTGCACCAAATACAACAGTTGTAGACCTTACTTTATTAAAACAATTATTTCACCTTTATTTAACCAGGTAGGCCAGTTTACAACTGCGACCTGGTTAAGACAAAGCAAAGCAGTGCGACAAAAAACAACAACAGAGTTACACATGGGATAAACAAACGTACAGTCAATAACACTATAGAGAATCTATATACAGAGTGCAAATGTAGTAAGATTAGCAAGGTAAGACAATAAATAGGCCATAGTGGTGAAATAATTACAAATTAGCATTAACACTGTAGTGATAGATGTGCAGATGATGATGTGCAAATAGAGATACTGGAGTGCAAATGAGCAAAAATAACAATATGGGGATGAGGTAGTAGGGTGGACTATTAACAGATGGGCTGTGTACAGGAACAGTGATCGGTAAGCTGCTCTGACAGCTGATGCTTAAAGTTATTGAGGGAGATGGTAGTCTCCCTCAATAACTATACCTACATGTACATATGTCATTGGCAGCAGAGAACTGGAAGGAATGGCGGCCAAAGGAGGTGTTGGCTTTTGGGATGACCAGTGAAAATATACCTGCTGGAGCGCATGCTACGGGTGGGTGTTGCTATGGTGACTGTGCCTTTAAACAGCTTGGAAAATTCCAGAAAACTATGTAATGTCTTTAGAAGCTTCTGACATCATTTGAGTCAATTGGAGGTGTACCTGTGGATGTATTTCAAAGCCACCTTCAAACTCATCACCTCTTTGCTCAACATCATGGGAAAATCAAAAGAAACAGCCAAGACCTCAGAAAAAAAATGTGAGACCTCCACAAGTCTGGTTCATCGTTGGGAGCAATTTCCTAACAATAAGAATGCAGTGATTGACAGAGTCGAAAGCCTTGGCCAGGTTGGTGAAGACGGCTGCACAGTACTGTCTTTTATCGATGGCGGTTATGATATCGTTTAGGACCTTGAGCGTGGCTGAGGTGCACCCACGACCAGCTCGGAAACCAGATTGCATAGCGGAGATGGTACGGTGGGATTCGAAATGGTCGGTGATCTGTTTGTTCACCGACCATTTGTTATAGGTTTATAACAGTTTGGGTCTAGAGTGTCTCCCCCTTTGAAGAGGGGGATGACCGCGGCATATTTCCAATCTCTAGGGATCTCAGACGATACAAAAGAGAGGTTGAACAGGCTGGTAATAGGGGTTGCAACAATTGCGTCTGATAATTTTAGAAAGAAAGGGTCCAGATAGTCTAGCCCAGCAGATTTGTAGGGGTCCAGATTTTGCAGCTCTTTCAGAACATCAGCTGTCTGGATTTGGTTGAAGGGGAAGCGGAGGGGGCTTGGGCAAGTAGCTGCGGGGGTGTGCAGAGCTGTTGGCCAGGGTAGGGGTAGCCAGGTGGAAAGCATGGCCAGACGTAGCAAAATGCTTATTGTAATTCTCGATTATCGTAGATTTATCGGTGGTGACAATGTCCCAGAACTTTTTGGAATTAGTGCTACAGGATGCAAATTTCTGTTTGCATTTCTAACTGACTGTGTATATTGGTTCCTGACTTCTCTGAAAAGTTGCATATCGCGGGGGCTATTCGATGCTAATGCAGTGCGCCACAGGATGTTTTTGTGCTGGTCAAGTTCAGTCAAGTCTGGAGTGAACCAAGAGCTATATCTGTTCTTAGTTCTACATTTTTTGAATGGGGCATGCTTATTTAGGATGGTGAGGAAAGCACTTTTAAAGAACAACCAGGCATCCTCTACTGACGGGATGAGGTCAATATCCTTCCAGGATACCCGGGCCAGATCGATTAGAAAGGCCTGCTCACTGAAGTGTTTTAGGGAGCGTTTGACAGTGATAAGGGGTGGTCGTTTGACCGCGGACCCATTACAGACGCAGGCAATGAGGCAGTGATCGCTGAGATCCTGGTTGAAGACAGCAGAGGTGTATTTGGAGGGCAAGTTAGTCAGAATGATATCTATGAGGGTGCCCATGTTTACGGATTTAGGGTTGTACCTGGTAGGTTCCTTGATAATTTGTGTGAGATTGAGGGCATCTAGCTTGGATTGTAGGACGGCAGGGGTGTTTAGCATATCCCAGTTTAGGTCACCTAACAGTACGAACTCTGAAGGGGCAATCAATTCACATGTGGTGGGCACAGCTGGGGGCTAAGGGGGGTCTGTAACAAGCGGCAACAGTGAGAGACTTATTTCTGGAAAGATGGATTTTTAGAAGTAGAGCTCAAACTATTTGGGCACAGACCTGGATAGTATGACATAACTCTGCAGGTTATCTCTGCAGTAGATTGTAACTCTGCCTTTCCTTCTTGTCGGGAAATGTGGTAGTTGGGGATGACATTTTCAGAATTTTTGGTGGCCTTCCTAAGCCAGGATTCAGACATGGCTAGGACATCAGGGTTGGCGGAGTGTGCTAAAGCAGTGAATAAATCAAACTTAGGGAGGAGGCTTCTGATGTTAACATGCATGAAACCAAGGCTTTTACGGTTACAGAAGTCAACAAATGACAATGCCTGGGGAATTGGTGTAGTACTGGGGGCTACAGGACCTGGGTTTACCTCTACATCACCAGAGGGGTACAGAGAATAAAAGGAGCCGATTTCTGTGTGTGGTAGAATAGATTGAGGGCATAATGTACAGATAGTGATGTGGGTTCAGTGGAGGTAAACCTAGGCGTTGGGTAATGATGAGAGAGGTTGCATCTCTGGAGACACCAGTTAAGCCAGGTGAGGTCTCTCCGCGTGTGGGCGGTGGGACAAAGGAGCTATCTGAGGCATGTTGATCAGGACTGGGGGCTCTACAGTGGAATAGAACAATAAGAACTAACCTAAACAGCAACAGACAAGACAGATTGAAATAAGGGAGAGGAATAAAACAAACACAGGTGTTAATCAAGAGAGCTAAGACAACAACAGGTAATGGTGATGAATGGACAGAGAGGGTCAGTTAGAGAAGATGTTGTGCTACACACAGGACCTGAGATAGAGGCTGAGGCTTAACAGAAAAACAGAATGAGTGAAATGTGAAATCATTACTTACAAGCCCTAATAAGTATTATGTAAATAATAGATAAGTAAATAAATAAAAAACTGTACATTTACAGTTTAAAAAGTATATATACACAGGTGGTATACAGGTGTGCCGGTACAGAGTCAATGTGCGGGGGCACCGGTTAGTCGGGTAATATGTACATGTAGGTATAGTTAAAGTGACTATGTATAGATGATAAACAGAGAGTAGCAGCAGGTAATATGTACATGTAGGTATAGTTAAAGTGACTATGTATAGATGATAAACAGAGAGTAGCAGCAGGTAATATGTACATGTAGGTTTAGTTAAAGTGACTATGTATAGATGATAAACAGAGAGTAGCAGCAGGTAATATGTACATGTAGGTATAGTTAAAGTGACTATGTATAGATGATAAACAGAGAGTAGCAGCAGGTAATATGTACATGTAGGTATAGTTAAAGTGACTATGTATAGATGATAAACAGAGAGTAGCAGCAGGTAATATGTACATGTAGGTATAGTTAAAGTGACTATGTATAGATGATAAACAGAGAGTAGCAGCAGGTAATATGTACATGTAGGTATAGTTAAAGTGACTATGTATAGATAATAAACAGAGAGTAGCAGCAGGTAATATGTACATGTAGGTATAGTTAAAGTGAATATGTATAGATGATAAACAGAGAGTAGCAGCAGGTAATATGTAGGTATAGTTAAAGTGACTATGTATAGATGATAAACAGAGAGTAGCAGCAGGTAATATGTACATGTAGGTATAGTTAAAGTGACTATGTATAGATGATAAACAGAGAGTAGCAGCAGGTAATATGTACATGTAGGTATAGTTAAAGTGACTATGTATAGATGATAAACAGAGAGTAGCAGCAGGTAATATGTAGGTATAGTTAAAGTGACTATGTATAGACGATAAACAGAGAGTAGCAGCAGGTAATATGTACATGTAGGTATAGTTAAAGTGACTATGTATAGATGATAAACAGAGAGTAGCAGCAGGTAATATGTACATGTAGGTATAGTTAAAGTGACTATGTATAGATGATAAACAGAGAGTAGCAGCAGGTAATATGTACATGTAGGTATAGTTAAAGTGACTATGTATAGATGATAAACAGAGAGTAGCAGCAGGTAATATGTACATGTAGGTATAGTTAAAGTGACTATGTATAGATGATAAACAGAGAGTAGCAGCAGGTAATATGTACATGTAGGTATAGTTAAAGTGACTATGTATAGATGATAAACAGAGAGTAGCAGCAGGTAATATGTACATGTAGGTATAGTTAAAGTGACTATGTATAGATGATAAACAGAGAGTAGCAGCAGGTAATATGTACATGTAGGTATAGTTAAAGTGACTATGTATAGATAATAAACAGAGAGTAGCAGCAGGTAATATGTACATGTAGGTATAGTTAAAGTGACTATGTATAGATGATAAACAGAGAGTAGCAGCAGGTAATATGTACATGTAGGTATAGTTAAAGTGACTATGTATAGATGATAAACAGAGAGTAGCAGCAGGTAATATGTACATGTAGGTATAGTTAAAGTGACTATGTATAGACGATAAACAGAGAGTAGCAGCAGGTAATATGTACGTGTAGGTATAGTTAAAGTGACTACGTATAGACGATAAACAGAGAGTAGCAGCAGGTAATATGTACATGTAGGTATAGTTATAGTGACTATACATAGATAATAAACAGAGAGTAGCAGCAGGTAATATGTACATGTAGGTATAGTTAAAGTGACTATGTATAGATGATAAACAGAGAGTAGCAGCAGGTAATATGTACGTGTAGGTATAGTTAAAGTGACTATGTATAGATGATAAACAGAGAGTAGCAGCAGGTAATATGTACATGTAGGTATAGTTAAAGTGACTATGTATAGATGATAAACAGAGAGTAGCAGCAGGTAATATATACATGTAGGTATAGTTAAAGTGACTATGTATAGACGATAAACAGAGAGTAGCAGCAGGTAATATGTACATGTAGGTATAGTTAAAGTGACTATGTATAGATGATAAACAGAGAGTAGCAGCAGGTAATATGTACATGTAGGTATAGTTAAAGTGACTATGTATAGATGATAAACAGAGAGTAGCAGCAGGTAATATGTACATGTAGGTATAGTTAAAGTGACTATGTATAGATGATAAACAGAGAGTAGCAGCAGGTAATATGTACATGTAGGTATAGTTAAAGTGACTATGTATAGATGATAAACAGAGAGTAGCAGCAGGTAATATGTACATGTAGGTATAGTTAAAGTGACTATGTATAGATGATAAACAGAGAGTAGCAGCAGGTAATATGTACATGTTGTCACGATGCTGAGTAGTGAAGGGACGGTAAACGGAGCGCTCGTGGAGTGTCATCCTTTTATTTTATGAGATAGATCCACAAAGCATAAAATAACAAAGGAGAGTCTGAATACACTTATAAACATAAAGCAAAGTGACTTACGGTCTAGCGCAACATGCAGACACGAACAATGATCCACATGCAGGTGGATGGGAGAGAAGGCTAAATACCATTCCCAATCAGAGACAACGCTAGACAGCTGTCTCTGATTGGGGATCATTCACCTTCCCTCCCTGATGTAAGGACTGGGTTGTGGCTTCCCCTGAATGGACATAAAGGTTACCACAATCCAGCCCTTACACATGTAGGTATAGTTAAAGTGACTATGTATAGATGATAAACAGAGAGTAGCAGCAGGTAATATGTACATGTAGGTATAGTTAAAGTGACTATGTATAGATGATAAACAGAGAGTAGCAGCAGGTAATATGTACGTGTAGGTATAGTTAAAGTGACTATGTATAGATGATAAACAGAGAGTAGCAGCAGGTAATATGTACATGTAGGTATAGTTAAAGTGACTATGTATAGATGATAAACAGAGAGTAGCAGCAGGTAATATGTACATGTAGGTATAGTTAAAGTGACTATGTATAGATGATAAACAGAGAGTAGCAGCAGGTAATATGTACATGTAGGTATAGTTAAAGTGACTATGTATAGATAATAAACAGAGAGTAGCAGCAGGTAATATGTACGTGTAGGTATAGTTAAAGTGACTATGTATAGATGATAAACAGAGAGTAGAAGCAGGTAATATGTACGTGTAGGTATAGTTAAAGTGACTATGTATAGATGATAAACAGAGAGTAGCAGCAGGTAATATGTACGTGTAGGTATAGTTAAAGTGACTATGTATAGATGATAAACAGAGAGTAGCAGCAGGTAATATGTACATGTAGGTATAGTTAAAGTGACTATGTATAGATGATAAACAGAGAGTAGCAGCAGGTAATATGTACATGTAGGTATAGTTAAAGTGACTATGTATAGATGATAAACAGAGAGTAGCAGCAGGTAATATGTACATGTAGGTATAGTTAAAGTGACTATGTATAGATGATAAACAGAGAGTAGCAGCAGGTAATATGTACATGTAGGTATAGTTAAAGTGACTATGTATAGATGATAAACAGAGAGTAGCAGCAGGTAATATGTACATGTAGGTATAGTTAAAGTGACTATGTATAGATGATAAACAGAGAGTAGCAGCAGGTAATATGTACATGTAGGTATAGTTAAAGTGACTATGTATAGATGATAAACAGAGAGTAGCAGCAGGTAATATGTACATGTAGGTATAGTTAAAGTGACTATGTATAGATGATAAACAGAGAGTAGCAGCAGGTAATATGTAGGTATAGTTAAAGTGACTATGTATAGATGATAAACAGAGAGTAGCAGCAGGTAATATGTACATGTAGGTATAGTTAAAGTGACTATGTATAGATGATAAACAGAGAGTAGCAGCAGGTAATATGTACATGTAGGTATAGTTAAAGTGACTATGTATAGATGATAAACAGAGAGTAGCAGCAGGTAATATGTACATGTAGGTATAGTTAAAGTGACTATGTATAGATGATAAACAGAGAGTAGCAGCAGGTAATATGTAGGTATAGTTAAAGTGACTATGTATAGATGATAAACAGAGAGTAGCAGCAGGTAATATGTACATGTAGGTATAGTTAAAGTGACTATGTATAGATGATAAACAGAGAGTAGCAGCAGGTAATATGTACATGTAGGTATAGTTAAAGTGACTATGTATAGATGATAAACAGAGAGTAGCAGCAGGTAATATGTACATGTAGGTATAGTTAAAGTGACTATGTATAGATGATAAACAGAGAGTAGCAGCAGGTAATATGTACATGTAGGTATAGTTAAAGTGACTATGTATAGATGATAAACAGAGAGTAGCAGCAGGTAATATGTACATGTAGGTATAGTTAAAGTGACTATGTATAGATGATAAACAGAGAGTAGCAGCAGGTAATATGTACATGTAGGTATAGTTAAAGTGACTATGTATAGATGATAAACAGAGAGTAGCAGCAGGTAATATGTAGGTATAGTTAAAGTGACTATGTATAGATGATAAACAGAGAGTAGCAGCAGGTAATATGTACATGTTGTCACGATGCTGAGTAGTGAAGGGACGGTAAACGGAGCGCTCGTGGAGTGTCATCCTTTTATTTTATGAGATAGATCCACAAAGCATAAAATAACAAAGGAGAGTCTGAATACACTTATAAACATAAAGCAAAGTGACTTACGGTCTAGCTCAACATGCAGACACGAACAATGATCCACATGCAGGTGGATGGGAGAGAAGGCTAAATACCATTCCCAATCAGAGACAACGCTAGACAGCTGTCTCTGATTGGGGATCATTCACCTTCCCTCCCTGATGTAAGGACTGGGTTGTGGCTTCCCCTGAATGGACATAAAGGTTACCACAATCCAGCCCTTACACATGTAGGTATAGTTAAAGTGACTATGTATAGATGATAAACAGAGAGTAGCAGCAGGTAATATGTACATGTAGGTATAGTTAAAGTGACTATGTATAGATGATAAACAGAGAGTAGCAGCAGGTAATATGTACATGTAGGTATAGTTAAAGTGACTATGTATAGATGATAAACAGAGAGTAGCAGCAGGTAATATGTATAGATATATGTATAGATAATAAACAGAGAGTAGCAGCAGGTAATATGTACATGTAGGTATAGTTAAAGTGACTATGTATAGATGATAAACAGAGAGTAGCAGCAGGTAATATGTACATGTAGGTATAGTTAAAGTGACTATGTATAGAGGATAAACAGAGAGTAGCAGCAGGTAATATGTACATGTAGGTATAGTTAAAGTGACTATGTATAGACGATAAACAGAGAGTAGCAGCAGGTAATATGTACATGTAGGTATAGTTAAAGTGACTATGTATAGACGATAAACAGAGAGTAGCAGCAGGTAATATGTACGTGTAGGTATAGTTAAAGTGACTATGTATAGATGATAAACAGAGAGTAGCAGGTAATATGTACGTGTAGGTATAGTTAAAGTGACTATGTATAGATGATAAACAGAGAGTAGCAGGTAATATGTACATGTAGGTATAGTTAAAGTGACTATGTATAGATAATAAACAGAGAGTAGCAGCAGGTAATATGTACATGTAGGTATAGTTAAAGTGACTATGTATAGATAATAAACAGAGAGTAGCAGCAGGTAATATGTACATGTAGGTATAGTTAAAGTGACTATGTATAGATGATAAACAGAGAGTAGCAGCAGGTAATATGTACGTGTAGGTATAGTTAAAGTGACTATGTATAGATGATAAACAGAGAGTAGAAGCAGGTAATATGTACGTGTAGGTATAGTTAAAGTGACTATGTATAGATGATAAACAGAGAGTAGCAGCAGGTAATATGTACGTGTAGGTATAGTTAAAGTGACTATGTATAGATGATAAACAGAGAGTAGCAGCAGGTAATATGTACATGTAGGTATAGTTAAAGTGACTATGTATAGATGATAAACAGAGAGTAGCAGCAGGTAATATGTACGTGTAGGTATAGTTAAAGTGACTATGTATAGATGATAAACAGAGAGTAGAAGCAGGTAATATGTACGTGTAGGTATAGTTAAAGTGACTATGTATAGATGATAAACAGAGAGTAGCAGCAGGTAATATGTACGTGTAGGTATAGTTAAAGTGACTATGTATAGATGATAAACAGAGAGTAGCAGCAGGTAATATGTACATGTAGGTATAGTTAAAGTGACTATGTATAGATGATAAACAGAGAGTAGCAGCAGGTAATATGTACATGTAGGTATAGTTAAAGTGACTATGTATAGATGATAAACAGAGAGTAGCAGCAGGTAATATGTACATGTAGGTATAGTTAAAGTGACTATGTATAGATGATAAACAGAGAGTAGCAGCAGGTAATATGTACATGTAGGTATAGTTAAAGTGACTATGTATAGATGATAAACAGAGAGTAGCAGCAGGTAATATGTACATGTAGGTATAGTTAAAGTGACTATGTATAGATGATAAACAGAGAGTTGTGTTTTACATAGCCATTAGAGTCAATGAGGATCACCATCTGTGGCTGTAGTGTCCTCAGTGGATGTGTGGGCGTTGTCAGGAGGGCTATCAGGGTGGCTGACAGGAGGGGTGTCAGGAGGGCTATCAGGGTGGCTGACAGGAGGGGTGTCAGGAGGGCTATCAGGGTGGCTGACAGGAGGGGTGTCAGGAGGGCTATCAGGGTGGTTGACAGGAGGGGTGTCAGGAGGGCTATCAGGGTGGCTGACAGGAGGGGTGTCAGGAGAGCTATCAGGGTGGCTGACAGGAGGGGTGTCAGGAGGGCTATCAGGGTGGCTAACAGGAGGGGTGTCAGGAGGGGGTGAGGTCCCCTGGGCTTTTTATTTTTTATTTATATTTTTATTTCACCTTTATTTAACCAGGTAGGTCAGTTGAGAACAAGTTCTCATTTGCAACTGCGACCTGTCCAAGACAAAGCAAAGCAGTGCGACAAAAACAACACAGAGTTACACAGTAAACAAACAGTCAAAAACACAATAGAAAATCTATATACAGATTGCAAAATGTAGTGCAAAAATGTAGTAAGGTTAGGAGGTAGGACAATAAATAGACCATAGTGGTGATATAAATTACAGATTAGCATTAACACAGGGATGATGGATGTGCAAATTATGATGTGCAAATAGAGATACTGGAGTGCAAGATTAGGGGTTGGGGTTCTGTCCCGCTGTGATGTCGAGGCTATGGTCAGAGTCTAGGGTGTAATGTTCTGCTGTGGTGTGGAGACTTTGTTCAGGATCTGAGGTGGGCCAGCTCTCTAACTGGTTGTTCTCTGTCACCCGTCATCGTTCTCATCTTCTCCTCCAGCAGTCTGATCCTCTCCTCTAGCGCTCCGTTCTTCTCCTGCTCTTTCTCCTGTTGATGTTGTCTCACTACAGTCCAGAGTGCAGATATGTCTCTCTCCACCTCCAGCTCTCCAGGTCTAGTTAAGGGGGTGTTGTCTCACTACAGTTCAGAGTGTTGATATGTCTCTCTCCACCTCCAGCTCTCCAGGTCTAGTTAAGGGGGTGTTGTCTCACTACAGTCCAGAGTGCAGACATGTCTCTCTCCACCTCCAGCTCTCCAGGTCTAGTTAAGGGGGTGTTGTCTCACTACAGTCCAGAGTGTTGATATGTCTCTCTCCACCTCCAGCTCTCCAGGTCTAGTTAAGGGGGTGTTGTCTCACTACAGTCCAGAGTGCAGATATGTCTCTCTCCACCTCCAGCTCTCCAGGTCTAGTTAAGGGGGTGTTGTCTCACTACAGTCCAGAGTGCAGATATGTCTCTCTCCACCTCCAGCTCTCCAGGTCTAGTTAAGGGGGTGTTGTCTCACTACAGTCCAGAGTGTTGATATGTCTCTCTCCACCTCCAGCTCTCCAGGTCTAGTTAAGGGGGTGTTGTCTCACTACAGTCCAGAGTGCAGACATGTCTCTCTCCACCTCCAGCTCTCCAGGTCTAGTTAAGGGGGTGTTGTTGTGCTGGACTGTTGTCTGTGTCTGTGCTGACTGGAGTATGTTCACCTGCTGTTCCAGCTCCACCTGCCTTACCTCTAGCTGGGTGAATGTATCCTTCATTTCAATGAGGGAGTAGTACTCTGTGCTGGGAGGTTGGCTTTCTGCCATTGGTTGCTTGTCTGTGGGGTTATATAATGAAGAGGTCTGGTCTGACCCGCTCGGGGTGGAGGTATCTTTCTAGAGTGAGGGCTTCTCCTGCTATTTCTTTGATTAGGTGAAAGTCCAGATGAAACTGTTTGGGGTTTCCCTGTACCAATAATGTTCCAGACTTATAGAGATTTATATTAGCTGACTCAGAGTCCTCGTTGTCTAATATCCTGAGTTTCCAGCCATCTGTAACACCCCCTCTCTTAACAGAGAGGCAGTGTGCTAATATAGCCCTGTGCCATGCCAGGGGATGGTCTGTGTGGAAGATAAGGTTGCTTATGTTCCCATTTTTATAATAGTCAGCAAAAAGTATCTTGATTTTCCAAAAGGAGCTTAATTTTGTACTTATTTCAAGTCTTATCATTCGTTACATCCAGAGGGTTCTGTATTTGAATGACCTCTGAACAGCGGGAGGGGGCTTCTAATGACTCTCCCTTTGGTTGGGGTAGACTGTTCCACTCTCCTGCCATTGTGGGGCTCAAGGGCTTTGACACCTCTCCTTCACACGTCAGTGTTAATTAAAGTTGTATCTCTTTGTTCTAGCAAGCTTGGTAGCCTTTAGCATTCCGTCCTTAATAAGTAAAATATATAATTGTAATGCATTTTCCTTCTTGGCTTTTGAAAGAAAAAAATATCTTCAGACTGAACATTCCTCACTCAGTTCCAGGTTGGATGGTGTTTTCAGGTCTCTGTTTGTTTGCCAGAGCATTTGCTGTATGGTTTATGAATAATAATTCTTGGTGGTATGAAGACTTCCACGTAATTCAGTCCAACATCAGGTTGTAGGTTTGGAGTTTTGATCTGGAGTGAAGGTTATGTTGTGGAGGGTAACATCCTGTATGTTGTGGAGGGTAACATCCTGTAGTTGTGGAGGGTAGGATCCTGTATGTTGTGGAGGGTAACATCCTGTATGTTGTGGAGGGTAGCATCCTGTATGTTGTGGAGGGTAACATCCTGTATGTTGTGGAGGGTAACATCCTGTATGTTATGGAGGGTAACATCCTGTATGTTATGGAGGGTAACATCCTGTATGTTGTGGAGGGTAGCATCCTGTAGTTGTGGAGGGTAGGATCCTGTATGTTGTGGAGGGTAACATCCTGTATGTTGTGGAGGGTAACATCCTGTATGTTGTGGAGGGTAACATCCTGTAGTTGTGGAGGGTAGGATCCTGTATGTTGTGGAGGGTAACATCCTGTATGTTGTGGAGGGTAGCATCCTGTATGTTGTGGAGGGTAACATCCTGTATGTTGTGGAGGGTAACATCCTGTATGTTATGGAGGGTAACATCCTGTATGTTATGGAGGGTAACATCCTGTATGTTGTGGAGGGTAACATCCTGTATGTTGTGGAGGGTAACATCCTGTATGTTGTGGAGGGTAACATCCTGTATGTTGTGGAGGGTAACATCCTGTATGTTATGGAGGGTAACATCCTGTATGTTGTGGAGGGTAACATCCTGTATGTTATGGAGGGTAACATCCTGTATGTTGTGGAGGGTAACATCCTGTATGTTGTGGAGGGTAACATCCTGTATGTTGTGGAGGGTAACATCCTGTATGTTGTGGAGGGTAACATCCTGTATGTTATGGAGGGTAACATCCTGTATGTTGTGGAGGGTAACATCCTGTATGTTGTGGAGGGTAACATCCTGTATGTTGTGGAGGGTAACATCCTGTATGTTGTGGAGGGTAACATCCTGTATGTTATGGAGGGTAACATCCTGTATGTTATGGAGGGTAGCATCCTGTATGTTATGGAGGGTAACATCCTCATCTCTCTCTCTCTCTCTCACACTCATGTCTCTCTCTCTCTCTCTTACACTCATGTCTCTCTCTCTCTCTCTCTCTTACACTCATCTCTCTCTCTCTCACACACTCATGTCTCTCTCTCTCTCTCTCTTACACTCATGTCTCTCTCTCTCTCTCTCTCTCTTACACTCATCTCTCTCTCTCTCTCTCTCTCTCACACTCATGTCTCTCTCTCTCTCTCTCTCTCTTACACTCATGTCTCTCTCTCTCTCTCTCTCTTACACTCATCTCTCTCTCTCTCTCTCTCTCTTACACTCATGTCTCTCTCTCTCTCTCTCTTACACTCATCTCTCTCTCTCTCTCTCTCTTACACTCATGTCTCTCTCTCTCTCTCAAATTCAAATTCCTTTATTGGCATGAAAAACATTGTGTCATTATTTCCAAAGCAACAATATATACACTATACATTGTAATAAAATAATAAAGAATAACAGATAATAATATAAAATAACAACCATAAAATGGTAACAATACAACCAATACACCACTACTATTTATAATGATATTCACCCAAACAATAGTAATAACAATAACACCACTAATAATAGTAGTAATAACAATACCACTAATAATAAGTGAGTTACTGCTTACTATGCAGATGTTATTATTCAGTGTCTCAGGCTATGGCAGGCTAATACATATTTGGTTGCTCCTTCGCCATTGATTTTTAGTTTTTCCTTTGGGTGAAATGGTGAAATGAAATGCTGCACCGCATTGTCTCTAATTAGGGATCCCATATATGTTGAGTCTGTCCTTCACTCGGGTGTGGGTCGTTGTCGTATTATGTCGCAGTCACAGTGAAGTAAGTGTGCCTGTTTTTACGTCCGTTCATTTCGTGTGTTTTTGTGAACTACTATCCCTGCGCTGCGTCTTGGTCTGTCTCTGCACCCACTCGTGACAGAACGACCCACCACTACGAGACCAAGCAGCGTAACTGGGGAGAGACGGAGAGAGAGGAGGTGCAGCGTTACGCGCGACGCGCGAGACGGGGAAACGCCCGCAAACAACCCCAAGGTAATTTTGGGGGGGGGCTATGGGGGTGGTCTGGCTATAGGCAGGAGGTGCCAATACCACCCCCCATGTGGAGCATGGAGAGGCCGAGGTACCAATGGGGGGCTCAGAGCAAGGAGCAGGAGGATTATTTAGAGGAGTATTATGGAGGAGTTCTGGAGGAATTGAGTGAGATAGAGATAGAGGTCGAGAGGGAGATGGCGGAGTGGTCCAATCCGGGTCCGGTCGTCTACTCCACTCCCGTGCCGGAGCAGTCCGCTCCACCGGTGCCCAGTCCGGGTCCGGTCGTCTACTCCACTCCCGTGCCGGAGCAGTCCGCTCCACCGGTGAAAAGTCCGGGTCCGGTCGTCTACTCCACCCCCATGCCAGAGCAGTCCGCTCCACCGGTGCCCTGTCTGGGTCCAAACCTCTACTCTACTCCCCGCATCCGACCTCCCATGAGTGTGCCCAGCCACGGCTTTCCAGTGCCGGCTCCACGCACCCGACCTCCGGTCCGCCTTCCCAGTCCGGTACCTCCCATGCCAGAGCAGTCCGCTTCACCGATGTCCAGTCCGGGTCCGGACCTCTGCTCTACTCCCCGCACCCGACCTCCGGTGCGTGCGCCCAGCCAGGTGCTTCCAGTGCCGGCTCCACGCATCCGACCTCCGGTGCGCCTCCCCAGTCCGGTACGACCCGTGCCGGCTCCCCGCACCCGACCTCCAGTGCGTGCGCCTAGCCAGGTGCTTCCTGTGCCAGCTCCACGCACCCGACATCCGGTGCGCCTCCCCAGTCCGGTACGTCCTGTGCCGGCCATCCGCAGCCCGGAACCTCCAGCGAAGGTCTGCAGCACGCAGCCTCCAGCGGAAGTCAGCCGCCCTGAACCTCCAGCGAAGGTCAGCCGCCCTGAACCTCCAGCGAAGGTCAGCAACCCTGAACCTCCAGCGAAGGTCAGCAACCCTGAACCTCCAGCGAAGGTCAGCCGCCCTGAACCTCCAGCGAAGGTCAGCCGCCCTGAACCTCCAGCGAAGGTCAGCCGCCCTGAACCTCCAGCGAAGGTCAGCCGCCCTGAACCTCCAGCGAAGGTCAGCCGCCCTGAACCTCCAGCGAAGGTCCGCCGCCCGGAACCTCCACCGGTACCCATTCCGGGTTCAGCCGTCTGCTCCGCCCCAGTGCCAGAGCATTTCGCTCCACCGGTGCCCATTCCGGGTCCAGCCGTCTGCTCCGCCTCAGTGCCAGAGCAGTCCGCTCCACCGGTACCCAATCCGTGTCCAGCCGTCTGCTCAGCTCCAGTGCCAGAGCAGTCCGCTCCACCGGTACCCATTCCGGGTCCAGCCGTCTGCTCCGCCCCAGTGCCAGAGCAGTCCGCTCCACCGGTACCCATTCCGGGTTCAGCCGTCTGCTCCGCTCCAAAGTCAGAGCAGTCCGCTCCACTGGTACCCATTCCGGGTTCAGCCGTCTGCTCCGCTCCAGTGCCAGAATATTCCGCTCCACCGGTACCCATTCCGGGTCCAGCCGTCTGCTCCGCCTCAGTGCCAGAGCAGTCCGCTCCACCGGTACCCAGTCCGGGTCCAGCCGTCTGCTCCGCTCCAGTGCCAGAGCAGTCCGCTCCACCGGTACCCATTCCGGGTCCAGCCGTCTGCTCCGCTCCAGAGTCAGAGCAGAGCCATTTACCCCACCGGTGCCCAGTCCGGGCCCGGTTGTTTTCCCCGCTCCATGGCCGGAGCTGTTTACCCCACCGGTGCCCACTCCGGGCCCGGTTAATAGTCCCGCTCCATGGCCGGAGCCGTTTTCCCCACCGGTACCCAGCCCGGGCCCGGTTATAAAAAAGGGGCATGGGAGAAAACTGTCCACTTCGCCGGAGCCAGAGCCGCCCCCAATGGACTAGTCTTCCCTCCCATTAACCCCCCCTTGTTTTGTGTGGGGTTTATTTGCGGCCAGAGTCTGACAGTGTCGTTCTTTTCTGTTTCTGTGTGGGGTTTGGGTTGGATTCCTAATTAGAGGCAGCTGCACCGCATTGTCTCTAATTAGGGATCCCATATATGTTGAGTCTGTCCTTCACTCGGGTGTGGGTCGTTGTCGTATTATGTTGCAGTCACGGTGAAGTAAGTGTGCCTGTTTTTACGTCCGTTCATTTCGTGTGTTTTTGTGAACGTGACGTTTAGTCGATTCTTGTTTTTTGTGGTATAGTTCGTTCATTTGCAAGTTTATTATACATAGTATTAATAAAGAAATGTCGAACTACTATCCCTGCGCTGCGTCTTGTTCTGTCTCTGCACCCACTCGTGACAGTATGTTTCTACTGTTCCAGAGTTTCACAGTATTCATAGTGTATCTCTGGGTTGTTTTAGTCAGTGTATGTTTCTACTGTTTCAGAGTTTCACAGTATTCATAGTGTATCTCTGGGTTGTTTTAGTCAGTGTATGTTTCTACTGTTCCAGAGTTTCACAGTATTCATAGTGTATCTCTGGGTTGTTTTAGTCAGTGTATGTTTCTACTGTTTCAGAGTTTCACAGTATTCATAGTGTATCTCTGGGTTGTTTTAGTCAGTGTATGTTTCTACTGTTCCAGAGTTTCACAGTATTCATAGTGTATCTCTGGGTTGTTTTAGTCAGTGTATGTTTCTACTGTTCCAGAGTTTCACAGTATTCATAGTGCAGCTCTGGGTTGTTTTAGTCAGTGTATGTTTCTACTGTTTCAGAGTTTCACAGTATTCATAGTGTATCTCTGGGTTGTTTTGCTGCTTATGTTTTTCATTTGACGTTTGTCTTCTGTGTTTTCTAATTGTTTTACATTCGTTATCAAACCATTTTTCAGAAATATTTAGTTTTTTGTTTCTGATGTTGCATTTCTTTGGTTTTCTCACATGTGCTTTTGATGCTGTTTGGATGTAGTTGATGTTTTGAGGAGCAGAACTGAGTTCATCATTTCATTACAGTTCAATGTTCCAATGAATTTCTCTGCACTGTTTGGAGCCCATGTGTACGATTGGTTAATGTTGTAGAGATTATTGGGTTGTTTTTTTGAATGAGTATTGCTGGATACGTTGATCAGCTTCTGAGATTAGTTCAGCTTCTACTTTTAGGGCAGCAAACACATTTTCAAAAGCCTGGAGGCTGGAATCATTGCCTTGTATCAATACAGTTCCATTATTGTATAAGTTCACTGTTTGATATGTGTTGCTCTGGTCAGCTTCTTCAGAAATGCTGATCTGAAAGCCTTGGCTGATGCCTCTCTTTTTTGAGAAAGGGAAATGGTTGCAAATAACCCTTTTCCATATGTGCCCTCGTTTGGTATTAAATATTACATTTGCCGTTGTTTTGCAACTGGTAAGATCTGCAAACAGGCATTCATGGTTCTGTCCCATCATCAAACCTTTGAAACCTTTCTTAGCTTTCTCTGTCTGGATGTCTGAAGGGTAAACTATTTCCATAGCAATGCTGGTGATGTTGGCTACAATGGTGCAATAGTATCCTACCTTTTCCAAAACAGTGTTGTTTCTTGTATTCTTGTCTCTAGTGTCTTTAGAGACTGTTTTACTTTGATGTCCTTTGTCTTCTGTCCTTCTTCTGTCTTTCTATTGTTCTGTTAGCTAGCTGTTGTTCTGTTAACTAGCTGTTGTTCTGTTAACTAGCTGTTGTTCTGTTAACTAGCTGTTGTTCTGTTAACTAGCTGTTGTTCTGTTAGCTAGCAGTTGTTCTGTTAGCTAGCAGTTGTTCTGTTAACTAGCTGTTGTTCTGTTAACTAGCTGTTGTTCTGTTAACTAGCTGTTGTTCTGTTAGCTAGCTGTTGTTCTGTTAACTAGCTGTTGTTCTGTTAGCTAGCTGTTGTTCTGTTAACTAGCTGTTCTGTTAGCTAGCTGTTGTTCTGTTAGCTAGCTGTTGTTCTGTTAGCTAGCTGTTCTGTTAACTAGCTGTTCTGTTAACTAGATAGCTTCTTTTAGGAGATTGCCTAGCAACTGCTTAGCAACTGGTAAACAATCCAACTAGTTAAGATAACGGCACGATTTTCCACAAGCCTATCTTCATTTGTTGCTTGTTTTGTCTCACAATCAGTCTTGCAGTTTCTTTTAGTTTTTTCCAATGTACTTCACTCTAAAAACCATGTACATCTCAATGTCTGTAGAAGCTACTTTTTTTCAGCAGCAGCTGCTCAATTTGGAACTCTCTCTCTCTCTCTCTCTCTCCCCCTCTTTCTCGCTCTCTCTCTCGCTCTCTCTCTCTCTCTTTCTCTCCCCCTCTTTCTCTCCCCCTCTTTCTCGCTCTCTCTCTCTCGCTCTCTCTCTCGCTCTCTCTCTCTGTCTCTCTCTCTGTCTCTCTCTCTGTCTCTCTCTCTGTCTCTCTGTCTCTCTTTCTGTCTCTCTCTCTCTCTCTGTCTCTCTCTCTGTCTCTCTCTCCCTCTCTGTCTCTCCCCCTCTGTCTCTCTCTCTGTCTCTCTCTCTGTCTCTCTCCCCCTCTGTCTCGCTCTCGCTCTCTCTCTCGCTCTCTGTCTCTCTCTGTGTCTCTCTGTGTCTCTCTCTCTGTGTCTCTCTCTCTGTGTCTCTCTCTCTCTCTGTGTCTCTCTCTCTCTCTCGCTTACACTCATGTCTCTCTCAATCCTCTCTCTCTCGCTCTCTCTCTCTCACACTCATGTCTCTCTCAATCTTCTCTTTTTCACCTTTCTTGCTCTGTCTGTCTCTCTCTCGTGGCCATAGTGCGTGTGTGTTAATGTGTATTTGTGTATGAGTGCGTGTGTGGGTGTGCGTGTGTGTGTGTCTACTCAGAGCCCCCCGGTGAGGCTTCTCTGCCCTAAAATAAATCTGGCTTGTCCTGTCAGCATGGCCTCTATCTGTTAGATGAGGGTATTTACTAGAAAGAGACCCTGTTAGATACAGTCATGGCCCAAAAATATTTGCGCCCTTGCACTTTTTTCAAATAATGCACAATTTCTTTCAGAAAACTGTTGAAAACTAAACACATGTATGTCTTCGGTCTGCAGCTGAACAAAACAAAAAAAATCGGAATAATTTACTAAATGTTAGCTAATTCCACAAAGAAATCCTAAAATGGCCGTATAATATTATTGGCACCTTCTAGAAGTAGTTAATTACCTAATCAGATTTCAAGCAGGTGATTCTCCTTTTCTTTGGAATTAAACTCACCTGTGGTGAGGTGCAGGTGCTTGCGGTAGAGAAATCACATATTCAATCAGTTTGAAGAGAAAAGGACTCATTCTCCTGTTGTGTGTCACTGTTTACCACAATGAGCATGGAGAACAGAAAATAAAAAACATAATTTTCTAAGGAGGTCAGACACAAGATTGTAGCCAAACATGGACAATCTCAAGGCTTCAAGTCCATCTCTATAGACCTTGATGTTCCTGTTTCCACGTATGTAATGTTATCAAGAAGTTTACGGCCCATGCCGCTGTAGACAACCTTGGTGAAAGATTGCAGCGAAGGATTATTAGAATGGTGGAGAAAGCACCTTGATCAACTGTCACACAGATTCAAGCTGACCTTCAGACAGAAGGTACGACAGTTTCAACTCATACCATCTATCGCCAACTCAATGAAAGGGGTTTATATGATAGGAGACCCAGGAGGACCCCACTGCTGAGAGAAAGACATAAGAAAGCCCGACTACAATATGCCAAAACACACCTGAACATGCCAAAATCCTTCTGGGAGAATGTCCTGTGGACAGATGAGACCAAATTAGAGATTTTTGGTAAAGCACACCATCTCTATGTTAACAGAAAACAAAATTAAGATTTCAAAGAAAATAACACCTTCCCTACAGACAAATATGGAAGAGATTCAGTGATGTTTTGGAGTTTCTTTGCTGACTCTGGCACCGGGTGCCTTGAACGTGTTCATGGCATCATGAAATCAAGAGAATAGCAAGGGATTTGGGAGCACAATGTCGGACTCAGTGTCAGAAAGCTGGGTCTCCGTCGAAGGTCATGGATCTTCCAGCAGGAAAATGATCCCAAACACACTTCAAAAAGCACCCAGGAATGGTTCAACACAAAACACTGCACTGTTCTGAAGTGCCCAGCAATGAGTCCAGATCTAAATCCCATTTAAAAATTGTGGAGAGATCTGAAAACAGCAGTTAGGAGAAGGGACCGTTCTAATCTGGGAGAACTAGAGCAGGTTGCTCAAGAGGGGTGGGCCAAACTGCCAGTACAGAGGAGCAGGAAGCTCATTGGTGGTTATAGGAAGTGCTTGATTGCAGTTATTTTGACCAAAGGCTGTGCTACCAAATGTTAAGTCTAGAGTGTCAATAATTTTGTCAATGGCATTTCTGTTTATTTTCTGATTTAAATGGATATATTACGTTCTGAATCAAAAACAAAGCTTTGTTCAATTTCAACTTATAGGGTGCCAATATTTTTGGCCACGACACAAACAAACACACACACATGTATAACAGTGTGAGTCTAATACCATCGAGTGTAATTGGACATTGTGAACGGGCTCTTTTCCCCGACTCCAGCTGTCCGCCCGCCATTGCCGTTTGGCCAATTAGCCTAGCCACCCCTCTGCTCTTGTTCTCCCTCTTGGATAATTAAAGTAAAGCTCCCTCACAAACGAGTAGACCGGCCACATCTATCAGAGTCTTAACACTTTACTTCCTCCATCCCTGTCAAAGCCACCTCTCCAGGCTTTCTTTATTTATTCAAAGGAGTCCCTCGTTCAAAGGAGTGTACTCTGGGATTAAAATAGAGAACAGCACCGTCCACCTTTGTGTTTAATTGGAGAGGCTCTCTATTAGTGAGAGAGCGAAAGAGCGAGAGAGCGAGTGAGAGAGAGAGGGAGAGAGTTAGTGGTCAGAGAGCTGAATTAGTAGTTGATGAGTCCTTGGTCAACTGCGGGTCAAGAGGCTGTGTGGCGTTTTGACCTTACATGGACACGTACGCGTGCGGGGGGATCGTCCTGTGGTGCCTTAATTGCAACCTGTAGGGAAGCAACCATAATTAGCATACAATCACAGCTATACACAAATATCAAGGCACTCTAACACACAAGCCTGTGTGTACACTAACATCAATGAGCGCACGCGACCACACAAACACACTCAGACATTCCGCAATAATTTGTCTGTTTTTTTCTTCCTGTTAAGATAATTAAGAATGCATTACAGTCTGATGAAAGTGTTGTTGTGGTTGGTGTTGTTTCCTTTTTTCTCCAAATGGAATACACTCGATCTCTGATTAGCTCGGTGGGATGGGGATTGGGGCTGCAACTTTCCACAGTAATTCAGATGTCAATCAAAAGCAATGTCTTCTGGGTAAAAATGGCGAGCCGAACTGAACAGGTGTCAAGGGGATATACAGCGGGTGAAATAAGTATTGAACACGTCACAATTTTTCTCAGTAAATATATTTCCAAAGGTGCTATTGACATGAAATCTTCACCAGATGTTGGTAACAACCAAAGTAATCCATACATACAAAGAAACCAAAACAAATAAGTTCAGAAATTAAGTTCTGTGTAATAATGTGAAATGACACAGGGAAAAAGTATTGAACACATGAAGAAAGGGAGGTGCAAAAAGGCATGGAAAACCAAGACAACAGCTGAAAACTATCAGTAATTAAAAAGCAATCCAGCCCCCTGTCAGTGCAAATTAATATCAGCTGGTTCAGTCCCAACTGATGGCCTACAAAAAGGTCTCATTGCCAAGGTGTCACACAAGACACATCTCATGATGGGTAAAAGCAAAGAGCTGTCTCAAGACATTCGCAACCTAATTGTTGCAAAACATAATGATGGCATTGGTTATAGGCGCATTTCTAAGCTTCTGAATGTTCCAGTGAGCACTGTTGGGGCCATAACACGGAAGTGGAAAGACAATCATTTCACCATAAATTTGCCTCGACCAGGTGCTCCTCGTAAGATTTCTGACAGAGGAGTGAAAAGAGAATCAGAAGAGTTGTCCAAGAGCCAAGGACCACTTGTGGAGAGCTTCAAAAAGACCTGCAATTAGCAGGTACTGTTGTCTCAAAGAAAACAGTAAGTAATGCACTCCACCGCCATGGCCTGTATGCACGCTCACCACGCAAGTGTCACGGTTTGGATTAATGGGACGGTAAGCGGAGCGCTGGTGAAGTGTCATCCTTTTTATTTTATGAGTTGGTATCACGAGGCATAAAATAACAAAGGAGAGTATAATAAAAAAATAACAAACACGACTACAGAAACTAAACACGGTGACTTACTGTGAGTTGCAGACAAACACAACAGACAATGATCCACACACAGGTGGAAATGTGTGGGTCCTAAATACTATCCCCAATCAGAGACAACGCTAGACAGCTGTCTCTGATTGGGGATGATAATCACCCTAGTTAGGGTGTGATGACTTGGTTGTGTGCCTCTCTCCTCCCCTAGGTGGGAGTAAGAGGCCTTACCACAACCAAGCCATCACAGCAAGACTCCATTGCTGAAAAAAAAGCATGTTGAAGCTTGTTTAAAGTTTACTGCACAACATTTGGAAAAGCCAGTGAAAAACTGGGAGAATATAGTGTGGTCAGATGAGAGCAAAATTGAACTGTTTGGATGTCATAATACACACCATGTTTGGAGGAGAAATGGCACTGCACATCACCCTAAAAACACCATACCAACAGTGAAGTTTGGAGGTGGGAACATCATGGTGTGGGGCTGCTTTTCAGCAAATGGTACTGGCAAACTTCACATAATTGAAGGAAGGATGAATGGGCAAATTTACCGAGACATTCTTGACAAAAATCTGCTGCCATCTACCAGGATGATGAAGATGAGACGAGGGTGGACATTTCAGCAGGACAATGATCCCAAACGCACAGCCAAGGAAACGCTCAATTGGTTTCAAATAAAGAAAATAAAGCTGCTAGAATGGCCCAGCCAATCACCTGACTTAAATCCCATTGAAAATCTATGGAAAGAACTGAATATCAAGATTCATAGAAGAGGCCCACGGAACCTTCAAGATTTGAAGACTGTTTGTGTGGAAGAATGGGCCAAAATCACACCAGAGCAATGCATGCGACTAGTTTCTCCATACAGGAGGCGTCTTGAAGCTGTCATTACCAACAAAGGCTTTTGTACAAAGTATTAAATAAATATCAGTAAGTGTGTTCAATACTTTTTCCCTGTGTCATTTCACATTATTACACATAACTTAATTTCTGAACTTATTTGTTTTGGTTTCTTTGTATGTATGGATTACTTGGGTTGTTACCAACATCTGGTGAAAATGTCATGTCAATAGCACCTTTGGAAATATATTTACTGATAAAAATGGTGACGTGTTCAATACTTATTTCACCCGCTGTAAGCCACTGCCCTCGGTTACGCCACAATATCTGGCCCAGTTTTATTTTAGGAAGTTTGTTATTTTTTCAAATGGCCTTAGAGAAAACTCTGTCACTCTTTTTAATTTATTTGTAGAAAGTGAGGATAGGGTTTTGGAAAGTGATATAAATGTTAAAAACAAAAAACAGTATTCTGAGTGTGGTAAATCACTTGGTGGTATTGGCAATGCAAGTCACAAAATCAAAGCATTCGAATATGGAAAGCAAAGGTTTTCTCTTTCCCTGTTCAGGTGGTGTTTCAGGCCATTCGGGGATCGGGCGAAGGTAACATCGCCATCGATGATGTATCAGTCACCAAAGGGAAATGCAAGCAGGAGAACTCTGTTTCCAACACAGGTATGTATGTCACAATATTACTGTGGGTTTAGGGTGAAGTTTTGCATTTCCCCCACTAATGGTTAAAGATATGGATTGGGGAAGCTGATCCTAGATCTGGACCTAGCTGAACCTTCACCCTGGAGCATTACAGTGCTGCTGGTATGTGACCATCATCAGTATCTATCTACAAGTGGGTGGTGAGTTAAAGAATGTGGAAGATTTGAAAAATCCTGTAGGAAAACTTCCATGGTTTTCATCTGAGTCTATGCCATTCAATCAGAATCTGTCTATTAATCTCACCAACTCACTGTAGACAAAGTCTATCACATTCTCACCATTACAAACCAAACACAGCATAGGAAGAAACTGTTCAGTTTCACTCAGACATTTTTGAGAGCTTGGCAAAAATAAGAGACAAAATCTATATTGGCAAATCTATACTCCATACTGTGTACTCTACGCTGTATGGTTACTTACTATAGAATGGGGAACCAGAGACAGAGAGAGGGATAGAAGGGGGGAACCAGAGAGACAGAGAGAGGGATAGATGGTGGAACCAGAGAGACAGAGAGAGGGATAGATGGTGGAACCAGAGAGACAGAGAGAGGGATAGAATGGGGAACCAGAGAGAGAGAGAGGGATAGATGGTGGAACCAGAGACAGGGATAGAAGGAGGAACCAGAAAGACAGAGAGAGGGATAGAAGGTGGAACCAGAGAGACAGAGAGAGGGATAGATGGTGGAACCAGAGAGACAGAGAGAGGGATAGATGGTGGAACCAGAGAGACAGAGAGAGGGATAGATGGTGGAACCAGAGAGACAGAGAGAGGGATAGATGGTGGAACCAGAGAGACAGAGAGAGGGATAGATGGTGGAACCAGAGAGACAGAGAGAGGGATAGATGGTGGAACCAGAGAGACAGAGAGAGGGATAGATGGTGGAACCAGAGAGACAGAGAGGGATAGATGGTGGAACCAGAGACAGGGATAGAATGGGGAACCAGAGAGAGAGAGAGGGATAGATGGTGGAACCAGAGACAGGGATAGATGGTGGAACCAGAGAGACAGAGAGAGGGATAGAAGGTGGAACCAGAGAGACAGAGAGAGTGATAGAAGGGGGAACCAGAAAGACAGAGAGAGGGATAGAAGGTGGAACCAGAGACAGGGATAGAAGGTGGAACCAGAGAGACAGAGAGAGGGATAGAAGGTGGAACCAGAGACAGGGATAGAAGGTGGAACCAGAGAGACAGAGAGAGGGATAGAAGGTGGAACCAGAGAGACAGAGAGAGGGATAGAAGGTGGAACCAGAGACAGGGATAGAAGGTGGAACCAGAGAGACAGAGAGAGGGATAGAAGGTGGAACCAGAGAGACAGAGAGAGGGATAGAAGGTGGAACCAGAGACAGGGATAGAAGGTGGAACCAGAGAGACAGAGAGAGGGATAGAAGGTGGAACCAGAGACAGGGATAGAAGGGGGAACCAGAAAGACAGAGAGAGGGATAGAAGGTGGAACCAGAGAGACAGAGAGAGGGATAGAAGGTGGAACCAGAGAGACAGAGAGAGGGATAGAAGGTGGAACCAGAGAGACAGAGAGAGGGATAGATGGTGGAACCAGAGACAGGGATAGAAGGGGGAACCAGAAAGACAGAGAGAGGGATAGAAGGTGGAACCAGAGAGACAGAGAGAGGGATAGAAGGTGGAACCAGAGACAGGGATAGAAGGGGGAACCAGAGAGCAGAGAGAGGGATAGAAGGTGGAACCAGAGAGACAGAGAGAGGGATAGAAGGAGGAACCAGAGAGACAGAGAGAGGGATAGAAGGAGGAACCAGAGAGACAGAGAGAGGGATAGAAGGAGGAACCAGAGAGACAGAGAGAGGGATAGAAGGAGGAACCAGAGAGACAGAGACAGAGATAGAAGGGGGAACCAGAGAGCAGAGAGAGGGATAGAAGGTGGAACCAGAGACAGGGATAGAAGGAGGAACCAGAGAGCAGAGACCCTTATGATGGAAACTGATGGCAGAATGATAGTGATGAGGAGAGAGATTTAGAGAGAAGGCGAGAGAGCAAGACATCAGGAAAGACAAGGTGAGGAGACAGAGTGGCCGGAAACATGTGGCTTGATAGTAGGAGAGGGCACAAGGGCACAAGGGCACAAGGGCACAAGGGCACAAGGGCACAAGGGAGAGATGCAACAAAAATGTCACCACTCAACCTTGACACATGTTGACAAGACAACACAACAGATAAACCGGAATGACATTTACTCTCACGAGTGACCAAAAATAACATTTTGAAAGCAACGCCCCTACTAAGCCACACCTCCAGTCTTCTGATCTGACCCAGTGGATCATAGTGCAATAACCGAACTAAGTGGCCCAAGTGGCTGGTTAAAAAATAACCCAATGTGTGTTCTGTTCACTATTTACCCAGCGCTGGGTTGTTTTTACCCAGGCACCAAGCGCTTGACCTTCATTGAGTTAAACTGACACTGCTATAGGATTCCTCCATGCTACCCACACCAGACTCCATACAATGGCTTCATACAGCACTGACCACAGCACTGACCACAGCACTGACCACAGCACTGACCACAGCACTGACCACAGCACTGACCACAGCACTGACCATAGCACTGACCATAGCACTGACCACAGCACTGACCACAGCACTGACCACAGCACTGACCACAGCACTGACCATAGCACTGACCATAGCACTGACCACAGCACTGACCACAGCACTGACCACAGCACTGACCACAGCACTGACCACAGCACTGACCACAGCACTGACCACAGCACTGACCATAGCACTGACCACAGCACTGACCACAGCACTGACCACAGCACTGACGATAGCACTGACCACAGCACTGACCACAGCACTGACCATAGCACTGACCATAGCACTGACCACAGCACTGACCACAGCACTGACCATAGCACTGACCATAGCACTGACCACAGCACTGACCACAGCACTGACCACAGCACTGACCATAGCACTGACCATAGCACTGACCATAATTGAAAGAGCTCTTCATTGCCAATGTATAGGCAGCCACAATTGAACAACTCCACACTATGGCTTCTATTGACAGTTACTTACCTCTAAGTGAGAAAGCTCTGACTGTCAATGTATTCTTGTGTCCGTTGACCACCACTGACAACAGTGATTGAACCAAGCCGGCACTAATCTGATTTGAAGCTGCCCCTGACCTCAAGCACATTCTGGGAAATACTGCAGCAGCGAATCAGTTTGTAGAGGCACACTTCTCTGTTTCCATCCACTGACAGAGAACCATTAACATTGTGTTTGTAAATGAATGGGGGATCTTGGGAAATGCTAAACCATAAAGCTACTGTACTATCACGATATCGAGGGATGGAGTTAGACACAGACTATAGTCGGTACAGTGTTGATATTTGTGTGTTTTTACTACGTTACTATGTTCAACATTTATGAGAGTGAAGGCACATCCCCCACAGATCACCTGGAGAGGTGCTATAACTTACAGTAGACAAGCAGCATGACTATCCAACACAGTACACACCTCGAGAAAACCCCTCCCCCCAAAACACCTCATCTGAGAAATCAGCGAAAGAGGCAAGAGCTAGCGGGGAAGAGTTATAGCAGGCATCCTAAAATAATACAGTGAATTATTGATGGAGGGTGTTAACAGGAAGCTAGGCGTAGCCCGTGGGGTTGACGCGGTGGTGCACAAGACAGATAGCCGAGACAGATTAGTTATTATTGGGTAGAGGAAAGACTCAGCCCACACACCTGGGCAATCTGTATGTATAAGCAGACGTAACGATGAGGAATTATGTATGTGGGTGAAACAATATAGTCTGGTTTCCTGGACGTATAGTAGATTCTACACAGGTATAAATCCCCAGGGGGGATGGGCGACACCTGGAGGGGGTGGAGACAAGAACAAGAACAGGTGAAACAAAAATATATTCTGTAAAGCAAACATTTTATTACCTTTTGTTAATAAAGGTTTAAATAAATAAAAGAGTGTCTAGTTTGAGAAACAGATGCCTCAAAAGTTCTCAACTGGCAGCTTCATTAAATAGTAGCCGCAAAACATCAGTCTCAAAGTCAACAGTGATGAGGTGTCTCCGGGATGCTGGCCTTCTAGGCAGAGTTGCAAAGAAAAAGCCCGGAGTCACCTCATCACTGTTGACGTTGAGACTGGTGTTTTGCTGGTACTATTTAATGAAGCTGCCAGTTGAGGACAGTTGAGGATTTGTTCATTGTGGTTACAATGAAAAACATTTCTAATTAAGTATCACAGACCAGATTTGCCCTAATGAAAAATGTAACAAGCATTGTGATTTTTATTTATTTAATGAAATGATATAATTGTACCACTTTAGATGCTGTGTTGTTATGTACAGTAGAGATGGACAGCTGGAGGCATTTTGAAAACATGTTTTCAAACACTTGTTTTTCACAATATTATTATTATTATTAAATACATTTGACCGTCATGCTTATCGGTCTATAGAATAATTAGCATCATTTTATTTCTCTACTGGTAATTGAAGCGCGCCTGAAGTGCAGACAACAGGCTATCAGCGCATCACCCACCACTTGTATTTTACACTCGTAGTAGGCCTACATTAAGATACATATCATGAAAGACTGTAAATAAAAACACAGCATCTAAAGTGGTACAATTATATCATTTAATGTAATGATAATAATGTGTACAGTTGTCAGGCTTAATGCTTCTCTATGTAGCCATGGTCAGAGTCTGACAGGTCTATTATTTCTGTTTCTGTGTGGGGTTTTGTGTTGGATCCCTAATTAGAGGCAGCTGCAGTGCATTGTCTCTAATTAGGGATCCTACATATGTTTGTAGGTTCCACACACTAGGTGTGGGTCATTGTCTCTAATTAGGGATCCTATATATGTTTGTAGGTTCCACACACTAGGTGTGGGTCATTGTCTCTAATTAGGGATCCTATATATGTTTGTAGGTTCCACACACTAGGTGTGGGTCATTGTCTCTAATTAGGGATCCTATATATGTTTGTAGGTTCCACACACTATGTGTGGGTCATTGTCTCTAATTAGGGATCCTACATATGTTTGTATGTTCCACACCCTAGGTGTGGGTCATTGTCTCTAATTAGGGATCCTATATATGTTTGTATGTTCCACACCCTAGGTGTGGGTCATTGTTGAATGTCAGAGGAAAAGTAAGTGTGTTACGTTTTGTTGTATCGTGTTTTGTTTATTAGTTAGTAATTGTCCAATGTAATAAAATGTTGAACTATTACTGCGCTGCTCCTTGGTCTCTGAATGCACCCTTTCGTGACAGAATGACCCACCAGATCGAGACCAAGCAGCGCAATGGGGGAGAGATGGAGAAAGAACATTTTGGGGGGTGCTATGGGGGTGGTCTGATGGCGAGGAAGAAGCGCCAGTTCCACTCTCCATGAGAGAGTCGCCAAGGCCGGAGTATAATGGGGGTGCGAAGTGCCGTGAGGAGGTGAGGGTGGCAGAATACAGGAGGGGACAATGGAGGGAGATAAGAGAGCTGTTCAGGCGAAGTTGGGAGGAGTGTAAGAGTGAGAGGAAGGAGCTGGAGTTAGTGGGGCCCAAAGTGAGCATCCCCAATCCGGGTCCGGTCGTCGGCTCTACTCCCATGCCAGAGCAGTCCGCTCCACCGGTGCCCAGTGTGGGTCCGGTAGTAGGCTTCACTCCCATGTCAGAGCAGTCCGCTCCACCGGTGCTCAGTCTGGGTCCCTTCATCCGCTCCAGTCCTGTACCGGCTCCACAAAACCCAACTTCCGGTGCGCCTCCCCAGTCCGGTGCCTCCAGTGCCGGCTCCACGCACCCGACCTCCGGTGCGCTTCCCCAGTCCGATACGTCCCGTGCCAGCCCCACGCACTCGACCTCCGAAGCGCCTCCCCAGTCCGGTACGTCCCGTGCCGGCTCCACGCACCCGACCTCCAGTGCGTGCGACCAGCCAGGTGCCTCCAGTACCGGCTCCACGCACTCGACCTCCGGTGCGCCTCTCCAGTCCGGTACATCCCGTGCCGGCTCCACGCACCCGACCTCCAGTGCGTGCAGTCCCGTACCGGCTCCACGCACCCGACCTCTAGTGCGTGTGCCCAGCCAGGTGCCTCCAGTGCCGGCCCCACGCACTCGACCTCAGGTGCGCCTCCCCAGTCCGGTACGTCCCGTGCCGGCTCCACGCACCCGACCTCCGGTGCGCCTCCCCAGTCCTGGTCCGGCCGTCTGCTCCGCCCTCATGCCAGAGCATGGACATCTGTACTGTAGGATTATTTGGGAATGAAAGCAAGCTCCAACAAGCTTCATGAAGACGCCCTCAAAGATGCCCTCTGGTGGTTTCAACGAGCATTAACAGAATTAACGGCAAAAATGGCCGACAGTAAAGTACTATGCTGTTCCATACCGCAGCATCTTGCAAGCTATGCTGCAGTATGATGCAACTTTTAAACCAGCAACCACTGTACTGGTCCACAATTTCAGTGTTCAATTTTACACACTCAGTTTTGATTTAACACTGGAGAATTTGCTGTGTGTGTGCACGTGCCTATGTGTGCCTCCATGTGCACACATTTCCATCCATGTGTATGAGTCTTAGGTTCACTTCCTCCTCCCTCCTTTCTTAAACTCCTCCTCTTGTGTCTCGTGTTAAGGGAGGCTTTGTCAAAACAGCGACATTAACTGCAAGAGCAGAACTGCTCTCTTTACAGTCTCAAGCCGTTGTATTTATCAGGAGTCGACTGTGCTGTCTTGGGTTCAAATACATGCGTGTATAAATATTTGTATTTTAAATAATTATTTTTTTTGGTCAAATCAACTAGTTATATTTGAAGTATTTTCAAATAATTTCCTAAAAAACCTTTTGAATATTATTTCACAAATACATTTCTAATACCCCTAGGACCAAACAGACCTGGGTTTAAATGCATGTGGTATTTAAATATTAAACTACTTTTTTTGTCTAAATACCTTCTTGGAAATGTATTTGAAAGTAATTGAAATACAACAAATATTATTTGAACCCAGATCTGGTCTTGGGTTGCCTCCCATTTCTCTGTTAGTCAATGGGTTTCCATGAACACAACTAGTTTGCAATACTTATTGGGTTTATTGCAGGCTCTTGGGTGGCTCTGCAGTGCACGTTTTGAAGCACAGGACATATACTGTAAGTTAGGGGTATTCGTAACCGTAGCCATGTATCACACTTGATACTAGTAATCGCTCAGTGTGTATGTATTCCTCATGTTTTCTGTTATTAATATTCGATTTGTATTATTGCATTCTGCATTGTTTGGAAGGACACATATATAAGCATTTTACTGTTAGTTTACACCTGTCGTTTACGAAGCATGTGACAATTTGATTTTGATTTGATGATAATATGAAAATGTACTTCTATCCATATGTAACATCATATTTCATGAAAGATGTCTAGACTAGATATTGGTGGAACTACATGTTTTTGCTGGTTAACCACTGACTTCAACTATAGACTGAAAGGAACATGAGACAGAATTCCAGTTAAATCATTTTCATCAGTTATACGTTGCATTACAAGGTTACAAAGAAATAGCAGCTGGCAATTATCACAAAAATACATAATAATGGAGAATGACATGATAGTTAACAGACTCAAACACAGGAGTTAACGGTTGCACTAACATTTGGTTGTTATAGGGCAGGAATACGACCTTTGATTGAAAATATGTGGGTTTAAGCTACAGATACAGTGGAGAGAACAAGTATTTGATACACAGCCGATTTTGCAGGTTTTCCCACTTACAAAGCATGTAGAAGTCTGTAATTTTTATCATAGGTACACTTCAACTGTGAGTGACGGAATCTAAAACAAAAATCCAGAAAATCACATTGTATGATTTTTAAGTAATTCATTTGCATTTTATTGCATGACATAAGTATTTGATACATCAGAAAAGCAGAACTTAATATTTGGTACAGAAACCTTTGTTTGCAATTACAGAGATCATAAGTTTCCTGTAGTTCTTGACCAGGTTTGCACACACTGCAGCAGGGATTTTGGCCAACTCCTCCATACAGACCTTCAGGTTTCGGGGCTGTCGCTGGGCAATACGGACTTTCAGCTCCCTCCAAAGATTTTCTATTGGGTTCAGGTCTGGAGACTGGCTAGGCCACTCCAGGACCTTGAGATGCTTCTTACAGAGCCACTCCTTAGTTGCCCTGGCTGTGTGTTTCGGGTCATTGTCATGCTGGAAGACCCAGCCACGACCCATCTTCAATGCTCTTACTGAGGGAAGGAGGTTGTTGGCCAAGATCTCGCGATACATGGCCCCATTCATCCTCCCCTCAATACGGTGCAGTCGTCCTGTCCCCTTTGCAGAAAAGCATCCCCAAAGAATGATGTTTCCACCTCCATGCTTCACGGTTGGGATGGTGTTCTTGGGGTTGTACTCATCCTTCTTCTTCCTCCAAACACGGCGAGTGGAGTTTAGACCAAAAAGCTCTATTTTTGTCTCATCAGACCACATGACCTTCTCTCATTCCTCCTCTGGATCATCCAGATGGTCATTGGCAAACTTCAGACGGGCCTGGACATGCGCTGGCTTGAGCAGGGGGACCTTGCGTGTGCTGCAGGATTTTCATCCATGACGGCGTAGTGTGTTACTAATGGTTTTCTTTGAGACTGTGGTCCCAGCTCTCTTCAGGTCATTGACCAGGTCCTGCCGTGTAGTTCTGGGCTGATCCCTCACCTTCCTCATGATCATTGATGCCCCACGAGGTGAGATCTTGCATGGTGCCCCAGACCGAGGGAGATTGACCGTCATCTTGAACTTCTTCCATTTTCTAATAATTGCGCCAACAGTTGTTGCCTTCTCACCAAGCTGCTTGCCTATTGTCCTGTAGCCCATCCCAGTCTTGTGAAGGTCTACAATTTTATCCCTGATGTCCTTACACAGCTCTCTGGTCTTGGCCATTGTGGAGAGGTTGGAGTCTGTTTGATTGAGTGTGTGGACAGGTGTCTTTTATACAGGTAACGAGTTCAAACAGGTGCAGTTAATACAGGTAATGAGTGGAGAACAGGAGGGCTTCTTAAAGAAAAACTAACAGGTCTGTGAGAACCGGAGTTCTTACTGGTTGGTAGGTGATCAAATACTTATGTCATGCAATAAAATGCAAATTAATTATTTAAAAATCATACAATGTGATTTTCTTTACAGTTGAAGTGTACCTATGATAAAAATTACAGACCTCTACATGCTTTGTAAGTAGGAAAACCTGCAAACTCGGCAGTGTATCAAATACTTGTTCTCCCCACTGTATCAGGTGAAAGGTGGCAGAGCTATGGAGGTGTTTGTCAGACCAGGAGACATTATGAAGTATGACCCTTCTATTGAAAGATGACACTCTCACAAACACAAGAGATATAGATCTATGATATAGATAGGACAGACACTTTTGATTTATTTTTGGACTTTATGAATCTGTTGTTCAATGTGTTTATATGGGATAATATAAATATTTTTTTATTTGTTTTATTCCTACAGAGGTCCTAAAATTCTAAATCTAACTAAATGATCCTTGGTGTGACCAACTTAAAATAATTAAATATGTTAGCTTAGTAGAAACCCAGCCTCGGGACCTTAGACTCTATATAGGGCAGAAATACAACCCTTCCATTTGAAAATATAAATGTCTCCTCTTCCATAGTCCACAGAGGAGGCTATATACAGGAAGTACCAGTATACAGGTGGTACCAGTAAATGTCTCCTCTTCCATAGTCCACAGAGGAGGCTATATACAGGAAGTACAGGTGGTACCAGTAAATGTCTCCTCTTCCATAGTCCACAGAGGAGGCTATATACAGGAAGTACAGGTGGTACCAGTAAATGTCTCCTCTTCCATAGTCCACAGAGGAGGCTATATACAGGAAGTACAGGTGGTACCAGTAAATGTCTCCTCTTCCATAGTCCACAGAGGAGGCTATATACAGGAAGTACAGGTGGTACCAGTAAATGTCTCCTCTTCCATAGTCCACAGAGATTCACAGCATTAGAACCGCAAAGTATCAGATTAATATAGTAGTTTAACGTCTTCCAAGAACAGCTATTCTAGACATTACATGGAGGAACAACATGTAATTCATATGAGAACATAAATTCATAAACTGCAAAAGTCCCACAAATCCTCCATTATGAAATAGGCCCCTGCCCACAGGCAAGTAGCAACATACTGGGCCATAACAGACAGAGAGTGGACAAGGGAGGCTTCACCTCATACTGCCGTGACATACCCAGTACTCAGTGTCTGTATATAGCAGGGCTGAGGGTTTGCATTTGGACCATCATTTAGATACTGGGTTTCCGTTGCATGACTTAACAGATTTCCTGTTTCAAGCACCACATTAGAGTCATTAGTTCAGCAAACATCATTAACAGTCCTCACATCAACCAAACAAACCAAATCCCATTATAGATACCCTGGTCCAGTGCAACTTGTAGTCACTGGCAGGTCATTCTGTAACACCATTTGTAAAACCGATGTATGGCGGTGAATGCTTGCGTCAGTTCAGTTAAGGGGCTGGTTTGAATCATTTGGATTGAGGATATAATGAACAATCAATGCAAAAGTTAGATATTTCAATTCATATTTTATATGATTTGATTATTTCTATCAAATCAACACTTGACTTTTTATGCAAATCAAAGTCTGTAAAAGTAGCCCAGACCTTTTTAGAATAATTATAACTTGTTTTGACAATCAATGCAAAAGTTATTACAAACAAGAGATTTACCAGTGAATGTCTGTTGAATGTCTGATACAAAACCTACTTTATCCGGCAGGTAGAAAAGTAACATTGTGGTAGTTCTGTTTTGTTGCTATTTATTTTAGACTCATTTACCCTAGAAATGAACTTACAGTTGCTGATGATAGAGGACCTCTATGAGATGTTTGTCATAAAATTAAAAATAACAGCAAAAACAACCACTTCAACAATATGGCCTCAGCAAAGTAGACAGAAAATATAAGTAGATCAATAGCTAAAACAACAATAGCTAGCTAGCTAGCGCAGAATACCTGTTGAATTTACGAACACTGAACACCCGTTGAATATGGGTGTGAGTAAACATCAGGAAAAAAGCTTAATACATTTTTTTACCATTAGCACAGTTACAGTCACCAACGCTCTGGATAACATGAAAACAGCCTAACCAGCTCTGCTAGGGTGAGTAAAATGGTCAGAGTGAGGCTATGTGGTCAGGAGGTACCAGTACAGAGTCAATGTGAGGAGGCTATATACAGGAAGTACCAGTACAGAGTCAATGTGAGGAGGCTATGTGGTCAGGAGGTACCAGTACAGAGTCAATGTGAGGAGGCTATATACAGGAAGTACCAGTACGGAGTCAATGTGAGGAGGCTATATACAGGTGGTACCAGTACAGTCAATGTGAGGAGGCTATATACAGGAAGTACCAGTACAGAGTGAATGTGAGGAGGCTATATACAGGAAGTACCAGTACAGAGTGAATGTGAGGAGGCTATATACAGGAAGTACCAGTACAGAGTCAATGTGAGGAGGCTATATACAGGAAGTACCAGTACAGAGTCAATGTGAGGAGGCTATATACAGGAAGTACCAGTACAGAGTCAATGTGAGGAGGCTATATACAGGAAGTACCAGTACAGAGTCAATGTGAGGAGGCTATATACAGGAAGTACCAGTACAGAGTCAATGTGAGGAGGCTATATACAGGAAGTACCAGTACAGAGTCAATGTGAGGAGGCTATATACAGGAAGTACCAGTACAGAGTCAATGTGAGGAGGCTATATACAGGAGGTACCAGTACAGAGTCTATGTGAGGAGGCTATATACAGGAGGTACCAGTACAGAGTGAATGTGAGGAGGCTATATACAGGAAGTACCAGTACAGAGTCAATGTGAGGAGGCTATATACAGGGGTACCAGTACAGAGTCAATGTGAGGAGGCTATATACAGGAGGTACCAGTACAGAGTCAATGTGAGGAGGCTATATACAGGAAGTACCAGTACAGAGTCAATGTGAGGAGGCTATATACAGGTGTTACTGGTACAGAGTCAATGTGCAGAGGCACTGGTTAGTCGGGCTCTGACACCGTCTGATATAGTGTTCCTGGATGGCAGGCAGCTTAGCCCCAGTGATGTACTGGGCCGTACGCACTACCCTCTGTAGAGCCTTGCGGTCGGAGGCCGAGCAGTTACCATACCAGGCAGTGATGCAGCCGGATCTGGAGACCCATGCTAAATCTGTTCTGTCTCCTGATGTAGAATAGGTGTTGTCATGCCCTCTTCACAACTTTGTGGCAACAGTTTGGGAAGGCCCTTTCCTGTTTCAGCATGACAACGACTTTGTGCACAAAGCGAGGTCCATATAGAAATGGTTTGTTGAGGTTGGTGGGGAAGAACTTGACTGGCCTACACAGAGCCCTGACCTCAACCCCAATGAACACCTTTTGGATGAATTGTAACACCGACTGCGAGCCAGACCTAATCGCCCAACATCAGTGTCTGACCTCACTAATGCTCTTGTGTCTGAATGGAAGCAAGTCCCTGCAGCAATGTTCCAACATCTAGTGGAAAGCCTTCCCAGAAGAGTGGAGGCTGTTATAGCAGCAAATGGGGAACCAACTCCATATTAATGACCATGATTTAGGAATGAGATGTTCGACGAGAAGTGTCCACATACTTTTGGTCATGTAGTGCATGTTTTCAAAACTGTTTTGTTAACATGAACTCTAATTGATTTATTTACAAGAAAGAATATCATATTTCCCTTGACGTAGTGATGCTGAATGTAAAACATGTCTCAACACAGTATGAATGCTGTCCCACCTCTCCTTTTCACCATATGATCTACAAGGCAAAACCGATTCTAGATCAGATTCTAATCTGAGACACTAAATACATATCTTTATCCATCGCTGACCTCCAACCTAGCTTTCCTTGCTTCACCTCATTCAAAGGTGCTTGAGAGAGATATCAGGGCCAAGACAAGGACACTTTGTTCTATTTTAGGGGTTAGGGTCAGGGTCAGGGTTAAGGTTGGGGTTTAGGTTTAGGGTCAGGGTTAAGGTTGGGGTTTAGGTTTAGGGTCAGGGTTAAGGTGGGAAAATAGGATTTTGAATGGGAATCAATTGCTTGGTCCCAAGGATAGTAAAACAAGGTGTGTGTGTGTGTGTGTGTGTGTGTGTGTGTGTGTGTGTGTGTGTGTGTGTGTGTCTGCATTTGCACTCTGCTTTGTGATTCTATTTCTTTGAATCACTATGTTTAGTCAAAGTATAAAAACCAGTGACATACATAGATTTTTATAAAAGTACATCATCCTATGAACTTTGAATTTCCTGCCTGAACACAACAGGTATTCTTAGAAATGGTTTGGTGTAGAGATCTTCATGTCAAACAAGAGGCAAACCGTTTGATGATGACATCAATAGCAAATTGTCTCTCAAAGCATTTATGACATGCATCCAATCTCCGTTGTGAATCCTGTCTCTGAAGTGATGAAAGGCCTTACTCCCATCATGCCATTTCAGGCTTTTAAAGTTCCAAACTGGATTTTAGTACCACATCTCCTCACTCGTTCTCTCTTCATAAAATCTTGTTATTGAGTTGCAATATCTCACAAGGCTTTACTGTTCATTTCTCCCATACATTTTTCACATACACTGGGGGCCAAAAGTTTGGAATATTACTCATTCAAGGGTTTTTCTTTATTTGCACTATTTTTTACATTGTAGAATAAAACTGAAGACACTAAGACTATGACATAACACATATGGAATCATGTAGTAACCAAAAAGTGTTGAACAAATCAAAATAGATTTGAGATTTGAGATTCTTCAAATAGCCACCATTGCCTTGATGACAGCTTTGCACACTCTTGGCATTTTCTCAACCAGCTTCACCTGGAATGCTTTTCCATCAGTCTTGAAGAAGTTCCCACATACAGTGGGGAGAACAAGTATTTGATACACTGACAATGTTGCAGGTTTTCCCACTTACAAAGCATGTAGAAGTCTGTAATTTTGATCATAGGTACTCTTCAACTGTGAGTGACGGAATCTAAAACAAAAATCCAGAAAATCACATTGTATGATTTTTAAGTAATTAATTTGCATTTTATTGCATGACATAAGTATTTGATACATCAGAAAAGCAGAACTTAATATTTGGTACAGAAACCTTTGTTTGCAATTACAGAGATCATACGTTTCCTGTAGTTCTTGACCAGGTTTGCACACACTGCAGCAGGGATTTTGGCCCACTCCTCCATTCAGATCCTTCAGGTTTCGGGGCTGTGGCTGGGCAATACGGACTTTCAGCTCCCTCCAAAGATTTTCTATTGGGTTCAGGTCTGGAGACTGGCTAGGCCACTCCAGGACCTTGAGATGCTTCTAACGGAGTGTCACGAATATTTCTATTCCAATGTTCTAAATGAACTCTTTTAACTCTATCTGTATCCTGAAGGTTGTAAATTCTTCAGTGTGTTTAAATAATACAGAGAGAGCTCCAGCTTTGCAATGGTCAGTCTTTATTCATAGAGAACGTTCTCCAGAAAGAAAAAACACAAAACACTTTTATACCATCCAGTCACAGTCAAGCCCCCACCCTGTTTTGTCCTCAGGGTCTGCCTTCAAAGACACTGCCTTCAAAGACACTGTCCTTGTTATCTCAGGTCACTCCCCTCAAAGGCATCCCTCAGTTGCTAATGTTTACCCACCTCAGGGACAAGACCCCCACTCTGATAGATGAGGGTGGTAAACTTTTATGGCTAATCTCCTGCTAGCCTAAGAACTACATCCTGACTCATTTACCAAATGGTAACATTCTAACCATTGTCTATGTAATTTCTAATACATCTTACACATTACACAGTTTCAGGGTGAAACATCTTAGTCATTAACATTAAACATACAAATTCTTAGTTGCCCTGGCTGTGTGTTTCGGGTCGTTGTCATGGTGGAAGACCCAGCCACGACCCATCTTCAATGCTCTTACTGAGGGAAGGAGGTTGTTGGCCAAGATCTCGCGATACATGGCCCCATCCATCCTCCCCTCAATACGGTGCAGTCGTCCTGTCCCCTTTGCAGAAAAGCATCCCCAAAGAATGATGTTTCCACCTCCATGCTTCACGGTTGGGATGGTGTTCTTGGGGTTGTACTCATCCTTCTTCTTCCTCCAAACACGGCGAGTGGAGTTTAGACCAAAAAGCTCTATTTTTGTCTCATCAGACCACATGACCTTCTCCCATTCCTCCTCTGGATCATCCAGATGGTCATTGGCAAACTTCAGACGGGCCTGGACATGCGCTGGCTTGAGCAGGGGGACCTTGCGTGCGCTGCAGGATTTTAATCCATGACGACATAGTGTGTTACTAATGGTTTTCTTTGAGACTGTGGTCCCAGCTCTCTTCAGGTCATTGGCCAGGTCCTGCCGTGTAGTTCTGGGCTGATCCCTCACCTTCCTCATGATCATTGATGCCCCACGAGGTGAGATCTTGCATGGTGCCCCAGACCGAGGGAGATTGACCGTCATCTTCAACTTCTTCCATTTTCTAATAATTGCGCCAACAGTTGTTGCCTTCTCACCAAGCTGCTTGCCTATTGTCCTGTAGCCCATCCCAGCCTTGTGCAGGTCTACAATTTTATCCCTGATGTCCTTACACAGCTCTCTGGTCTTGGCCATTGTGGAGAGGTTGGAGTCTGTTTGATTGAGTGTGTGGACAGGTGTCTTTTATATAGGTAACGAGTTCAAACAGGTACAGTTAATACAGGTAATGAGTGGAGAACAGGAGGGCTTCTTAAAGAAAAACTAACAGGTCTGTGAGAGACGGAATTCTTACTGGTTGGTAGGTGATCAAATACTTATGTCATGCAATAAAATGCAAATTAATTATTTAAAAATCATACAATGTGATTTTCTGGATTTTTGTTTTAGATTCCGTCTCTCACAGTTGAAGTGTACCTATGATAAAAATTACAGACCTCTACATGCTTTGTAAGTAGAAAAACCTGCAAAATTGGCAGTGTATCAAATACTTGTTCTCCCCACTGTATGCTGAAAACTTGTTGGCTGCTTTTCCTTCACTGCGGTCCGACTCATCCCAAACCTGTTCCATAAATGTGTCAAATGTGTCAAGTGCAGCGTCTGGTTGTTCCTCAGAAATTTCCCCCTCAGGGATCAATAAAGTATCTATCTATCTATCTATCTATCTATCTATCTATCTATCTATCTATCTATCTATCTATCTATCTATCTATCTATCTATCTATCTATCTATCTATCTATCTATCTATCTATCTATCTATCCACACAGTCTCCTCTGAACAGTTGATGTTGAGATGTGTCTCTTACTTGAACTCTGTGAAGCAATTATTTGAGCTACAATCTGATGCTGACAACTCTAATAAACTTATCCTCTGCAGCAGAGGTATTTCTGGGTCTTCCTTTCCTGTGGCGGTCCTCATGAAGCTGGTTGAGAGAATTCCATGAGTGTGCAAAGCTGTCATCAAGGCAAAGGGTGGCTACTTTGAAGAATCTCAAATATAACTTATATTTTTATTTATTTAACACTTTTTTGGTTACTACATGATTCCATATGTGTTATGTCATAGTTTTGATGTCTTCACTTTTATTCTACAATGTAAAAAATAGTGCAAATAAAGAAACACCATTGAATGAGTAATATTCCAAACTTTTGGCCCCAGTGTATATTTTTCACATATGGACTACTGGACTAGATAAAAGTATTGTACAGTAACTGTACTCCAACCATTCTGTTTGTGTTTTCCACAGTTCTGATTGGAGGAGCCCCGGAGCTGTGCTCGCTCCCATTGGCTGCCTTGCTGACCTTCGCCCTTTGCTCCTATCTATTGCTGTTCTACAGATGATGAGCACAACGCACAGCGTCACCTGTCCACCTTTCTGTTTTCATCTCCACCCTTGTTTTCAATGTCAATCCATCCCTCACTTCTCCCATTCCCTCTTCTTTTCTCCAGTCAACCAATCACACTGTTTTGGACAGGGGCGAGGTCACAAACTCTATGTCCTTGTGACCCTTGACACCCGGCTTCATACTTCTCTTCACTCTCTCACTCTTCCGTCACCTCCCTCTACTCTTACCCCGTATTCCTGGGACACCCGTGTCGGACACTCTACCAAAGATGATGAAGGACAACATTAAATAAAAAATGGTGGTCTTCCCCGTTTTATTAACCCTCCCCTTCGCCAGGGAGCTGCCGCATCACAAAGGCAGACTGACTGACTGACTGACTGACTGACTGACTGACTGACTGACTGACTCCCTCTTCTCTACCGGTCGCTTTAATAGCCGACCGGTGTTGGGTTGTTCTCTATATAATATATATTACTAAAGTAACATTTAAGTAAAGAAAAACACTCATGGACATGACAAAGCAAATCTAAAGAAGCACAAATGTATACAATCCATAATTAGTATTTATTTGGTGTTGCTGTATGTCGTCCTGGTCAAACTGATGGTACACTTTGTGGATTTGTTGAGGGGCGATTGACTGCTAGAGGAGGGGTTACGTTTATGTGGAAGAGAGGGGTGTGGATGTGTTGGTGGGTACCTATGGCACCATTCACCTAGCCCACTGTGGAAGAGAGGGGTGTGGATGTGTTGGTGGGTACCTATGACACCATTCACCTAGCCCACTGTGGAAGAGAGGGGTGTGGATGTGTTGGTGGGTACCTATGACACCATTCACCTAGCCCACTGTGGAAGAGAGGGGTGTGGATGTGTTGGTGTGTACCTATGACACCATTCACCTAGCCCACTGTGGAAGAGAGGGGTGTGGATGTGTTGGTGGGTACCTATGACACCATTCACCTAGCCCACTGTGGAAGAGAGGGGTGTGGATGTGTTGGTGTGTACCTATGACACCATTCACCTAGCCCACTGTGGAAGAGAGGGGTGTGGATGTGTTGGTGGGTACCTATGACACCATTCACCTAGCCCACTGTGGAAGAGAGGGGTGTGGATGTGTTGGTGGGTACCTATGACACTATTCACCTAGCCCACTTGAGCACAGTTGGCAGGGATGGGGCAGTCACCCCTGTTATCCCTTTCCCATCCCCAAAACGACTGGCCAGAGACAGAGACTATGGCTGTGTTGGGCAAATTGACTGATGTAATCATAGTTACAGTATGATTGTGTTTTTGTGTGGAGCAATACTCACGTAGTTAGCCCAAGCTCATTTATCAAAGTCTACGTCCTGCAGACGAACCTGTTCGCCCAATTTAGGTAGCGATTCCAATGAGCCCCAAGCACATTGGCACACAAAGTATGGGATTCAATCCAATCGCACATTTTTGACAATGTGGCTTTTAAAGGCAATGTTTACACTCACAGTAAATGTTTCAGACGTCCGCTCAATCGGAAACTACCTTTAAAAAACACATTGTCGACCATGCGTGATCAAATTTGAATTTTAGGCAAAGTAATTGGCCCCAATCTAAGAAGCAAACAACACAGCAACCTGACTCATGATGCGGAAACATATAATTGGCTAGTGCTTCATCTCAAAATAAGTTTCCAGAAGTCTCCCGACTCTTCAACCGCAACATTCTATCCCTCTAGGCACTTATGTAGATCTGATAGGATTGGGCAGGTGTAAGCAGTATGGTGGTAGCGCCATCTTGCCCTCTGATACGCTAGCTGGAATTGTCGCCATATTGCTTATATCTGTCCAATCCATTCAAAGCTACAGTCCATGGGAGGAAAGACTAAGGGTTGATTTGGGTGTCAGAGAAGTGTTGTATTTTTACTGCATGAGGCTTTATTTAATTGCATCAGTCAGCGATAAAAGGGAACCTCCCGCTGGGCAAAGATTGGTTAAATCAATGTTATTTCCATCTAATTTCAACCCCCAAAGTCTATGTGATGAAATTTAATCAACGTGGAAAACTAATTGGATTTGCAAAAAGTCATCAACGTTTCCTAGTTTTTTTACCCAACTTTTAACCTAAATCCAATAAGGGAAGTTTTTTGGGTTGATTTCCCATTGAATTCAAGCAAATATAAATCAAAACTATGCGTTGAACTTACGTCTGTATCCAGTGGGCTTGTTCATACTGTATATTGAACAAAACTATAAAAATATCATGCAACAATTTTACTGAGTTACAGTTCATATAAGGATATCTGTCAATTTAAATAAATAAGGCATAGGCCCACCCACAGGGGAGCCAGGCCTAGCCAATTAGAATATGTTTTTCCCCACAAAAGGGTGTTATTACAGACAGAAATACTCCTCAGTTTCTTCAGCTGTTCGGGTGGATGGTCTCAGACGATCCTGCAGGTGAAGAAGTCGGCGTGGTTGTATGGGGTCTGCGATTGTGAGGCCATTTGGACGTACTGCTAAATTCTCTAAAACGATGGAGACGTTGCTCAAGGTGCACCTGTGTAATGATCATGCCTTTTAATCAGCTTCTTGATATGCCACACCTGTCAGGTGGATGGGTTATCTTGGCGAAGGAGAAATGCTCACTAACAGGGACGTAAACAAATCTGTTAAATAAATGTTTGGAAAAATATATAAATATATATATATATATATACTGTATATAACAAATCTGTGCACAAAATTAAAGAAATAAGCTTTTTGTGTGTGTGAAACATTTACAGCTGTCTGTAGGTATAGAAGGGAGAAATACAAGGTGGGAATACCTGACTTAGAACAGGAAGTCAAGCATCAGAATCAAATACTACTGAATAATAATGAGCAAACTACTGAATAAACATGATTTTAAATGATAACATAACATTAGAACATTTTAACTCATGTTCTATGTGACTAAATGTTTTTCGCCCCAAAGAATTTAGACTTTTGATGCAATTGATGATGTTTCATTTGTGGTTTTTACACACTTTTATTTGGCAATTATGAATACGGCAGCACATTTCAACGAAGAATAACCTTTTTACAAACCAAGCCTATAATATCAAGCGAAATCAATTTGAGACACTCGTTCCTGTCCATGGTCTTGTGCTTTACTAGAAAATGAATGGACGTTGTCTTTCACACTCAAGAGTTCTACCATAATTATCTATGTGTAGATAAGCACGTACAGTGTGTGTAACACTACTGTTAGTCACAACACACAGAGCATTTGAGACACACGATGTGTACTGGATCCTACTATATCTGTAGTATTGCTGCTGTATTCGGGAGAGCGTGGGAGGGTCCACTTCAGAATATATTTACAGTATACTACTAATGACACTGATTATAATGATTACAGTTAAGTAACCTGCATAGACATTCTCTCAACCTATACTGACAATGTTAAATACACAACGGAAGAAAGGGTCCAGCACTGAGATAGAGAACTATAAGCCTTGGACTTGGTTTTATGGGATATTTTTCACCTGTCTTCTCTATTATAGAATGTTTCTCAATGTTAACACTGATGTCAATTCAGAGGAATTATAATATCAAGGAACATTATGAATTGGACACAAACACTGAAATAAGGGAAATAACATTATTTGGGGATAATAACCATGAACAGACATTATATTTACTGTAGAGAGGAGAGTTATAATTTATGAATTAGATCTCATGGTTAATGTGCCTCCATTGATCTGAACCGGACTTTCTGTATTGGTATTAATATTAACACTGTTTTAATTCATGGCATCTCCTACAGTACATGAATTGTGCCCATAATTGATGAATGTTCAGTTGGCTGTAAGTTTTAGACATTGACAAATGTTACCCTTAGATTTCCTTGACTGTCCATTCACCAGATCGATTGGAAGTTAAACTAACCTGCATACTCCAAATGAAACCATGAAATGCCTGAAAGCATTCTAAATGTCATCAGACCTCTTTTTCCACATTTTGTTACGTTACAGCCTTATTTTAAAATGGATTTAAAAAATCACAAAAGAAATCAATCTACACACAATACCCCATAATGCCAAAGAAAAAACTGTTTTTTAGAAATGTTTGCAAATTTATAAAAACAAAAAAAAACTCATATCACTTTAATATAAGTATTCAATCTTGGTTTCATCAGATCAAAGAATCGTGTTTCTCATGGTCTGAAAGTCTTTGGGTGCCTTTTGGCAAACTCCAAGCGGGCTGCCATGTGCCTTTTACTGAGGAGTGGCTTCCTTGTGGCCACTCTACCATAAAGGCCTGATTGGTGGAGTGCTGCACAGATGGTTGTCCTTCTGGAAGGTTCGCCTATCTCCACAGAGGAACTCTGGAGCTCTGTCAGAGTGGCCATCGGGTTCTTGGACACCTCCCTGACCAAGGTCCTTCTCCCCTGATTGCTCAGTTTGGCCGGGCAGCCAGCTCTAGGGTGGTTCCAAACTCCTTCCATTTAAGAACGATGGAGGTCACTGTGTTCTTGGGGACCATCAATGCTGCAGAACTGTGCCTCGACACAATCCTGTCTCGGAACTCTACAGAGAATTCCTTCGACCTCATTGGTTGGTTTTTGCTCTGACATGCACTATATAGACAGGTGTGTGTCCAATCAATGTAATTTACCACAGGTGGACTCCAATCAAGTTGTAGAAACATCTCAAGGATGATCAATGGAAACAGGATGCACCTGAGCTCAATTTAGAGTCTCATAGCAAAGGGTCTGAATACTGATGTAAATAAGGTATTTCTGTTTTAATTTTTTATAAATGTGCCAACATTTCTAAAAACCTGTTGTCGCTTTGTCATTATGGGGTATTGTGTCATTATGGGGTATTGGGTCATTATGGGGTATTGTGTCATTATGGGGTATTGTGTCATTATGGGGTATTGGGTCATTATGGGGTATTGTGTCATTATGGGGTATTGTGTCATTATGGGGTATTGTGTCATTATGGGGTTTTGTGTCATTATGGGGTATTGTGTCATTATGGGGTATTGTATCATTATGGGGTATTGGGTCATTATGGGGTATTGTGTCATTATGGGGTATTGTGTCATTATGGGGTATTGGGTCATTATGGGGTATTGTGTCATTATGGGGTATTGGGTCATTATGGGGTATTGTGTCATTATGGGGTATTGTGTCATTATGGGGTATTGTATCATTATGGGGTATTGTGTCATTATGGGGTATTGTATCATTATGGGGTATTGTGTCATTATGGGGTATTGTGTCATTATGGGGTATTGTATCATTATGGGGTATTGTGTCATTATGGGGTATTGTGTCATTATGGGGTATTGTGTCATTATGGGGTATTGTGTCATTATGGGGTATTGTGTCATTATGGGGTATTGGGTCATTATGGGGTATTGTATCATTATGGGGTATTGTGTCATTATGGGGTATTGTGTCATTATGGGGTATTGTGTCATTATGGGGTATTGTATCATTATGGGGTATTGTGTCATTATGGGGTATTGTGTCATTATGGGGTATTGTGTCATTATGGGGTTTTGTGTCATTATGGGGTGTTGTGTCATTATGGGGTATTGTATCATTATGGGGTATTGTGTCATTATGGGGTATTGTGTCATTATGGGGTATTGTGTCATTATGGGGTATTGTGTCATTATGGGGTATTGTGTCATTATGGGGTTTTGTGTCATTATGGGGTATTGGGTCATTATGGGGTATTGTGTCATTATGGGGTTTTGGGTCATTATGGGGTATTGTGTCATTATGGGGTATTGGGTCATTATGGGGTATTGTGTCATTATGGGGTATTGTGTCATTATGGGGTATTGTGTCATTATGGGGTTTTGGGTCATTATGGGGTATTGTGTCATTATGGGGTATTGTGTCATTATGGGGTATTGGGTCATTATGGGGTATTGTGTCATTATGGGGTATTGTGTCATTATGGGGTATTGTGTCATTATGGGGTATTGTGTCATTATGGGGTATTGTATCATTATGGGGTATTGTATCATTATGGGGTGTTGTGTCATTATGGGGTTTTGTGTCATTATGGGGTTTTGGGTCATTATGGGGTATTGGGTCATTATGGGGTATTGTGTCATTATGGGGTTTTGTGTCATTATGGGGTGTTGTGTCATTATGGGGTATTGGGTCATTATGGGGTATTGGGTCATTATGGGGTTTTGGGTCATTATGGGGTATTGTGTCATTATGGGGTTTTGTGTCATTATGGGGTATTGGGTCATTATGGGGTATTGGGTCATTATGGGGTATTGTGTCATTATGGGGTATTGTGTCATTATGGGGTATTGTGTCATTATGGGGTATTGTGTCATTATGGGGTATTGTATCATTATGGGGTATTGTATCATTATGGGGTATTGTGTCATTATGGGGTATTGTGTCATTATGGGGTATTGTGTCATTATGGGGTATTGTGTCATTATGGGGTATTGTATCATTATGGGGTATTGTGTCATTATGGGGTATTGTGTCATTATGGGGTATTGTGTCATTATGGGGTATTGTGTCATTATGGGGTATTGTATCATTATGGGGTATTGTGTCATTATGGGGTATTGTATCATTATGGGGTATTGTGTCATTATGGGGTATTGTATCATTATGGGGTATTGTGTCATTATGGGGTATTATGTCATTATGGGGTATTGTGTCATTATGGGGTATTGTATCATTATGGGGTATTGTATCATTATGGGGTATTGTATCATTATGGGGTATTGTATCATTATGGGGTATTGTGTCATTATGGGGTATTATATCATTATGGGGTATTGTGTCATTATGGGGTATTGTATCATTATGGGGTATTGGGTCATTATGGGGTATTGGGTCATTATGGGGTATTGGGTCATTATGGGGTATTGTGTCATTATGGGGTTTTGGGTCATTATGGGGTATTGTGTCATTATGGGGTTTTGTGTCATTATGTGGTATTGTGTCATTATGGGGTATTGGGTCATTATGGGGTATTGTGTCATTATGGGGTGTTGTGTCATTATGGGGTGTTGTGTCATTATGGGGTATTGTGTTATTATGGGGTATTGTGTCATTATGGGGTATTGGGTCATTATGGGGTATTGTGTCATTATGGGGTATTGTGTCATTATGGGGTAATGTGTCATTATGGGATTTTGTGTCATTATGTGGTATTGTGTCATTATGGGGTATTGTGTCATTATGGGGTATTGGGTCATTATGGGGTATTGTGTCATTATGGGGTATTGTGTCATTATGGGGTATTGTGTCATTATGGGGTATTGTATCATTATGGGGTATTGTATCATTATGGGGTGTTGTGTCATTATGGGGTTTTGTGTCATTATGGGGTTTTGTGTCATTATGGGGTATTGGGTCATTATGGGGTATTGTGTCATTATGGGGTTTTGTGTCATTATGGGGTGTTGTGTCATTATGGGGTATTGGGTCATTATGGGGTATTGGGTCATTATGGGGTTTTGGGTCATTATGGGGTATTGTGTCATTATGGGGTTTTGTGTCATTATGGGGTTTTGTGTCATTATGGGGTTTTGTGTCATTATGGGGTATTGGGTCATTATGGGGTATTGTGTCATTATGGGGTTTTGTGTCATTATGGGGTGTTGTGTCATTATGGGGTATTGTGTCATTATGGGGTATTGGGTCATTATGGGGTTTTGGGTCATTATGGGGTATTGTGTCATTATGGGGTTTTGTGTCATTATGGGGTATTGGGTCATTATGGGGTATTGTGTCATTATGGGGTATTGTGTCATTATGGGGTATTGTGTCATTATGGGGTATTGTATCATTATGGGGTGTTGTGTCATTATGGGGTTTTGTGTCATTATGGGGTTTTGTGTCATTATGGGGTATTGGGTCATTATGGGGTATTGTGTCATTATGGGGTTTTGTGTCATTATGGGGTGTTGTGTCATTATGGGGTATTGTGTCATTATGGGGTATTGTGTCATTATGGGGTATTGTGTCATTATGGGGTATTGTATCATTATGGGGTATTGTGTCATTATGGGGTGTTGTGTCATTATGGGGTATTGTGTCATTATGGGGTATTGTGTCATTATGGGGTATTGTGTCATTATGGGGTATTGTGTCATTATGGGGTATTGTATCATTATGGGGTATTGTGTCATTATGGGGTATTGTGTCATTATGGGGTATTGTGTGTAGAATGATGAGGGGAAAAAAACGATTTAATACATTTTAGAATAAGGATGGAATGTAATAAAATGTGTAAAAAGTCAAGAGATCTGAATACTTTCTGAATGCACTGAATATCCAATAGTAGGTCATTTTAAATCAAGACGGGATGTCAGTTCACTGCTATAATCCCTTAGGGTTGAACATTACTGGAACCTTTCCCTAAATTCCAGTTTTCTTTCAGGAATCGCGGTTGGAGGATTCCCAGTTCCCTACCTGCTTATTCGCTCCTGATTCCGGGAATTCTCCAACCACGATTTCTGAAAAAAGGGGTAATTTGGGAACGTTTCCAGAATTATGCAACATTAGGCCCAATCACAATTAATTTGACATTGCACCACCTCTACTTCTCTGATGTTTTTACATAATCCAGTTCTCTCCTTTACCACCTAAAGGGTCTCCATTTCATGCGTGAACAATTTCGAAACTCTCTTGCAAGTCTATGTTCTATCAAAATGTTTCATTGTAGATGATAAAGCTATCATTTTGTGTCCATCATATCCCTTTAGTTCTCTGTCTAAAACAGGACTGTTAGAAAGGACCCTCGGCATGCAGCTTAGAGCACAACCTCCCCAATAAGTAAGTGCCTCACAACTGGTATTCCTCTGTGTGGTGACCTTCAATCCAGAAAAAACACTTCAGCTGGTTGGCGTAGCAGTCAAGCAATACCTGTGGCCATGTTCAGAAGGGATGGCCAGTCACTGGAAAGGACCCCCTTCCATCAGAGACTTCCTGATACATACAGTGCATGCTCCACCAACTCAACAGCAGGACTGACTGACTGTTACTATGTCCAGTAGGTCTTCACATGTCCTCACCGCCAGTGCAGACACTTCTCCACTAACATGATAGTTTCCCAAAACAGAAACATCTTCTTTAGCCTTTTAAAGATAATTGCTCATCCATTGCCTACAAATGGACTTAAGATGATCTTAGTGTTAAAGATAATTGCTATATTTCTTGGGAAGTCACCCTACTAATGCCTGGTGAAGCCTTCTACATCTAATAAACCACATCAACATCATGTAATGATACTATAGTCTACGCAGACCTGTGTGATACTATAGTCTACGCAGACCTGTGTGATACTATAGTCTACGCAGACCTGTGTGATACTATAGTCTACACAGACCTGTATGATACTATAGTCTACGCAGACCTGTGTGATACTATAGTCTACGCAGACCTGTGTGATACTATAGTCTACGCAGACCTGTGTGATACTATAGTCTACACAGACCTGTATGATACTATAGTCTACGCAGACCTGTATGATACTATAGTCTACGCAGACCTGTGTGATACTATAGTCTACACAGACCTGTATGATACTATAGTCTACGCAGACCTGTATGATACTATAGTCTACGCAGACCTGTATGATACTATAGTCTACACAGACCTGTATGATACTATAGTCTACGCAGACCTGTATGATACTATAGTCTACGCAGACCTGTATGATACTATAGTCTACACAGACCTGTATGATACTATAGTCTACGCAGACCTGTATGATACTATAGTCTACACAGACCTGTATGATACTATAGTCTACGCAGACCTGTATGATACTATAGTCTACGCAGACCTGTATGATACTATAGTCTACGCAGACCTGTATGATACTATAGTCTACGCAGACCTGTGTGATACTATAGTCTACGCAGACCTGTATGATACTATAGTCTACGCAGACCTGTATGATACTATAGTCTACACAGACCTGTATGATACTATAGTCTACGCAGACCTGTATGATACTATAGTCTACGCAGACCTGTATGATACTATAGTCTAATAGTCTACGCAGACCTGTGTGATACTATAGTCTACGCAGACCTGTGTGATACTATAGTCTACGCAGACCTGTGTGATACTATAGTCTACGCAGACCTGTGTGATACTATAGTCTGCACAGACCTGTATGATACTATAGTCTACACAGACCTGTATGATACTATAGTCTACACAGACCTGTATGATACTATAGTCTACACAGACCTGTATGATACTATAGTCTACACAGACCTGTATGATACTATAGTCTACGCAGACCTGTATGATACTATAGTCTACGCAGACCTGTGTGATACTATAGTCTACGCAGACCTGTATGACACTATAGTCTACGCAGACCTGTATGATACTATAGTCTACGCAGACCTGTATGATACTATAGTCTACACAGACCTGTATGATACTATAGTCTACGCAGACCTGTATGATACTATAGTCTAATAGTCTACGCAGACCTGTGTGATACTATAGTCTACGCAGACCTGTGTGATACTATAGTCTACGCAGACCTGTGTGATACTATAGTCTACGCAGACCTGTGTGATACTATAGTCTGCACAGACCTGTATGATACTATAGTCTACGCAGACCTGTATGACACTATAGTCTAATAGTCTACGCAGACCTGTGTGATACTATAGTCTACGCAGACCTGTGTGATACTATAGTCTACGCAGACCTGTGTGATACTATAGTCTACGCAGACCTGTGTGATACTATAGTCTGCACAGACCTGTATGATACTATAGTCTACGCAGACCTGTATGACACTATAGTCTACGCAGACCTGTATGATACTATAGTCTACGCAGACCTGTATGATACTATAGTCTACACAGACCTGTATGATACTATAGTCTACGCAGACCTGTATGATACTATAGTCTACACAGACCTGTATGATACTATAGTCTATGCAGACCTGTGCAGGATCTGTGTATTTGGAGCACACCCCAATGACTGAACCCTCCCTAATGCAGTCAGATTGGGCAGAGTAACTACGCAGCTCCTGCCTGGCTGACAAATGTTTGCAATGCGTACAGATCCAAGACAAAGGAAAGGTATAGCAGTGCTGGTTGTTGTATATTCTCTGTCATGTACTGAAATATTTTAGAGGAAAAATATATTTGAAACATGACTCCAAAATGTATAAATAAATAATCATGGAAGAACAAAAAGAGATGGTTTAGTCTTTTTTGTCATCTTAGCCAATACACACAGTGGATTCTCGCACCATCACACGTACATAATAATATCTCCACAAAGACAACTCTTTGTGACTTGCAATGGTTTGTAAAAATGTAGAATTTGACAAACTACCACTCTATCCTTCTCTATCCACCAGTTTGTATTCAAGCCTTGCATATTACACTGTTATATTACACCCCAAGTAGTAAGTTGAACTCAAAGCCAATGAAACGTCGTTATTAGTACATGTTTATGTGGTACTGACCAATGAAACGTCATTATTAGTACATGTTTATGTGGTACTGACCAATGAAACGTCATTATTAGTACATGTTTATGTGGTACTGACCAATGAAACGTCATTATTAGTACATGTTTATGTGGTACTGACCAATGAAACGTCATTATTAGTACATGTTTATGTGGTACTGACCAATGAAACGTCATTATTAGTACATGTTTATGTGGTACTGACCAATGAAACGTCATTATTAGTACATGTTTATGTGGTACTGACCAATGAAACGTCGTTATTAGTACATGTTTATGTGGTACTGACCAATGAAACGTCATTATTAGTACATGTTTATGTGGTACTGACCAATGAAACGTCGTTATTAGTACATGTTTATGTGGTACTGACCAATGGAACGTCATTATTAGTACATGTTTATGTGGTACTGACCAATTCACTCGAAAGGCAAAGCACACTGGGAAAGTATATTGAAGACATGGCTTAGTGTGGGGCGTTTACTCCAAATGTTCAAGCTGATGCAACTCAAATCTGGAACCCCTACAGGGATGTAATGAGGTTGGCAAGGGGACCATTCCTCCATACAGAACCTCTCCACATCCTTTAGATTTCAATGTCCAAGCTTGTGGACTCTCCTCTTCAGCTCAATTTATTTCACATTTATTTTTTAAATTAAAAGTTTGATTCTAACTTACAGTGGGGGAAAAAACATTGTTTGTGTCACGGATCTGGGCGATTAATGACCAAGGCGCAGCACTACTTAAGTCCGACATCTTTTATTTAATGTGAACTTGAAAACAACAAACATGAAAAACCCAAAACTAAATGCATTTAAAGATACACACAAAATAATGAAGCACAAATCCACATCCTAAATAACCACCGTAGATACACATAGAGAACTGCTGTCAGGCCATGACTCCCCTATGGATAACAAAACACTTCATTCACCTCTGAAGGTAAATAATGTACTTACATTCAGTAATCTTGTACACACTCTACCGTTCAAAAGTTTGAGGTCACTTAGAAATGTCCTTGTTATTGAAAGAAAAGCACATTTTTTGTCCATTAAAATAACATAAAATTGATCAGAAATACAGTGTAGACATTGTTAATGTTGTAAATGACTATTATAGCTGGAAACGGCTGATTTTTAATGGAACATCTACATAGGCATACAGAGGCCCATTATCAGCAACCATCACTCCTGTGTTCCAATGGCACGCTGAGTTAGCTAATCCAAGTTTATCATTTTAAAACATACGCCTCACAAGTCCTCAACTGGCAGCTTCATTAAATAGTACCCACAAAACACCAGTCTCAACGTCAACAGGCGACTCCGGGATGCTGGCCTTCTAGGCAGAGTTGCAAAGAAAAAGCCATATCTCAGACTGGTCAATAAAAAGTAAAGATTAAGGGCAAAAGAACACAGACACTGGACAGAGGAAGATATGGCTTTTTCTTTGCAACGCTGCCTAGAAGGCCAGCATCCCGGTGTAAGATCTGCAAACGAAGCGATACCTCCGCAACACCAACAAGACAAAACAACCCATAATCACCAAGATCCCAACCCACACGAATGCAACACTCCTCTCCGGTCTCAATCACCAGAATTCTAATCAGCTGTTTTCCATTTCCCCACCAGTATATATCCCAGCTTCATTCTCCCTTCTGTGTGAGGTATTGTTTGTATGTGCAACCCTACTAAGCCCTTCGTAACCCTAAGTATTGTGATTCCAGTTTTTGACCTTTTTTCCTGCCTAGAGTTTCCGAGTCCGTCTTATCCCTATCTGTACCTTAGCCTGAGTCTACCCGTGTACCAACCTGTTCTCGTTTTTGGATTTCCCGTTAGCCTGCTCCCTTTTGTACCGTTGCTGCCTTTCTTTGGATTACCTGTTAACGACCTCTGCCTGTATATCTGACTACTCCTTTTTCCTGATCCTGGAATATATTAAAACAACATTTGCACGCTCTGCAAGTGGGACCTAACATCTGCCTCCGGGTTGTATTCTTACACCCGGAGTCGCCTCTTCACTGTTGACGTTCACTCATACTTTCCCCGCTCCACAAAAAATTGCTCCGCACTCCATTCATTTTTTGTTAAAAAATATAATTGTATTTAACTAACAGCCTGTCTATTTTTATGACTATGTACCATTTGGTTTTGAAGTGAGCTATCATAAGAAGCTTCAACATTTCAACAACATAGGTCATAGTCATAGTCATAGTCTATTAAACAAGGACTTACCTAGGTGACGTACCTGGTTAAATAAAGTAAAAAAGGTGATAGGCTATGTGTTATAAAAACTAATAGCTTTTTCTCTAATCTATTAATGATCAGATTCTTCAGTTGTAACTGTCTCTGTTGCCTCACGTTTTATAGTTGATAGACAACTTTAGCACTGTACTGCACTGTAGTCTCCTCTTTTTAATCAATAGCCTAAATATAAACCATGGTTGTCAGTCTCTGGCCATAGAGAAGCCTATTTGCTTCTCTATGTAGTTATGGTCAGAGTCTGACAGTGTCGTCATTTTCTGTTTCTGTGTGGGGTTTAGGTTGGATCCCCAATTAATTAATTGTCTCTAATTAGGGATCCAATATATGTTGAGTCTGTCCCTCACGCTGGTGTGGGTCGTTATCGTTACATGTTGATGTATTTCGCAGTCACGGGTGAAGTAAGTGTTTTTTGTTACGTCCGTTCAGTCGTGGTTGTTTTCGTGAATGTGACGTTATGTCTTTCGTGTTTGTTTCTTGTGTGATCTTATTACATAGTAAAATCTAAAATAAATCATGTCGAACTACTATCCCTGCGCTGCGTCTTGGTCTCTCCACATCCCCTCTCGTGACACCATGGGCTCATTCCTTCACTTGTCATCATTTACAGAGGCTGTGTGACCTATTTCTTGGTCGACTCATATGAACATCTCTGAGCATCAGGAGAGAAGGTGGAGACAAGGTGGAGACAAGGTGGAGAGAAGGTGGAGACAAGGTGGAGACAAGGTGGAGAGAAGGTGGAGACAAGGTGGAGACAAGGTGGAGACAAGGTGGAGACAAGGTGGAGACAAGGTGGAGAGAAGGTGGAGACAAGGTGGAGAGAAGGTGGAGACAAGGTGGAGAGAAGGTGGAGAGAAGGTGGAGACAAGGTGGAGAGAAGGTGGAGAGAAGGTGGAGACAAGGTGGAGACAAGGTGGAGACAAGGTGGAGAGAAGGTGGAGACAAGGTGGAGACAAGGTGGAGACAAGGTGGAGAGAAGGTGGAGACAAGGTGGAGACAAGGTGGAGAGAAGGTGGAGAGAAGGTGGAGACAAGGTGGAGACAAGGTGGAGAGAAGGTGGAGACAAGGTGGAGACAAGGTGGAGACAAGGTGGAGAGAAGGTGGAGACAAGGTGGAGACAAGGTGGAGAGAAGGTGGAGAGAAGGTGGAGACAAGGTGGAGACAAGGTGGAGACAAGGTGGAGACAAGGTGGAGAGAAGGTGGAGACAAGGTGGAGACAAGGTGGAGAGAAGGTGGAGAGAAGGTGGAGACAAGGTGGAGAGAAGGTGGAGACAAGGTGGAGACAAGGTGGAGACAAGGTGGAGAGAAGGTGGAGACAAGGTGGAGACAAGGTGGAGACAAGGTGGAGAGAAGGTGGAGAGAAGGTGGAGACAAGGTGGAGACAAGGTGGAGACAAGGTGGAGACAAGGTGGAGACAAGGTGGAGACAAAATGTTTTGTTTTATCCGATATATCTGAGTGAGCAAAACAAATGTAAATGGTAGAGTTGAAAATGCCATGGATTTAACTTGTATTATGTATTATGTACATGGGAATATTACCAGCAAAATATCTACTATATGTGCACTACATCCTCACGCACAAGCTGTTTTCTGTAATACAGCAAATTTGATGGAAACACATCTCTGGTGGGAAAATTAACATTGTTTTTATGCAGATTTTGTAATATTTGGATGAAAATCTGTCTCCAATTGGATGGAAACTTAGGGGCGTGACTACAAAATCACTTTAAGTAACTGTACTCAAATATATTAAGTGCAACGGGTTTCCTCTGATGTTTTAAGTAATGACAGGACAGTGTACCAGATTACTGAATTCACACGGTCATGATGCCTTCCTTGCTGGAGATCAAAGGTGCCAGCTAGGCAAAGTTCTGAAGACCCCCCGCCCCTCTCCTGGGATTGTTGGCCAGTTTTATGATGGTCGTAAATACCTTTCCTTGCCATGCAGTAGTGGGGGAAAGCAGTCCCTTTGTGGAACAAAGCATTTCCTCCCGACAAAACTCCAACATCCCAAAAGTGGAGAATGAAACAATATTTCTAACGCAAAGAATGTCGGAAAATGGTCGGAGAGGACTTAAGGAACAGGATGAGAATACCGACAACTGCGGGAGTATCTATTCTAACAGATCCACTCTACGAACTATGGGGTACTGAGGTATCCATTCCAACCACCACTACGACCAGAAACAGGACACAGTGATCTCTGGTGGGCAAACCAGAGACTTACATCACCAACTCAACTACCGAAGACAGCTACACGTAAATACGAGTTGCATTGCACATTAGAGTGCTAAGGATTTGTTCGTTAGTCCTCTAGAGACTGTATTAGCTGTATAATGTTAAGTTGTTTTACGTATTCTGTAATTGTTTAATTAGTTAGTAAATAAATAATTGAGCCAATTTGTGTATTGCTGATTCATAAGTAAAGTTAGGGTTCGTGCAGATTACAAGAGATTACGAAACTCAAAATGAGACTGACCGAGAAAATAATCCATTAATAAGTGACTGTGATCTATGATATGAAAATATCTCAGGAGAGTTTAATTCAGGAGATAATAACTCTTTAAACTCATTCTCCCAGGTGCCCCAGCTTTCTGATGAGTTAATTGCTATATGATTAATTTAATCACGTAATCGATTAAACATAGAGAATTGATTTGGTAATATAACAGTCATCACACTAATGATAGTCACGTCATGACAACACAATTATTCAAATACTTTGTCGGATTTCATTCAGGTTTGGAAGTTATTCAGATCCCTCAGTTGTGTTATTGCTGAGAAGTTGGAAACCATTTTCAATCTAGGAGGCCCAGCACTTTTGAGGCATTTTCCACTACCTTTATACGACTGCAATTTGCAATTATTCTCTGTTTATGCTCCGATACTGTCACGAGAATTTCTATCTCAATGCTCTAAATGAACTCTTTTTATAACTCTATCTGTACCCTGAAGATTGTAAGTCTCCAGTTTTGAATAAGAGAGCCCCAGCTTGCAATGGTTAGCATTTATTCACAGAACGTTCTAACAATACAACAACACACATGGCTTTTTATACTTCTCAGTCAGAAAAGCCCCCACCCTCCTTGATGGGGTCTGTAACCTTTCAGGTCACTCCCTTCAAGGACAAATTAGATACCTAACTGGACCTACACCCCCTTATCCAGTTTTTACAACCCTCATAAATAGCCTTCCTTCTTAACTACCCACTGACTGTTCCACCAGATGGTAACCTATTAACCTGGTCTAAACATTGTCTATGTACCCACATTCTTCAGTATGTCCTAACACATCTCAAACATTACACAGTTTCAGGGTGGAACATTTTGGTCATTAACTTTAAACATACAAATGTCTTTATCAGATACTGTACATGTGTTCTACTTTCTTAAGGAGCTCCAGGGTTAGAGGCATGTAGGTTTAGGTATAGGCCTAGTACCATTTGAAATTACTGCCGTAAAGTTGCCGGATACCTGGTCAGACTATACAATGACTTAACTATTACTCAGAAAACCAGTCAGTATCTGGTCTGACCACAATTGGCCTCATGCAGCACGACACATCTCACTCGCATAGAGTTGATCAGGCTGTTGATTATGGAATGTTGTCCGGCTTCTCTTCAAAGTCGTACACGTCGATCCAGATCATCCCAAACATTCTCAATAGGTGGCATGTCTGTTAATTATACAGGAAGAACTGGGACATGTTCCGCTTCCAGGAATTGTGAACAGATCCTTGCAACATGGGGCTGTGAATTATCATGCTGAAACATGAGGTGGATGAATGGCCTCATGTGGTCTGCGGTTGTGAGGCCGGTGGGATGTACTGCCAAATATAACATTTGAGAGATATATATTGGTGCGTGTGGAACATTTCTGGGATCTTTTTACTTCAGCTCATGAAACATGGAACGAACACTTTACATGTTGCGTTTATTGTTGTTCAGTATAGTTAGAGCACCTATAGCTAGTATAGTGAACAGTACCTGACTTGATAGGTTAATCCACTTTTTGACACAAAACCACATATTTAAAACCTAATTTGTCATATGTTTATAATTTGTGGTAATGACACCAAAGCACATCATTGTAACGTCCTATTCAGTCTCCTGAGCAACATGTTCCTTTTCAACACGTCTGGCATTGTTTGACCACTGTCAGTACAATGTTTGGGAAACATCTCTGCAAGCAGGAGTTTAGCATGAAGCCTTAAGGCTCCGAGGATTGAGATACTATACAAGGCCTGTAATTCTGGCCTTGCATCCATCGCTGTGCAGCTTTGACCCGACATCATCATGGAGAGCCTTCTCACTTCAGGACAAAGAAACAATCTGACGGGTCCTGTTGAGTGGGGTGGGCTGCTCTGCTGTCAACATGTTTACAGGCTTGACTTCCTGCAGAACTGTCAGCAGTGCTTCCCGTTTCAGACACGAAGGGCCAGGTGGGTCTGCTTTCCCCTCCTTCCCTTCCTCTCCACTCATCCTCTTTCATCCCTACTGTCTTCTCACAAGCAGCAAATCAACTTAGTTTGCAGAAAGGGGAGGGAGGAGTGGGAAGTGAGTGGCATCCTATCGTTATTCATCTTTAAATTCAGAGGGGTTTATAACAAGGCCTGCACTCATGTGATCTGTTACTGGAGACAGATAGATGTAAACCTAATTAAGGTGGGCTTGTTTTAGAGATGCCTTATTGGTGGGTTCCTTCGGCGTCATTATCATTACAAGTCAGATAAGATTTCAGAGTTGTTTCTCTTGTCTGTATTATGAAGGCGGGGAGAAAGGCTTTGCGGTACTTTTTTGAATAGATATGTCCTGTTTATTATCCGGAGATTTTCATGATTTAGTTTAATCAGAAACCTTGGAAGACTTTTTGAAAATAAGACTGTTTCTCTTTGTCTCACAAAACAAGTGTCCAATAGAAGATAAGGAACATAACCCTTATCATTATAGACACGTTGTCACGAAATGGGGTTTGGAGAGACCAAGACGCAGCGCAGGGATAGTAGTTCGACATTTTCTTATTTATTTTATATATATAAATAGAACACAAATCTGAAACTATAAACTAACGTCACATTCACAAAAAACACACGGAATGAACGGACGTAACCAAAAGAACACTTACTTCACCCGTGACTGCGACATATACCTCGACATGTACGATATCGATAACAACCCACACCACGTGAAGGACAGACTCAACCTATATCGGATCCCTAATTAGAGACAACGGGAGCAGCTGCCTCTAATTAGAGATCCACTCAAAACCCACAAAGAAACAGAAAAGAAAGACACTGTCAGACTCTGACCATAGCTACATAGAGAAGCAAATAGGCTTCTCTATGGCCAGAGCCTGACAGTACCCCCCCCCCAAGGCGCGGACTCCCGGACGGCAAAAACAAAAAAAAAACACAAAACAGGGGGGGTTAATGGGAGGGAAGACTAGTCCCTCAGGGGCGGTTCTGGCTCCGGTGAGTTTGACAGATTTGCCCCATGCCCTTTTCTTATCACCGGGCCCGGACTGGGCACCGGTGGGGCAAACGGCTCCGGCCATGGAGCGGGGTAAACAACCGGACCCGGACTGGGCACCGGTGGGGCAAACGGCTCCGGCCATGGAGCGGGGAAAACAACCGGGCCCGGACTGGGCACCGGTGGGGTAAACGGCTCCGGCCATGGAGTGGGAAAAACACCCGGGCCCGGACTGGGCCACGGTGGGGCAAACGGCTCCGGCCATGGAGCGGGGAAAACAACCGGGCCCGGACTGGGCACCGGTGGGACAAACGGCTCCGGCCATGGAGCTGGGCAATAAACCGGGCCCGGACTGGGCACCGGTGGGGTAACCTGCTCCGGCCATGGAGCGGTGAAAACAGCCGTGCCCGGACTGGGCACCGGTGGGGTAAACCCCTCCGGCCATGGAGCGGGGAAAACAACCGGGCCCGGACTGGGCCCCGGTGGGACAAACGGCTCCGGCCATGGAGCTGGGAAAACAGCCGGGCCTGGACTGGGCACCGGTGGAGCGGACTGCTCCGGCAGTGAGGCGGAGTAGGCGGCTGGGCCCGGACTGGGCACCGGTGGAGCGGACTGCTCCGGCACTGAGGCGGAGCAGGCGGCTGGACCCGGACTGGGTACCGGTGGAGCGGACTGCTCCGGCACTGAGGTGGAGCAGACGGCTGGACCCGGACAGGGTACCGGTGGAGCGGACTGCTCTGGCACTGAGGCGGAGCAGACGGCTGGACCCGGACAGGGTACCGGTGGAGCGGACTGCTCTGGCACTGAGGCGGAGCAGGCGGCTGGACCCGGACTGGGTACCGGTGGAGCGGACTGCTCTGGCACTGAGGCGGAGCAGGCGGCTGGACCCGGATTGGGTACCGGTGGAGCGGACTGCTCTGGCACTGAGGCGGAGCAGGCGGCTGGACCCGGAATGGGCACCGGGGCGCTGACCTTCGCAGGAGGTTGCGAGGCGCTGACCTTCGCAGGAGGTTGAGAGGCGCTGACCTTCGCAGGAGGTTTAGAGGCGCTGACCTTCGCAGGAGGTTTAGAGGCGCTGACCTTCGCAGGAGGTTTAGAGGCGCTGACCTTCGCAGGAGGTTTAGAGGCGCTGACCTTCGCAGGAGGTTTAGAGGCGCTGACCTTCGCAGGAGGTTTAGAGGCGCTGACCTTCGCAGGAGGTTTGGAGGCGCTGACCTTCGCAGGAGGTTTAGAGGCGCTGACCTTCGCTGGAGGTTCAGGGGCGCTGACCTTCGCAGGAGGTGCAGGGGCGCTGACCTTCGCAGGAGGTTTAGAGGCGCTGACCTTCCCTGGAGGCTCAGCGCGGGGAGCCGGCACGGGTCGTACCGGACTGGGAAGGCGCACCGGAGGTCGAATGCGTGGAGCTGGCACGGGACGCACCTGGCTAGACGCACGCACTGGAGGTTGGGTGCGGGGAGTAGGGCAGAGGTCCGGACCCGGACTGGACATCGGTGAAGCGGATTGCTCTGGCCTGGGAGTGGAGACGACGACCGGACCCGGACTGGGCACCGGTGGAGCGGATTGCTCTGTCAGGGAGGTGGAGTAGATTACTGGACCCGGACTGGGTACCGGTGGAGCGGACTGCTCCGGCCTGGGAGGGGAGTACATGACCGGACCTGGACTGGCCCACTCCGCCATCTCCCTCTCGACCTCCTCCTCTATCTCCACCAATTCCCTCAGAACCTCCCCAAAATGCTCCTCCAGCTCCTCCTCCTGCTCCTTGCTCTGAGCCCCCCATTGGTACCTGGGCCTCCCCATGGTCCACATGGGGAGTGGAGTTGGCTCCTCCAGGAGCCCCCACGGGTGAGGGAACCGAAGCATGTCCTCCTCATCGTCCTCCTCCGACGAGTCCGTCTCGAACCCTCCGAGGAGTTCGGTGTTGGTAAACCGACGCGGGTCTGTCTCGCTCTCCGTCTCTCCCCATTTGCGCTGCTTGGTCTCGTAACGGTGGGTTGTTCTGTCACGAAATGGGGTTTGGAGAGACCAAGACGCAGCGCAGGTATAGTAGTTCGACATTTTCTTATTTATTTTATATATATAAATAGAACACAAATGGCGAACTACAGGATACAAAACTGAAACTATAAACTAACGTCACATTCACAAAAAACACACGGAATGAACGGACGTAACCAAAAGAACACTTACTTCACCCGTGACTGCGACATATACCTCGACATGTACGATATCGATAACAACCCACACCACGTGAAGGACAGACTCAACCTATATCGGATCCCTAATTAGAGACAACGGGAGCAGCTGCCTCTAATTAGAGATCCACTCAAAACCCACAAAGAAACAGAAAAGAAAGACACTGTCAGACTCTGACCATAGCTACATAGAGAAGCAAATAGGCAGAGCCTGACACACGTCTATGTTAGGTTGAGCCAGCAATGGATGTTAAAGGTCTTAGTCAATACGGTCAGCAGATGGCGCCGCAATCCGCGCTAGTTTTCTTGCTGGAAGGATGTATAGAAATGTAGCATTCTCACGTAGCGATTCTCTAAGAAGACTTTTAAGAAAATCCACTAAAATGTACACTTGAATGATCGAGAAATATTACATTTATCAGAAGTGCGTTTGGATATCTGAGAAAGGTGTTGTCGATTAAATTAAACAACATATTTACACTGCTATCTTTTACAGCAGAGAATGAAGGGAAGCTAACTAAATTAAATGGGGGCTAACAGGCTAATAGACAGTATTAGGATCACAGCTCATACAGTCTCATTCAAAGTGAGAAATGCAGCATGTCTTTAAGATTCATATAGGACTGGCAATATGGTCCTCCATCATCAGTCATGTTCTATCTGAGTTATCAGATGATAGACAACAATAATATTTTGTTACTTTACAAAACTCAAAATAACAACGCTTGTCTTTCATAATGTGGTCAGATATACTAGGATGTGTAGTGTCAGGGTTTGTTGCTGGCATGTCATCCCTAAGTCTGTTTATCTTGTCAATGAAAAAGTCATTAAAGTAGTTGGTAATATCAGTGGATTCTGTGATGAATGATCCATCTGTTTCAATAAATGAAGGAGCAGAGTTTACCTTTTTGCCAAAATGTAATTTAAGATGCTCTAAAGCTTTTAACTATCATTCTTTATGTTTATTTATTTTTATTTAACTAGGCAAGTCATTTAACTAGAGATTTCCCCCCCGGGGGATCAATAAAGTATCTATCTATCTATCTATCTATCTATCTATCTATCTATCTATCTATCTATCTATCTATCTATCTATCTATCTATCTATCTATCTATCTATCTATCTATCTATCTATCTATCTATCTATCTATCTATCTATCTATCTATCTATCTATCTATCTATCTATCTATCACAAACCACAGACCAACACATATTATTTACATCATCAACATATGAATCACTACAAAACATCTTGTATGACCTCTTATACACTATATTAGACCCAGCCTTAGGAACTTTGGTTTTCCTAGATATGGATACTATATTGTGATCAATACATCCTATAGATATGGATACTACATAGTGATCAATACATCCTATAGATATGGATACTATATTGTGATCAATACATCCTATAGATATGGATACTATATTGTGATCAATACATCCTATAGATCTGGATACTATATAGTGATCAATACATCCTATAGATATGGATACTATATAGTGATCAATACATCCTATAGATATGGATACTATATTGTGATCAATACATCCTATAGATAAAGCACATTTCTGCAGTATTAGTAAAGATGTGATCAATACATGATGATTTCATTCCTGTGCTGTTTGTAACGACCCTGGTAGGTTGACTGATAACCTGAACCAAGTTGCACTGGTTACAGTTTGAAGCTTTCTCTTGAGTGTGAAGCTTGATGAGAACCAGTCAATATTTAAATCACGCACGTTATCCAGATACTGACTGTTAGCACTTGGTGGTCTATAGCAGCTTCCCACCAGAATGGTCTTTAGGTGAGACAGATGAACCTGTAGCCATATTACTTCAACAGTATTTAACATGATATCTGGTCTTTAGGTGAGGCAGATGAACCTGTAGACATATTACTTCAACAGTATTTAACATGAGATCCTCTCTATGCTTTACAGGAATGTGGTTCTGAATATAAACAGCGACACCTCCACTATTGGCATTTCTGTCTTTTCTGTAGATCTTATAACTATGTATTGCTACCACTGTATCATCAAAGGTATTATTTAAGTGAGATAACGTGGGCTATTTTTAACACTTTTCTGGGATGCTTAGCAGAGGTAGACATGCTCAGGTTATTTATATTAGTGCAGGGTGAACTGCACACAGTGGACCTCATGCTTGTATTTATTTTTTGTTATTCTTTTTTTTATTTAATGTTTTTCATTATGCTGTATCTCTCGTGAAGAGGGCCAGTAATCATGTTATTGTCTGCCTTTTGCAAGCACTTCCTGTCAAAAGTATGTACTGTTGTACATATGTAAATTGTAAAATCTCATGCATCTCAACATGCACTCATAGGAAACTACTTAAAGGGTACCGCCGTGCATAAAATTGATATGCTTATATTGCATATCCTATTCGTCTCCGAAGTGGCGCAGTGGTCTAAGGCACTGCATCTCAGTGCTAGAGGCATCACTACAGACACCATGGTTTGATTACAGGCTGTATCACAACCGGCCATGATTGGGAGTCCCATAGGGCGGCGCACAATTGGCCCAGCGTTGTCCGAGTTTGGCTGGCGTAGGCACATTGTAAATAAGAATTTGTTCTTTACTGACTTGCCTAGTTAAATAAAGGTTAAATAAAGGTCAAAATAATAAATAAATAGGGCAAAGCGATTTGAAAGTCTTAAGTCCAACAATTCTTCTCCTTCTTTCTGGTTCCGACACGCATCCATATGCTCACTTGCAGTCAAACAATGAGCAGCCATTTTGTGTTTCTAGCTAGTAGAGGGTGCAGTGGCGGAAATTGATCATAGTTCATGAAGACCCCATTATGATCCTCTTGGATGTTTTGATAGGAAGCATTTAAAGATGCCGATAGTCTCATAGAATCCTTATTCAGTTCAAGGCTCTTGGTCAAATGTTGTTCTTCATGAAGAGTAATAATCCTTTCTTTAGCTACATGAAGTTCAATACATTTTTCACAAATGAAGGTATTCATCAGACCTTTGCCCATGACAACTACGAACATGTCACAGACTACGAACATGTCTCCATGGCCGCGGACGCCCCTACCAACACCATGCAAAACTGTGTTGTTGTCTTTCTTACTGCAAGCCATGCTGCAGTATAATGCAACTTTTAAACGAGCAACCACTGTACATTATTAAAGTGTATATAGGGCAGCAGCCTCTAATCTGCTAGTGATGGCTGTTTAACAGTCTGATGGCCTTGAGATAGAAGCTGTTTTTCAGTCTCTCGTTCCCAGCTTTGATGCACCTGTACTGACCTCACCTTCTGGATGATAGCAGTGTGAACAGGCAGTGGCTTGGGTGGTTGTTATCCTTGATGATCTTTTTGGCCTTCCTATGACCTGTGACATTGGGTGCTGTAGGTAGTTTGCCCCCGGTGATGCGTTTGGCAGCGTCTTCTTCACCACACTATCTGTGGACCATTTCAGTTTGCCAGTGATGTGTAGTCAGAGGAACTTAAAGCTTTCCACCTTCTCCACTGCGGTCCCATCTTTGTGCTCCCTCTGCTGTTTCCTGAAGTCCACGATCAGCTCATTTGTTTTGTTGACGTTGAGTGAGAGGTTATTTTCCTGGCACCACAGTCCCAGAGCCCTCACCTCCTCCCTGTAGGCTGTCTCATAATTGTTGGAAACCAGGCCTACTATTGTTGTGTCGTATGCAACCTTGATGATTGAGTTGGAGGCGGGTGAACAGGGAGTACAGGAGGGGGCTGAGCACGCACCCTTGTGGGGCCCCAGTGTTGAGGGTCAGTGAAGTGGAGGTGTTGTTTCCTACCTTCACCACCTGGGGGCGACCCGTCAGGAAGTCCAGGACCCAGTTGCACATGGCAGGGTTCAGACCCAGGGCATGAGCTTAATGATTAGCTTGGAGGGTACTATGGTGTTGAATGTAAATAAGAGTTTGTTGTTTACTGTCTTGCCTAGTTAAATAAAGGTTAAATAAAAAAATACAAAAAATACAAAACATTTAGTAAAGCACTTCATGATGACAGAAGTGATGCTACGGGGCGATAGTCCTTTAGTTCAGTTACCTTTGCTTTCTTGAGTAGCCACACTCAAACGCCTTACTCACGTCGGCCACGGAGAACGAGAGCGCACAGTCCTTGGGAGCGGGCTGCGTCGGTGGCACTGTGTTATCCTCAAAGCGGGCGAAGAAGGTGTTTAGCTTGTCCAGGAAGCAAGACGATGGTGTACAGTCGTGGCCAAAAGTTTTGAGAATGACACAAGCATTGCTCTCCACAAAAGTTTGCTGCTTCAGTGTTCTTAGATCTTTATGTCAGTAGATACTATGGTACACTGAAGTATAATTACAAGTATTCCATAAGTGTCAAAGGCTTTCATTGACAATGACATTCAGTTTATGCAAAGAGTCAATATTTGCAGTGTTGACCCTTCTTTTTCAAGACCTCTGCAATCCGCCCTGGCATGCTGTCAATTAACGTCTGGGCCACATCCTGACTGATGGCAGGCCATTCTTGCATAATCAATGCTTGGAGTTTGTTAGAAGTTGTGGGGATTTGTTTGTCCACCCGCCTCTTGAGGATCGATCACAAATTCTCAATGGGATTAAGGTCTGGGGAGTTTCCTGGCCATGGACCCAAAATGTTGATGTTTTGTTCCCCGAGCCACTTAGTTATCACTTTTTCCTTATGGCAAGGTGCTCCATCATGCTGGAAAAGGCATTGGTCGTCACCAAACTGTTCTTGGACGGTTGGGAGAAGTTACTCTCGGAGGATGTGTTGGTACCATTCTTTATTCATGGCTGTGTTCTTAGGCAAAATTGTGAGTGAGCCCACTCCCTTGGCTGAGAAGCAACCCCACACATGAATGGTCTGAGGATGCTTTACTGTTTGCATGACACAGGACTGATGGTAGCGTCTTCTCCGGACAAGGTGTTTTCCGGATGGCCCAAACAATCGGAAAGGGGATTCATCAGAGAAAATTACTCTACCCCAGTCCTCAACAGTCCAATCCCTATACCTTTTGCAGAATATCAGTCTGTCCCTGATGTTTTTCCTGGAGAGAAGTGGCTTCTTTGCTGCCCTTCTTGACACCAGGCCATCCTCCAAAAGTCTTCGCCTCACTGTGCGTGCAAATGCACTCACACCTGCCTGCTGCCATTCCTGAGCAAGCACTTGTGGTGCCCCGATCCTGCAGCTGAATCAACTTTAGGAGACAGTCCTGGCGCTTGCTGGACTTTCTTGGGCGCCCTGACGCCTTCTTCACAACAATTGAACCTCTCTCCTTGAAGTTCTTGATGATCCGATAAATGCTTGATTTAGGTGCAATCTTACCAGCAGCAATATCCTTGCCTGTGAATCCCTTTTTGTGCAAAGCAATGATGACGGCACGTGTTTCCTTGCAGGTAACCATGGTTGACAGAGGAAGAACAATGATTTCAAGCACCACCCTCCTTTTAAAGCTTCCAGTCTGTTATTCTGACTCAATCAGCATGACAGAGTGATCTCCAGCCTTGTCCCCGTCAACACTCTCACCTGTGTTAACGAGACAATCACTGACATGATGGCAGCTGGTCATTTGTGGCAGGGCTGAAATGCAGTAGAAATGTTTTGGGGGATTAAGTTAATTTTCATTGCAAACAGACAAACTACCCAGTAAATATATCACTTTTTGGTTAAAGGAATTCCTGCCACAGTCTCCTCCATTCCTCTCAGTCACCTGACCCGTGACCACCTGTTCACCGTTACTATTGTCAGTCATCCTACCTGTCCAGCTGCCCACACAGATTCAACTCATCTTTCAATGGTCCTTGGAGCCGGATGATGACTGAACCAAAGACAGGTGAATTGGAATGGAGGAGGAGCAGGAAGAATTGTCTCCACTGGATGGAAAGAGATGAAGAAATAGCAGCTGAGGCTAAAGATGAGTGAAAAGTCCTGAAACAACTAAAGGATCCAGGTGCTAACCTCAACCACCTGGAGAAGCAGACAACCACCTGGGTATCTTAAAGATTATGTGGTGGAGTTTCCCCCACCAAACTGGTTTCCAGTTTGCATAACGTCCGGTGGAGTTCTTTGAGGACAACATGGAAGTGTGACGTTTTCCCACTGTGAACAGAGGGCAGACAGCGTGTATGGTGTTGTGTGGGCGAGCAGTGTGCTGATGTCAGCGTTGTGAACAGAATGCTCCATGGTTATGGTATGGGCAGGCATAAGCTACTGACAACGAACACAATTGCATTTTATCGATACCATGAAGAGATCCTGAGGCCCATTGTCGTGCCATTCATCCACCGCCATCACCTAATGTTTCAGCATGATAATGCACGGCCCCATGCCGCAAGGATCTGTACACAATTCCTGGAAGCTGAAAATGTGCCGGTTCTTTCATGGCCTGCAAACACACCAGACATGTCACCCATTGAGCATGTTTGGGATGTATGACAGTGTGTTCCAGTTTCCACTATAATCCAGCAACTTCACACAGCCATTGAAAAGGAGTGGGACAACATTCCACAGGCCACAATCAACAACCTGATCAACTCTATGTGAAGGAGATGTCACGCTGCATGAGTCAAATGGTGGTCAGACCAGATACTGTCTGGTTTTCAGATTCACTACCCTACCTTTATTGTTAAGGTATCTGTGACCAACAGATACATATCTGTATTCCCAGTCCTGTGACATCCATAGATTAGGGCCTCATGACTTTATTTCAATTGACTGATTTCATGAACTGTAACTCAGTAAAATCTTTGACATTTTTGCATGTTGCATTTTATATATTTTTCCAGTAATATTTGTTGGCCATTGGAGTAGCTATCTAGCTAAATAAACCACTCCCCTCCGCAAACATGCCTTCTTAGATGTTGGCTACACAAGGTGGTACTTATTTAAATTAGGCAAGAGAATATATTACCATTGGTGTATTAAAATTAATGTTACGGTGATGTCATCCTGTCCCCTTAATAATCCCGCCTCCTGAATCCAAGTGTTTGTAATGTGGGAGGCAACAAGTAACTTTCTGATCAAACTTTATCAATATAGAAGCAACAGTCATTTTTCTTTATGGTCATCATAATTTGATCTGGTTTAATCCAAATGTAATCAAATTTAATGAAAAACATGATTTTAACTGTGACCTTTAATGACAAAGTTAACACTGCCTAGCCGTGATCTGCCCAACGATGCCTCTCTTCCAGACGAACTCAACACATTTTATGCACACTTCGACAAAAACAACAGAGTACTGGGTGATCTCGCTCTCCGAGGCTGACCTCAGTTAGGTTTTTAATCTGGTCAACACTTGTAAGGCCGAGGAGCTGGCGGGTAATCACTTATACTCCTGAAGCTTTCACCAAGTGACTTCCTAAATGAATGTGTTTCAAAGAAAAGTAAACCCTTCATGACCACATATTTTAATTATGGCCAAGTTCTCCTCAACATTGTGGTCTGAAATTCCTGCCTCGTGGGCCACATATTACCTGTTTACCAATTTCTAATTACTAAATGCATTCTGACCAGGGTGTTTGGGAAAGTAAACACTAGTGTTTAAAATCTGAACATTTAGGACATTCAGGCGTTCTCCTGGTTTGAAACTGACTAGAAAAGGCTGGTGAGAACACTTATTGGCCAATCTAAATGTATGGAGGTAAATAATGGAAAAGTGACATTGGATGGAAACTTGTCTTACAGGTAGAGCCATGGCATGTGTGTGGTCGCATGTATTATTTGATTTAACCTTGGCCCAGCATCAGCCTAACCCAGACGACGGCCAGTTGTGATACAGCCCGGGATCGAACCAGGGTCATTTGGGAACCCATGTGTGTTGGTGTGTTACAGGTAGAGCCATGGTGTGTGTGCGCGCATGTGTGTTGGTGTGTGCGCATGTGTGTTGGTGTTTACGGAAATTAAAGCATGCAAATCTGGGCCTGTCATTCTCCCTGGCGACGGGGGCTGAGAAGGCTCTGTCACTGTCACACCATGATCTGTATCACCAGTTCTTGTTCTTGTCTCCACCCCTCCAGGTGTCGCTCATCCTCCCCTGTGTATTTCTACCTGTGTTCTCTGTCTCTCCGTGCCAGTTCGTCTTGTTAGCCAAGTCAACCAGCGTGTTTTTCCTAGCTATTCTCGTTCCCAGTCTATATCGTTCTAGTCCTCCCGGTTCTGACACCGTGCACGCCTGTCTGATCCATTCTGACTGCCTGCTCTCCTGTACTGTTCTGACTCAGCTCTGGTTATTGGACCCCTGCCTGCCCTGACCACAAACCTGCCTGTTCCACAGTACTGTTCTGACTCAACTCTGGTTATTGGACCCCTGCCTGGCCTGACCACGAACCTGCCTGTTACACAGTACTGTTCTGACTCAGCTCTGGTTATTGGACCGCTGCCTGCCCTGACCACGAACCTGCCTGTTACACAGTACTGTTCTGACTCAGCTCTGGTTATTGGACACCTGCCTGGCCTGACCACGATCCTGCCTGTTACACAGTACTGTTCTGACTCAGCTCTGGTTATTGGACCCCTGCCTGCCCTGACCACGAACCTGCCTGTTACACAGTACTGTTCTGACTCAGCTCTGGTTATTGGACCCCTGCCTGCCCTGACCACGAACCTGCCTGTTACACAGTACTGTTCTGACTCAGCTCTGGTTATTGGACACCTGCCTGGCCTGACCACGATCCTGCCTGTTACACAGTACTGTTCTGACTCAGCTCTGGTTATTGGACCGCTGCCTGCCCTGACCACGAACCTGCCTGTTACACAGTACTGTTCTGACTCAGCTCTGGTTATTGGACCCCTGCCTGGCCTGACCACTAGACTGCCTGTTCCACAGTACTGTTCTGACTCAGCTCTGGTTATTGGACCCCTGCCTGCCCTGACCACGAACCTGCCTTTTACACAGTACTGTTCTGACTCAGCTCTGGTTATTGGACCCCTGCCTGGCCTGACCACTAGACTGCCTGTTCCACAGTACTGTTCTGACTCAGCTCTGGTTATTGGACCCCTGCCTGCCCTGACCACGAACCTGCCTGTTACACAGTACTGTTCTGACTCAGCTCTGGTTATTGGACCGCTGCCTGCCCTGACCACGAACCTGCCTGTTACACAGTACTGTTCTTATAATAAATATCAGACTCTAACCATCTGACTCCTGTGTCTGCATCTGGGTCTATATTATAATAAATATCAGACTCTAACCATCTGCCTCCTGTGTCTGCATCTGGGTATATATTATAATAAATATCAGAGCTCTAACCATCTGCCTCCTGTGTCTGCATCTGGGAATATATCATAATAAAAATCAGAGCTCTAACCATCTGCCTCCTGTGTCTGCATCTGGGTCTATATTATAATAAATATCAGAGCTCTAACCATCTGCCTCCTGTGTCTGCATCTGGGTCTATATTATAATAAATATCAGAGCTCTAACCATCTGCCTCCTGTGTCTGCATCTGGGTCTATATTATAATAAATATCAGAGCTCTAACCATCTGCCTCCTGTGTCTGCATCTGAGTCTCGCCTTGTGCCCTTATACACACTGATCTGACAAGGACTTGCCCCAATAATGTGTAATATGCTCATAAAACTATGAACAGTACATTCCTTTAGAACCCCCCCCCCCGGTTTGTCTATGTGGCAAAAACAGCTGCAACAATGTGTTAGATAAAGGCAACGGTTCAGAGGAAGCATAAGGCAGTTACGCTTTTCAGCACAGCTGGCAATAGCACTGTCATATTTCCCTGACTTGTTTTAATTCAATAAATGACTGCCTAGGCAGGTGGAAAGAGAAAGATTGTATAGGTTGTCATATCTGCCAATGCAGAAACAGTAAAATTACCTTTCCACAATACCCATCCCATTGGTACACTCTTAGAAGTTAAGGTGCTATCTATAACCTAAAAGGGTTCTTCAGCTGTCCCCATAGGAGAACCCTTTGAAGAACCATTTTTGGTTCCAGGCAGAAACTTTTTGGTTCCAGGCAGAACCTTTTTGAGTTCCATGTAGAACCCCTTACACAGAGGGTTCTACATGGAATCCAAAATAGTTCTGCCTGGAACTAAAAACGGTTCTTCAAAGGGTTCTCCTATGGGGACAGCCGAAGAACACTTTTTTTTCTAAAAGTGTAGGGAACCAGTATGTTGAGAAAACGATCATACTTCTTTGTGGAAGTAAGTTCCAGAATGATTATCACAGAAATAAACACTTACCAGGACAGACCAGGAAATAGAAACACAGAAATAAACACATACCAGGACAGACCAGGAAATAGAAACACAGAAATAAACACATACCAGGACAGACTAGGAAATAGAAACACAGAAATAAACACATACCAGGACAGACCAGGAAATAGAAACACAGAAATAAACACATACCAGGACAGACCAGGAAATAGAAAAACCGGCCTTGTGTCAAACGAGGGTCAAACGAGGCAGCCTTTGGAAATAGCACAACCAGAGAAACACAAAAGGACCCCCATCTGAGGTGAAAGAAGAATGAAACACAGTGAGAAGAATCTGGGATTGGTTATAATATACCATGGACAATATTTTGTATTCTGTTTTATTCCATTTATAACTGAATACCTGAATGTTATGTTCTCAAAGAAGAATAGGTAACACTTTACATTAAGCTTATGTTATGCTTGTGTATTGATGCTGTAGTTATTGTTTTTAGTATTACCAGGTGAAAATAGGTGAAAGCTATGATCCTTATTGATGTCACTTGTTAAATCCACTTCAGTCAGTGTAGATGAAGAGGAGGAGACAGGTTCCATCAGTGTAGATGAAGAGGAGGAGACAGGTTAAAGTATATTTTTTTCAGCATTGAGACAATTGAGACAGATTGTGTGAATGGGCAAGACAAAATATTTAAGTGACTTTGAATGGAGTATGGTACACTCTTAGAAATAAGGGTTCCAAAAGGGTTCTTTGGCTGTCCCCATAGGAGAACCCTTTGAATAACCTTTTTTTCCAGGTAGAACTCTTTTGGGTTCCATGTAATACCATTTCCACAGAAGGTGGAAATGGTATTACATGGAACCCAAAATAGTTCTACCTGGAACCAAAAAGGGTCCTTCAAAGGGTTCTCCTATGGGGACAGCCGAAGAATCCTTTTAGGTTATAGATAGCACCTTTACTTCTAAGAGTGTAGTAGGTGCCAGGAGCACTGGTTTGTGTCAAGAACCGCAACGCTGCTTCCCTTTTGTATCAAGAATGGTCCACCACCCAAAGGACATTCAGCCAACTTGACTGTGGGAAGCACTGGAGTCAACATGGGCCAGCATCCCTGTGGAATGCTTTCGACACCATGCCCCGACGGATATATACAGTGCATTCTGTGCATTCTGAAAGTATTCAGACCCCTTGAATCAGTACTTTGTTGAAGCAACTTTGGCAGTTATTACAGCCTTGAGTCTTCTTGGGTTTGATGCTACAAGCTTGGCACACCCGTATTTGGGGAGTTTCTCCCATTCTTCTCTGCAGATCCACTCAAGCTCTGTCAGGTTGGATGGGGAGCGTCGCTGCACAGCTATTTTCAGGTCTCTCCAGATATGTTCGATCGGGTTCAAGCCAGGGCTCTGGCCGGGCCACTCAATGACATTCAGAGAATTGTCCTGAAGCCACTCCTGCATTGTCTTGGCTGTGTGCTTAGGGTCTTTGACCGGTTGGAAGGTGAACCTTCGTCTCCAGTCTGAGGTCCTGAGGTTTTCATCAAGGATCTCTGTTCTTTGCACCATTCATCTTTGCCTCGATCCTGACTAGTCTCCCAGTCCCTGCAGCTGAAAAACATCCCCACAGCATGATGCTGCCACTACCATGCTTCACCGTAGGGATGGTGCAAGATTTCCTCCAGGAGTTACGCTTGGGATTCAGGACAAAAAGATCAGTCTTGGTTTCATCAGACCAGAGAATCTTGTTTATCATGGTCTGAGAGTCTTTAGGTGCCTTTTGGCAAACTCCAAGCAGGCTGTCATGTGCCTTTTACTGAGGAGTGGCTTCCGTCTGGCCACTCTACCATAAAGGCCTGATTGGTGGAATGCTGCAGAGATGGTTGTCTTTCTGGAAGGTTCTCCCATCTCTAGAGCTCTGTCAGAATGACCATAAGGTTCTTGGTCACCTCCCTGACTAAGGTCCTTCTCCCCCGATTGCTCATTTGCTGCATTTGCTGTGCTGTTGCACATTTTTGCATAATGAACATGACCCTGGAGGAGAAATACCTGATTCTAGCAAGACAAAACGCTCCTAGTGGGAGCTGGACTAAGCTGGCCTGGTTCCACACCCCCTATAGTTGCTGGGACCAAGCTGGAAAGGGCAGTGTGAAAAGAAAATGTGAAAAGAGCCACCACAGAACGATCTGGGTTGGCAAAAATGTGAAAAGTGTACAGTGACATTAATCAACAAATCAATGATCAGGTAGAAAGAGATCCAGAAGACCTGAAGTTGAAGAGTCATAATAGACCAGACCTGAAGTTGAAGAGTCATAATAGACCAGACCTGAAGTTGAAGAGTCATAATAGACCAGACCTGAAGTTGAAGAGTCATAATAGACCAGACCTGAAGTTGAAGAGTCATAATAGACCAGACCTGAAGTTGAATAGTCATAATAGACCAGACCTGAAGTTGAAGAGTCATAATAGACCAGACCTGAAGTTGAAGAGTCATAATAGACCAGACCTGAAGTTGAAGAGTCATAATAGACCAGACCTGAAGTTGAATAGTCATAATAGACCAGACCTGAATTTGAAGAGTCATAATAGACCAGACCTGAAGTTGAAGAGTCATAATAGACCAGACCTGAAGTTGAATAGTCATAATAGACCAGACCTGAAGTTGAAGAGTCATAATAGACCAGACCTGGGCAACTGTTTTCCATGGAGGGCCACATTAGAATATATTTTTGTGGATCGCGGGCCAGAATCATATTACAGGATTATGCATCATGTGTATGACTGTGTTGACAGATACATCTACTGTAAATCACTATGACTGTGTTGACAGATATATCTACTGTAAATCACTATGACTGTGTTGACAGGTATATCTATTGTAAATCACTATGACTGTGTTGACAGATATATCTACTGTAAATCACTATGACTGTGTTGACAGATATATCTACTGTAAATCACTATGACTGTGTTGACAGATATATCTACTGTAAATCACTATGACTGTGTTGACAGATATATCTACTGTAAATCACTATGACTGTGTTGACAGATATATCTACTGTAAATCACTATGACTGTGTTGACAGATATATCTACTGTAAATCATGTCCAGATATGATACTTATTTTACTTTTTAACATGTACAGAAATAAACCACATCCATGTTCTCCTTTTGGTCGGTATTTTCATTATTAAACATGCGTTGAACTACACAGAGGGAAAAGTACACTGTGCATTCAGCATCACAGACAGAACTCTTTTTAACGGGTGACGCACAAAAACACAAGAAAGAGAGAGAGAGAGAGAGAGAGCTCAACATTACATTTAAACTACTCAGTCAGTGTGAGGAGTGAAGTCTCTGATGGGCGTTGACTAGAGCAGTGAAGTCAAGTAGAGTTTCTGATGTCGTTATGCGCAGGATTGCTGAGAGGTGAGAGTCAGTAAGAGATGATCTGTGCCTTGACTTGTTATATTTCCTCACTGAAAATGTCTGTTCACATACATAGGTTGACCCAAACAGTACAAACATCTGAGCATGACTCCTAAGTTTTGTTCATCGAGAGATGCATAGAACCTGGTCAGTGGCATTGTTTTGAATAGTTCTCCAATCACTGCATCAGACTGAAGATGGATAAATTCAAGTTGCAGGTCAGCGTAATCCAACGAGGAGAAAACTCACTGTTCAAAGCACTCAGCAGCGATGTATAGTTCTCCCACTGGTCACCTGATAGGGTCATTTATTTTAATTATTTCACCACTATGGTCTATTTATTGTCTTACCTTCCTAATCTAACTACATTAGCACTCTGTATATAGATTCTCTATTGTGTTATTGACTGTACGTTTGTTTTATTCTCATGTGTAACTCTGTTTTTGTCTCACTGCTTTGCTTTGTCTTGTCCAGGTCACAGTTGTAAATGAGAACTAGTTCTCAACTGGCCTACCTGGTTAAATAAAGGTACTGACCTCCCTGGTTAAATCAAGGTACTGACCTCCCTGGTTAAATAAAGGTACTGACCTCCCTGGTTAAATCAAGGTACTGACCTCCCTGGTTAAATAAAGGTACTGACCTCCCTGGTTAAATCAAGGTACTGACCTCCCTGGTTAAATAAAGGTACTGACCTCCCTGGTTAAATCAAGGTACTGACCTCCCTGGTTAAATAAAGGTACTGACCTACCTGGTTAAATAAAGGTACTGACCTCCCTGGTTAAATCAAGGTACTGACCTCCCTGGTTAAATCAAGGTACTGACCTCCCTGGTTAAATAAAGGTACTGACCTCCCTGGTTAAATCAAGGTCCTGACCTCCCTGGTTAAATAAAGGTACTGACCTCCCTGGTTAAATAAAGGTACTGACCTACCTGGTTAAATAAAGGTACTGACCTCCCTGGTTAAATAAAGGTACTGACCTCCCTGGTTAAATCAAGGTACTGACCTACCTGGTTAAATAAAGGTACTGACCTCCCTGGTTAAATCAAGGTACTGACCTCCCTGGTTAAATAAAGGTACTGACCTCCCTGGTTAAATAAAGGTACTGACCTCCCTGGTTAAATCAAGGTACTGACCTACCTGGTTAAATAAAGGTACTGACCTCCCTGGTTAAATCAAGGTACTGACCTCCCTGGTTAAATAAAGGTACTGACCTCCCTGTTTAAATAAAGGTACTGACCTCCCTGGTTAAATCAAGGTACTGACCTACCTGGTTAAATAAAGGTACTGACCTCCCTGGTTAAATCAAGGTACTGACCTCCCTGGTTAAATCAAGGTCCTGACCTCCCTGGTTAAATAAAGGTACTGACCTCCCTGGTTAAATAAAGGTACTGACCTCCCTGGTTAAATAAAGGTACTGACCTACCTGGTTAAATCAAGGTACTGACCTCCCTGGTTAAATCAAGGTACTGACCTCCCTGGTTAAATAAAGGTACTGACCTCCCTGGTTAAATCAAGGTCCTGACCTCCCTGGTTAAATAAAGGTACTGACCTCCCTGGTTAAATAAAGGTACTGACCTACCTGGTTAAATAAAGGTACTGACCTCCCTGGTTAAATAAAGGTACTGACCTCCCTGGTTAAATCAAGGTACTGACCTACCTGGTTAAATAAAGGTACTGACCTCCCTGGTTAAATCAAGGTACTGACCTCCCTGGTTAAATAAAGGTACTGACCTCCCTGGTTAAATAAAGGTACTGACCTCCCTGGTTAAATAAAGGTACTGACCTCCCTGGTTAAATCAAGGTACTGACGTCCCTGGTTAAATAAAGGTACTGACCTCCCTGGTTAAATCAAGGTACTGACCTCCCTGGTTAAATCAAGGTACTGACCTCCCTGGTTAAATCAAGGTACTGACGTCCCTGGTTAAATAAAGGTCCTGACCTCCCTGGTTAAATAAAGGTACTGACCTCCCTGGTTAAATCAAGGTACTGACCTCCCTGGTTAAATCAAGGTACTGACCTCCCTGGTTAAATAAAGGTACTGACCTCCCTGGTTAAATCAAGGTCCTGACCTCCCTGGTTAAATAAAGGTACTGACCTCCCTGGTTAAATAAAGGTACTGACCTACCTGGTTAAATAAAGGTACTGACCTCCCTGGTTAAATAAAGGTACTGACCTCCCTGGTTAAATCAAGGTACTGACGTCCCTGGTTAAATAAAGGTACTGACGTCCCTGGTTAAATAAAGGTACTGACGTCCCTGGTTAAATCAAGGTACTGACGTCCCTGGTTAAATAAAGGTACTGACCTACCTGGTTAAATAAAGGTACTGACCTCCCTGGTTAAATAAAGGTACTGACCTCCCTGGTTAAATCAAGGTACTGACGTCCCTGGTTAAATAAAGGTACTGACGTCCCTGGTTAAATAAAGGTACTGACCTCCCTGGTTAAATAAAGGTACTGACCTCCCTGGTTAAATCAAGGTACTGACCTCCCTGGTTAAATCAAGGTACTGACCTCCCTGGTTAAATAAAGGTACTGACCTCCCTGGTTAAATCAAGGTACTGACCTCCCTGGTTAAATAAAGGTACTGACCTCCCTGGTTAAATAAAGGTACTGACCTCCCTGGTTAAATCAAGGTACTGACCTCCCTGGTTAAATAAAGGTACTGACCTCCCTGTTTAAATAAAGGTACTGACCTCCCTGGTTAAATAAAGGTACTGACCTCCCTGGTTAAATAAAGGTACTGACCTCCCTGTTTAAATAAAGGTACTGACCTCCCTGGTTAAATCAAGGTCCTGACCTCCCTGGTTAAATAAAGGTACTGACCTCCCTGGTTAAATAAAGGTACTGACCTCCCTGTTTAAATAAAGGTACTGACCTCCCTGTTTAAATAAAGGTACTGACCTCCCTGTTTAAATAAAGGTACTGACGTCCCTGGTTAAATCAAGGTACTGACGTCCCTGGTTAAATCAAGGTACTGACGTCCCTGGTTAAATCAAGGTACTGACCTCCCTGGTTAAATAAAGGTACTGACCTCCCTGTTTAAATAAAGGTACTGACGTCCCTGGTTAAATCAAGGTGGTTTGCGTCTCTCTCTGAACTGTCTCGTTCAACACCCATCTGTCTTGCCTCTGATTACTATTCCATCCCCTCATTACATTACATCTGACAATACTCTCTCTGTATCTGAATGAGGGGAATTTCAAAGGGTGCAACTTTATAACACTGTGTCTCCGCCTCTGCACAAACACACTTCCATGCAGCAGTGTGCGATACCTCGCCGCAAGATTTTGTTGAACGTTTGGGAACTGACAGTCCATAAATCCTGACAGGATCACACTGGAGAACTAAAGAAAGAACAAGGGCTTGAGAAGGAAAGGGAGGGAGTTTGTGGGTCTAATTATCTTTGACTAGCTCGTTGCTATGAGGGGCGAGAGGGATGCACGCTAATAGGTGTCTTAGAAGGAGGTGGGAAGTCATCCGTTATCCGCGCTCACTACGTTCACAGTAAATTGCTCTGAGACAACAGGTTCTCGAGTAGTGTTCTCACCTGGGAATCTCGCTGAGCTGCTGCTCTATGCCTCGTACACTTCCGACTTCTGTGCTCCTCCATCAACCCAGCCAATTAAATCCTGCCCCTTTGTTTTCATGCACCCTTTTCTCTCAGGTTTGTCGTTGTCGTGATGTGTGATTAATCTTGGGGTTAAAGGGTTAATGCCAGAGTTTGAGTGTGGGTCTCATCATATATTAAACTGCTGCTGTCATAGAGTTACTATTCAGTGTAACTCATTCTCGAACCCATCAAACAAATTACAGGTCATTGTTTGACCCACGCCATACTGAACCGAGCAGGACTGAACATAATCTAAATTAACCCTTCGAGTGCTTTGACCTTTTTTTTTTTTTACCCCAATTTCGTCGTATCCAATTGGTTGTTACAGTCTTGTCCCATCGCTACAACTCTCTTCCGGACTCGGGAGAGGCGAAGGTTGAGAGCCGTGCGTCCTCTGAAACACAACCCACCAAGCCGCACTGCTCCTTGACACAATGAATGCTTAATCTGGAAGCCAGCCGCACCAACGTGTCGGAGGAACCATCGTAAACCTGGCGACTGAGTCAACGTGCATGCGCCCGGCCCGCCACAGGAGATGCTAGAGTGCGATGGGACAAGGACAACCCGGCCGGCCAAACCCTCCCCTAACCTGACGACGCTGGGCCAATTGTGCGTCGCCTCATGGGTCTCCCGGTCGCGGCCGGCTGCGACACAGACGGGGCTCGAACCGAGTGCTATGACCTTTACTGTACCTTTAACTTTCAGTTGTGCAGCTCTGAGCATTCAACTGCCCCCACTCTTATTAAAGTTTCAGGAGAACTAATGGTAGGGATGTTGCTGTTGGATAGAAAGTGACTGTGTCTGGCGAGTGTGGATGTATAGGGGTTCTAAGTGTGTGTGTGTGTGTGTGTGTGTGTGTGTGTGTGTGTGTGTGTGTGTGTGTGTGTGTGTGTGTGTGTACCAGTGGGGGTTGGTGCCGTTTACTGTTAATATGCATACCGCACATCAGACCTTCATGGCGTTTTGAGGACGAAATGCTCAGTAAGTCTTTCATGATATTGTAACGATCCTGGGTTTATAAGCGTGGATATCGACTCTGCTGCTCGATGCTTTAGGGACACAGTTGATAGCGCGCTGGGCTTCGGCCCGACGGTTGAGGGTTTGAAACCTGCTCCCTGCCTGTTTCTTTACAAAATGTATCGTAATGTTTTAAAACTGTTTTAACATGTATATGTTTATTAAGCTTATGGTCATGGCATGCTTTCAAAATGCCTCCAGCTGTCCATCACTACTGGAAATAAAAACAGATGTACAATTATGTCATTTCATTAGATTTAAAAAAGGCACATAATGCTTGATGTATTTTTCGTAAATCTGGTCTGATATTTAATTAGAAATGTTGTTCATTACAACCACATTGTCACAAATAATAGAAAACACACAACATGAGCAGATTAACTCGGTCAAAACATTGTCAGCCTTTAAATGCTTTATGATCAGAATGTTTAAAGTAGGTGTGGACTCATCTCGTTCCTCGCCCTCTTCAACACGTCATTAAAGTGTGTGTGGACTCATCTCGTTCCTCGCCCTCTTCAACACGTCATTAAAGTGTGTGTGGACTCATCTCGTTCCTCGCCCTCTTCAACACGTCATTAAAGTGTGTGTGGACTCATCTCGTTCCTCGCCCTCTTCAACACGTCATTAAAGTGTGTGTGGACTCATCTCGTTCCTCGCCCTCTTCAACACGTCATTAAAGTGTGTGTGGACTCATCTCGTTCCTCGCCCTCTTCAACACGTCATTAAAGTGTGTGTGGACTCATCTCGTTCCTCGCCCTCTTCAACACGTCATTAAAGTGTGTGTGGACTCATCTCGTTCCTCGCCCTCTTCAACACGTCATTAAAGTGTGTGTGGACTCATCTCGTTCCTCGCCCTCTTCAACACGTCATTAAAGTGTGTGTGGACTCATCTCGTTCCTCGCCCTCTTCAACACGTCATTAAAGTGTGTGTGGACTCATCTCGGGCGACGGAGAGAAACATAACCATCAGTCCACATGCATGTTCCTTTAGGGCCGTTCTGGTCTGTGACATGGAGTATATGTTGACATTATAGTCATTTAGCAGACACTCTTATCCAGAGAGATATTAAGGGCAAATCTGCTCTGTGATATGGAGGTTTAAATGTAACCTTCATGTAGAGTGTAGTTTACTATGTAGCTGAGATAGACATCTGGTCTTTAGTTATAAATGTAACCTTCATGTAGAGTGTAGTTTACTATGTAGCTGAGATAGACATCTGGTCTTTAGTTATAAATGTAACCTTCATGTAGAGTGTAGTTTACTATGTAGCTGAGATGTACATCTGGTCTTTAGTTATAAATGTAACCTTCATGTAGAGTGTAGTTTACTATGTAGCTGAGATAGACACCTGGTCTTTAGTTATAAATGTAACCTTCATGTAGAGTGTAGTTTAATATGTAGCTGAGATAGACATCTGGTCTTTAGTTATAAATGTAACCTTCATGTAGAGTGTAGTTTAATATGTAGCTGAGATAGACATCTGGTCTTTAGTTATAAATGTAACCTTCATGTAGAGTGTAGTTTACTATGTAGCTGAGATAGACATCTGGTCTTTAGTTATAAATGTAACCTTCATGTAGAGTGTAGTTTACTATGTAGCTGAGATAGACACCTGGTCTTAAGTTATAAATGTAACCTTCATGTAGAGTGTAGTTTACTATGTAGCTGAGATAGACATCTGGTCTTTAGTTATAAATGTAACCTTCATGTAGAGTGTAGTTTACTATGTAGCTGAGATGTACATCTGGTCTTTAGTTATAAATGTAACCTTCATGTAGAGTGTAGTTTACTATGTAGCTGAAATAGACATCTGGTCTTTAGTTATAAATTTAACCTTCATGTAGAGTGTAGTTTACTATGTAGCTGAGATAGACATCTGGTCTTTAGTTATAAATGTAACCTTCATGTAGAGTGTAGTTTACTATGTAGCTGAGATAGACATCTGGTCTTTAGTTATAAATGTAACCTTCATGTAGAGTGTAGTTTACTATGTAGCTGAGATAGACATCTGGTCTTTAGTTATAAATGTAACCTTCATGTAGAGTGTAGTTTACTATGTAGCTGAAATAGACATCTGGTCTTTAGTTATAAATTTAACCTTCATGTAGAGTGTAGTTTACTATGTAGCTGAAATAGACATCTGGTCTTTAGTTATAAATGTAACCTTCATGTAGAGTGTAGTTTACTATGTAGCTGAGATGTACATCTGGTCTTTAGTTATAAATGTAACCTTCATGTAGAGTGTAGTTTACTATGTAGCTGAGATGTACATCTGGTCTTTAGTTATAAATGTAACCTTCATGTAGAGTGTAGTTTACTATGTAGCTGAAATATACATCTAGTCTTTAGTTATAAATGTAACCTTCATGTAGAGTGTAGTTTACTATGTAGCTGAGATGTACATCTGGTCTTTAGTTATAAATGTAACCTTCATGTAGAGTGTAGTTTACTATGTAGCTGAAATAGACATCTGGTCTTTAGTTATAAATGTAACCTTCATGTAGAGTGTAGTTTACTATGTAGCTGAGATAGACATCTGGTCTTTAGTTATAAATGTAACCTTCATGTAGAGTGTAGTTTACTATGTAGCTGAGATAGACACCTGGTCTTAAGTTATAAATGTAACCTTCATGTAGAGTGTAGTTTACTATGTAGCTGAGATAGACATCTGGTCTTTAGTTATAAATGTAACCTTCATGTAGAGTGTAGTTTACTATGTAGCTGAGATGTACATCTGGTCTTTAGTTATAAATGTAACCTTCATGTAGAGTGTAGTTTACTATGTAGCTGAGATAGACACCTGGTCTTAAGTTATAAATGTAACCTTCATGTAGAGTGTAGTTTACTATGTAGCTGAGATAGACATCTGGTCTTTAGTTATAAATGTAACCTTCATGTAGAGTGTAGTTTACTATGTAGCTGAGATAGACATCTGGTCTTTAGTTATAAATGTAACCTTCATGTAGAGTGTAGTTTACTATGTAGCTGAAATAGACATCCAGTCTTTAGTTATAAATGTAACCTTCATGTAGAGTGTATTTTACTATGTAGCTGAGATAGACATCTGGTCTTTAGTTATAAATGTAACCTTAATGTAGAGTGTAGTTTACTATGTAGCTGAGATAGACATCTGGTCTTTAGTTATAAATGTAACCTTCATGTAGAGTGTAGTTTACTATGTAGCTGAAATAGACATCTGGTCTTTAGTTATAAATGTAACCTTCATGTAGAGTGTAGTTTACTATGTAGCTGAGATAGACATCTGGTCTTTAGTTATAAATGTAACCTTCATGTAGAGTGTAGTGTACTATGTAGCTGAAATAGACATCTGGTCTTTAGTTATAAATGTAACCTTCATGTAGAGTGTAGTTTACTATGTAGCTGAGATAGACATCTGGTCTTTAGTTATAAATGTAACCTTCATGTAGAGTGTAGTTTACTATGTAGCTGAGATGTACATCTGGTCTTTAGTTATAAATGTAACCTTCATGTAGAGTGTAGTTTACTATGTAGCTGAAATAGACATCTAGTCTTTAGTTATAAATGTAACCTTCATGTAGAGTGTAGTTTACTATGTAGCTGAAATAGACATCTAGTCTTTAGTTATAAATGTAACCTTCATGTAGAGTGTAGTTTACTATGTAGCTGAGATAGACATCTGGTCTTTAGTTATAAATGTAACCTTCATGTAGAGTGTAGTTTACTATGTAGCTGAAATAGACATCTAGTCTTTAGTTATAAATGTAACCTTCATGTAGAGTGTAGTTTACTATGTAGCTGAAATAGACATCTAGTCTTTAGTTATAAATGTAACCTTCATGTAGAGTGTAGTTTACTATGTAGCTGAGATAGACATCTGGTCTTTAGTTATAAATGTAACCTTCATGTAGAGTGTAGTTTACTATGTAGCTGAGATAGACATCTGGTCTTTAGTTATAAATGTAACCTTCATGTAGAGTGTAGTTTACTATGTAGCTGAGATAGACATCTGGTCTTTAGTTATAAATGTAACCTTCATGTAGAGTGTAGTTTACTATGTAGCTGAGATAGACATCTGGTCTTTAGTTATAAATGTAACCTTCATGTAGAGTGTAGTTTACTATGTAACTGAAATAGACATCTAGTCTTTAGTTATAAATGTAACCTTCATGTAGAGTGTAGTTTACTATGTAGCTGAGATAGACATCTAGTCTTTAGTTATAAATGTAACCTTCATGTAGAGTGTAGTTTACTATGTAGCTGAGATAGACATCTGGTCTTTAGTTATAAATGTAACCTTCATGTAGAGTGTAGTTTACTATGTAGCTGAGATAGACATCTGGTCTTTAGTTATAAATGTAACCTTCATGTAGAGTGTAGTTTACTATGTAGCTGAGATAGACATCTGGTCTTTAGTTATAAATGTAACCTTCATGTAGAGTGTAGTTTACTATGTAGCTGAGATAGACATCTGGTCTTTAGTTATAAATGTAACCTTCATGTAGAGTGTAGTTTACTATGTAGCTGAAATATACATCTAGTCTTTAGTTATAAATGTAACCTTCATGTAGAGTGTAGTTTACTATGTAGCTGAGATAGACATCTGGTCTTTAGTTATAAATGTAACCTTCATGTAGAGTGTAGTTTACTATGTAGCTGAAATAGACATCTGGTCTTTAGTTATAAATGTAACCTTCATGTAGAGTGTAGTTTACTATGTAGCTGAGATAGACATCTGGTCTTTAGTTATAAATGTAACCTTCATGTAGAGTGTAGTTTACTATGTAGCTGAGATGTACATCTGGTCTTTAGTTATAAATGTAACCTTCATGTAGAGTGTAGTTTACTATGTAGCTGAGATGTTCACTAGTTGAAATAGACACCTGGTCTTAAGTTATAAATGTAACCTTCATGTAGAGTGTAGTTTACTATGTAGCTGAGATAGACATCTGGTCTTTAGTTATAAATGTAACCTTCATGTAGAGTGTAGTTTACTATGTAGCTGAGATGTTCACTAGTCGAAATAGACATCTGCATTTTGAAAGTCTTTTTTATCTTTTTTTTATTAATGATAGCGTGAACAAATACCAACATTTTGTTTTTGAGTACATTGCATCTACAGTGGTACAAATATATTATTGAATTTGTGTGACTCCATGTTACAATAGGCTATAAGTATACAGCAGATCACAGAGTATTTGTAGGACAATCGATTAACAGGTTTTTAAAAAATGTCTCCAGTAGATTTTCCATTCCTCCTGAAAGCCCTAATCTGCTCACTTAAATGAATAGAGATACTGGTCATGGTGCTACAGTATGTTGTTATCAAAGTGAGGACAAATCAGCAATCTACTGTATACTTATAGCCTATTGTAACCTGGAGTCACACCTTTCCAGTACTCCTCAACTTTAACAAGATTCCCAGTACCGGCACTGGCCACACAGCCCCACAGCATGATGGAACCCCCACCAAATGTTACTGTGGGTAGCAAGTGTTTTCTTGGAACGCTGTGTTCTTTTGCTGCCATGCATAACGCCCCTTGTTATGACCAAATAACTCAATCTTTGTTTCATCAGTCCACAGCACCTTATTCCAAAATTAAGCTGAATTGTCCAAATGTGCGTTTGCATACCTCAAGCGACTCTGTTTGTGGCGTGTGTGCAGAAAAGGCTTCTTCCGCATCACTCTCCCGTACAGCTTCTCCGTGTGCAAAGTGCGCTGAATTGTTGAACGATGCACAGTGACACCATCTGCAGAAAGATGATGTTGTAGGTCTTTGGAGGTGGTCTGTGGGCTGTTTTTGACCGTTCTCACCATCCTTCGCCTTTGCCTCTCCGATATTTTACTTGGCCTGCCACTTCTGGCCTTAACAAGAACTGTGCCTGTGGTCTTCCATTTCCTCACTATGTTCCTCACAGTGGACACTGACAGCTTACATCTCTGCGATAGCTTTTTGTAGCCTTCCCCTAAACCATAATGTTGAACAATCTTTGTTTTCAGGTCATTTGAGAGTTGTTTTGAGGCCCCCATGTTGCCACTCTTCAGAGGAGAGTCAAACAACAACTTGCAATTGGCCACCTTAAATACCTTTTCTCATGATTGGATGCACTTGTCTATGAAGTTCAAGGCTTAATGAGCTCACCAAACCAATTGTGTGTTCCAATTAATCAGTGCTAAGTAGTTACAGGTATTCAAATCAACAGAATGACAAGGGTGCCCAAATTTTTGCATAGCCTATTTTTCACATCTGATTTAATTTCATACAACTTAATATTGCTACACTAAACATTTTTGTCTGGTAAGTGTGTGTGGGGTAAGTGTGTGTGGGGTAAGTGTGTGTGGGGTAAGTGTGTGTATCATTTAATTGTGGTATTACATCCAAGTCTGGATCCAGACCGAAGCCAAATAGTGTAGTTTCAAAATCGGGTGAAGTAATTAACTCATTTCTAGAATGCTATAATTTGTCTGATCCATGGAGGAGGAGCTAAACACTAGTCCTTTTTCTCTCCAGTCCACCACTCATGCTCTAGGATTGACTTTTTCCTGCTGGACAAGATAATGCTTTATTTTGTAACTAATAGCTAATATCACAGCATCTTATCTCACACCACAGTATTGCTTCCCAACGTACATGGTGTCTTGATCCACTACTTCTATCCTATAGTACTTTCAAAAAAGATCTTTCAACTCATGTTGATGTCTTCTTGCAGATCAACTGCACCCCTGACATGTACCATGCTACTGTGTGGGAATCGCTAAAAGCTTATCTGAGGGGCCAAATTATTTCATACACAGCTTATGATAACAAACAGCGCGCTAAGTATTTATTGGAGGTATCTCAACTCATAACTAGATGTGGACAACAGATATGCCTCTTTTCCGACCCCTGAACGTTACAAATAGAGACTACTACTCCAATCGGAATTTGACAATCTTTCCACTAAACAAACGGAGCAGCTTCTGTTTAAGTCGAGGCAGACGATTAAGGAACATTGAGAGAAATGTGGCAAGTTGTTTTCTCACCAGCTTCGACAAGCTGCTAGCAGCACCATACCTGAAATCCGCTGATTCAATCTCTGCTAATCCAAAATAAATTAATAATCAATTTAAGTAATTCTATTCTGCTCTTTACTCGACAGATGCCCTTCCTGACACTTCTCGTATGCAGACAATCTGTCTCAATTCAGAGGAACGAACCAACATTGATGTCTCAATAAGGAAATAACACAGAAAATCTGGTCCATGCAGAGCGGTAAAGCTTCTGGGCCAGATGGCTTTCCTAAAGACTTTTTGAAAGCACTCTCCAAATTATCCCCTGTCCTCAGCTCAATGTACAATTAAATTCTCTCTAATCAGAAGCTGCCCCAGACTATTTGTGACCAACTGTCTCAAATCGGTCTCATGTAGAAACATTTTAAATGGTGTTTTTTACATTGGATAAAAGCAGAGACTCAGAGCTACAACATGGTTTATCATACTATCATACACTACAGTTGAGGAACAATGGGAAAGTAATTTTGCTTTGAAAGTTCATAAACTTGTCACTTTTGGGAAAATGGCCTTTGAATGTTTTGATACTACTGTTGGAGAGCCCTTCTTTGTTCTTTGTTTTATAGCTAACCTCCATTGTTTACACGCTACCAATGCTAGCGTGAGCTAGGCTCATCTCCCGGACAGCCGACGTGTGCTAGCTACTCTCCCGGACTACAGTACCTCTGTCAACCTACCTGGACCTTCTACTGTCGACACGGAACCCCACCGAGCCACCGTGACTGGTCTGCCGACGTAATTGTCCGACGTGGTCTCAATAGGGTTCTCCTCTGCGACGTCGCCGAAGATCCATCTGCTAGCTCCGGCCTGCTAGCACTCTGAACACTGTGCCTCCTCGCTTGCCTAGTCCAGCGCCCATTGAATCTGCTCTCTGGCTCGCCTTTTGCTGCTCATCGGATCCTATGATTACTCAGCTTCACAGCTGATGCCTGCAGGACTGTTTGGTTATACGGTATTTCTTTCTGTTTAACTGCCAGGCCCCAGGTCCTGTGTGTAGCATATTACATTTTTCTCTAACCGACCCTCTTTGTCCATTCATCGCCATTACCCGTCGTTGCCTTAGCCCTCTTAATTAACTGTTTTTTAATTTTAATTTTTATTTTTGTCCCTCAACTGTTTGTTTTTATGCCCCTTTATTTCAATACGCCTTGTCTTTTGTTGTTCAGGTTAGCTATTATTGTTTTTTTTCACTGTAGAGCCCCCAGTCCTGCTCAACTGGCCTCTGATAGCTTTTTTGTCCCTCCCCCCACACATGCGGAGACCTCACCTGGCTTAACTGGTGTCTCCAGAGATGCAACCTCTCTCTTCATTACCCAACGCCTAGGTTTACCTCCACTGAACTCACACCCTACGATACCCTTGTCTGTACATTATGCCCTCAATCTATTCCAACACGCCCAGAAATCTGCTCCTTTTACTCTCTGTACCCAACGCACTAGACGACCAGTTCTTAATGCCTTCAGCCGTGCCCTAATCTTACTCCTCCTCTGTTCCTCTGGTGATGTAGAGGTAAACCCAGGTCCTGTAGCTCCCAGCTTTACACCTATCCCCCAGGCGCTCTCATTTGTTGACTTCTGTAACCGTAAAAGCCTTGGTTTCATGCATGTCAACATTAGAAGCCTCCTCCCTAAGTTTGATTTATTCACTGCTTTAGCACACTCCGCCAACCCGGATGTCCTAGCTGTGTCTGAATCCTGGCTCAGGAAGGCCACCAATAATTCGGAAATCTCCATCCCCAACTACAATATTTCCCGTCAAGATAGAACTGCCAAAGGTGGCGGAGTTGCAATCTACTGCAGAGATAACCTGCAGAGTTCTGTCATACTGTCCAGGTCCGTGCCCAAACAGTTTGAGCTTCTACTTTTAAAAATCCACCTTTCCAGAAATAAGTCTCTCACTGTTGCCGCCTGTTACAGACCCCCCTCAGCCCCCAGCTGTGCCCTGGACTCCATATGTGAATTGATTGCCCCCCATCTATCTTCAGAGTTTGTACTGTTAGGTGACTTAAACTGGGATATGATTAACACCCCCGCTGTCCTTCAATCTAAGATAGATGCCCTCAATCTCACACAAATTATCAAGGAACCCACCAGGTACAACCCAAAATCCGTAAACATGGGTACCATTATTGATATCATCCTGACTAACTTGCCCTCCAAATACACCTCCTCTGTTTTCAACCAGGATCTCAGCGATCACTGCCTCATCGCCTGCGTTCGCAATGGGTCAGCGGTCAAACGACCACCCCTTATCACTGTTAAACGCTCCCTAAAACACTTTTGTGAGCAGGCCTTTCTATTCGATCTGGCCCAGGTATCCTGGAAGGATATTGACCTCATCCCGTCAGTAGAGGACGCCTGGTTGTTCTTTAAAAGTGCTTTCCTCACCATCCTAAATAAGCATGCCCCTTTCAAAAAACGTAGAACTAAGAATAGATATAGCCCTTGGTTCACCCCAGACTTGTCTGCACTAGACCAACAGAAAAACATCCTGTGGCGCACTGCATTAGCATCGAATAGCCCCCGCGATATGCAGCTATTCAGGGAAGTCAGGAACAAGTACACACAGTCAGTTAGAAAAGCAAAGGCCAGCTCCAAAAAGTTCTGGGACACTGTAAAGTCCATGGAGAATAAGAGCACCTCCTCCCAGTTGCCCACTGCATTGAAGCTCGGAAACACTGTTACCACCGATAAATCCACGATTATCGAAAACTTCAATAAGCATTTTGCTACGGCTGGCCATGCTTTCCACCTGGCTACCCCTATCCCGGCCAACAGCTCTGTACCCCCGGCAGCTACTTGCCCAAGCCCCCCCTGCTTCTCCTTCACCCAAATCCAGACGGCTGATGTTCTGAAAGAGCTGCTAAGTCTGGACCCCTACAAATCTGCTGGGCTAGATAATCTGGACCCTCTCTTTCTGAAATTATCAGCCAAAATTGTTGCAACACCTATCACTAGCCTGTTCAACCTCTCTTTCGTATCGTCTGAGATCCCTAGAGATTGGAAAGCTGCCGCGGTCATCCCCCTCTTCAAAGGAGGAGACACTCTAGACCCAAACTGTTATAGACCAATATCCATCCTAAAGTTTTCGAAAGCCAAGTTAACAAACAATTAACTGACCACTTCGAATCCCATCGTACCTTCTCTGCTATGCAATCTGGTTTCCGAGCTGGTCATGGGTGCACCTCAGCTACGCTCAAGGTACTGAACGATATCATAACCGCCATCGATAAAAGACAGTACTGTGCAGCCGTCTTCATCGACCTGGCCAAGGCTTTCGACTCTGTCAATCACCGCATTCTTATTGGCAGACTCAACAGCCTTGGTTTCTCAAGTGACTGCCTTGCCTGGTTCTCTAACTACTTTGCAGACAGGGTTCAGTGTGTCAAATCGGAGTGCCTATTGTCCGATCCTCTGGCAGTCTCTATGGGGGTGCCACAGGGTTCAATTCTTGGGCCAACCCTTTTCTCTATATACATCAACGATGTCGCTCTTGCTGCTGGTGACTCTCTGATCCATCTCTACGCAGATGACACCGTTCTGTATACATCTGGCCCCTCTTTGGACACTGTGTTTACTAACCTTCAAACAAGCTTCAATGCCATACAACACTCCTTCCGTGGCCTCCAACTGCTCTTAAACGCTAGTAAAACTAAGTGCATGCTTTTCTATCGAACGCTGCCAGCACCCGCCCACCGGACTATCATCACTACTCTCGACGGGTCCGAATTAGAATACGTGGACACCTACAAATACCTAGGCATCTGGTTAGACTGTAAACTCAACTTCCAGACTCACATCAACCATCTCCAATCCAAAATTAAATCCAGAATTGGCTTCCTATTTCGCAACAAAGCCTCCTTCACTCATGCTGCCAAACATGCCCTTGTAAAACTGACTATCCTACCGATCCTTGATTTCGGCGATGTCATTTACAAACTAGCCTCCAACACTCTACTTAGCAAATTGGATGTAGTCTATCACAGTGCCATCCGTTTTGTTACCAAAGCCCCATATACTACCCACCACTGCGACCTGTATGCTCTCGTTGGCTGGCCTTCATTATATATTCGTCGCCAAACCCACTGGCTCCAGGTCATCTATAAGTCATTACTAGGTAAATCCCCGCCCTATCTCAGCTCACTGGTCACTATAGCAACACCCACCCGTAGCATGCGCTCCAGCAGGTTTATCTCACTGGTCACCCCCAAAGCCAACACCTCCTTTGGCCGCCATTCCTTCCAGTTCGCTGCTGCCAATGACTGGAACGAATTGCAAAAATCACTGAAGCTAGAAGTTCCTATCTCCCTCACTAACTTTAAGCGTCAGCTGTCAAAGCTGCTTATCGATCACTGCACCTGTATATAGCCCTTCTGTAAATAGCCCACACTACTACCTCATCCCCATATTTATTTTTGTTATTTTCACAAATCTTGCACTCCAGTATCTCTATTTGCACATCATAATTTGCACATCCTTCATTCCTGTGTTAATGATGATAATCTGTAATTTATCTCACCACTATGGTCTATTTATTGTCCTACCTCCTAACCTTACTGCATTTTGCACTACATTTTGCACTCTGTATATAGACTTTCCATTGTGTTTTTGACCATGTTTGTTTACTGTGTAACTCTGTGTTGTTTTTGTCTCACTGCTTTGCTTTGTCTTGGCCAGGTCGCAGTTGTAAATGAGAACTTGTTCTCAACTGACCTACCTGGTTAAATAAAGGTGAAATAAAACCTACCTGGTTAAATAAAGGTGAAATAAAAAAATAAAATAAAAAATACAACCATTCAGCCTTGTCATCTCTTTAAGGGTTGATCCGAATATACTAACAGCAGTCAAGCACCCAAGCTAACTTGCTAGCTACTTCCAGACAGCTAAGTGAGAGAGAACAGCTCACACAACAGTACTCACCCTAGCAGAGCTGGTTAGGCTGTTATGTTAACTGCAACACCATCCATATTCAACGGGTGTTGAGCGTTCGTTAATTCATTAGTTATTCTGCATTGTCCGGCAACGAGAGCACTTTGAAATCGGAATAGATGGCCAGACTGAATTTACGAACGCACCCGAAATAGCTAGGTAAGTAGCTAGCTAGCTAGGTAAACAATGAATCATAATAACGACTCATGACGTTACTACCCTGCATGAATCTGCAGGTAGTTAACCAACCAGGTTCAATGTTAGCTCGCTAACATTAGCCTATAGATAGATAGATAGATAGATAGATAGATAGATAGATAGATAGATAGATAGATAGATAGATAGATAGATAGATAGATAGATAGATAGATAGATAGATAGATAGATAGATAGATAGATAGATAGATAGATAGATAGATAGATAGATAGATAGACAGACAGACAGACAGACAGATAGATAGATAGATAGATAGATAGATAGATAGATAGATAGATAGATAGATAGATAGATAGATAGATAGATAGATAGATAGATAGATAGATAGATAGATAGATAGATAGATAGATAGATAGATAGATAGATAGATGAAAAAGTATAGAAATACAAGATATCTGTAAGCAAATGGCTCAGAGATACGAATAATAAGGTCACAAACGTATTGTTAGCTAGCGAGCCAGCCAGCTAACATGTTAGCTAGCTAGGTAAACAATGAAACATAATCACAACTCATGATGCGTTACAACCCTGCATGAATCTGCAGGTAGCTAAACAACCAGGTTCAATGTTAGCTAGGTAACATTAGCCTATAGCTATCCAAGCAAATTTAGCTAGCCACCATGCATGAAATTATGCAATATTATATTTATCTGCAGGTAAAGCAACTAGCTAAGTTTAATGTTAGCTAGCTAAATAAAAGTTACCCCATTAATAGATGTTAACTGCTTCAGTATCTTATGACCAGGGGAGCTTTGTTAAGAGCTGCTTGCGGTACAGTTTTGGAAAAATAAGGAACATATCCTTCAAATCTGGTCTCTAGGTCACTGAGGCACTATTACAGTACTATGGCCTTCTGGAGGACATTGTTTCTGGTCCCCAATTCACATCACTGGTCTGGAAAGCCTTTATGGAAAATCTGGGGGTTACAGACAGCCTCACATCAGGGTACCTCCCTCAGTCCAATGGGCAGGTGGAGAGGACCAACCAGGAGCTGGGGTTGTTCCTTAGGAGTCACTGCCAGGAATAGCAGTGGGCCCAGTTCCTTCCCTGGGCAGAATACACCCAGAATTAACTTTGCCACTCCTCCACCAGGCTGACTGTCCTCCAGTGCTTCCTGGGATATCAGCCAGGCCTGGCTCCTTGGACACCAAGTCAGACCAAGGCCCCTGCAGTGGACGAGTGGTTCCAACGCACAGAGGAGGTTTGGAACATTTACATTTTTGTCATTGCAAGTGCCATGCTCTACCATCTGAGCTACACGGGCTTCCTTTCATTAATTAGCTAAGCAGTGGCTATCAGAAGCTCATTGATTTAAAATATTCGAACACTTCTCATGTTTTGGTAATAATATACAGTATTTACAACCTTTCAGATATAATGACCAATGTGATTAAAGTTACGCCGTGGAATGTGAACGGATTAGGTTAATATTTTAAAAGATGTAAGGTATTGAATTATCTTAAACAAAAACAATCAGATGTGATTATGCTCCAACAGACCCACCTGCTGGAAAAGGATGCTCCTCGGGTGGGAGACAGATGGGTGGGCAGTTCTTACCATAATACATTCAAACCCCCCCCAAAAATAGTTGTCTATTCTATTTTTCTAAAGTCTACATGTTCAAGTGGACAAAGAGGGTGAATCTTGATTTTACTTGTAAAGATTTCAGGACATATCTATGCTCCAAATGAGGAGGACCCGGACTTCTTCCTTCAACTTAACAAAATAATACTGGATTTCTGTGATTTTCCTCTGATACTAGGGGTGCTTTTTTAGATAAATCCAAAACTGGTCTAACCAGAACCTCAAACTCAAGAAGCAACTGTGTAAAGATTCTGGTCTTTATGATATATGGAGATTGATCAATCCAACCGCTTGTGATTACACATTCTCTTCAAATAGGCACACTGTTTATTCACGCATCTACTATTTCCTGATCTCACACTCTATCATAGATAAAGTGGGTGCTTGCAGTGTGGGCACGATAGCTATGACAGATCACGCACCCATTGATCTGCCTGTTGGAATGGGAGAAGAAAGAGAAACATGTAAACATTGGTGAATGAACACCAGCCTCTTACAGCACAAGGTGAATGAACACCAGCCTCTTACAGCACAAGGTGAATGAACACCAGCCTCTTACAGGACAAGGTGAATGAACACCAGCCTCTTACAGCACAAGGTGAATGAACACCAGCCTCTTACAGGACAAGGTGAATGAACACCAGCCTCTTACAGGACAAGGCGTTTTGTGAATTCCTTAACACACATTTCAATATTCTTTGAAACAAACAATAACAGGTACATGTCTGGGAAGCTTTTAAAGCTTAAATATGCGGAGTAATGATACAACGATCAGCTACTATTTAGAAATTAGATAAACAGAAATTTTTTAAATTGAAACAGAACTCAAAACGCTGGAGAGGGAATATTGGTCCAATCCTAACATCATTTCTCTGGTAAATCTGACGAAGCCAAAGCTGAATACTTTATTCAGTAAAATAGCATAATATTCCCTGTACAGGCTGTAGCAGAGATTGTATGAATCAGGTGAAAAGGCAGGAAGACTGTTGGCCAGTCAATTGAAATCTAGAGAAACAGATCGTGAAGTAGGTGGAATCAGAAATAAGACAGGCAAGCTGATTACCAATCATAAAGAAATAAACAATATATTTATAGATTTCTATCAGGAACTTTATACTTCAGGCCCTTTAGATTTGCAGAAAGCAGAGGCATTCTTTCAGAATTTAAACATTCATAAAATAACAGAGGAATTGTCTCGACCACCTTATTACCAAAACTATTAGGCACCCAGTGGTGAAACTCCAGGGTTGGATGGGATACCCAGTGATTTCTGTAAAAGGTTTGCAGATCAGCTTAGCCCAGAAATATTGAAAACATTTAACACATCGATTGACACAGGTGACTGATGCAGTAATCACCCTAATCTTCAAAAAGGGAAAGGTGTTAAAGGTGTGGGAACTACCGTCCAATTTATTTGATAAATTGTGATGGACAATTCTTTACAAAACTTCTGGCTATGAGGGTGAATCATATCATAAATCCAGACCAGGTGGGATTTATGAAACGCAGAACTTCATCTGATAATCTTAGACGCCTATTGTATGTCATCTGGAAGGCAAAATATGTGGATACTTCAGTGGCAGCCTTATCCTTAGACGCAGAGAAAGCCTTTGATAGGGTGGGCTGGGACTGCCTGCATTATACTATAAATACATTTGGATTTGGACAAGGCTTTCAGAATATAACTTCCAGTGGTTCTTCGTTTTTAAAAGTTGCATCATACTGCAGCATAGCTTGCAAGAATCTGCGGTATGGTAAAGCAAAGGATTTTACTGTTAGCCATTTCTGCCGTTAATTCTGTTAATGCTCGTTGAAACCACCAGAGGGCATCTTTGAGGGCGTCTATATGAAGCTTGTTGGAGCTTGCTTTCATTCCCAAATAATCCTACAGTACAGATGTCCATGCAGGCCAGACATTTTGATTGCTATGCACTATCTGAAAGAGCATAACAAGTTAATTCATTTTGTTGACATGAAGCAAATAAAGGTTAAGTAAAACAGCCTCAGCTACTATAACACAGATAAATACATCTTAAAACATGCCTTTCTGTTATTTTGAAAGAAAATTGCCTTAATTTTGTTTTTTATGACCTTCCTAAACAAAATATTTATGGATGTCTTTGTGATTGTGTGTATTAAACTGATTTATTATACTGGAGGTTATTGGTCGGCTACTCGTTGAGTCCCGGATATTCTACTGTTAATATGCAGACCACACATCAGACCTTCATGGTGTTGTGAGGATGAAATGCTCAGTAAGTTTCTGTCTTTCATGATATGTATCTTAATGTTTTACTACCAGAGTGTAAAATACACATATTTCGGTAAATATGTTAAGGTGGTGGATGATGCGCTTTTTAAAATGTTAACCTTTATTTAACTTGGCAAGTCAGTTAAGAACTAATTCTTATTTACAATGACGGCCTACACCCGCTTCAACAGTAAAATTAGTAAAATTATGCAAATTCGTCAATAGACCGATAAGCATGACGATGAAATGTATTTTCACCCAGAAATTAGAGCCAGGAATTGTGGGATTTTTTTGTTGTTGTGTCACATTTGGTAACAAAGGGAGCCTTGAGTAATTAAACAATAGATGAACCACAACATGTGAGTCCCCTGTTCATACTGTATTACACAACCATTACAGGGGTTTGGAGTTTCCTTTACTGACAATACAATGCCACAAATACATTGATCAGTAGCCTATACTGACAATACAACAATGACACAAATACATTGATCAGTAGCCTATACTGACAATACAACAATGCCACAAATACATTGATCAGTAGCCTATACTGACAATACAACAATGCCACAAATACATTGATCAGTAGCCTATACTGACAATACAACAATGCCACAAATACATTGATCAGTAGCCTATACTGACAATACAACAATGCCACAAATACATTGATCAGTAGCCTATACTGACAATACAACAATGCCACAAATACATTGATCAGTAGCCTATAATGACAATACAACAATGACACAAATACATTGATCAGTAGCCTATACTAACAATACAATAATGCCACAAATACATTGATCAGTAGCCTATAAAGGGAGCCTTGAGTAATTAAACAATAGTCAATACATTGATCAGTAGCCTATACTGACAATACAACAATGCCACAAATACATTGATCAGTAGCCTATACTGACAATACAACAAATACATTGATCAGTAGCCTATACTGACAATACAACAATGCCACAAATACATTGATCAGTAGCCTATAATGACAATACAACAATGACACAAATACATTGATCAGTAGCCTATACTAACAATACAATAATGCCACAAATACATTGATCAGTAGCCTATAAAGGGAGCCTTGAGTAATTAAACAATAGTCAATACATTGATCAGTAGCCTATACTGACAATACAACAATGCCACAAATACATTGATCAGTAGCCTATACTGACAATACAACAAATACATTGATCAGTAGCCTATACTGACAATACAACAATGCCACAAATACATTGATCAGTAGCCTATACTGACATTACAACAATGCCACAAATACAATGATCAGTAGCCTATACTGACAATACAACAATGCCACAAATACATTGATCAGTAGCCTATACTGACAATACAACAATGCCACAAATACATTGATCAGTAGCCTATACTGACAATACAACAATGCCACAAATACATTGATCAGTAGCCTATACTGACAGTACAACAATGCCACAAATACATTGATCAGTAGCCTATACTGACAATACAACAATGCCACAAATACATTGATCAGTAGCCTATACTGACAATGCCACAAATACATTGATCAGTAGCCTATACTGACAATACAACAATGCCACAAATACATTGATCAGTAGCCTATACTGACTATACAACAATGCCACAAATACATTGATCAGTAGCCTATACTGACAATACAACAAGGCCTATACTGACAATACCACAAATACATTGATCAGTAGCCTATACTGACAATACAACAAGGCCACAAATACACTTTTTTTTACCTTTATTTTACTAGGCAAGTCAGTTAAGAACAAACTCTTATTTTCAATGACAGCCTAGGAACAGTGGGTTAACTGCCTTGTTCAGGGGCAGAACGACAGATTTTTACCTTGTCAGCTCGGGGATTCGATCCAGCAACCTTTCGGTTACGGGCCCAACACTCTAACCACTGGGCTTCCTGCCGTAACTACATTGATCAGTAGCCTATACTGACAATACAACAATGCCACAAATACATTGATCAGTAGCCTATAAAGGGAGCCTTGAGTAATTAAACAATAGTCAATAGATAGATAGATAGATAGATAGATAGATAGATAGATAGATAGATAGATAGATAGATAGATAGATAGATAGATAGATAGATAGATAGATAGATAGATAGATAGATAGATAGATAGATAGATAGATAGATAGATAGATAGATAGATAGATAGATAGATAGATAGATAGATAGATAGATAGGTACTTTATTGATCCCCCGGGGGGGAAATTTCATTATCAAGCAGCTACAACAAAAACACAGGGCAGGTGCAAAATGCCACAACGAAAGTACACAAAAGACAGATACACGGTACATGATACATAGAGCGGCAGTATGAAAAAGTATAGAAATACAGGATATCTGGAGTGCAAAAAAAAAAAGCTATAAAAGGACATTGCGTAGTATGAGTGGTTGGCTGAATATGTACACTATACATTGGTGGATGTTGGATGGTTAACTATACTATACAGGTTGATGGCAGAGAAATACTTCAGTAGCTAATGCGTATGATATGAGCGAGGGTAATAATAGTTTACTTAATAGACAGACTGGCTAAATGAACAGGTAAGTGAAAATTTTGCATGGTTAAATTAGCTGTACAGTTAGGTATACAGTTATATTTACAGATAAGTGAATACTTGCATGTTTACACAAACTGTACAGGTAAATGACAGGAAGAGATACTTTAATAGCTAAATGTGTGTATGATATCATTGGGGTAATAATAGTAATTCCCTTAAAATACAGTCCTTAGTGCGCAGGGTTTAATTACAGACAACTGCACTTATTGCACATTTGATATACTAAAAGCAATGAGAAAAGGTGCAACTGGCAGGATACTAATATGCATTCCTGAGTGAATGCCTAGGTCCAATAATTACTTACAATATTTCATGTGATATAATATAACAACTGTACATGGGTATGTATATACAGACCTGTATGAATAAGTAGGTCCTGAGTGGATGAGTGCTGACGGAACAGAGTTACTCACGGATGGATGCATAATTGTTAAACTAGGTCCTAGCACCCCAACAGTTCCAGATCTATGTTGCCGACGGCACGGCACCCCGGTGAGGCATTATATAGTCTCATAGCCGCCGGCAGGAAGGACCTCCTGTGGCGCTCTCTGGCACACCGTGGTGGGATCAGTCTGTGACTGAAAGAGCTCCTCTGCGTCATAACCATAGCGTGCAGAGGGTGGGTGACGTTGTCCATGATGGCCAGCAGTTTGGCCAGGATCCGTCTCTCCGCCAATACATTGATCAGTCGCCTATATTGTACACGATTGAGCAAAATAATATTATTATCAATAATAAAACAACTGTTGAAAACAGTAGTTGAAATAAACACCTGCATTTTGAAAGTATTTTATATCTTATTTTATTAATGAAAACATAAAGATGTTGATGAATAAATACCAACACTTTGCTTTAGAGTACTTAAGCATTGAATACATTGCATCTACAGTGGTACAAATCTATTATTGAATTCAATATATCTTTTGTTATCTATGTTTATTAAGCTACTGTGCATTCTGACAACTACACATAGCCTACAGTACATCCGTAGTAAACATGTTAAAGGGCCTGAATACAGTCCTAACCCTGGAACAGGTAGCACCACAGTAGTAAACATGTTAAAGGGCCTGAATACAGTCCTAACCCTGGAACAGGTAGCACCACAGTAGTAAACATGTTAAAGGGCCTGAATACAGTCCTAACCCTGGAACAGGTAGCACCACAGTAGTAAACATGGTAAAGGGCCTGAATACAGTCCTAACCCTGGAACAGGTAGCACCACAGTAGTAAACATGTTAAAGGGCCTGAATACAGTCCTAACCCTGGAACAGGTAGCACCACAGTAGTAAACATGGTAAAGGGCCTGAATACAGTCCTAACCCTGGAACAGGTAGCACCACAGTAGTAAACATGGTAAAGGGCCTGAATACAGTCCTAACCCTGGAACAGGTAGCACCACAGTAGTAAACATGGTAAAGGGCCTGAATACAGTCCTAACCCTGGAACAGGTAGCACCACAGTAGTAAACATGGTAAGGAGTACTGGAAAGGTGTGACTCCAGGTTACAATAGGCTATAAGTATACAGCAGATCACAGAGTTTGGTACGGGGTAAGGAGTACTGGAAAGGTGTGACTCCAGGTTACAATAGGCTATAAGTATACAGCAGATCACAGAGTTTGGTACGGGGTAAGGAGTACTGGAAAGGTGTGACTCCAGGTTACAATAGGCTATAAGTATACAGTAGATTGCTGATTTGTCCTCACTTTGATAACAACATACTGTAGCACCATGACCAGTATCTCTATTCATTTAAGTGAGCAGATTAGGGCTTTCAGGAGGAACGGAAAATCTACTGGAGACATTTCGAAAATACTGTTAGACTTGGGAATTATGGTCACAGCATCAATTTAAGGTCGCTGGTTTGAATACCTGAAAAAAATCTGTTGATGTGCCCTTGAGCAAGGCACTTAACCATAATTTGCTCCAGTGGCGCCGTACTACTATGTCTGACCCTGTAGAACAATGTAGGCCATCATTGTAAATCATTTTTAAAAACAAACGTTTTGAGAAACAGACGATACAACAATGCAACAAATCAGATCATCTCAGCAAGGTTTTACCCGTGGTCGTGGAGCTGGGGGGAAGGGCAACTAAAATGTAGCTGAGATGTGGAGCACTTAAGCATCGAATACACTGCAAGTTGGGAGGTTCTTCACACCTACAGTAGCCGGATTATTAAACCTGCTAATCGATTGTCCTGCAAATAGCCTGGAATATGACTCCATCTCGTTCCTCGCCCTCTTCAACTCGCCAGAGTGGCTCGTTGTGGGCGTGCTGGCAGGATATGGCAGCACCTTCGGTTGTGCGTCAACAATTCAACATAGCAAGTTTGTATGAGGGTCTAGTTATTTACAGTAAATAGTAATATGCTCTGGTGACAAACACACTTTGCTGCCCTGTTTCCAATCGTCCACATATCTGGGAGAACCTCTTCAAGTAAGGAAATACATGTAGAAAATGTAAAAAACTATGTATTATTAACTAACTAGATACAGTGCATTTTAACTCAAATGAGCTGCTAACGTGGCTAACAGTAGTTAGCTATCTAGCCAACTTTACATACACCAGCTACCTAACGTCATATTAGCTAGCTATCTTGATACTGTATATTTATCACTAAAAAAGGTAGCTAGCTAACAGCCATGGAGGAGGGTGAAAGGATAGCAGGCCCAATTGTCAAAGTGAGAAAGTAGGCTATTCTGGATAGAGTAGGTAGTTTTGTGTAGTTCCATTCCCTAGACGTGAGGCCAGAGAACATAATATTCAGTGCTGTCTAATTTGAGTATAATGAAGTCTATTTCTTGAGGTTTTCTGTCCTCAGATACAGAGAGCTGTGAAAGCCTGTCTGCAGATGAAGAGCAGTGCTTCTCAGTCCTGGTTCTGGAGACTCAAAGGGGCACATTTTAGTTTTTGCCTTAGCACTGCACAGCTGATTCAAATCATCAAGTCATCATCAAGCTTCAAGTGGTATTTACAGTGTGTATTCATTTGTGATGCTGTCCTTGATATGATCCTGCTATTGTCACATGCTACACATGCATATGTACAGTTGAAGTCGGAAGTTTACGTACACTTAGGTTGTGAGGAAAAAGAGGGAGGCTTGCCAGCCGAAGAACACCATCCCAACCGTGAAGCACGGGGGTGGCAGCATCATGTTGTGGAGGTGCTTTGCTGCAGGAGGGTCTGGTGCACTTCACAAAATAGATGGCATCATGAGGAAGGAAAATGATGTGGATATATTGAAGCAACATCTCAAGACATCAGTCAGGAAGTTAAAGCTTGGTCGCAAATGGGTCTTCCAAAATGGACAATGACCCCAAGCATACTTCCAAAGTTGTGGCAAAATGGCTTAAGGACAACAAAGTCAAGGTATTGGAGTGGCCATCACAAAGCCCTGACCTCAATTCTACAGGGAATTTTTACTAGGATTAAATGTCAGGGATCAATAAAGTACCTATCTATCTATCTATCTATCTATCTATCTATCTATCTATCTATCTATCTATCTATCTATCTATCTATCTATCTATCTATCTATCTATCTATCTATCTATCTATCTATCTATCTATCTATCTATCTATCTATCTATCTATCTATCTATCTATCTATCTATCTATCTATCATGTAAACTGAGTTTAAATATATTTTGCTAAGGTGTATGTAAACCTCCGACTTCAACTAGCTCTATCTATCCAATGTTATCATGATTTGTTATAAGGGATATTATACTTTAGTAATCCACAATGATCTGGTAATGTAAAAGTCTAATAATGACATTATCTTCTATTGTTTGTCCTCATGTGTTTTCAGTATAAAGTCCTCTGTAGACACTTAGTGTGGACACCAGGTGAGACACACACACAGATTCCTGTTGAACACTGTCTCTTTAACTGCCTTATTTAATCAATAACAGTCTCTCTCCTTCACTTCATCCCTCTCTCCCTTCTCCCTAAATCCTCTAGGTTATATCAGCTGTGTTGGTGAACTCCTCCCCTTCTCCCTAAACCCTCTAGGTTATATCAGCTGTGTTGGTGAACTCCTCCCCTTCTCCCTAAATCCTCTAGGTTATATCAGCTGTGTTGGTGAACTCCTCCCCTTCTCCCTAAACCCTCTAGGTTATATCAGCTGTGTTGGTGAACTCCTCCCCTTCTCCCTAAATCCTCTAGGTTATATCAGCTGTGTTGGTGAACTCCTCCCCTTCTCCCTAAACCCTCTAGGTTATATCAGCTGTGTTGGTGAACTCCTCCCCTTCTCCCTAAATCCTCTAGGTTATATCAGCTGTGTTGGTGAACTCCTCCCCTTCTCCCTAAACCCTCTAGGTTATATCAGCTGTGTTGGTGAACTCCTCCCCTTCTCCCTAAATCCTCTAGGTTATATCAGCTGTGTTGGTGAACTCCTCCCCTTCTCCCTAAATCCTCCAGGTTATATCAGCTGTGTTGGTGAACTCCTCCCCTTCTCCCTAAATCCTCTAGGTTATATCAGCTGTGTTGTTGAACTCCTCCCCTTCTCCCTAAATCTTCCAGGTTATATCAGCTGTGTTGGTGAACTCCTCCCCTTCTCCCTAAATCCTCCAGGTTATATCAGCTGTGTTGGTGAACTCCTCCCCTTCTCCCTAAATCCTCCAGGTTATATCAGCTGTGTTGGTGAACTCCTCCCCTTCTCCCTAAATCCTCTAGGTTATATCAGCTGTGTTGGTGAACTCCTCCCCTTCTCCCTAAATCCTCTAGGTTATATCAGCTGTGTTGGTGAACTCCTCCCCTTCTCCCTAAATCCTCTAGGTTATATCAGCTGTGTTGGTGAACTCCTCCCCTTCTCCCTAAATCCTCTAGGTTATATCAGCTGTGTTGGTGAACCCCTCCCCTTCTCCCTAAATCCTCTAGGTTATATCAGCTGTGTTGGTGAACTCCTCCCCTTCTCCCTAAATCCTCTAGGTTATATCAGCTGTGTTGGTGAACCCCTCCCCTTCTCCCTAAATCCTCTAGGTTATATCAGCAGTGTTGGTGAACTCCTCCCCTTCTCCCTAAATCCTCTAGGTTATATCAGCTGTGTTGGTGAACCCCTCCCCCATCTGAACTGGCTGACACAGAGGACACAGCATGATCAGAGGTGAGAGGTCACATGGTCTGGTCAACAGGAAGTATTATTAAAGAGATGCTTTACATTGAAATACAGATAGAGATGTAGTAGTCCCAGAGTTAATGATCCCAGGTCAGTTTAATACAGATAGATGTAGTAGTCCCAGAGTTAATGATCCCAGGTCAGTTTAATACAGATAGAGATGTAGTAGTCCCAGAGTTAATGATCCCAGGTCAGTTTAATACAGATAGAGATGTAGTAGTCCCAGAGTTAATGATCCCAGGTCAGTTTAATACATATAGAGATGTAGTAGTCCCAGAGTTAATGATCCCAGGTCAGTTTAATACAGATAGAGATGTAGTAGTCCCAGAGTTAATGATCCCAGGTCAGTTTAGAATTTCACCTCCTGATGATGATGATGGCTGACAGTGTTAGAATAAAAAAAACAATGCTTAATCATCTCTCTATCCATCTGTCTCTAGTCTGCAGGTATGTTTTGATGTGAGAGAGGAAGCCAGTCCCGTCATCGTCACCTCACCCTCCCTTAAGATAACCTTCGGCCTACTGGGGGCCCAAGGCTGGTTAGGAGACTCCGCAAGAGACACGATGTAATTATGGTGAACTGAGAGATTATTAGGTTAGCACTAATTCATGAATCATATGCTGTCTTCCCTGCTCCTCTGTTCTTACCTCTCCCCCTGTCTGTCTTCCCTGCTCCTCTGTTCTTACCTCTCTCCCTGTCTGTCTTCCCTGCTCCTCTGTTCTTACCTCTCCCCCTGTCTGTCTTCCCTGCTCCTCTGTTCTTACCTCTCTCACTGTCTGTCTTCCCTGCTCCTCTGTTCTTACCTCTCTCCCTGTCTGTCTTCCCTGCTCCTCTGTTCTTACCTCTCTCCCTGTCTGTCTTCCCTGCTCCTCTGTTCTTACCTCTCTCACTGTCTGTCTTCCCTGCTCCTCTGTTCTCTCTCTCACTGTCTGTCTTCCCTGCTCCTCTGTTCTTACCTCTCTCACTGTCTGTCTTCCCTGCTCCTCTGTTCTTACCTCTCTCCCTGTCTGTCTTCTACACCTCCTCTTTCTTCCTCTGTTGTTATAATACAAACCAGATGTTATCTTATATATATAATGTTACAATTATATTTATAATTTATAATGTATTATGTATTTATAACACTTGGATAATTAACTTTCAATAAAGCGTTAAATCATGTTTCTAGTCTATTGCATAGTTAAAACGCGTAATCATTGATGTCCCAGGACCAGTAAACACTGTTGAAGTGTATCATTTTTTGATTTAACCAGGCAAGTCAGTTAAGAACACATTCTTATTTACAATGACAGCCTACTGGGAACAGTGGGTTAACTGCCTTGTTCAGATTTGTTTTACCTTGTCAGCTCGGGGATTACCTGCCACCCCATAGTTGTAATACATACATGCAGACACAGCATCATTCAAAGAATGGAGTTTGATACACCTGGTATTGGATATGACTGAAAAATAATGTCTCACAGAGATTCATACCTGAACCACACCTTTTATTTGCCAAGTAAGAGCACATGATCAGTGAATATATTCAATGTTCAGACTACAATGTGGGGATCTCATGCTTGTTAATAACTAGGACTTGCATTCTTGGCACAAAAAGTAATTATATTCTACTCAATCCATAGGCTTCATTAGTCAATACAACAGGCTATGATTCCATTCATTTGCTATGGTCTTGCACTAGTGTTCCAGCTTTGCAACATTATAATGTCGTTCAGCCTTGGGTGAATTTTGACTCGTTCTATTGTCCAGCCTTCCACTGTTTCACAAGACGACAGCCTGGTTTGCTGGTTTTCTCAGGAGTCCCTAAAACATTAAACACTAATTAAAATGTCATGCTCATGTCACAACACCCATAACGCTAGCTAGCTAGCTAGCTAATGTTAGCTAGTCAACTAACTTGCTAAACAGAGAGAGGAAGGTGGTCACAGCTCCTAAACCGAGCTACGTCATCAGCATGTCACCACTATCCAGACATGTCCAGACTTTTAAATCCATAGACAAAGGGATTACTGAGTTTGTTTGGGCCGGTAAAAAGGCCAGGATGAAACTAGCGTGATTACAGGCAAAGACTGAGAAGGGAGGATTTAAGCTCCCTAACATGCAACAACATCAAGAAGCCTTTGTAGCTTCCCAAATAGGCTCTGTTTATTGACAACTCCACTGGGCCAATCTGGGAGGACATGGAAGAGGAGCTTAATGCCTCATTCAGAGCTTCAGATTATTTGAGTCAACAAAAGGTGGGACTGCAGAAACCAATAATGTACTATTACTAAAAATATATGGAGGCAGATTCATAAGAGAGAGAGGTGTTTACCTTTCTTGACAAGCTCTGCTTCATCATGGAACAACCCTGAATGGAACATAGACAGACATGGTTTTCTGGAAAGATTGGTATAGAAAGGGGAAAAAGAACATTGGTTGTCTGTATGAAGAACACACTTACCTCTTTTGAAGAACTAAGGTCCAAGTATAATTTACAGAAACAAGACTTTTGTAGATATCTCCAGCTTAGAGATTGTATGTTTAAGGTAAGACAAAACAACAACAAATTCCCAGTACATTCCGATATAAGCGTTAAGATACAAATCTTAAAATTACCACATACCGCATGGCTTATATATAGCCACCTTATAGGTGCATTTAATGGAACTTGTAAGGTCCTGAAGGTCATATGGGGAAAAGACTTGGAGGTAACATATGGAGAGGAGGAACATACTAGTACAACAGATGCTCCTCCCTCTGAGAGATGACCGGTCCAAGCTGATTCAATTTAAAGTATTCAATAGGATTTATTGGATTCTTCTGAGGTTGAACAGAATAGTTTTGATAGAATCCAACCTATGCTGCAGATGTCAGTCAAGTACAAGTGACACAATCCATACAGTGGGGAGAACAAGTATTTGATACACTGCCGATTTTGCAGGTTTTCCCACTTACAAAGCATGTAGAGGTCTGTAATTTTTATCATAGGTACTCTTCAACTGTGAGTGACGGAATCTAAAACAAAAATCAAGAAAATCACATTGTATGATTTTTAAGTAAATAATTTGCATTTTATTGCATGACATAAGTATTTGATACATCAGAAAAGCAGAACTTAATATTTGGTACAGAAACCTTTGTTTGCAATTACAGAGATCATACATTTCCTGTAGTTCTTGACCAGGTTTCCACACACTGCAGCAGGGATTTTGCCCTCCTTCTCCATCCAGATCCTTCAGGTTTCGGGGCTGTCGCTGGGCAATACGGACTTTCAGCTCCCTCCAAAGATTTTCTATTGGGTTCAGGTCTGGAGACTGGCTAGGCCACTCCAGGACCTTGAGATGCTTCTTATGGAGCCACTCCTTAGTTGCCCTGGCTGTGTATTTCGGGTCGTTGTCATGCTGGAAGACCCAGCCACGACCCATCTTCAATGCTCTTACTGAGGGAAGGAGGTTGTTGTTGGCCAGGATCTCGCGATACATGGCCCCATCCATCCTCCCCTCAATACGGTGCAGTCGTCCTGTCCCCTTTTGCAGAAAAGCATCCCCAAAGAATGATGTTTCCACCTCCATGCTTCACGGTTGGGATGGTGTTCTTGGGGTTGTACTCATCCTTCTTCTTCCTCCAAACACGGCGAGTGGAGTTTAGACCAAAAAGCTCTATTTTTGTCTCATCAGACCACATGACCTTCTCCCATTCCTCCTCTGGATCATCCAGATGGTCATTGGCAAACTTCAGACGGGCCTGGACATGCGCTGGCTTGAGCAGGGGGACCTTGCGTGCGCTGCAGGATTTTAATCCATGACGGCGTAGTGTGTTACTAATGGTTTTCTTTGAGACTGTGGTCCCAGCTCTCTTCAGGTCATTGACCAGGTCCTGCCGTGTAGTTCTGGGCTGATCCCTCACCTTCCTCATGATCATTGATGCCCCACGAGGTGAGATCTTGCATGGTGCCCCAGACCGAGGGAGATTGACTTCTTCTATTTTCTAATAATTGCGCCAACAGTTGTTGCCTTCTCACCAAGCTGCTTGCCTATTGTCCTGTAGCCCATCCCAGCCTTGTGCAGGTCTACAATTTTATCCCTGATGTCCTTACACAGCTCTCTGGTCTTGGCCATTGTGGAGAGGTTGGAGTCTGTTTGATTGAGTGTGTGGACAGGTGTCTTTTATACAGGTAACGAGTTCAAACAGGTGCAGTTAATACAGGTAATGAGTGGAGAACAGGAGGGCTTCTTAAAGAAAAACTAACAGGTCTGTGAGAACCGGAGTTCTTACTGGTTGGTAGGTGATCAAATACTTATGTCATGCAATAAAATGCAAATTAATTATTTAAAAATCATACAATGTGATTTTCTGGATTTTTGTTTTAGATTCCGTCTCTCACAGTTGAAGTGTACCTATGATAAAAATTACAGACCTCTACATGCTTTGTAAGTAGGAAAACCTGCAAAATCGGCAGTGTATCAAATACTTGTTCTCCCCACTGTATGTCCTGTCCAAAGATTTGAGATATTCTGGGTACCACAATACTTGCAAATCCTGCTTTTCTATTACTGAATATCACTAAGGGTATTGACGGACTGAGAAGCTCATGTTTAAATTGGCTAAAAGGTGCTCTAACCACAGCCAAAAGAGTTATATTGAGACACATATAAGGAATGGTATGTGGCCTTGGCAGAAACACCTTCATATGAAAGATTGATTTATTAAATCAATGGTAAACTTGATACCTGGAGACATGTTCTGTCAGAGATAGAAAGTGAAACCAATTTGTAATGGTCTGGTAGACTACAGACAGACATAGACGACTGGTAACCAATATGTAATGGCCTGGTAGACTACAGACAGACATAGACGACTGATAGCTGTACTAAGTGGACCTAATGTCAGACTGATGGAGCTTGTCCTGCACTGAAGCCTCTGAACACCTCAGCCCTGTCCTGCACTGAAGCCTCTGAACACCTCAGCCCTGTCCTGCACTGAAGCCTCTGAACACCTCAACCCTGTCCTGCACTGAAGCCTCTGAACACCTCAGCCCTGTCCTGCACTGAAGCCTCTGAACACCTCAACCCTGTCCTGCACTGAAGCCTCTGAAAACCTCAACCCTGTCTTGCATTGAAGCCTCTGAACACCTCAACCCTGTCCTGCACTGAAGCCTCTGAACACCTCAGCCCTGTCCTGCACTGAAGCCTCTGAACACCTCAGCCTTGTCCTGCACTGAAGCCTCTGAACACCTTAGCCCTGTTCTGCACTGAAGCCTCTGAACACCTCAGCCCTGTCCTTCACTGAAGCCTCTGAACACCTCAGCCTTGTTCTGCACTGAAGCCTCTGAACACCTCAGCCCATGCCTCATTCATAGCATTCCTTGGTAAGGTTATCAACAAGAAAGCAGAAATGCAGGGTTGAAGGGTATAGTGGAAACGGCAAGTAGGGCTCCCAAGTAGGGATCCCAAGTAGGGCTCCCAAGTAGGGTTCCCAAGTAGGGTTCCCAAGTAGGGTTCCCAAGTAGGGTTCCCAAGTAGGGCTCCCAAGTAGGGATCCCAATTAGGGATCCAAAGTAGTGTTCCCAAGTAGGGCTCCCAAGTAGCGCTCCAAAGTAGGGTTCCCAAGTAGGGCTCCAAAGTAGTGTTCCCAAGTAGGGCTCCCAAGTAGGGCTCCAAAGTAGGGTTCCCAAGTAGGGCTCCCAAGTAGGGCTCCAAAGTAGGATTCCCAAGTAGGGTTCCCAAGTAGGGCTCCAAAGTAGTGTTCCCAAGTAGGGCTCCCAAGTAGGGCTCCAAAGTAGGGTTCCCAAGTAGGGCTCCCAAGTAGGGCTCCAAAGTAGGATTCCCAAGTAGGGTTCCCAAGTAGGGATCCCAATTAGGGATCCAAAGTAGTGTTCCCAAGTAGGGCTCCCAAGTAGGGCTCCAAAGTAGGGTTCCCAAGTAGGGCTCCCAAGTAGGGCTCCAAAGTAGTGTTCCCAAGTAGGGCTCCCAAGTAGGGCTCCAAAGTAGGGTTCCCAAGTAGGGCTCCCAAGTAGGGCTCCAAAGTAGGATTCCCAAGTAGGGATCCCAAGTAGGGCTCCAAAGTAGGGTTCCCAAGTAGGGCTCCCAAGAAGGGCTCCCAAGTAGGGTTCCCAAGTAGGGTACCCAAGTAGGGCTCCCAAGTAGGGCTCCCAAGTAGGGAACTAAATAAGAATGAATTTAGTCAATCGTTCTCAATTGACACAAGGCCATACATGAGTCTTTCACAAGACACTGTCACTAATCATAGTCATAAACCATTTTTTAAAGTATAACACAAAAGATTACATAAACTGGAATTACACTCTCACTCAAGGTTACACTAAAAGAGCTGTGTGCAAACCCCACCCCGAAATGTTATAACTATAATAAAAACCTAAAAAATACTATAACACTTGTCATTTGTCTAAACTAACACAGACTTATTTCCCCGCTGGCACTGACTTTCCTCACAGCTGCTTGTTTAAAGAAGCATACTTGTTGTGGTCGAGATGTGGTTGTCCCTGATAGAAACATACTTACTGTGATGGAGATGTGGTTGTCCCTGATAGAAACATACTTACTGTGATGGAGATGTGGTTGTCCCTGATAGAAACATACTTACTGTGATGGAGATGTGGTTGACCCTGATAGAAACATACTTACTGTGATGGAGATGTGGTTGACCCTGATAGAAACATACTTACTGTGATGGAGATGTGGTTGTCCCTGATAGAAACATACTTACTGTGATGGAGATGTGGTTGTCCCTGATAGAAACATACTTACTGTGATGGAGATGTGGTTGTCCCAGATAGAAACATACTTACTGTGATGGAGATGTGGTTGTCCCTGATAGAAACATACTTACTGTGATGGAGATGTGGTTGTCCCTGATAGGGGATGGATGTGGAAATGGTTGAGTCATACAAGTTCTTGGGTGTCCATATGGACAACAGACTGGAATGGGCTGGTAACACCGGGGCCCTGTACAAAAAGGGCCAGAGCCGACTCTACTTTCTGAGGAGGCTCAGGTCCTTCAACGTGTGCAGTAAACTACTGCATACCTTCTACCAGTCTGTGGTGGCCAGTGCCATCTTTTTTGCAGTGGTGTGCTGGGGAGCAAACATCAAAGCCGGTGATGCTTCTCGGGTAAATAAGCTGATCAGGAAGGCTAGCTCTGTCCTGGGGATGAGCCTTGACACTCTAGAGGAGGTGGCGGAGAGACGGATCCTGGCCAAACTGCTGGCCATCATGGACAACGTCACCCACCCTCTGCACGCTATGGTTATGACGCAGAGGAGCTCTTTCAGTCACAGACTGATCCCACCACGGTGTGCCAGAGAGCGCTACAGGAGGTCCTTCCTGCCGGCGGCTATGAGACTATATAATGCCTCACCGGGGTGCCGTGCCGTCGGCAACATAGATGTGGAACTGTTGGGGTGCTAGGACCTAGTTTAACAATTATGCATCCATCCGTGAGTAACTCTGTTCCGTCAGCACTCATCCAATCAGGACCTACTTATTCATACAGGTCTGTATATACATACCCATGTACAGTTGTTATATTATATCACATGCAATATTGTAAGTAATTATTGGACCTAGGCATTCACTCAGGAATGCATATTAGTATCCTGCCAGTTGCACCTTTTCTCATTGCTTTTAGTATATCAAATGTGCAATAAGTGCAGTTGTCTGTAATTAAACCCTGCGCACTAAGGACTGTATTTTAAGGGAATTACTATTATTACCCCAATGATATCATACACACATTTAGCTATTAAAGTATCTCTTCCTGTCATTTACCTGTACAGTTTGTGTAAACATGCAAGTATTCACTTATCTGTAAATATAACTGTATACCTAACTGTACAGCTAATTTAACCATGCAAAATTTTCACTTACCTGTTCATTTACCCAGTCTGTCTATTAAGTAAACTATTATTACCCTCGCTCATATCATACGCATTAGCTACTGAAGTATTTCTCTGCCATCAACCTGTATAGTATAGTTAACCATCCAACATCCACCAATGTATAGTGTACATATTCAGCCAACCACTCATACTATGCAATGTCCTTTTATAGCTTTTTTTTTTTGCACTCCAGATATCTTGTATTTCTATACTTTTTCATACTGCCGCTCTATGTATCATGTACCGTGTATCTGTCTTTTGTGTACTTTCGTTGTGGCATTTTGCACCTGCCCTGTGTTTTTGTTGTAGCTGCTTGATAATGAAATTTCCCCCCCGGGGGATCAATAAAGTACCTATCTATCTATCTATCTATCTATCTATCTATCTATCTATCTATCTATCTATCTATCTATCTATCTATCTATCTATCTATCTATCTATCTATCTATCTATCTATCTATCTATCTATCTATCTATCTATCTATCTATCTATCTATCTATCTATCTATCTATCTATCTATCTATCTATCTATCTATCTATCTATCTATCTATCTAACATACTTACTGTGATGGAGATGTGGTTGTCCCTGATAGAAACATACTTACTGTGATGGAGATGTGGTTGTCCCTGATAGAAACATACTTACTGTGATGGAGATGTGGTTGACCCTGATATAAACATACTTACTGTGATGGAGATGTGGTTGACCCTGATAGAAACATACTTACTGTGATGGAGATGTGGTTGTCCCTGATAGAAACACACTTACTGTGATGGAGATGTGGTTGTCCCTGATAGAAACATACTTACTGTGATGGAGATGTGGTTGTCCCTGATAGAAACATACTTACTGTGATGGAGATGTGGTTGTCCCTGATAGAAACATACTTACTGTGATGGAGATGTGGTTGACCCTGATAGAAACACACTTACTGTGATGGAGATGTGGTTGTCCCTGATAGAAACATACTTACTGTGATGGAGATGTGGTTGTCCCTGATAGAAACATACTTACTGTGATGGATATGTGGTTGTCCCTGATAGAAACATACTTACTGTGATGGAGATGTGGTTGTCCCTGATAGAAACATACTTACTGTGATGGAGATGTGGTTGTCCCTGATAGAAACATACTTACTGTGATGGAGATGTGGTTGACCCTGATAGAAACATACTTACTGTGATGGAGATATGGTTGTCCCTGATAGAAACACACTTACTGTGATGGAGATGTGGTTGACCCTGATAGAAACACACTTACTGTGATGGAGATGTGGTTGTCCCTGATAGAAACACACTTACTGTGATGGAGATGTGGTTGTCCCTGTTAGAAACATACTTACTGTGATGGAGATGTGGTTGTCCCTGATAGAAACATACTTACTGTGATGGAGATGTGGTTGTCCCTGATAGAAACATACTTACTGTGATGGAGATGTGGTTGTCCCTGATAGAAACATACTTACTGTGATGGAGATGTGGTTGTCCCTGATAGAAACATACTTACTGTGATGGAGATGTGGTTGTCCCTGATAGAAACATACTTACTGTGATGGAGATGTGGTTGACCCTGATAGAAACATACTTACTGTGATGGAGATGTGGTTGTCCCTGATAGAAACACACTTACTGTGATGGAGATGTGGTTGACCCTGATAGAAACACACTTACTGTGATGGAGATGTGGTTGTCCCTGATAGAAACATACTTACTGTGATGGAGATGTGGTTGTCCCTGATAGAAACATACTTACTGTGATGGAGATGTGGTTGTCCCTGATAGAAACATACTTACTGTGATGGAGATGTGGTTGTCCCTGATAGAAACATACTTACTGTGATGGAGATGTGGTTGTCCCTGATAGAAACATACTTACTGTGATGGAGATGTGGTTGTCCCTGATAGAAACATACTTACTGTGATGGAGATGTGGTTGACCCTGATAGAAACATACTTACTGTGATGGAGATGTGGTTGTCCCTGTTAGAAACATACTTACTGTGATGGAGATGTGGTTGTCCCTGATAGAAACATACTTACTGTGATGGAGATGTGGTTGTCCCTGATAGAAACATACTTACTGTGATGGAGATGTGGTTGTCCCTGATAGAAACATACTTACTGTGATGGAGATGTGGTTAACCCTGATAGAAACATACTTACTGTGATGGAGATGTGGTTGTCCCTGATAGAAACACACTTACTGTGATGGAGATGTGGTTGTCCCTGATAGAAACACACTTACTGTGATGGAGATGTGGTTGTCCCTGATAGAAACATACTTACTGTGATGGAGATGTGGTTGTCCCTGATAGAAACATACTTACTGTGATGGAGATGTGGTTGTCCCTGATAGAAACACACTTACTGTGATGGAGATGTGGTTGTCCCTGATAGAAACATACTTACTGTGATGGAGATGTGGTTGTCCCTGATAGAAACATACTTACTGTGATGGAGATGTGGTTGTCCCTGATAGAAACACACTTACTGTGATGGAGATGTGGTTGACCCTGATAGAAACACACTTACTGTGATGGAGATGTGGTTGACCCTGATAGAAACATACTTACTGTGATGGAGATGTGGTTGACCCTGATAGAAACATACTTACTGTGATGGAGATGTGGTTGTCCCTGATAGAAACACACTTACTGTGATGGAGATGTGGTTGACCCTGATAGAAACACACTTACTGTGATGGAGATGTGGTTGACCCTGATAGAAACATACTTACTGTGATGGAGATGTGGTTGTCCCTGATAGAAACATACTTACTGTGATGGAGATGTGGTTGACCCTGATAGAAACATACTTACTGTGATGGAGATGTGGTTGACCCTGATAGAAACATACTTACTGTGATGGAGATGTGGTTGACCCTGATAGAAACATACTTACTGTGATGGAGATGTGGTTGTAACACTGACTATCTGAGTTGAATGTGTCTCTGGATAAGAACGTCTCCTAAATGACTACAATGTAAATGTATTATAGAACACTAATACGATCATGTTTCCTACTAAACCTTGATGGAGTCATTCTTGCCCTCAGAGAGACAGGACCCCTTTCCCTTCTAACACATAACACCATAATTACTACTAGGCTAATTATACAATTAACCAATTAAAATGGGCTCAAGTCAGATCTAAGTTCCAACAGTCACTCTTCTCCCTGTGATGTGCTCTGTGAGGCTCATGGGGAGGACATAGATGGACTTACTGACTGCATAACGGGCTATATACATTTTTGTGTAGACAACACTGTACCCACCAGGAAGGTACGCTGTTTTCCAAATAATAAACCCTGGGTCACCAGCGACCTGAAGGCCCTGCTGAATGAGAAGAAGAGGGCCTTCAAGGAGAGGGGCAAGGACCAATTGAAATGCGTCCAGAGGGAGCTGAAGTTGCGGATTGCTGAGGGGAAGAGAGGGTATAAGAAGAAGATGGAGGACAAGCTGAGGCAGAGCCAGGTGAGAGAGGTGTGGAAGGGTATGAGAAATATCACTGGCTTCAAAAAGTCAAAAAGTGGGCAGACGGAGGGGACCCAGGACAGAGCCAATGAGCTGAACCAATTTTTTAACAGGTTCGATACTGGCCCTGTCCACCTCCCCTCCAGCTCCCCAGGCCACACCCCCTCACGGCTGTCCCACTCCCACTTTGCTCACAACACCTCTGTTGAGACAATCAGTGACCCCACCTCCGCCCCTGCCCCCCCTGGACCGATCCTCAACACCCCCCTTCCCCCCACCTCCCCACCTGGGCTGGCTTTCACCACCAACCAAGTGAAGAGAGATCTGGAGAGACTACATCAGTGGAAAGCGGCGGGCCCTGATGGCATCAGCCAAAGGGTGCTGAGGGTCTGTGCTGACCAACTGTGTGGAATACTCCAGCGATTCAATCTTAGCCTGAGCCTGGAAAGGGTCCCTGTGCTGTGGAAAACCTCCCAGTGCCCAAGAAGGGACACCCCACTGTCCTGAATGACATATAGTCCCATACTGTTATAAACTATGACATATAGTCCCATACTGTACTGTTATAAACTATGACATATAGCCCCATACTGTACTGTTATAAACTATGACATATAGCCCCATACTGTACTGTTATAAACTATGACATATAGCTCCATACTGTACTGTTATAAACTATGACATATAGTCCCATACTGTTTAAACTATGACATATAGCCCCATACTGTTATAAACTATGACATATAGTCCCATACTGTTATAAACTATGACATATAGTCCCATACTGTACTGTTATAAACTATGACATATAGCCCCATACTGTACTGTTATAAACTATGACATATAGTCCCATACTGTACTGTTATAAACTATGACATATAGTCCCATACTGTTATAAACTATGACATATAGTCCTGTACTGTTATAAACTATGACATATAGCCCCATACTGTACTGTTATAAACTATGACATATAGTCCCATACTGTACTGTTATAAACTATGACATATAGTCCCATACTGTTATAAACTATGACATATAGTCCTGTACTGTTATAAACTATGACATATAGCCCCATACTTTTATAAACTATGACATATAGTCCTGTACTGTTATAAACTATGACATATAGCCCCATACTGTACTGTTATAAACTATGAAAAATATAGCCCCATACTGTACTGTTATAAACTATGACATATAGTCCCATACTGTTATAAACTATGACATATAGTCCCATACTGTTATAAACTATGACATATAGTCCCATACTGTACTGTTATAAACTATGACATATAGCCCCATACTGTACTGTTATAAACTATGACATATAGTTCCATACTGTTATAAACTATGACATATAGTCCCATACTGTTATAAACTATGACATATAGTCCCATACTGTACTGTTATAAACTATGACATATAGCTCCATACTGTACTGTTATAAACTATGACATATAGTCCCATACTGTTATAACCTATGACATATAGTCCCATACTGTACTGTTATAAACTATGACATATAGCTCCATACTGTTCTGTTATAAACTATGACATATAGTCCCATACTTTTATAAACTATGACATATAGTCCCATACTGTACTGTTATAAACTATGACATATAGCTCCATACTGTACTGTTATAAACTATGACATATAGTCCCATACTGTACTGTTATAAACTATGACATATAGTCCCATACTGTTATAAACTATGACATATAGTCCCATACTGTACTGTTATAAACTATGACATATAGCCCCATACTGTACTGTTATAAACTATGACATATAGTCCCATACTGTTATAAACTATGACATATAGTCCCATACTGTTATAAACTATGACATATAGTCCCATACTGTACTGTTATAAACTATGACATATAGCCCCATGCTGTACTGTTATAAACTATGACATATAGTCCCATACTGTTATAAACTATGACATATAGTCCCATACTGTACTGTTATAAACTATGACATATAGCCCCATACTGTACTGTTATAAACTATGACATATAGTCCCATACTGTTATAAACTATGACATATAGTCCCATACTGTTATAAACTATGACATATAGTCCCATACTGTACTGTTATAAACTATGACATATAGCCCCATGCTGTACTGTTATAAACTATGACATATAGTCCCATACTGTTATAAACTATGACATATAGTCCCATACTGTACTGTTATAAACTATGACATATAGCCCCCTACTGTACTGTTATAAACTATGACATATAGCCCCATACTGTTATAAACTATGACATATAGTCCCATACTGTACTGTTATAAACTATGACATATAGTCCCATACTGTTATAAACTATGACATATAGCCCCATACTGTTATAAACTATGACATATAGTCCCATACTGTTATAAACTATGACATATAGCCCATACTGTACGGTTATAAACTATGACATATAGTCCCATACTGTTATAAACTATGACATATAGCCCATACTGTACTGTTATAAACTATGACATATAGTCCCATACTGTTATAAACTATGACATATAGTCCCATACTGTTATAAACTATGACATATAGTCCCATACTGTACTGTTATAAACTATGACATATAGCCCCATGCTGTACTGTTATAAACTATGACATATAGTCCCATACTGTTATAAACTATGACATATAGTCCCATACTGTACTGTTATAAACTATGACATATAGCCCCATACTGTACTGTTATAAACTATGACATATAGTCCCATACTGTTATAAACTATGACATATAGTCCCATACTGTTATAAACTATGACATATAGTCCCATACTGTACTGTTATAAACTATGACATATAGCCCCATGCTGTACTGTTATAAACTATGACATATAGTCCCATACTGTTATAAACTATGACATATAGTCCCATACTGTACTGTTATAAACTATGACATATAGCCCCCTACTGTACTGTTATAAACTATGACATATAGCCCCATACTGTTATAAACTATGACATATAGTCCCATACTGTACTGTTATAAACTATGACATATAGTCCCATACTGTTATAAACTATGACATATAGCCCATACTGTACGGTTATAAACTATGACATATAGTCCCATACTGTTATAAACTATGACATATAGTCCCATACTGTACTGTTATAAACTATGACATATAGTCCCATACTGTACTGTTATAAACTATGACATATAGTCCCATACTGTTATAAACTATGACATATAGTCCCATACTGTACTGTTATAAACTATGGCATATAGTCCCATACTGTTATAAACTATGACATATAGTCCCATACTGTACTGTTATAAACTATGACATATAGCCCCATACTGTACTGTTATAAACTATGACATATAGCCCCATACTGTTATAAACTATGACATATAGTCCCATACTGTACTGTTATAAACTATGACATATAGTCCCATACTGTTATAAACTATGACATATGGTCCCATACTGTACTGTTATAAACTATGACATATAGTCCCATACTGTTATAAACTATGACATATAGTCCCATACTGTACTGTTATAAACTATGGCATATAGTCCCATACTGTACTGTTATAAACTATGACATATAGTCCCATACTGTACTGTTATAAACTATGAAATATAGTCCCATACTGTTATAAACTATGACATATAGTCCCATACTGTACTGTTATAAACTATGACATATAGTCCCATACTGTTATAAACTATGACATATAGTCCCATACTGTACTGTTATAAACTATGACATATAGCCCCATACTGTTATAAACTATGACATATAGCCCCATACTGTTATAAACTATGACATATAGCCCAATACTGTACTGTTATAAACTATGACATATAGTCCCATACTGTACTGTTATAAACTATGACATATAGTCCCATACTGTTCTGTTATAAACTATGACATATAGTCCCATACTGTTATAAACTATGACATATAGTCCCATACTGTTATAAACTATGACATATAGCTCCATACTGTACTGTTATAAACTATGACATATAGCCCCATACTGTACTGTTATAAACTATGACATATAGTCCCATACTGTTATAAACTATGACATATAGTCCCATACTGTTATAAACTATGACATATAGCTCCATACTGTACTGTTATAAACTATGACATATAGCCCCATACTGTACTGTTATAAACTATGACATATAGTCCCATACTGTACTGTTATAAACTATGACATATAGTCCCATACTGTTATAAACTATGACATATAGTCCCATACTGTACTGTTATACACTATGACAAATAGTCCCATACTGTACTGTTATAAACTATGACATATAGTCCCATACTGTACTGTTATAAACTATGACATATAGTCCCATACTGTTATAAACTATGACATATAGCCCCATACTGTTATAAACTATGACATATAGTCCCATACTGTTATAAACTATGACTTATAGTCCCATACTGTACTGTTAAAAACTATGACATATAGTCCCATACTGTTATAAACTATGACATATAGTCCTGTACTGTTATAAACTATGACATATAGCCCCATACTGTACTGTTATAAACTATGACACATAGTCCCATACTGTTATAAACTATGACATATAGCCCCATACTGTACTGTTATAAACTATGACATATAGCCCCATACTGTACTGTTATAAACTATGACATATAGTCCCATACTGTTATAAACTATGACATATAGCCCCATACTGTACTGTTATAAACTATGACATATAGCTCCATACTGTACTGTTATAAACTATGACATATAGCCCCATACTGTACTGTTATAAACTATGACATATAGCCCCATACTGTACTGTTATAAACTATGACATATAGTCCCATACTGTTATAAACTATGACATATAGCCCCATACTGTACTGTTATAAACTATGACATATAGCTCCATACTGTACTGTTATAAACTATGACATATAGCCCCATACTGTACGGTTATAAACTATGACATATAGTCCCATACTGTTATAAACTATGACATATAGCCCCATACTGTACTGTTATAAACTATGACATATAGTCCCATACTGTTATAAACTATGACATATAGTCCCATACTGTACTGTTATAAACTATGACATATAGTCCCATACTGTTATAAACTATGACATATAGTCCCATACTGTTATAAACTATGACAGATAGCCCCATACTGTACTGTTATAAACTATGACATATAGTCCCATACTGTTATAAACTATGACATATAGTCCCATACTGTTATAAACTATGACATATAGTCCCATACTGTACTGTTATAAACTATGACATATAGTCCCATACTGTTATAAACTATGACATATAGTCCCATACTGTTATAAACTATGACATATAGTCCCATACTGTTATAAACTATGACATATAGTCCCATACTGTACTGTTATAAACTATGACATATAGTCCCTTACTGTTATAAACTATGACAGTTAGCCCCATACTGTACTGTTATAAACTATGACATATAGTCCCATACTGTACTGATATAAACTATGACATATAGTCCCATACTGTTATAAACTATGACATATAGCCCCATACTGTACTGTTATAAACTATGACATATAGTCCCATACTGTTATAAACTATGACATATAGTCCCATACTGTACTGTTATAAACTATGACATATAGTCCCATACTGTTATAAACTATGACATATAGTCCCATACTGTACTGTTATAAACTATGACATATAGTCCCATACTGTTATAAACTATGACATATAGTCCCATACTGTACTGTTATAAACTATGACATATACCCCATACTGTACTGTTATAAACTATGACATATAGTCCCATACTGTTATAAACTATGACATATAGTCCCATACTGTTATAAACTATGATATATAGTCCCATACTGTTATAAACTATGACATATAGCCCCCTACTGTACTGTTATAAACTATGACATATAGCCCCATACTGTTATAAACTATGACATATAGTCCCATACTGTACTGTTATAAACTATGACATATAGTCCCATACTGTTATAAACTATGACATATAGCCCATACTGTACGGTTATAAACTATGACATATAGTCCCATACTGTTATAAACTATGACATATAGTCCCATACTGTACTGTTATAAACTATGACATATAGTCCCATACTGTACTGTTATAAACTATGACATATAGTCCCATACTGTTATAAACTATGACATATAGTCCCATACTGTACTGTTATAAACTATGACATATAGTCCCATACTGTTATAAACTATGACATATAGTCCCATACTGTACTGTTATAAACTATGACATATAGCCCCATACTGTACTGTTATAAACTATGACATATAGCCCCATACTGTTATAAACTATGACATATAGTCCCATACTGTACTGTTATAAACTATGACATATAGTCCCATACTGTTATAAACTATGACATATGGTCCCATACTGTACTGTTATAAACTATGACATATAGTCCCATACTGTTATAAACTATGACATATAGTCCCATACTGTACTGTTATAAACTATGGCATATAGTCCCATACTGTACTGTTATAAACTATGACATATAGTCCCATACTGTACTGTTATAAACTATGAAATATAGTCCCATACTGTTATAAACTATGACATATAGTCCCATACTGTACTGTTATAAACTATGACATATAGTCCCATACTGTTATAAACTATGACATATAGTCCCATACTGTACTGTTATAAACTATGACATATAGCCCCATACTGTTATAAACTATGACATATAGCCCCATACTGTTATAAACTATGACATATAGCCCAATACTGTACTGTTATAAACTATGACATATAGTCCCATACTGTACTGTTATAAACTATGACATATAGTCCCATACTGTTCTGTTATAAACTATGACATATAGTCCCATACTGTTATAAACTATGACATATAGTCCCATACTGTTATAAACTATGACATATAGCTCCTTACTGTACTGTTATAAACTATGACATATAGCCCCATACTGTACTGTTATAAACTATGACATATAGTCCCATACTGTTATAAACTATGACATATAGTCCCATACTGTTATAAACTATGACATATAGCTCCATACTGTACTGTTATAAACTATGACATATAGCCCCATACTGTACTGTTATAAACTATGACATATAGTCCCATACTGTACTGTTATAAACTATGACATATAGTCCCATACTGTTATAAACTATGACATATAGTCCCATACTGTACTGTTATACACTATGACAAATAGTCCCATACTGTTATAAACTATGACATATAGTCCCATACTGTACTGTTATAAACTATGACATATAGTCCCATACTGTTATAAACTATGACATATAGCCCCATACTGTTATAAACTATGACATATAGTCCCATACTGTTATAAACTATGACTTATAGTCCCATACTGTACTGTTAAAAACTATGACATATAGTCCCATACTGTTATAAACTATGACATATAGTCCTGTACTGTTATAAACTATGACATATAGCCCCATACTGTACTGTTATAAACTATGACATATAGTCCCATACTGTTATAAACTATGACATATAGCCCCATACTGTACTGTTATAAACTATGACATATAGCCCCATACTGTACTGTTATAAACTATGACATATAGTCCCATACTGTTATAAACTATGACATATAGCCCCATACTGTACTGTTATAAACTATGACATATAGCTCCATACTGTACTTTTATAAACTATGACATATAGCCCCATACTGTACTGTTATAAACTATGACATATAGCCCCATACTGTACTGTTATAAACTATGACATATAGTCCCATACTGTTATAAACTATGACATATAGCCCCATACTGTACTGTTATAAACTATGACATATAGCTCCATACTGTACTGTTATAAACTATGACATATAGCCCCATACTGTACGGTTATAAACTATGACATATAGTCCCATACTGTTATAAACTATGACATATAGCCCCATACTGTACTGTTATAAACTATGACATATAGTCCCATACTGTTATAAACTATGACATATAGTCCCATACTGTACTGTTATAAACTATGACATATAGTCCCATACTGTTATAAACTATGACATATAGTCCCATACTGTTATAAACTATGACAGATAGCCCCATACTGTACTGTTATAAACTATGACATATAGTCCCATACTGTTATAAACTATGACATATAGTCCCATACTGTTATAAACTATGACATATAGTCCCATACTGTACTGTTATAAACTATGACATATAGTCCCATACTGTTATAAACTATGACATATAGTCCCATACTGTTATAAACTATGACATATAGTCCCATACTGTTATAAACTATGACATATAGTCCCATACTGTACTGTTATAAACTATGACATATAGTCCCTTACTGTTATAAACTATGACAGTTAGCCCCATACTGTACTGTTATAAACTATGACATATAGTCCCATACTGTACTGATATAAACTATGACATATAGTCCCATACTGTTATAAACTATGACATATAGCCCCATACTGTACTGTTATAAACTATGACATATAGTCCCATACTGTTATAAACTATGACATATAGTCCCATACTGTACTGTTATAAACTATGACATATAGTCCCATACTGTTATAAACTATGACATATAGTCCCATACTGTACTGTTATAAACTATGACATATACCCCATACTGTACTGTTATAAACTATGACATATAGTCCCATACTGTTATAAACTATGACATATAGTCCCATACTGTTATAAACTATGATATATAGTCCCATACTGTTATAAACTATGACAGATAGCCCCATACTGTACTGTTATAAACTATGACATATAGTCCCATACTGTTATAAACTATGACATATAGTCCCATACTGTACTGTTAAAAACTATGACATATAGTCCCATACTGTACTGTTAAAAACTATGACATATAGTCCCATACTGTTATAAACTATGACATATAGTCCTGTACTGTTATAAACTATGACATATAGCCCCATACTGTACTGTTATAAACTATGACATATAGTCCCATACTGTTATAAACTATGACATATAGCCCCATACTGTACTGTTATAAACTATGACATATAGCCCCATACTGTACTGTTATAAACTATGACATATAGTCCCATACTGTTATAAACTATGACATATAGCCCCATACTGTACTGTTATAAACTATGACATATAGCTCCATACTGTACTGTTATAAACTATGACATATAGCCCCATACTGTACTGTTATAAACTATGACATATAGCCCCATACTGTACTGTTATAAACTATGACATATAGTCCCATACTGTTATAAACTATGACATATAGCCCCATACTGTACTGTTATAAACTATGACATATAGCTCCATACTGTACTGTTATAAACTATGACATATAGCCCCATACTGTACGGTTATAAACTATGACATATAGTCCCATACTGTTATAAACTATGACATATAGCCCCATACTGTACTGTTATAAACTATGACATATAGTCCCATACTGTTATAAACTATAACATATAGTCCCATACTGTACTGTTATAAACTATGACATATAGTCCCATACTGTTATAAACTATGACATATAGTCCCATACTGTTATAAACTATGACAGATAGCCCCATACTGTACTGTTATAAACTATGACATATAGTCCCATACTGTTATAAACTATGACATATAGTCCCATACTGTTATAAACTATGACATATAGTATAAACTATGACATATAGTCCCATACTGTTATAAACTATGACATATAGTCCCATACTGTTATAAACTATGACATATAGTCCCATACTGTTATAAACTATGACATATAGTCCCATACTGTACTGTTATAAACTATGACATATAGTCCCTTACTGTTATAAACTATGACAGTTAGCCCCATACTGTACTGTTATAAACTATGACATATAGTCCCATACTGTACTGATATAAACTATGACATATAGTCCCATACTGTTATAAACTATGACATATAGCCCCATACTGTACTGTTATAAACTATGACATATAGCTCCATACTGTACTGTTATAAACTATGACATATAGTCCCATACTGTTATAAACTATGACATATAGTCCCATACTGTACTGTTATAAACTATGACATATAGTCCCATACTGTTATAAACTATGACATATAGTCCCATACTGTACTGTTATAAACTATGACATATACCCCATACTGTACTGTTATAAACTATGACATATAGTCCCATACTGTTATAAACTATGACATATAGTCCCATACTGTTATAAACTATGATATATAGTCCCATACTGTTATAAACTATGACAGATAGCCCCATACTGTACTGTTATAAACTATGACATATAGTCCCATACTGTTATAAACTATGACATATAGTCCCATACTGTTATAAACTATGACATATAGTCCCATACTGTACTGTTATAAACTATGACATATAGTCCCATACTGTTATAAACTATGACATATAGCCCCATACTGTACTGTTATAAACTATGACATATAGTCCCATACTGTACTGTTATAAACTATGACATATAGTCCCATACTGTTATAAACTATGACATATAGTCCCACACTGTACTGTTATAAACTATGACATATAGTCCCATACTGTTATAAACTATGATATATAGTCCCATACTGTTATAAACTATGACAGATAGCCCCATACTGTACTGTTATAAACTATGACATATAGTCCCATACTGTACTGTTATAAACTATGACATATAGTCCCATACTGTTATAAACTATGACATATAGCCCCATACTGTACTGTTATAAACTATGACATATAGCTCCATACTGTACTGTTATAAACTATGACATACAGCCCCATACTGTACTGTTATAAACTATGACATATAGTCCCATACTGTTATAAACTATGACATATAGTCCCATACTGTTATAAACTATGACATATAGTCCCATACTGTACTGTTATAAACTATGACATATAGTCCCATACTGTTATAAACTATGACATATAGTCCCATACTGTTATAAACTATGACAGATAGCCCCATACTGTACTGTTATAAACTATGACATATAGTCCCATACTGTTATAAACTATGACATATAGTCCCATACTGTTATAAACTATGACATATAGTCCCATACTGTACTGTTATAAACTATGACATATAGTCCCATACTGTTATAAACTATGACATATAGTCCCATACTGTACTGTTATAAACTATGACATATAGTCCCATACTGTTATAAACTATGACATATAGTCCCATACTGTTATAAACAATGACATATAGTCCCATACTGTTATAAACTATGACATATAGTACCATACTGTACTGTTATAAACTATGACATATAGTCCCATACTGTTATAAACTATGACATATAGCTCCATACTGTACTGTTATAAACTATGACATATAGCCCCATACTGTACTGTTATAAACTATGACATATAGTCCCATACTGTACTGTTATAAACTATGACATATAGTCCCATACTGTACTGTTATAAACTATGACATATTGTCCCATACTGTACTGTTATAAACTATGACATATAGTCCCATACTGTTATAAACTATGACATATAGCCCCATACTGTACTGTTATAAACTATGACATAAAGCCCCATACTGTACTGTTATAAACTATGACATATAGCCCCATACTGTTATAAACTATGACATATAGTCCCATACTGTACTGTTATAAACTATGACATATAGTCCCATACTGTTATAAACTATGACATATAGTCCCATACTGTACTGTTATAAACTATGACATATAGTCCCATACTGTTATAAACTATGACATATAGCCCCATACTGTACTGTTATAAACTATGACATATAGTCCCATACTGTTATAAACTATGACATATAGCCCCATACTGTTATAAACTATGACATATAGTCCCATACTGTACTGTTATAAACTATGACATATAGTCCCATACTGTTATAAACTATGACATATAGTCCCATACTGTTATAAACTATGACTTATAGTCCCATACTGTACTGTTATAAACTATGACATATAGTCCCATACTGTTATAAACTATGACATATAGTCCCATACTGTTATAAACTATGACATATAGTCCCATACTGTTATAAACTATGACATATTGTCCCATACTGTTATAAACTATGACATATAGTCCCATACTGTACTGTTATAAACTATGACATATAGTCCCATACTGTTATAAACTATGACATATAGTCCCATACTGTTATAAATTATGACATATAGTCCCATACTGTTATAAACTATGACATATAGCTCCATACTGTATTGTTATAAACTATGACATATAGCCCCATACTGTACTGTTATAAACTATGACATATAGTCCCATACTGTACTGTTATAAACTATGACATATAGTCCCATACTGTTATAAACTATGACATATAGCTCCATACTGTACTGTTATAAACTATGACATATAGATAGATAGATAGATAGATAGATAGATAGATAGATAGATAGATAGATAGATAGATAGATAGATAGATAGATAGATAGATAGATAGATAGATAGATAGATAGATAGATAGGTACTTTATTGATCCCCCGGGGGGGAAATTTCATAATCCCATACTGTTATAAACTATGACATATAGTCCCATACTGTACTGTTATAAACTATGACATATAGTCCCATACTGTTATAAACTATGACATATAGTCCCATACTGTTATAAACTATGACAGATAGCCCCATACTGTACTGTTATAAACTATGACATATAGTCCCATACTGTTATAAACTATGACATATAGTCCCATACTGTTATAAACTATGACATATAGTCCCATACTGTACTGTTATAAACTATGACATATAGTCCCATACTGTTATAAACTATGACATATAGTCCCATACTGTACTGTTATAAACTATGACATATAGTCCTATACTGTTATAAACTATGACATATAGTCCCATACTGTTATAAACAATGACATATAGTCCCATACTGTTATAAACTATGACATATAGTACCATACTGTACTGTTATAAACTATGACATATAGTCCCATACTGTTATAAACTATGACATATAGCTCCATACTGTACTGTTATAAACTATGACATATAGCCCCATACTGTACTGTTATAAACTATGACATATAGTCCCATACTGTACTGTTATAAACTATGACATATAGCCCCATACTGTTATAAACAATGACATATAGTCCCATACTGTTATAAACTATGACATATAGCCCCATACTGTACTGTTATAAACTATGACATATAGCCCCATACTGTACTGTTATAAACTATGACATATAGCCCCATACTGTTATAAACTATGACATATAGTCCCATACTGTACTGTTATAAACTATGACATATAGTCCCATACTGTTATAAACTATGACATATAGTCCCATACTGTACTGTTATAAACTATGACATATAGTCCCATACTGTTATAAACTATGACATATAGCCCCATACTGTACTGTTATAAACTATGACATATAGCCCCATACTGTTATAAACTATGACATATAGTCCCATACTGTACTGTTATAAACTATGACATATAGTCCCATACTGTACTGTTATAAACTATGACAGATAGTCCCATACTGTTATAAACTATGACATATAGCCCCATACTGTACTGTTATAAACTATGACATATAGTCCCATACTGTTATAAACTATGACATATAGCCCCATACTGTTATAAACTATGACATATAGCCCCATACTGTACTGTTATAAACTATGACATATAGTCCCATACTGTTATAAACTATGACAGATAGCCCCATACTGTTATAAACTATGACATATAGCCCCATACTGTACTGTTATAAACTATGACATATAGCTCCATACTGTACTGTTATAAACTATGACATATAGCCCCATACTGTACTGTTATAAACTATGACATATAGTCCCATACTGTTATAAACTATGACATATAGCCCCATACTGTTATAAACTATGACATATAGCGCCATACTGTACTGTTATAAACTATGACATATAGTCCCATACTGTTATAAACTATGACATATAGTCCCATACTGTACTGTTATAAACTATGACATATAGTCCCATACTGTTATAAACTATGACATATAGTCCCATACTGTACTGTTATAAACTATGACATATAGTCCCATACTGTTATAAACTATGACATATAGTCCCATACTGTTATAAACTATGACATATAGTCCCATACTGTTATAAACTATGACATATAGTCCCATACTGTTATAAACTATGACATATTGTCCCATACTGTTATAAACTATGACATATAGTCCAATACTGTACTGTTATAAACTATGACATATAGTCCCATACTGTTATAAACTATGACATATAGTCCCATACTGTTATAAACTATGACATATAGTCCCATACTGTTATAAACTATGACATATAGCTCCATACTGTACTGTTATAAACTATGACATATAGCCCCATACTGTACTGTTATAAACTATGACATATAGTCCCATACTGTACTGTTATAAACTATGACATATAGTCCCATACTGTTATAAACTATGACATATAGCCCCATACTGTACTGTTATAAACTATGACATATAGTCCCATACTGTTATAAACTATGACATATAGCCCCATACTGTTATAAACTATGACATATAGTCCCATACTGTACTGTTATAAACCATGACATATAGTCCCATACTGTACTGTTATAAACTATGACATATAGTCCCATACTGTTATAAACTATGACATATAGCCCCATACTGTACTGTTATAAACTATGACATATAGTCCCATACTGTTATAAACTATGACATATAGCCCCATACTGTTATAAACTATGAAATATAGCCCCATACTGTACTGTTATAAACTATGACATATAGTCCCATACTGTTATAAACTATGACAGATAGCCCCATACTGTTATAAACTATGACATATAGCCCCATACTGTACTGTTATAAACTATGACATATAGCTCCATACTGTACTGTTATAAACTATGACATATAGCCCCATACTGTACTGTTATAAACTATGACATATAGTCCCATACTGTTATAAACTATGACATATAGCCCCATACTGTTATAAACTATGACATATAGCGCCATACTGTACTGTTATAAACTATGACATATAGTCCCATACTGTTATAAACTATGACATATAGTCCCATACTGTACTGTTATAAACTATGACATATAGTCCCATACTGTTATAAACTATGACTTATAGTCCCATACTGTACTGTTATAAACTATGACATATAGTCCCATACTGTTATAAACTATGACATATAGTCCCATACTGTTATAAACTATGACATATAGTCCCATACTGTTATAAACTATGACATATTGTCCCATACTGTTATAAACTATGACATATAGTCCCATACTGTACTGTTATAAACTATGACATATAGTCCCATACTGTTATAAACTATGACATATAGTCCCATACTGTTATAAAATATGACATATAGTCCCATACTGTTATAAACTATGACATATAGCTCCATACTGTACTGTTATAAACTATGACATATAGTCCCATACTGTACTGTTATAAACTATGACATATAGTCCCATACTGTTATAAACTATGACATATAGCTCCATACTGTACTGTTATAAACTATGACATACAGATAGATAGATAGATAGATAGATAGATAGATAGATAGATAGATAGATAGATAGATAGATAGATAGATAGATAGATAGATAGATAGATAGATAGATAGGTACTTTATTGATCCCCCGGGGGGGAAATTTCATAATCCCATACTGTTATAAACTATGACATATAGTCCCATACTGTACTGTTATAAACTATGACATATAGTCCCATACTGTTATAAACTATGACATATAGTCCCATACTGTTATAAACTATGACAGATAGCCCCATACTGTACTGTTATAAACTATGACATATAGTCCCATACTGTTATAAACTATGACATATAGTCCCATACTGTTATAAACTATGACATATAGTCCCATACTGTACTGTTATAAACTATGACATATAGTCCCATACTGTTATAAACTATGACATATAGTCCCATACTGTACTGTTATAAACTATGACATATAGTCCTATACTGTTATAAACTATGACATATAGTCCCATACTGTTATAAACAATGACATATAGTCCCATACTGTTATAAACTATGACATATAGTACCATACTGTACTGTTATAAACTATGACATATAGTCCCATACTGTTATAAACTATGACATATAGCTCCATACTGTACTGTTATAAACTATGACATATAGCCCCATACTGTACTGTTATAAACTATGACATATAGTCCCATACTGTACTGTTATAAACTATGACATATAGTCCCATACTGTACTGTTATAAACTATGACATATAGTCCCATACTGTTATAAACTATGACATATAGCCCCATACTGTACTGTTATAAACTATGACATATAGCCCATACTGTACTGTTATAAACTATGACATATAGCCCCATACTGTTATAAACTATGACATATAGTCCCATACTGTACTGTTATAAACTATGACATATAGTCCCATACTGTTATAAACTATGACATATAGTCCCATACTGTACTGTTATAAACTATGACATATAGTCCCATACTGTTATAAACTATGACATATAGCCCCATACTGTACTGTTATAAACTATGACATATAGTCCCATACTGTTATAAACTATGACATATAGTCCCATACTGTACTGTTATAAACTATGACATATAGTCCCATACTGTACTGTTATAAACTATGACATATAGTCCCATACTGTTATAAACTATGACATATAGCCCCATACTGTACTGTTATAAACTATGACATATAGTCCCATACTGTTATAAACTATGACATATAGCCCCATACTGTTATAAACTATGACATATAGCCCCATACTGTACTGTTATAAACTATGACATATAGTCCCATACTGTTATAAACTATGACAGATAGCCCCATACTGTTATAAACTATGACATATAGCCCCATACTGTACTGTTATAAACTATGACATATAGCTCCATACTGTACTGTTATAAACTATGACATATAGCCCCATACTGTACTGTTATAAACTATGACATATAGGTCCATACTGTTATAAACTATGACATATAGCCCCATACTGTTATAAACTATGACATATAGCGCCATACTGTACTGTTATAAACTATGACATATAGTCCCATACTGTTATAAACTATGACATATAGTCCCATACTGTACTGTTATAAACTATGACATATAGTCCCATACTGTTATAAACTATGACATATAGTCCCATACTGTACTGTTATAAACTATGACATATAGTCCCATACTGTTATAAACTATGACATATAGTCCCATACTGTTATAAACTATGACATATAGTCCCATACTGTTATAAACTATGACATATTGTCCCATACTGTTATAAACTATGACATATAGTCCCATACTGTACTGTTATAAACTATGACATATAGTCCCATACTGTTATAAACTATGACATATAGTCCCATACTGTTATAAACTATGACATATAGTCCCATACTGTTATAAACTATGACATATAGCTCCATACTGTACTGTTATAAACTATGACATATAGCCCCATACTGTACTGTTATAAACTATGACATATAGTCCCATACTGTACTGTTATAAACTATGACATATAGTCCCATACTGTTATAAACTATGACATATAGCTCCATACTGTACTGTTATAAACTATGACATATAGATAGATAGATAGATAGATAGATAGATAGATAGATAGATAGATAGATAGATAGATAGATAGATAGATAGATAGATAGATAGATAGATAGATAGATAGATAGATAGATAGATAGATAGATAGATAGGTACTTTATTGATCCCCCGGGGGGGAAATTTCATAATCCCATACTGTTATAAACTATGACATATAGTCCCATACTGTACTGTTATAAACTATGACATATAGTCCCATACTGTTATAAACTATGACATATAGTCCCATACTGTTATAAACTATGACATATAGTCCCATACTGTTATAAACTATGACATATAGCCCCATACTGTTATAAACTAAGACATATAGCCCCATACTGTACTGTTATAAACTATGACATATAGTCCCATACTGTACTGTTATAAACTATGACATATAGTCCCATACTGTTATAAACATGACATATAGTCCCATACTGTTATAAACTATGACATATAGTCCTGTACTGTTATAAACATGACATATAGCCCCATACTGTCTAACTGTCTCTCCCTCCAAAGCAGACTGCCCTAAACAGTAAGGGTTAAATGCTGGAAATTAAATGTCATCCAAAGGTATTATATAAATAAAGGATCAGCACATTTTAGGCTAATATTGACTAACCTACACTTGGGTAGCCTATATGTAATATATTGACTAACCTACACTTGGGTAGCCTATATGTAATATATTGACTAACCTACACTTGGGTAGCCTAAATGTAATATATTGACTAACCTACACTTGGGTAGCCTATATGTAATATATTGACTAACCTACACTTGGGTAGCCTATATGTAATTACCATAAAACAACGTAAAACATTGATCATCTTTACTCTATAGTCTACCAAAAGAGAAAGATAATCACTTTATCATCCCACCAAACTGTAGGTCAAAGATTGATGAATTAGTCCAGATAATTCCTTTATCATCCCACCATTCTGTAGGTCAAAGATTGATGAATTAGTCCAGATAATCAAATTATTCTCTCAGATTATTAATTGAAGATAGATATGCATGTGTCCTTGTAGAATAGTTCTCCCTTCGACACGCAAAATTGTAATATTATTACGCTGCAAAAGGTTTTCCAACAAGTCTCTCTTCTTTTTCAAATCCTTTACCTGGCCAATCAGGTATCTAATATCAATTCCTCTACCTGGTCCATCAGGTAGCTAATAACCTGGTATTGTTGTATTAGCTTTCATACCATGTTCCTCATTTATATTTTCAATGTGAGTCATCCGTTTATCATTTTTCTCTAGAGTACATGAGGTTCGTGATACAAACCTTATTAAAACATATAGGTCTATGGGCTAGGCTACATGAGGTGTGTGATACAAACCTTATTAAAACATATAGGTCTATGGGCTAGGCTACATGAGGTGTGATACAAACCTTATTAAAACATATAGGTCTATGGGCTAGGCTAGATGAGGTGTGTGATACAAACCTTATTAAAACATATAGGTCTATGGGCTAGGCTACATGAGGTGTGATACAAACCTTATTAAAACATATAGGTCTATGGGCTAGGCTACATGAGGTGCGTGATACAAACCTTATTAAAACATATAGGTCTATTGGCTAAGCTACATGAGGTGTGATACAAACCTTATTAAAACATATAGGTCTATGGTCTAGGCTACATGAGGTGTGTGATACAAACCTTATTAAAACATATAGGTCTATGGGCTAGGCTACATGAGGTGTGATACAAACCTTATTAAAACAAATAGGTCTATGGGCTAGACTACATGAGGTGCGTGATACAAACCTTATTAAAACATATAGGTCTATGGGCTAGGCTACATGAGGTGTGTGATACAAACCTTATTAAAACAAATAGGTCTATGGGCTAGACTACATGAGGTGCGTGATACAAACCTTATTAAAACATATAGGTCTATGGTCTAGGCTACATGAGGTGTTTGATACAAACCTTATTAAAACATATAGGTCTATGGGCTAGGCTACATGAAGTGTGTGTGATACAAACCTTATTAAAACATATAGGTCTATGGGCTAGGCTACATGAGGTGTGTGATACAAACCTTATTAAAACATATAGGTCTATGGGCTAGACTACATGAGGTTCGTGATACAAATCTTATTAAAACGTATAGGTCTATGGGCTAGGCTACATGAGGTGTGATATAAACCTTATTAAAACATATAGGTCTATGGGCTAGGCTACATGAGGTGTGATACAAACCTTATTAAAACATATAGGTCTATGGGCTAGGCTACATGAGGTGTGTGATACAAACCTTATCAAAACATATAGGTCTATTGGCTAGGCTACATGAGGTGTGTGATACAAACTTTATCAAAACACATAGGTCTATTGGCTAGGCTACATGAGGTGTGTGATACAAACCTTATTAAAACATATAGGTCTATGGGCTAGGCTACATGAGGTGTGATACAAACCTTATTAAAACATATAGGTCTATGGACTAGGCTACATGAGGTGTGATACAAACCTTATTAAAACATATAGGTCTATGGGCTAGGCTACATGAGGTGTGATACAAACCTTATTAAAACATATAGGTCTATGGTCTAGGTTACATGAGGTGTGTGATACAAACCTTATTAAAACATATAGGTCTATGGTCTAGGTTACATGAGGTGTGTGTGATACAAACCTTATTAAAACATATAGGTCTATGGGCTGGGCTACATGAGGTGTGTGATACAAACCTTATTAAAACATATAGATCTATGGGCTAGGCTACATGAGGTGTGTGATACAAACCTTATTAAAACATATAGGTCTATGGTCTAGGCTACATGAGGTGTGTGATACAAACCTTATTAAAACATATAGGTCTATGGGCTAGGCTACATGAGGTGTGTGATACAAACCTTATTAAAACATATAGGTCTATGGGCTAGGTTACATGAGGTGTGTGTGATACTAACCTTATTAAAACATATAGGTCTATGGGCTAGGCTACATGAGGTGTGTGATACAAACCTTATTAAAACATATAGGTCTATGGGCTAGGTTACATGAGGTGTGTGTGATACAAACCTTATTAAAACATATAGGTCTATGGGCTAGGCTACATGAAGTGTGTGTGATACAAACCTTATTAAAACAAATAGGTCTATGGGCTAGACTACATGAGGTGCGTGATACAAACCTTATTAAAACATATAGGTCTATGGTCTAGGCTACATGAGGTGTTTGATACAAACCTTATTAAAACATATAGGTCTATGGGCTAGGCTACATGAGGTGTGATACAAACCTTATTAAAACATATAGGTCTATGGGCTAGGCTACATGAGGTGTGATACAAACCTTAGTAAAACATATAGGTCTATGGGCTAGGCTACATGAGGTGTGTGATACAAACCTTATTAAAACATATAGGTCTATGGGCTAGGCTACATGAGGTGTGTGATACAAACCTTATTAAAACATATAGGTCTATGGGCTACATGAGGTGTGTGATACAAACCTTATTAAAACATATAGGTCTATGGGTTAGGCTACATGAGGTGTGTGATACAAACCTTATTAAAACATATAGGTCTATGGGCTAGGCTACATGAGGTGTGTGATACAAACCTTATTAAAACATATAGGTCTATGGTCTAGGTTACATGAGGTGTGTGTGATACAAACCTTATTAAAACATATAGGTCTATGGTCTAGGTTACATGAGGTGTGTGTGATACAAACCTTATTAAAACATATAGGTCTATGGGCTAGGCTACATGAGGTGTGTGATACAAACCTTATTAAAACATATAGGTCTATGGGCTAGGCTACATGAGGTGTGATACAAACCTTAGTAAAACATATAGGTCTATGGGCTAGGCTACATGAAGTGTGTGTGATACAAACCTTATTAAAACATATAGGTCTATGGGCTAGGCTACATGAGGTGTGTGATACAAACCTTATTAAAACATATAGGTCTATGGGCTACATGAGGTGTGTGATACAAACCTTATTAAAACATATAGGTCTATGGGTTAGGCTACATGAGGTGTGTGATACAAACCTTATTAAAACATATAGGTCTATGGGCTAGGCTACATGAGGTGTGTGATACAAACCTTATTAAAACATATAGGTCTATGGTCTAGGTTACATGAGGTGTGTGTGATACAAACCTTATTAAAACATATAGGTCTATGGACTAGGCTACATGAGGTGTGATACAAACCTTATTAAAACATATATGTCTATGGGCTAGGCTACATGAGGTGTGATACAAACCTTATTAAAACATATAGGTCTATGGTCTAGGTTACATGAGGTGTGTGATACAAACCTTATTAAAACATATAGGTCTATGGTCTAGGTTACATGAGGTGTGTGTGATACAAACCTTATTAAAACATATAGGTCTATGGGCTGGGCTACATGAGGTGTGTGATACAAACCTTATTAAAACATATAGATCTATGGGCTAGGCTACATGAGGTGTGTGATACAAACCTTATTAAAACATATAGGTCTATGGTCTAGGCTACATGAGGTGTGTGATACAAACCTTATTAAAACATATAGGTCTATGGGCTAGGCTACATGAGGTGTGTGATACAAACCTTATTAAAACATATAGGTCTATGGTCTAGGCTACATGAAGTGTGTGTGATACAAACCTTATTAAAACAAATAGGTCTATGGGCTAGACTACATGAGGTGCGTGATACAAACCTTATTAAAACATATAGGTCTATGGGCTAGGCTACATGAGGTGTGATACAAACCTTATTAAAACATATAGGTCTATGGGCTAGGCTACATGAGGTGTGATACAAACCTTAGTAAAACATATAGGTCTATGGGCTAGGCTACATGAGGTGTGTGATACAAACCTTATTAAAACATATAGGTCTATGGGCTAGGCTACATGAGGTGTGTGATACAAACCTTATTAAAACATATAGGTCTATGGGCTACATGAGGTGTGTGATACAAACCTTATTAAAACATATAGGTCTATGGGTTAGGCTACATGAGGTGTGTGATACAAACCTTATTAAAACATATAGGTCTATGGTCTAGGTTACATGAGGTGTGTGTGATACAAACCTTATTAAAACATATAGGTCTATGGTCTAGGTTACATGAGGTGTGTGTGATACAAACCTTATTAAAACATATAGGTCTATGGGCTAGGCTACATGAGGTGTGTGATACAAACCTTATTAAAACATATAGGTCTATGGGCTAGGCTACATGAGGTGTGATACAAACCTTATTAAAACATATAGGTCTATGGGCTAGGCTACATGAGGTGTGATACAAACCTTAGTAAAACATATAGGTCTATGGGCTAGGCTACATGAGGTGTGTGATACAAACCTTATTAAAACATATAGGTCTATGGGCTAGGCTACATGAGGTGTGTGATACAAACCTTATTAAAACATATAGGTCTATGGGCTACATGAGGTGTGTGATACAAACCTTATTAAAACATATAGGTCTATGGGTTAGGCTACATGAGGTGTGTGATACAAACCTTATTAAAACATATAGGTCTATGGGCTAGGCTACAGGAGGTGTGTGATACAAACCTTATTAAAACATATAGGTCTATGGTCTAGGTTACATGAGGTGTGTGTGATACAAACCTTATTAAAACATATAGGTCTATGGTCTAGGTTACATGAGGTGTGTGTGATACAAACCTTATTAAAACATATAGGTCTATGGGCTAGGCTACATGAAGTGTGTGTGTGATACAAACCTTATTAAAACATATAGGTCTATGGGCTAGACTACATGAGGTGCGTGATACAAACCTTATTAAAACATATAGGTCTATGGGCTAGGCTACATGAGGTGTGATACAAACCTTATTAAAACATATAGGTCTATGGGCTAGGCTACATGAGGTGTGTGATACAAACCTTATTAAAACATATAGGTCTATGGGCTAGGCTACATGAGGTGTGTGATACAAACCTTATTAAAACATATAGGTCTATAGGCTAGGCTACATGAGGTGTGTGTGATACAAACCTTATTAAAACATATAGGTCTATGGGCTAGGCTACATGAGGTGTGTGATACAAACCTTATTAAAACATATAGGTCTATGGGCTAGGTTACATGAGGTGTGTGATACAAACCTTATTAAAACATATAGGTCTATGGGCTAGGCTACATGAGGTGTGATACAAACCTTATTAAAACATATAGGTCTATGGGCTAGGCTACATGAGGTGTGATACAAACCTTATTAAAACATATAGGGCTACGGGTCAGGTTACATGAGGTGTGTGGTACAAACCTTATTAAAACATATAGGTCTATGGGCTAGGTTACATGAGGTGTGTGATACAAACCTTATTAAAACATATAGGTCTATGGGCTAGGCTACATGAGGTGTGATACAAACCTTATTAAAACATATAGGTCTATTGGCTAGGCTACATGAGGTGTGATACAAACCTTATTAAAACATATAGGGCTACGGGTCAGGTTACATGAGGTGTGTGGTACAAACCTTATTAAAACATATAGGTCTATGGGCTAGGCTACATGAGGTGTGTGATACAAACCTTATTAAAACATATAGGTCTATGGTCTAGGCTACATGAGGTGTGTGATACAAACCTTATTAAAACATATAGATCTATGGGCTAGGCTACATGAGGTGTGTGATACAAACCTTATTAAAACATATAGATCTATGGGTTAGGCTACATGAGGTGTGTGATACAAACCTTATTAAAACATATAGGTCTATGGGCTAGGCTACATTAGGTGTGATACAAACCTTATTAAAACATATAGGTCTATGGGCTAGGCTACATGAGGTGTGTGACTATGATTTGAAAAAGGAAAGTGTTGTTTCTTGCCTTACTGCACACAAGTGCATCATTCACAAGTGTAAGAATGTATAATGATAAATACACAACGCAACAACAGTCAATGGAAATAGTTTTTTCTGTAATGGGGAAGTGAAGATTAATTGGACAAGGGTTGTTTTTCAGTTCAACGCAGCTTTTTAAAAAACAATTATTGCAGTAAAACTGTATTAACCTAATGTCAAATTAAAGTGTACAATGGCTAACGTTATCTCTCCACTTTCTGGAGGACCTAGTTTTGAAATCAGTGGACTTCGAGTATGATAGCTAAGGAGATGGAGAAAACACCTGTCTTGATTAAATCTTCAAACTATGGACAACCATGCATGGCATCAGACAGGAGACGCATCCAACCATGATGTATACGGGTAAGATAGTCTAGCTAGCTACATTTTCAGATATTACACGTTTCTCATTTTCACAGAAAGTGGTTTTATTTAAAGTGTACTGTTAGCTAGCTAATGTTAGCTGGCTGGGTCAATAAAGTACCTATCTATCTATCTATCTATCTATCTATCTATCTATCTATCTATCTATCTATCTATCTATCTATCTATCTATCTATCTATCTATCTATCTATCTATCTATCTATCTATCTATCTATCTATCTATCTATCTATCTATCTATCTATCTATCTATCTATCTATCTATCTATCTATCTATCTATCTATCTATCTATCTATCTATCTATCTATCTATCTATCTATCTATCTATCTATCTATCTATATATCTATCTATCTATCTATCTATCTATCTAACATTATCCTATGATCTTGCTGTTGTACAATGTGCTATAAAACACAGGGAAAACATATATTTTGACTGCACTGGGCTTTTAAAGAATCATGTAAGGGCCCGCTGACTTCCACATGCTTCAAGCTTCCTTTTGAGGCATTTTGTCAGCTATCTTAAATATAGCTATGACTGTAGAATGAAGCAGGTGTTAAACATGGGCTTTGCTTCACAGCAGTTGACTACTCCATTGTCAACACTTTTATTAGATCAGTAGACCTATATCAACATCTTTGAAAACACCAAATTAGTATCATTATCTTTTAAAAGCATTCGTGCCAGAGTGCTCTGGTAGTGAGGAGGATTCACCATCTTCATCGAATGTTTTCATCATTTATCTGTACTGTAGATAAATGCCAAAAAGCCAAATTAGGGAGCCAAATGAACAGCTCTCTTACCGATGCAATTCTATTGGCTACTGACTTTAACATCACTGTCACAAGTCCTGAGCATTCTGGGAAGAAGGATGAACCCCTTTCTAGAGGTGTGCTGACATGGCCATACTATGTCAGCACAGCGTATCCGTGAATTGACAGTTGATAGTCGTATCGTATCGGTTGATACTCATGATCGGGAAAATCTAAAGCCTTTTAATAAGTAGATGTTGGCAAAATACACTTCATAACCAAAAGTATGTGAACATCTCATTCCTAAATCATGGGCATTAATATGGAGTTGGTCCCCCTTTGCTGCTATAACAGCCTCCACTCTTCTGGGAAGGCTTTCCACTAGATGTTGGAACATTGCTGAAGGGACTTGCTTCCATTCAGACACAAGAGCATTAGTGAGGTCAGACACTGATGTTGGGCGATTAGTCCTGGCTCGCAGTCGGCGTAACAATTCATCCCAAAAGGTGTTTGATGGTGTTGAGGTCAGGGCTCTGTGCAGGCCAGTCAAGTTCTTCCACACCGATCTCAAAAAAACATTTCTGTATGGTACTCGCTTTGTGCACGGGGGCATTGTCATGCTGAAACAGGAAAGGGCCTTCCCCAAACTGTTACGACAAAGTTGGAAGCACAGAATTGTCTAGAATGTCATTGTATGCTGTAACGTTATGATGTCCCTTCACTTCCCTAATGTTGGCACTATGCATTGGGTCAGGTAGCGTTCTCCTGGTATCCGTCAAACCCAGATTCGTCCATCGAACTGCCAGATGGTGAAGCGTGATTAATCACTCCAGAGAGCGCATTTTCACTCCTCCAGAGGCCAATGGTGGTGAGCTTTACACCACTCCAGCTGACGCTTGGCATTGCACATGGTGATCTTAGGCTTGTGTGCAGTGGCTCAGCCATGGAAACCCATTTCATGAAGCTCCCGACAAACAGTTATTGTGCTGACTTAAGTGTTGCAACCGAGGACAGACAAATTTTACGGGTTACACACTCCAGCACTCGGCTGTCCAGTTCTGTGAGCTTGTATAACCTACCATTTCCCGGCTGAGATGTTGTTGTTCCTAGAAGTTTCCACTTCACAATAACAGCACTTATAGTTGACAGGGGCAGCTCTAGCAGGGCAGAAATGTTATGAACTGACTTGTTGAAAAGGCTGTGTGCTCAATTTTATAGACCTGTCAGCAATAGGTGTGGCTGAAATAGCCTAATCCACTAATTTGAAGGGGTGTCCACATACTTTTGTATATATAGTGCACCTCCCTGCACATTCTCACTGAAAATTAGGTGTCTGTGTCCTCAGTCAGCATGCACATCAGCCTTTCATATGTTTTCTCTTCCCTGCCCTGCCTGCTTGTTAGATTTCATGCATTGCTCATTGATAGGCTCCCCCTTTTTATGCATGCACACACACACACACACACACACACACACACACACTCACACACACTCACACACTCACACACTCACACACTCACACACACACACATACACACACACACACACACACACACACACACACACACACTCACACACACTCACACACACACACTCGCACTCACTCACACACACACACACGCACTCACACGCACACACACACACACACACACACACACACACACACACACACACACACACACACACACACACACACACACACTCACACACACACACAGACACACGTGTGGGTGCGTGTGGGTGCGTGGTGGTGCTTGTGGGTGCGTGTGGGTGCGTGTGGGTGCGTGTGGGTGCGTGTGGGTGCGTGGTGGTGCTTGTGGGTGCGTGTGTGTGAGTGTGGGTGCGTGTGTGTGTGTGTGGGTGCGTGTGGGTGCGTGTGGGTGCGTGTGTGTGAGTGTGTGTGTGTGTGGGTGCGTGTGGGTGCGTGTGTGTGTGTGTGGGTGCGTGTGGGTGCGTGTGGGTGCGTGTGTGTGTGTGGGTGCGTGTGGGTGCGTGTGGGTGCGTGTGGGTGCGTGTGGGTGCGTGTGGGTGCGTGTGGGTGCGTGGTGGTGCTTGTGGGTGCGTGTGTGTGAGTGTGGGTGCGTGTGTGTGTGTGTGGGTGCGTGTGGGTGCGTGTGGGTGCGTGTGTGTGAGTGTGTGTGTGTGTGGGTGCGTGTGGGTGCGTGTGTGTGTGTGTGGGTGCGTGTGGGTGCGTGTGGGTGCGTGTGTGTGTGTGGGTGCGTGTGGGTGCGTGTGGGTGCGTGTGGGTGCGTGTGTGTGCGTGTGGGTGCGTGTGGGTGCGTGTGTGTGCGTGTGGGTGCGTGTGGGTGCGTGTGGGTGCGTGTGTGTGCGTGTGGGTGCGTGTGGGTGCGTGTGGGTGCGTGTGGGTGCGTGTGGGTGCGTGTGTGTGCGTGTGGGTGCGTGTGGGTGCGTGTGGGTGCGTGTGGGTGCGTGTGGGTGCGTGTGGGTGCGTGTGTGTGCGTGTGGGTGCGTGTGGGTGCGTGTGGGTGCGTGTGTGTGCGTGTGGGTGCGTGTGGGTGCGTGTGGGTGCGTGTGGGTGCGTGTGGGTGCGTGTGGGTGCGTGTGGGTGCGTGTGGGTGCGTGTGGGTGCGTGTGGGTGCGTGTGACTCTTGATAACACTGTAATGTTCAGTGGGCGTCACTGAACCTCCCAGAGCTTAATTAGGATTGTAAAGTAAACTGATAGAGAGAACATTAATTAGATTCCGTTATCATTAGCCTTTTAATATAAAGATTTTAACCAATTGAGTTAATTGGGAACAGTGACACACATTTTTTTAGACATAAAATTTTCCTATGGAGTCTTACATGAGCTTGGTAGAATAATAAGCTGTTAATATATGAGTATTGCTATGATGTATTGTTTCAACTCCGTGTCATGTGATGTAGAATCACCACACATGTAGTGGAGCTGTTTCAGTATATTAAACACACATGTAGTGGAGTTGTTTCAGTATATTAAACACACGTAGTGGAGCTGTTTCAGTATATTAAACACACATGTAGTGGAGCTGTTTCAGTATATTAAACACACACGTAGTGGAGCTGTTTCAGTATATTAAACACACATGTAGTGGAGTTGTTTCAGTATATTAAACACACATGTAGTGGAGCTGTTTCAGTATATTAAACACACATGTAGTGGAGCTGTTTCAGTATATTAAACACACATGTAGTGGAGCTGTTTCAGTATATTAAACACACATGTAGTGGAGCTGTTTCAGTATATTAAACACACATGTAGTGGAGCTGTTTCAGTATATTAAACACACATGTAGTGGAGCTGTTTCAGTATATTAAACACACATGTAGTGGAGCTGTTTCAGTATATTAAACACACATGTAGTGGAGCTGTTTCAGTATATTAAACACACATGTAGTGGAGCTGTTTCAGTATATTAAACACACATGTAGTGGAGCTGTTTCAGTATATTAAACACACATGTAGTGGAGCTGTTTCAGTATATTAAACACACATGTAGTGGAGCTGTTTCAGTATATTAAACACACATGTAGTGGAGCTGAAAGAGATTTTCAGTATCAGTATTCAGTATATTGAAACTTGTTTTTAGTGAACTATCCCTTTAATTAAATGTTGAAACTTTACACACCAAATTACATTAATTCGACATTCTTATTATTCCTATCTCAGAGCCATTTGCTTGCTAACATTGAACCTTGTTGGTTAGCTACCTGAAGATTAATGCAGGGTAGATAAGTAATGAGTTGGGATTATGGTTCATTGTTCAACTAGCTAACGTTAGCTGGCTGGCTTGCTCGCTAACGTTACGTGTATGATGTTATTGTTCGTATCTTAGGGCTATTTGCTTGGCTAGTTAGAGCCTAATGTTATCTAGCTAACATTGAACCAGGTTGGTTAGCTACCAGCAGATTCATGCAGGGTAGTAACAACATGAGTTGGGACTATGGTTCAATGTTTAACTAGCTGATGTTAGCTGGCTGGCTCGCTAGCTACCGTTACATGACGTGAATGATCTTACACATTGTTTACCTAGATAGGTTAATTGTTTAGCTAGCTAGCTAGCTAGCTACATGTCTTAACAAAAGACTCCACTTACCCAGCACTGTCAACACTTATAATTATAATTATTATTTGTATTATTATTATCTTCCTATTTCCACTTAGCGCTGCTAGAAGCACTGCAGCAGTAATGAATGAGTAGGACAGTGTAGCGATTGGCTTGTGTTGTTGTTATTATTATTAAAAGCAAATATATTTTTTAAACCGAATGTTTTATAAGGAATATTCATAACAACATGGCATAACAACATGAATTTATGCATGAGGCAGAAATAATGTGGAAGACGGTGTCCCTTTTGGTCAGAGTCAGTGGAGGAAAGGGAGAGGAGGGACGTTGAGAGGCGGACCCTCAGTCTGCTGCTCTCTCCCTCCAGAGACTGACCATCAGATCCAGGCACCATCAGCCCCGTAAAATACAAATAAATAGCAAATAATTTTAATGTATAGTCGCTCAGCTGTGTCTTGCAAATAATACAACAACGGATCTATTACCAGTAAAGCCTACCTCAAATTGTTAAATATAATTTTTTTAAATGGCCCAAACAACAATGCATTGGCAAGGCAATTCAATCAAAGCCAATATGAGGTTATAATGTATTGACCTCATTACTACAGTACTGTGTTTTACAGAGGCTTACATTTTTTAAGTAATGTTAAAAAATAATCAGAGCGGTAGATCTCGGTTTGCATTTTGACTCAGAAAAGGTTGGTGACCTCTGAACTACAGGTACAATAACCTGCTTTTAGAAAAGGTACATATTGCCTTTATAAAGGTACAAATAATGACCTTACTGGGTGTCACCCCAGTGACAGGTGTCAGTACCCCTTTTAGAACAAATCTAGAACCTTATTCCTAAGAATGTATAAACTTCCAAAATACATCAGAGAGCTCGTGACAAATACCGCGGAACACATCCTCTCCCAACCAACAGCTGCGAGAGAATGATAAACATGTGAGTTTAACTTCAGCTGCGACGACTCAGCTAAATCTTCTGACTTCCTGTCCAAGTTTGACACCTTGCCACCGGCAAAGGAAACAAGCCGTGTGCCCCTGTCATCTCGGCTCCACAAAAGAACACCATTTATGTAGAGGGGAAGAAAGTATATATTTTTTTACCCACACATGATTTTCCTGAGACACTCACTATTTTTATTTATGCAAATAAGGGAACACACTTTATTCTAGCATCTACTTTACCATATGAGAGAATCACTACTTGTCTGTTAATGGTTTCTGTCTTTCTCTCTTCAGACAGAGAAAGACCTTGGTGTCTTTGAGGTTCTTTAGAGGAACATGGTGGTAACTAGTGGTTTATGTTTTCATTTATAAGTCTTGAAAATGCCTTTGAATTTCTATGTTTATGATACACAGTCAACTGATGTCATTGAAATGTTCCCATTACATATTGACACAACGACAGATATACGGGACCCAAAAGCAGACACGGAGGCAGAGATATGATTGAATGTTTAATAAAGTATATGGGGCAAGACAGTCTCGTAGTGAATGACAGGCAGTGTTCGTAACAGGGAAATAGAATGGCAGTAGTCCAATAAGGGGAGTCAGGCTCGTAGTAGTAGTTCAGGTAGAGTTCGTTTAGCAGGAGATCAGAAGGTCGAAGGCACAGGAGGGGATAGACAGGCACGTAATCCAAAAGGCAGGTAGAGGTCCAAATACCGGGAAACAGACTGGCAGAGTTAGTAATACAAACAGAGAGCTGGAACGACTGAACTAGGCAAGACTATCTGGCAAATGCCAATAGCACCCAAGATGACTAATGAAGGAGATAGGGTTCACCTGGTGTGGGGAGGGGACAAACACAGACAGGTGAAACATATCAGGACATGACACATATGGTTGGTATAATAAATCTGGTTGAGGATACATCACCAATTTTCCACTTTGTGAATAACATGGGTGCATTACTTTTAGCTAAAAGCATGTATAAAAACACAACTTTGTTAAGCTTGTTTTCCTTTTAAGCTTGCACTGCAGCTGAGCCATTGTTCCTGGGTTTCCTGTTGAAGGGGCTTGTTTTTGGTACAATGCCACTCTGCTCTGGGCATGCTCCCTGCCCTGCTTGGATGCTGTGGCAGTGATGGATGCTCTGTTCATGTGTGCGTTACACTATAGGACCTCTACGGCAGCTCAGGGGGACGAGGACATGCATAAATCACACCCGGCAGTGCCAAGCTTTGACACCACAACATATGGACCTGCTCACATACTCAAATATTTTTAGTGACAAAATATGATAGACTTCTGTTTGGTTACAACATTTTATAGACACTTACCAAATAAGATAGACTTCTGTTTGGTTAAAGAATAAGATGAACTTTTGTTTGCTTACAAAATAAAACAGAATTCTGTTCTTAGTAGAATGTGGACATTGTACTAGAATGTGCCAGGGTTGTGTATGGTTGTCGGAGACTTTGATACACAGTGCCTAGTGAAGGTCTACACAACCCTGGCACAGTTTTCACATTTTGCTGCCTTCAAATTTAATTGAAAAGGGATTAAATAAGTAATTAATTATTCTTTCCTACCGATCTACACAACCCACTCAACATTTTAAAAATGAAAGAAAATTATAGAATGTTTTCAAAATTAATAGATAAAAGATGCTTTGAGTGCATATTTCTTCACACCCCAGAGTTAATACTTGGTGGAAGTATTTTGGGCAGCCATTAAAGCTGAGTCATTCATGCCTGAATTCAAAATGGGTTAAATTGATAATTCTTTCCAAGTATCTACACACAATACCTCATAATGACAAAGCGAAAACATGTTTTTAGAAATGTTAGCACATTTACTGAAAAAGAAATACAGAAATATCTAATCTACATAAGTATTAACACTCCTGAGTCAATACATGTTATAATCACCTTTGGAAGTGATTACAGCTGTCTTTCTGGGTAAGTGTCTAAGAGCCTTGCACACCTGGATTGTAATATACAGTATTTGCACATTATTCTTTAAATAATTCTTCAAGCTCTGTCAAATTGGTTGTTCATCATTGCTAGACAGCCATTTTCAAGTCTTGCCAAGCCGATTTAAGTCAAACTGTAACTAGACCACTCAGTATCATTCAATGTCATCATGGTAAGCAGTTGTAGGTTATTGTCCTGCTGAAAGGTGAATTCATCTCCCAGTGTCTGGTGGAAAGCAGACTGAACCAGGTTTATCTCTAGAATTTTTCCTGTGCTTATATCTATTCCGTTTCTCTATATCCTAAACAACTCCCTAGTTGACAATCATAGCCATAACATGATGCAGCCACCACCATGCTTGAAAATATGAAGAGTGGTACTCAGTGATTTCTTTGTCAGATTTCTTTCAGTTTTACCTCAGCGCCTTGTTGCAAAAAGGATGCATGTTTTGTAATAATTTTAATCTGTACAGACTTACTTCTTTTCACTCAGTCATTTAGGTTAGTATTGTGGAGTAACTACAATGTTGTTGATTCACCAAATTGTGCCAGAAAACGTTTAATTACTCGGAGCTTAATTATTGGTTCACAATGTGCATTAGCTTAGCTTGTGATTATCAGGTAGACCTTTCTTTTCTCCACTGGTTTCATCTAAACTCTGTGGTGCAGAGGTAAGTCATTGGCTTTAGTAGCCTATAATTAGTAGGAATACCAGGTTTGCATCTTACATTATGTGTCCCTTTTTGCCTTCAAGATTACTATTCAAAAACGGAATCTATGGCATGATTTATTTAGGAGGCTTAAGACTGAAGCTTATACTATACCATATGAGCACAACATAACATAAACGCAACATGTAAAGTGTTGGTTCCATGTTTCACCACAATCAAGTTCTTTAACTTTAAGAGTTAAATGGGGAATCAAATCAAATCAAAACAAATGTATTTATAAAGCCCTTTTTACATCAGCTGATGTCACAAAGTACTATACATAAACCCAGCCTAAAACCCCAAACAGCAAGCAATGCAGATGTAGAAGCACGGTGGCTAGGAACAACTCCCTAGAAAGGCAAAACCTAGGAAGAAACCTAGAGAGGAACCAGGCTCTGAGGGGTGGCCAGTCCTCTTCTGGCTGTGCCGGGTGGAGATGATAACAATTCATGGCCATTAAGGCCAGTTCTTTCTCCAAGATGTTCAAATGTTCATAGATGACCAGCAGGGTCAAATAATAATCATAGTGGTTGTAGAGGTTGAAACAGGTAAATACATCAGGAGTGAATGTCACTTGGCTTTTCATAGCCAGGCATTTAGATGCGGTAGAGAGCGCAGGTACGGTGTGATAGAGCGCAGGTGTGGTAGAGAGAGAGAGAGATGAAAACAGCAGGTCTGGGACAAGGTGGCACGTCCAATGAACAGGTCAGGGTTCCATAACCACAGGCAGAGGAGTTGAAACCGGTGCAGCAGCACGACCAGGTGGACTGGGGACAGCTAGGAGTCATCAGGGCAGGTGGTCCTAAGACACTGCAACATAGTTAAATCTTCAACCCTTTCAGTGTTATTTTAACACCAGTACAGTGGGACTCATATGTTCAAAGAATATAGTTTACATTTTACACTTTCAGAGTTAAATGTACACCACTGATTTAGCTGTGCAAGACTGAGATTGGTTCACTGAGGAACACTCAACACCTCTTGAAAAGCCGTTCTGGTTTGCCTTTGACATTGAAATGTCTGTAATTGTCCCGCTTTGCTCCTTTCATATTTATTTTGATCCTGACAAACTCCCTAGTCTCTGCCGGTGACAAGCATACCCATAACATGATGCTGCCACCACAATACTTGAAAATAGAAAGGGTTTCACATTTTATTGTATTGGATTTGAACCAAACCTCTAGTTTTTATTTTAGGCCAAAAAGTGTATTTATTTGCTGTCTTGCAGTACTACTTAATACGTTGTGGACACCTGCTCGTCGAACATCTCATTCCAAAATCCTGGGCATTAATATGGAGTTGGTCCCCCTTTTGCTTCTATAACAGCCTCCACTCTTCTGGGAAGGCTTTCCACAGGTCGGGCACTGATGTTGGTCGATTAGTCCTGGCTCACAGTCAGCGTTCCAATTCATCCCAAAGGTGTTCAAATGGGTTGAGGTCAGGGCTCTGTGCAGGCCAGTCAAGTGCTTCCACATCGATCTCGACAAACCATTCTGCATGGACCTCAGTTTGTGCACGGGGGTATTGTCATGCTGAAACAGGAAAGGGCCTTCCACAAACTGTTGCACAAAGTTAGAAGCATAAAATCATCTAGAATGTCATTGTATGCTGTAGCGTTCAGATTTCCATTCACTGGAACTAAGGATAGATAGATAGATAGATAGATAGATAGATAGATAGATAGATAGATAGATAGATAGATAGATAGATAGATAGATAGATAGATAGATAGATAGATAGATAGATAGATAGATAGATAGATAGATAGATAGATAGATAGATAGATAGATAGATAGATAGATAGATAGATAGATAGATAGATAGATAGATAGATAGATAGATAGATAGATAGATAGATAGATAGATAGATAGATAGATAGATAGATAGATAGATAGGTAGGTAGGTAGATAGATAGATAGATAGATAGATAGATAGATAGATAGATAGATAGATAGATAGGTACTTTATTGATCCCCCGGGGGGGAAATTTCATAAAGGGGCCCGAACCATGAAAAACAGCCCCAGACCATTATTCCTCCTCCACCAAACTTTACAGTGGCCACTATGCATTGGGACAGGTAGCGTTATCCTGGCATCCGTTAAACCCTGATTTGTCCGTCGGACTGCCAGATGGTGAAACGTGATTCATCACTCCAGAGAACGCGTTTCCACTGCACCAGTGTCCAATGGCGGCGAGCTTTACACCACTCCAGCCGACGCTTTGCATTGTGCATGGTGATCTTAGGCTTGTCTAGGGCTGCTCAGCCATGGAAATCAAAACGGAGAACACAATCCAGTGGAGGCTGGTATAGGGAGGACGGTTCATAACTCCCACTCCAGCCATTCCCACGAGCCCATCCTCCCCAATTAAGGTGCCGCCAACCTCCTGTGTCACCATCGTGTTCGTGAGAGGGGTATGGAACACTACAGATGTTTTGTCAACGTCTCATGGTCTGACAAACACCGCTGTAGCTCTGCTACCTTTCACCACCGATGCGGAAGGGAGACATCGGCTGGTGGATTTACATATAAGATGGGAAAAAACGTATATCTCTAGCTTAAACAAAGATTTGTATGTTTTATTAATTACCAGCTGTCGTAATATTGGCTTTGATTAATTTGATAACATGCTATTTTATTAAATATATTATTCAATGTTTAATTGATGACGTTATTGAATTAAATCCTGCAACAATTAACTTATTAATAACCTGTTTATAGAGGAATATCTACCAGATCTACTCTTAAAGATCTGAAGATCTTGGTACAATATAGCAGTCATCTATCAATCGTTACATCATTAATCAGTCAGCCTCATTCTGAAGATCTTGGTACAATATAGCAGTCATCTATCAACCGTTACATCATTAATCAGTCAGCCTCATTCTGATGATCTTGGTACAATATAGCAGTCATCTATCAATCGTTACCTCATTAATCAGTCAGCCTCATTCTGATGATCTTGGTACAATATAGCAGTCATCTATCAATCGTTACATCATTAATCAGTCAGCCTCATTCTGAAGATTCTAAGATCTAAATCTGCAAGAACCCTGGAGAATCACGTTGAATCAGCAATACAAATTGATTTAATGATTTATTTACTCGCTAAAGAATCACACAGAATTATATATATATACATACAATAGATTATACATCGATTACTCATCATACATGTTAGCGATCAGATCATGGAGTCCCTAGTGGGCTACCACGAGATGACGGCTGGTTACACAATGAAAGGGAGGGGTGGAGTTTTGTGGAGGGCGGGAAGATTGAAAGACAAAGGAAGGTAGTTTCTATACGACCTGGTTGAAGCTAGGCTAACATCAATATCATATGCACTGACAACCGGCCATCGGATGAATGAAGTGCAGTTATATATTTACGGTTTTGAGCTTGGCTTCGATAGATGGGTCGAAGACGGAAGACTGGTCCTTTGGAGAATCTTTCAGGTTGGATCGTCTGTAGAGAGATTGTCTGTTTTCCTCTGCAGCTGATAACCGTGACCTCTAAGATCTAATCACTAATCTAATCGAAATTCACAATTTTAACATTCGTCACAGCCACGTTATCTGGTCTCATGTAGATTTTGATAAATAGAGTTGTCGTTGAACCATTCGCTGACCTTAGCTTACGCTGTGGTCTTTTTAGATGTCCTAGACCCCAACGGGTTTGACATAATATTCTTTAAATACCAATGGACATTTTCACGTGGAAAAGGAAAGGGAAATATTGTTCATTCTCCCAACTATTGATGTTAATATATTGCAAACTCTCTCTCTCTGTAGTAATAAAGAGCTTTCTGAGTCTCTTTCTGTAGACCAGCTAAGATAAGGGCCACGTCGTGACACAGCATATGAGTTGATCTGATGTTGTCACTTTGCCAAGCGAGTTTGATACCAGACAGCTGCATCTAGGTTCTCTACTCCTGCCCCCAATGAAATATCGGCCTATCAGGAAACATCGACCTACCAAGGACATTGAAAATAGCAAGGCTGGTAATTAATCGGAAATACTTATTGTAAGAATATAGAATTATATTTCATACTAACATGTAACCATAAAGGGGCAATCTGTGATTGGTACATCCATTTTGCGACTTTTAAAGTAACCCATTGATTCTGGAGCTTTAGTTCAACTGTCGAACCACAACAAACAGAAAACAGAATAGGAATAGGACCGGTACAAACAGGAAACAGAATAGGAACAGGACCGGTACAAACAGAAAACAGAATAGGAATAGGACCGGTACAAACAGAAAACAGAATAGGAACAGGAACGGTACAAACAGAAAACAGAATAGGAATAGGACCGGTACAAACAGAAAACAGAATAGGAATAGGACCGGTACAAACAGAAAACAGAATAGGAATAGGACCGGTACAAACAGAAAACAGAATAGGAACAGGACCGGTACAAACAGAATAGGAATAGGACCGGTACAAACAGAAAACAGAACAGGAATAGGTCCGGTACAAACAGGAAACAGATTAGGAATAGGACTTGTACAAACAGGAAACAGAATAGGAAAAGGACCGGTACAAACAGAAAACAGAATAGGAATAGGACCGGTTTCAAACAGAAAACAGAATTGGAATAGGACCGGTACAAACAGAAAACAGAAAAGGAATAGGACCGGTACAAACAGAAAACAGAACAGGAATAGGACCGGTACAAACAGGAAACAGAATAGGAATAGGACCGGAACAAACAGGAAACAGAAAAGGAATAGGTCCGGTACAAACAGGAAACAGATTAGGAATAGGACTTGTACAAACAGGAAACAGAATAGGAAAAGGACCGGTACAAACAGAAAACAGAATAGGAATAGGACCGGTTTCAAACAGAAAACAGAATTGGAATAGGACCGGTACAAACAGAAAACAGAAAAGGAATAGGACCGGTACAAACAGAAAACAGAACAGGAATAGGACCGGTACAAACAGGAAACAGAATAGGAATAGGACCGGAACAAACAGGAAACAGAAAAGGAATAGGACCGGTACAAACAGGAAACAGAATAGGAATAGGACCGGTACAAACAGAAAACAGAATAGGAATAGGACCGGTACAAACAGGAAACAGAATAGGAACAGGACCGGTACAAACAGGAAACAGAATAGGAACAGGACCGGTACAAACAGAATAGGAATAGGACCGGTACAAACAGAAAACAGAACAGGAATAGGTCCGGTACAAACAGGAAACAGATTAGGAATAGGACTTGTACAAACAGGAAACAGAATAGGAAAAGGACCGGTACAAACAGAAAACAGAATAGGAATAGGACCGGTTTCAAACAGAAAACAGAATTGGAATAGGACCGGTACAAACAGAAAACAGAAAAGGAATAGGACCGGTACAAACAGAAAACAGAACAGGAATAGGACCGGTACAAACAGGAAACAGAATAGGAATAGGACCGGAACAAACAGGAAACAGAAAAGGAATAGGTCCGGTACAAACAGGAAACAGATTAGGAATAGGACTTGTACAAACAGGAAACAGAATAGGAAAAGGACCGGTACAAACAGAAAACAGAATAGGAATAGGACCGGTTTCAAACAGAAAACAGAATTGGAATAGGACCGGTACAAACAGAAAACAGAAAAGGAATAGGACCGGTACAAACAGAAAACAGAACAGGAATAGGACCGGTACAAACAGGAAACAGAATAGGAATAGGACCGGAACAAACAGGAAACAGAAAAGGAATAGGACCGGTACAAACAGGAAACAGAATAGGAATAGGACCGGTACAAACAGAAAACAGAATAGGAATAGGACCGGTACAAACAGGAAACAGAATAGGAACAGGACCGGTACAAACAGGAAACAGAATAGGAACAGGACCGGTACAAACAGGAAACAGAATAGGAACAGGACCGGTACAAACAGGAAACAGAATAGGAACAGGACCGGTACAAACAGGAAACTGTCAGAACACAAAATATACGCTTGTTTTCCTCCATTGTTAGTAAACAATGTAATGGTTAAAAAACACTGTATAGCCTCTAAACATGATTAAAACTAATGTTGATTACATGGCTGCTCAGTCTATGCATCCATGAATTTGAGTGTGGTTCCATTTCTCAGCTGAGCTTTGTTGAACACAACACTTCGGCTCAGATTTTAACCAACACTAAAAGACATGAGCACAGCCCTCTAGTTTTAGCTGCCCTATACTGGCTGCCTGTAAAGTATCGGTCTTAACTTAAGGCACTGCATGACCTTGCCCCCTCTCATCTGACAGACATGCTTGTTCCACACAACCCAGTGAGGGCGCTCTGCTCCTAAGAATCCGCTCTGTTTACGGTTTGTGGATTAAAGCACCTCAGTTGTGGAATAGATTGCCCTGTCAGGTAAGGAGGGCAAATCACTTTTAAAAACACACCTTTTTAACGTTTTACACATCCTCTGTCTCATGTTCTTTTATTATTGTTTTAATGTAAAGTGTGTTGTGATTTTAAATAAAGTTTGATTTGTTATTGTTTGAACTGCAAATCCCTCTAATTGTCAACATAACTAGAATATAATGTGTCATTTTGAAAATGAAAAAGTAAGTACACCAACATGAGCATTCATAAAGTGTAGGTTTTATTTGTTACAGATGATATTACCCAGGGAACCATCCTGTTCTGGCGAGTTTACACTCTGTTTTGCTACATGGATACAGTCCGGCCACAACCAGATTAAAAACATTTTAGCCCCTCCCTTCCGTCCACCGTATGGCCGGACCAATCAGTGTCTTCTGAAAATCTGTGGGGGTGGTTAAGTTGACAGCGACAACGAGAAACGCCTGAAGTCTAAAATCACACTTGAGGAGGTTGGTGTTGGAGTAGTTATATCAGAAGTGGAGGGTGTCAGTATATACTATTCTACTGAGGAGGTTGGTGTTGGAGTAGTTATATCAGAAGTGGAGGGTGTCAGTATATACTATTCTACTGAGGAGGTTGGTGTTGGAGTAGTTATATCAGAACTGGAGGGTGTCAGTATATACTATTCTACTGAGGAGGTTGGTGTTGGAGTAGTTATATCAGAACTGGAGGGTGTCAGTATATACTATTCTACTGAGGAGGTTGGTGTTGGAGTAGTTATATCAGAACTGGAGGGTGTCAGTATATACTATTCTACTGAGGAGGTTGGTGTTGGAGTAGTTATATCAGAACTGGAGGGTGTCAGTATATACTATTCTACTGAGGAGGTTGGTGTTGGAGTAGTTATATCAGACCTGGAGGGTGTCAGTATATACTATTCTACTGAGGAGGTTGGTGTTGGAGTAGTTATATCAGAACTGGAGGGTGTCAGTATATACTATTCTACTGAGCAGGTTGGTGTTGGAGTAGTTATATCAGACCTGGAGGGTGTCAGTATATACTATTCTACTGAGGAGGTTGGTGTTGGAGTAGTTATATCAGAACTGGAGGGTGTCAGTATATACTATTCTACTGAGCAGGTTGGTGTTGGAGTAGTTATATCAGACCTGGAGGGTGTCAGTATATACTATTCTACTGAGGAGGTTGGTGTTGGAGTAGTTATATCAGACCTGGAGGGTGTCAGTATATACTATTCTACTGAGCAGGTTGGTGTTGGATAAGTTATATCAGAACTGGAGGGTGTCAGTATATACTATTCTACTGAGGAGGTTGGTGTTGGAGTAGTTATATCAGAACTGGAGGGTGTCAGTATATACTATTCTACTGAGGAGGTTGGTGTTGGATAGTTATATCAGAACTGGAGGGTGTCAGTATATACTATTCTACTGAGGAGGTTGGTGTTGGATAGTTATATCAGAACTGGAGGGTGTCAGTATATACTATTCTACTGAGGAGGTTGGTGTTGGATAGTTATATCAGAACTGGAGGGTGTCAGTATATACTATTCTACTGAGGAGGTTGGTGTTGGAGTAGTTATATCAGAACTGGAGGGTGTCATGTAAAAATATTCCCAGTGTGAAATAGTTCCCAATCGTTCTGATTGTGACACAGTGTGAAAATATTCCTACTTCAATAATTGCACATGCGTCTCTTTCTGTGGATGGCTGAGCTCGTGTGGATGTCCCTCTCCCTTAAGCTAGCTAGTATACTTAGCTGCCAGCTGGTCGAGATGGCTTGTTCTCAGAGGTATATAGCTAAATAAACAAATATAACATCTAGGTTTTAGTGAAATTATAAACAACTGTTTCACATCTCCACTACTTACTTTGGCATTGTTCAAAGATGCTCTTTTGATAATCAAATGTATTGAGCTAGCATTCTGCAATTCCGTGCATCATATGCTACACTAGCTAAGTAGCACAACTAGCTTGTGTTCATAACTAGCTAGCTTATAACTTTACCCACCGTCTCTCACATTACCCAAAGCCAACAGTACAGTGGCAGCCTCTGCTTGAGCAATCCTTGAGTTAAAGTAAATGGCAGCACTGCAAATAAATGCAATGCTAATTTCGTGGTAAAGCCAAATCAATTTTTTATAACTAACCCATTGCCAAGGAGAAAGTTCTTGATATAATTTTTTGGCCATATGCTTAACTAGTAGGTTGATAACAGAAATTGAAAGTGAAATATGAGGGGAAGAGACATTACAGGCTACATTATCATCCTCAACCTGGCAGACCAAAAGCATTAGATGTAAAACCTGCATAAACAAGTCATGTCTCATCGGTTTGCTGTCTTATAGCAGGTGTTTATGACACTTTAAAAATCTAATCGAATGAGTACATTACCCCCCACACACACCAAACTGAGATGCTGACCAACAAAAGTAGTTATACATTCTATAAACTTCCAACAATTTAGGGTAATAGAATGAACCATAGTTCAGCACTATGGCTGTGTTTACTAGTGCTGAGCGATTTACCAAATCAGTTAAATTATTTCAATTCCATTTTGCTTTTTTTGTGAGCTTGATGCTCAGTTTCTGTAGAGATAAATCAGGTCCGAACTGCACAATGGAGATGTAGATGGGTAAATTAGACATGCATTCAGTCTTTATATTACTGTAACATAGACTAGCCAGATGGAGATGGGTAAATTAGACGTGCATTCAGTCTTTATATTACTGTAACATAGACTAGCCAGATGGAGATGGGTAAATTAGACGTGCATTCAGTCTTTATATTACTGTAACATAGACTAGCCAGATGGAGATGGGTAAATTAGACGTGCATTCAGTCTTTATATTACTGTAACATAGACTAGCCAGATGGAGATGGGTAAAGTAGACGTGCATTCAGTCTTTATATTACTGTAACATAGACTAGCCAGATGGAGATGGGTAAAGTAGACGTGCATTCAGTCTTTATATTACTGTAACATAGACTAGCCAGATGGAGATGGGTAAATTAGACGTGCATTCAGTCTTTATATTACTGTAACATAGACTAGCCAGATGGAGATGGGTAAATTAGACGTGCATTCAGCCTTTATATTACTGTAACATAGACTAGCCAGATGGAGATGGGTAAATTAGACGTGCATTCAGCCTTTATATTACTGTAACATAGACTAGCCAGATGGAGATGGGTAAATTAGACGTGCATTCAGTCTTTATATTACTGTAACATAGACTATCCAGATGGAGATGGGTAAATTAGACGTGCATTCAGTCTTTATATTACTGTAACATAGACTAGCCAGATGGAGATGGGTAAATTAGACGTGCACTCAGTCTTTATATTACTGTAACATAGACTAGCCAGATGGAGATGGGTGAATTAGACATGCATTCAGTCTTTATATTACTGTAATATAGACTAGCCAGATGGAGATGGGTAAATTAGACGTGCATTCAGTCTTTATATTACTGTAACATAGACTAGCCAGATGGAGATGGGTAAATTAGACGTGCATTCAGCCTTTATATTACTGTAACATAGACTAGTCAGATGGAGATGGGTTAATTAGACGTGCATTCAGCCTTTATATTACTGTAACATAGACTATCCAGATGGAGATGGGTAAATTAGACGTGCATTCAGTCTTTATATTACTGTAACATAGACTAGCCAGATGGAGATGGGTAAATTAGACGTGCATTCAGCCTTTATATTACTGTAACATAGACTAGCCAGATGGAGATGGGTAAATTAGACATGCATTCAGCCTTTATATTACTGTAACATAGACTAGCCAGATGGAGATGGGTAAATTAGACATGCATTCAGTCTTTATATTACTGTAACATAGACTAGCCAGATGGAGATGGGTAAATTAGACATGCATTCAGTCTTTATATTACTGTAACATAGACTATCCAGATGGAGATGGGTAAATTAGACATGCATTCAGTCTTTATATTACTGTAACATAGACTAGCCAGATGGAGATGGGTAAATTAGACATGCATTCAGTCTTTATATTACTGTAACATAGACTAGCCAGATGGAGATGGGTAAATTAGACGTGCATTCAGTCTTTATATTACTGTAACATAGACTAGCCAGATGGAGATGGGTAAATTAGACATGCATTCAGTCTTTATATTACTGTAACATAGGCTATCCTGCATCAAGTTTAGGGCCTACCTGTCATAAGAAAAAAAGTTACCATGATGAGATGATAGGTCTACATGCATTGTGAACTGCGCTCCATACTGAGATGTGCTGTATGTACTCGCCCTGAGCGTTGATGATTGATCCACCAGAAGGTGGAAAGGTTCAAGTTCCTTGGTGTACACATCACTACAAACTGAAATGGTCCACCCACACAGACAGTGTGGTGAAGAAGGCACAACAGATCCTCTTCAATCTCATGAGGCTAAAGAAATTTGTCTTGGCACCTAAAACCCTCACAAACTTTTACAGATGCACAATTGAGAGCATCCTGTTGGGCTGCATCACCGCCTGGTACGGTACCTGCACCGCCTGCAACCGCAAGGTTCTCCAGAGGGTGTTGTGGTCTGCCCAAAGTATTACAGTGGGCAAACTATCCACCCTCCAGGACACCTACAGCACCTGATGTCACAGGAAGGCCAAAAAGATCATCAAGGACATCAACCACCCATCACTAGCACATCAGAGACTGCTGCCTATAGACATAGATTATAAATCACTGGCCACTTTAAGAAACGGAACACTAGTCACTTTAATAATGTTTAAATATCTGGCATTACTCATCTCATATGTATATACTGTATTCTATACTATTCTACTGTATCTTAGTCACTTTAATAATGTTTAAATATCTGACATTACTCACCTCATATGTATATACTGTATTCTATACTATTCTACTGTATCTTAGTCACTTTAATAATGTTTATATATCTGACATTACTCATCTCATATGTATATACTGTATTCTATACTATTCTACTGTATTTTAGTCACTTTAATAATGTTTAAATATCTGACATTACTCATCTCATATGTATATACTGTATTCTATACTATTCTACTGTATCTTAGTCACTTTAATAATGTTTAAATATCTGACATTACTCATCTCATATGTATATACTGTATTCTATACTATTCTACTGTATCTTAGTCACTTTAATAATGTTTATATATTTGACATTACTCATCTCATATGTATATACTGTATTCTATACTATTCTACTGTATCTTAGTCACTTTAATAATGTTTATATATCTGACATTACTCATCTCATATGTATATACTGTATTCTATACTATTCTACTGTATCTTAGTCACTTTAATAATGTTTAAATATCTGACATTACTCATCTCATATGTATATACTGTATTCTATACTATTCTACTGTATCTTAGTCACTTTAATAATGTTTATATATCTGACATTATTCATCTCATATGTATACAGTATATGCTGTATTCTATACTATTCTACTGTATCTCAGTCCATGCCACGCTGACATCGCTCGTCCATATACTGTGTGTAAACAGTATAGTCTTAATTCCATTCCTTACTAGATGTGTGTATTGGGTATATGTTGTGTAATTGTTAGATATTACTTGTTAGATATTACTGCATTGTCGGAGCTAGAAGCACAAGAATTTCGCTACACCTGCAATAACATCTGCTAAACACGTGTATGTGACCAATACAATTTGATTTGATTTTATTTGATGAAGAGAGAAGGCCGTAGAGAAGCCAGATCTAGAAGTTGCATATCATTTAACTGTTCCAATTCCCGTCATGCTCTTCATTTAAATAATTCACCAGTTTCTCTCAATTATTTACACTGGGAAAATTGATTGGTTTTTGGCGGTAAATCTTGGTACCCGGGTTCCCGCCATTCACCTTAATTGGTGTTCAGCAGTCATAAAAGTATGCCTTATTTAAAATAGCGATTTTGTCAGACAGCATAGGTAGAAGCTCTATAGAGATGAGATGATGACTTGGAAGGAAATAATAAAGTCATCAAATTAAACAAATATACTACCATCATGGGACTTTTATTAACTGTGTTGTTACAGCATTCAACCCACATAATGCATAGTGCATTTAATATCTTAAAAATAATAATTGAAATCCATGATAATTTGTTAATAATCAAACCGAAACCGAACCAACCTCAAAAAGCACTAATCACTTAGCACTAGTGTTTACACAGGCAGCCCAATTCTGATGTGTTGCCCAATTATTGGCAAAGGAGATCATTTGATTGGTCAAAAGACCAGTTAGTAGGAAAATAATCAGAATCAGGCTGCCAGTGTAAATGCAGCCCATGTGGATTCCTCAAGGTGCGTCATAGTCAACGGAGCTACTAGTACTAACACATTAGTAAACCTGCTACAGTCATGCAGTACAGTATATAGTACAGAGCAAGCTTACCTTGACTTGGAAGAGTTCCAGTGTTGGATAGCCTAAGCCAGCTAGCTGTTTGAGCCGGGTGTTTGAGTAGGCTAAACTAGTTAGCTGAATTTGCTATCTGAGTGAAAGTGAAAGTAAAACATAATACAACCAAATATAGCTAGCTCTCTCTCTCTCTCTCTCTCTCTCTCTCCCTCTCTCTCTCTCTCTCTCTCTCCCTCTCTTGCTTCTCCTTCATTTAGGAAGAAATTAATTTGTTCAAAACTTTTCAACTACTGTTCAACTACTCACCATATTTTATACGCTGCAGTGCTAGCTAGCTGTAGCTTATGCTTTCAGTACTAGATTCATGCTCTCATCTTTGATTGGGTGGACAACATGTCAGTTCATGCTACAAAAGCTCTGATAAGTTGGAGGACGTCCTCCAGAAGTTGTCATAATTACTGTGTAAGTCTATGGAAGGGTTGAGAACCATGAGCCTCCTAGGTTTTGTACCCAGAGGAGGATGGAAGCTGTCCTCCGGCTACACCATGGTGCTACCCCACAGAGTGCTGCTGTGGCTACTGTAGACATTAATTGCAAAACAGTGTGTTGTCATGATTCTCCTTGAGTATCCACAGATCAGGTCAAGATGGACCAACCTCTTGCAGCTCCTCCCACCCAAGAGGGAGATTGGGGGGGGATTGATGTGGGGGTTTTGACACCTTAACAGCCTGGTCGCAAATAGTTGGTACATCTTTTTCTCTGTATTATGGGAGAGAGACCCTCTTGCTGCCAACATTTTTATGTCAATAAAACGGGACATTGGAACATTATTTCCATTATCCAAAATGTGGGAGATGAGGACAGTTGGCCTATGAAAATGAATGTCTATTTTGTGAGGTCATTACATTTTTTTATAAAATTTGTATAATGAAAATGTTTTAACTTTAAGAGAATTCACACTGTGTACCTCAGGTTTACATCCTCTGTGGGGGGGGGGGGGGGGGGGGGGGTGAGAATCAGTGTAGGGGTGATAGTGTCATGAACATTTCCATACTGAGAGAGTCCTTTCTTCAAACAATCATCTTTATTTAATATGGATATACTTATTGCAATAATGAATCTTGGCTGTTGGACTGAGAGTCTAACCAACAATGAGAAACAGACATCTTTATACAAGACTCAAAATACTTAGTTCCACCCCTCTGACAGATTAGAGCATCATCAACCACTTTGGGTTTATCCTGGGGTCATCTATACGGGGTCGTCGTCTCAACCCCACCCTGGCTTAGTCCCCCAGATGCAAAGATAACTTGAGACAATGAGGCATTTTCTACCACATCTTATCTATGGAATGCCAGCTGTAGGTTTTTAGAGAACATGGCACCACAGGGCACGCATCGCTTCAAAATTGAGGAGGAGGAGGAGCGGCGGGAGGGAGGAGGATCAAGGCAGAGCATGAGTTGGTAAAAATAGCTGCCCTCCCTGCCTGTCTCCTGTACCTGTCTCTTGTACCTGTCTCCTGTAGCTGTCTCCAGTACCTGTCTCTTGTACCTGTCTCTTGTACCTGTCTCTTGTATCTGTCTCTTGTACCTGTCTCCTGTACCTGTCTCTTGTACCTGTCTCCTGTAGCTGTCTCCAGTACCTGTCTCTTGTACCTGTCTCCTGTACCTGTCTCCTGTACCTGTCTCTTGTACCTGTCTCCTGTAGCTGTCTCCAGTACCTGTCTCTTGTACCTGTCTCTTGTACCTGTCTCTTGTATCTGTCTCTTGTACCTGTCTCTTGTACCTGTCTCCTGTAGCTGTCTCCTGTACCTGTCTCTTGTACCTGTCTCTTGTACCTGTCTCCTGTAGCTGTCTCCAGTACCTGTCTCTTGTACCTGTCTCTTGTATCTGTCTCTTGTACCTGTCTCCTGTACCTGTCTCTTGTACCTGTCTCCTGTAGCTGTCTCCAGTACCTGTCTCTTGTACCTGTCTCTTGTATCTGTCTCTTGTACCTGTCTCCTGTACCTGTCTCTTGTACCTGTCTCCTGTACCTGTCTCCTGTACCTGTCTCTTGTACCTGTCTCCTGTAGCTGTCTCCAGTACCTGTCTCCTGTACCTGTCTCTTGTATCTGTCTCTTGTACCTGTCTCCTGTACCTGTCTCTTGTACCTGTCTCCTGTACCTGTCTCCTGTACCTGTCTCTTGTACCTGTCTCTTGTACCTGTCTCCTGTACCTGTCTCCTGTACCTGTCTCTTGTACCTGTCTCCTGTACCTGTCTCCTGTATATAATCCTTACCTATTAATATCAAACAAATCAGGTAAGTATGTAATTTCTCCTGAACAATAGAACACCCTTTTTACCCATAAAAGGGATGAGTTGAGAATGAGTATTTCAGACTTAGAGATAAGAAGCTGCAGCTTTTGTCTCGATAGGTCACGATCACCTGATAATCAACCCGGAGCAAAGACAACAACGTAGCCTCTAACAACCAATGTTACAGCTGAGTAATTGCTTTAAGTACTGTATCTGAGAAAGCATTCTGCTACTATCAACCAGTCTGATAAGCCGGCTTCAGACTACAGAAAGTCAATGAAACCAAGGACAACAAAGGAAGAGGACACTGTGACAGATGCTGGAGGAGAAGCCAATTGCACCCTTTCCGCTAAGGCTTTGATCCCACAGAGGTAGAACGATGAAGAATGGCACTTCAGACACGTAAATACACTCATTGCTTTCCCTCCCCATGAGCGGTGGTTAGGGCGCTAAGTATTCTCGTTACTGTGAGCATAGCTTTCAAAAGTGTTAGTGTTGTGTTTCTCTCTCTCTCTTTTTCTCTCTCTATTACGCCATCTGTTGGTGAACAGACAGTCATATTGTGTTATTCCACTAGGGACGGTTTCCATTGTGTTAGAATTATAGTCAAACAACCCATACCGTGTGTGTATCCTGTGTTTTCATTTAGGTAGTTAGTAAATCAATAATTAAACCAATTAGTGTATTACGGAATGATCAATAAGACTGGGTTTTGTGCTTATACAAGGGCTATGCGACCTTCAGAATGAGACTGATATGAGGTGATGATTAATAAGTGACTGTTATCGATAGATGTATTCATTGATATATCTGAGAGTTTAATTGGGGAGATGGTAACTCTTTAAACACATTCTCCCGTGGTGCCCCAATCTAATGAGTTAATTGTTACCTGATTAATTTAATCGGATAATAGTTCAATGTAGTTAATTAATTTGATAAAATAACAGTCATCACATTAATGTAAGTTATGTCATGACAGTGTTCTAATCAACTATTTGGTGATGTGAATATATTTAGTATAGTTTGATCTAAAAAAGTATGTGGGGGGAAAATTACAACAACTGAAACCTCATGCTTCTACAGAATCACTGTGACTTGTAAAATAAAAATGTACACCAGCTTCCGGGAGCAGTAATACGGTGGCCAGGAGTGGTGGCACCAATAGTACTGGAGATTTGATTTGATTGGTTGGCAAGAAATCATTTTGGAACTGAAAGCATTGTGGGAACTTTATTATTGTGTGTGAACCTTATGGGGATCTGCTGATGGGATGTAATTCAAAAAAGGTGCCACTGTATTGTGATATATAATGCATTGAGAGTGAAGATCAACACCAGTTGGTGAATAGTATGGTACCAGCTCTTTCCTCTAATGGTCATTATTTTTATTTTTTTTGTTTAACCTTTATTTAACTAGGCAAGTCAGTTAAGAACAAATTCTTATTTATAATGACGGCCTACCAGAAGGCAAAAGACCTCCTGCGGGGACGGGGACTGGGATTAAAAATACAAATAAAAGAGAGACAATACAACACTACCAAAAGAGATACAGCAACACATAACAACACAGCATGGTAGCAACGTGACATGACAACAACATGGTAGCAGCACAAAACATAGTACAAACATTATTGGGCACAGACAACCGCACAAAGGGCAAGACGGTAGAGATGACAATACATCACGCAAAACAGAAAAAAATAAAAAGCCTGTACAGTTCTGGAACAACATCCTATGAGACAAAGATCAACTTGTACCAGAATGATGGGAAGAGAAGAGTATGGAGAAGGAAGGAACTGCTCATGATCCGAAGCATACCACCTCTTCTGTGAAGCATGGTGGAGGTAGTGTTATGGCGTGCCATGTATGGATGCCAATGGAACTGGTTCCCATGTATTTATTGATGATGTGACTGCTGACAAAAGTAGCAGGATGAATTCTGAAGTGTTTAGGGCTATATTATCTGCTCAGATTCAGCCAAATGCAGATGGACAATGCCCTGAAGAATACCACGAAAGCCAAACCCAATACTTTTTTAATGCAAAGAAGTGGAATGTTCTGCAATGGCCAAGTCAATCACCTGACCTGAATCTAATTGAGCATCCATTTCACTTGATGAAGGCAAAACGCCCCAAGAACAAGCAGGAACTGAAGACCGCCGCAGTAAAAGCCTGGCAGAGCATCACCAGGGAAGAAACCAGCATCTTGTTATGTCTATGGGTTCTAGGCTTCAGGCAGACATTGACTGCAAAGGATTTGCAACCAAGTATTAAAACTCACTATTTAAATTATGATTATGTTAGTTTGTCCAAATACTTTTGAGACCCTAAAATTGGGGGGACCATGTGCTGTAATTTCCCCGATTTTGATGTAAACACCCTCAAATTGTTTCCTTTCAAATCCATTGTGGTGGCGTGATAATAACTTGGTCAATGTGCAAATAATGATGGACCTGACTGTATGTCAATTTGCCAAGGCAATTAATGCCTGAACACTCAGAAGCCATTTAACTATACAAGCTTATTAATTATGCACTTTGTACGTCCTAAAATATCCTCTTATCCTGAAGAAAATGTACTAATTAAACCCAATAGATCAGTGTTGTTATAAAGACCTTTAACTAGGGCAAGAGGTGAAAATAAGATATTTGAAAGGAAGCCAAGTGTCTTCCCCCCCTCCCCTTGCTCTCACCATCTTTCTGCGGATCGTAACCTTCTTTTAAAAGCCCACACAGGCATTTTAAAAGTTTAATAATATTCATGTACTCAGCCTGTCAGCATTAATCAAAAGAATCCCCCACCCCCGTTGGAATCTGAGGACCTGTCGTGATTGGTCGTCTCGGGCAGTGGACAGGCTGGCCTTGTACCCTGTAGAACACCTCGTTGTTAATAAAAGGTCAGTGAGTGATGAAGAGGACAGCTAGAGGAAGGGGGAAGTCGAGTTGCATCCGCTGTGCCTTCTACGCTACCAAAGTGTGTAGTGCTGCTCAGAATTGTCATAGAGAATCTTGGAGAAGATTTGTGTTGTGTGTATATATGCACAAGGTGGCTTACAGAAACCTAGCAAGACAGGGGTAAGAAGTTGAAGACTTTGCTCCAACTGTAATGAAATGTATCAGTATATGTGCAGTAGACATTTATACCAGAATCAGAGGAGTATTAATTGTCCTCAGGGTATGGTTGGCTTATGAATTAGGTAATGTTGGAGTACCTGTGCTCGGCTGAGAAAACATACTGTTAGCCATCAATGTGCTACGATTCCAAAACACCATACCTATCCAGTCACCTTGAGGGCAGTAGAAAATAACTATTTGGGGTTGGAATTGAACCAACATATTTGTCTTTGTCTGTTCCCTGTCATCTGTACTAGTCTGCTTCAAAGAATGGTTCCCCCAAATGACACAAACTCTGAATCCCATCGACCCAGAGCACCTCCTCCCTGGGTACGCTGAAGATCTGAAAGGGCGTTGGTTGAACTGTAATTGATCAATTAAACCTTCTGATGAGCAGATAGTACAAATGATTGGATTTGTTACTGCAGCTTGCAAACATGGAGCACAATAATTATAACTAATTCATTATGAATTAAGTTGGTCTTTAATAATCAATCCAAACATCATTTGATGAGGAACACCTTGCAGATAGAAATTAAAGAGGTATATTTTTTGTATGAACACATTTTTGTAATGATTCATTCTTTAACAGAAAATGGACAGGTGTCGTGGTCGCTAGGATACAGGACCTGACGCTCAGAGCCACGGTCGCTAGGATACAGGACCTGACGCTCAGAGCCACGGTCGCTAGGATACAGGACCTGACGCTCAGAGCCACGGTCGCTAGGATACAGGACCTGACGCTCAGAGCCACGGTCGCTAGGTTACAGGACCTGACGCTCAGAGCCACGGTCGCTAGGTTACAGGACCTGACGCTCAGAGCCACGGTCGCTAGGTTACAGGACCTGACGCTCAGAGCCACGGTCGCTAGGATACAGGACCTGACGCTCAGAGCTGTAGTGTCTTGACGTTCCTTTTATTCATCCGAAACAACAAAAATAACAAAAAGGGAGACAGCGACCTTGAACTGGCATGAAACAAAACCAAATGAAAGACACACAAACCCACAACACAGGTGGTAATACTGAACATAAACAGGCCAGTTAGAGACAATGTGGCCCAGCTGGTCTAACTGGGGACCAACTCCACAACAGAACCAGAGATCTCCAGAGAACATAAACAGGCCCAGTTAGAGACAATGTGGCCCAGCTGGTCTAACTGGGGACCAACTCCACAACAGAACCAGAGATCTCCAAACCTGGTGGTAATACTGAACATAAACAGCCCAGTTAGAGACAATGTGGCCCAGCTGGTCTAACTGGGGACCAACTCCACAACAGAACCAGAGATCTCCAGAGAACATAAACAGGCCCAGTTAGAGACAATGTGGCCCAGCTGGTCTAACTGGGGAACAACTCCACAACAGAACCAGAGATCTCCAGAGAACATAAACAGGCCCAGTTAGAGACAATGTGGCCCAGATGGTCTAACTGGGGACCAACTCCACAGCAGAACCAGAGATCTCCAGAGAACATAAACAGGCCCAGTTAGAGACAATGTGGCCCAGCTGGTCTAACTGGGGAACAACTCCACAACAGAACCAGAGATCTCCAGAGAGTCTCTGGACACCAAACCTGGTGGTAATACTGAACATAAACAGGCCCAGTTAGAGACAATGTGGCCCAGCTGGTCTAACTGGGGAACAACTCCACAACAGAACCAGAGATCTCCAGAGAGTCTCTGGACACCAAACCTGGTGGTAATACTGAACATAAACAGGCCCAGTTAGAGACAAAGTTCAGATGGAAGTTATAACTCAATGTCAAGTTTAGACCAGTAAAACAATATGAGTAGTGATAACAGACCAGTAAAACAATATGAGCAGTGATAACAGACCAGTAAAACAATATGAGTAGTGATAACAGACCAGTAAAACAATATGAGTAGTGATAACAGACCAGTAAATCAATATGAGCAGTGATAACAGACCAGTAAATCAATATGAGCAGTGATAACAGACCAGTAAAACAATATGAGTAGTGATAACAGACCAGTAAAACAATATGAGTAGTGATAACAGACCAGTAAAACAATATGAGTAGTGATAACAGACCAGTAAATCAATATGAGCAGTGATAACAGACCAGTAAAACAATATGAGTAGTAATAACAGACCAGTAAATCAATATGAGCAGTGATAACAGACCAGTAAATCAATATGAGCAGTGATAACAGACCAGTAAAACAATATGAGTAGTAATAACAGACCAGTAAATCAATATCAGCAGTGATAACAGACCAGTAAAACAATATGAGCAGTGATAACAGACCAGGAAAAGAGAGGGATATTTAAGTCGCCAAACCGGTTGGTTGTGGACACATACTGATAGTGTCATATACCACTTAATGGAGGTAGTGTCTAGTGTCATATACCACTTAATGGAGGTAGTGTCTAGTGTCATATACCACTTAATGGAGGTAGTGTCTAGTGTCATATACCACTTAATGGAGGTAGTGTCTAGTGTCATATACCACTTAATGGAGGTAGTGTCTAGTGTTATATACCACTTAATGGAGGTAGTGTCAGGTGTCATATACCACTTAATGGAGGTAGTGTCTAGTGTCATATACCACTTAATGGAGGTAGTGTCTAGTGTTATATACCACTTAATGGAGGTAGTGTCTAGTGTCATATACCACTTAATGGAGGTAGTGTCTAGTGTCATATACCACTTAATGGAGGTAGTGTCTAGTGTCATACACCACTTAATGGAGGTAGTGTCTAGTGTTATATACCACTTAATGGAGGTAGTGTCTAGTGTTATATACCACTTAATGGAGGTAGTGTCTAGTGTCATATACCACTTAATGGAGGTAGTGTCTAGTGTCATATACCACTTAATGGAGGTAGTGTCTAGTGTTATATACCACTTAATGGAGGTAGTGTCTAGTGTCATATACCACTTAATGGAGGTAGTGTCTAGTGTCATATACCACTTAATGGAGGTAGTGTCTAGTGTTATATACCACTTAATGGAGGTAGTGTCTAGTGTCATACACCACTTAATGGAGGTAGTGTCTAGTGTCATATACCACTTAATGGAGGTAGTGTCTAGTGTTATATACCACTTAATGGAGGTAGTGTCTAGTGTCATATACCACTTAATGGAGGTAGTGTCTAGTGTCATATACCACTTAATGGAGGTAGTGTCTAGTGTCATATACCACTTAATTGAGGTAGTGTCTAGTGTCATATACCACTTAATGGAGGTAGTGTCTAGTGTCATACACCACTTAATGGAGGTAGTGTCTAGTGTCATATACCACTTAATGGAGGTAGTGTCTAGTGTCATATACCACTTAATGGAGGTAGTGTCTAGTGTCATATACCACTTAATGGAGGTAGTGTCTAGTGTCATTTACCACTTAATGGAGGTAGTGTCTAGTGTCATATACCACTTAATGGAGGTAGTGTCTAGTGTCATATACCACTTAATGGAGGTAGTGTCTAGTGTCATATACCACTTAATGGAGGTTGTGTCTAGTGTTATATACCACTTAATGGAGGTAGTGTCTAGTGTTATATACCACTTAATGGAGGTAGTGTCTAGTGTCATATACCACTTAAAGGAGGTAGTGTCTAGTGTTAAATATACCACTTATTGGAGTTAGTGTCTAGTGTCATATACCACTTAATGGAGGTAGTGTCTAGTGTCATATACCACTTAATGGAGGTAGTGTCTAGTGTCATATACCACTTAATGGAGGTAGTGTCTAGTGTCATATACCACTTAATGGAGGTAGTGTCTAGTGTCATATACCACTTAATGGAGGTAGTGTCTAGTGTTATATACCACTTAATGGAGGTAGTGTCTAGTGTCATATACCACTTAATGGAGGTAGTGTCTAGTGTCATATACCACTAAATGGAGGTAGTGTCTAGTGTCATATACCACTTAATGGAGGTAGTGTCTAGTGTCATATACCACTTAATGGAGGTAGTGTCTAGTGTCATATACCACTTAATGGAGGTAGTGTCTAGTGTCATATACCACTTAATGGAGGTAGTGTCTAGTGTCATATACCACTTAATGGAGGTAGTGTCTAGTGTCATATACCACTTAATGGAGGTAGTGTCTAGTGTTATATACCACTTAATGGAGGTAGTGTCTAGTGTTATATACCACTTAATGGAGGTAGTGTCTAGTGTCATATACCACTTAAAGGAGGTGGTGTCTAGTGTTAAATATACCACTTATTGGAGTTAGTGTCTAGTGTCATATACCACTTAATGGAGGTAGTGTCTAGTGTCATATACCACTTAATGGAGGTAGTGTCAGGTGTCATATACCACTTAATGGAGGTAGTGTCTAGTGTCATATACCACTTAATGGAGGTAGTGTCTAGTGTTATATACCACTTAATGGAGGTAGTGTCTAGTGTCATATACCACTTAATGGAGGTAGTGTCTAGTGTTATATACCACTTAATGGAGGTAGTGTCTAGTGTCATATACCACTTAATGGAGGTAGTGTCTAGTGTTATATACCACTTAATGGAGGTAGTGTCTAGTGTCATATACCACTTAATGGAGGTAGTGTCTAGTGTTATATACCACTTAATGGAGGTAGTGTCTAGTGTCATATACCACTTAATGGAGGTAGTGTCTAGTGTCATATACCACTTAATGGAGGTAGTGTCTAGTGTCATATACCACTTAATGGAGGTAGTGTCTAGTGTCATATACCACTTAATGGAGGTAGTGTCTAGTGTTATATACCACTTAATGGAGGTAGTGTCTAGTGTTATATACCACTTAATGGAGGTAGTGTCTAGTGTCATATACCACTTAAAGGAGGTAGTGTCTAGTGTTAAATATACCACTTATTGGAGTTAGTGTCTAGTGTCATATACCACTTAATGGAGGTAGTGTCTAGTGTTATATACCACTTAATGGAGGTAGTGTCTAGTGTTATATACCACTTAATGGAGGTAGTGTCTAGTGTCATATACCACTTAATGGAGGTAGTGTCTAGTGTCATATACCACTTAATGGAGGTAGTGTCTAGTGTTATATACCACTTAATGGAGGTAGTGTCTAGTGTCATATACCACTTAATGGAGGTAGTGTCTAGTGTTATATACCACTTAATGGAGGTAGTGTCTAGTGTCATATACCACTTAATGGAGGTAGTGTCTAGTGTCATATACCACTTAATGGAGGTAGTGTCTAGTGTCATATACCACTTAATGGAGGTAGTGTCTAGTGTCATATACCACTTAATGGAGGTAGTGTCTAGTGTTATATACCACTTAATGGAGGTAGTGTCTAGTGTTATATACCACTTAATGGAGGTAGTGTCTAGTGTCATATACCACTTAAAGGAGGTAGTGTCTAGTGTTAAATATACCACTTATTGGAGTTAGTGTCTAGTGTCATATACCACTTAATGGAGGTAGTGTCTAGTGTCATATACCACTTAATGGAGGTAGTGTCTAGTGTTATATACCACTTAATGGAGGTAGTGTCTAGTGTCATATACCACTTAATGGAGGTAGTGTCTAGTGTCATATACCACTAAATGGAGGTAGTGTCTAGTGTCATATACCACTTAATGGAGGTAGTGTCTAGTGTCATATACCACTTAATGGAGGTAGTGTCTAGTGTCATATACCACTTAATGGAGGTAGTGTCTAGTGTCATATACCACTTAATGGAGGTAGTGTCTAGTGTCATTTACCACTTAATGGAGGTAGTGTCTAGTGTCATATACCACTTAATGGAGGTAGTGTCTAGTGTTATATACCACTTAATGGAGGTAGTGTCTAGTGTTATATACCACTTAATGGAGGTAGTGTCTAGTGTCATATACCACTTAAAGGAGGTAGTGTCTAGTGTTAAATATATCACTTATTGGAGTTAGTGTCTAGTGTCATATACCACTTAATGGAGGTAGTGTCTAGTGTCATATACCACTTAATGGAGGTAGTGTCAGGTGTCATATACCACTTAATGGAGGTAGTGTCTAGTGTCATATACCACTTAATGGAGGTAGTGTCTAGTGTTATATACCACTTAATGGAGGTAGTGTCTAGTGTCATATACCTATTAATGGAGGTAGTGTCTAGTGTTATATACCACTTAATGGAGTTAGTGTCTAGTGTCATATACCACTTAATGGAGGTAGTGTCTAGTGTCATACACCACTTAATGGAGGTAGTGTCTAGTGTCATATACCACTTAATGGAGGTAGTGTCTAGTGTCATATACCACTTAATGGAGGTAGTGTCTAGTGTTATATACCACTTAATGGAGGTAGTGTCTAGTGTCATATACCACTTAATGGAGGTAGTGTCTAGTGTCATATACCACTTAATGGAGGTAGTGTCTAGTGTTATATACCACTTAATGGAGGTAGTGTCTAGTGTCATATACCACTTAATGGAGGTAGTGTCTAGTGTCATATACCACTTAATGGAGGTAGTGTCTAGTGTCATATACCACTTAATGGAGGTAGTGTCTAGTGTTAAATATACCACTTATTGGAGTTAGTGTCATGTGTCATATACCACTTAATGGAGGTAGTGTCTAGTGTCATATACCACTTAATGAAGGTAGTGTCAGGTGTCATACACCACTTAATGGAGGTAGTGTCTAGTGTCATATACCACTTAATGGAGGTAGTGTCTAGTGTTATATACCACCTAATGGAGGTAGTGTCTAGTGTTATATACCACTTAATGGAGGTAGTGTCTAGTGTCATACACCACTTAATGGAGGTAGTGTCTAGTGTCATATACCACTTAATGGAGGTAGTGTCTAGTGTTATATACCCCTTAATGGAGGAAGTGTCTAGTGTTATATACCACTTAATGGAGGTAGTGTCTAGTGTCATATACCACTTAATGGAGGTAGTGTCTAGTGTCATATACCACTTAATGGAGGTAGTGTCAGGTGTCATATACCACTTAATGGAGGTAGTGTCTAGTGTCATATACCACTTAATGGAGGTAGTGTCTAGTGTCATATACCACTTAATGGAGGTAGTGTCTAGAGTCATATACCACTTAATGGAGGTAGTGTCAGGTGTCATATACCACTTAATGGAGGTAGTGTCTAGTGTCATATACCACTTAATGGAGGTAGTGTCTAGTGTCATATACCACTTAATGGAGGTAGTGTCTAGTGTCATATACCACTTAATGGAGGTAGTGTCTAGTGTTATATACCACTTAATGGAGGTAGTGTCTAGTGTTATATACCACTTAATGGAGGTAGTGTCTAGTGTCATATACCACTTAAAGGAGGTAGTGTCTAGTGTTAAATATACCACTTATTGGAGTTAGTGTCTAGTGTCATATACCACTTAATGGAGGTAGTGTCTAGTGTCATATACCACTTAATGGAGGTAGTGTCTAGTGTTATATACCACTTAATGGAGGTAGTGTCTAGTGTCATATACCACTTAATGGAGGTAGTGTCTAGTGTCATATACCACTAAATGGAGGTAGTGTCTAGTGTCATATACCACTTAATGGAGGTAGTGTCTAGTGTCATATACCACTTAATGGAGGTAGTGTCTAGTGTCATATACCACTTAATGGAGGTAGTGTCTAGTGTCATATACCACTTAATGGAGGTAGTGTCTAGTGTCATTTACCACTTAATGGAGGTAGTGTCTAGTGTCATATACCACTTAATGGAGGTAGTGTCTAGTGTTATATACCACTTAATGGAGGTAGTGTCTAGTGTTATATACCACTTAATGGAGGTAGTGTCTAGTGTCATATACCACTTAAAGGAGGTAGTGTCTAGTGTTAAATATATCACTTATTGGAGTTAGTGTCTAGTGTCATATACCACTTAATGGAGGTAGTGTCTAGTGTCATATACCACTTAATGGAGGTAGTGTCAGGTGTCATATACCACTTAATGGAGGTAGTGTCTAGTGTCATATACCACTTAATGGAGGTAGTGTCTAGTGTTATATACCACTTAATGGAGGTAGTGTCTAGTGTCATATACCACTTAATGGAGGTAGTGTCTAGTGTTATATACCACTTAATGGAGGTAGTGTCTAGTGTTATATACCACTTAATGGAGTTAGTGTCTAGTGTCATATACCACTTAATGGAGGTAGTGTCTAGTGTCATACACCACTTAATGGAGGTAGTGTCTAGTGTCATATACCACTTAATGGAGGTAGTGTCTAGTGTCATATACCACTTAATGGAGGTAGTGTCTAGTGTCATATACCACTTAATGGAGGTAGTGTCTAGTGTCATATACCACTTAATGGAGGTAGTGTCTAGTGTCATATACCACTTAATGGAGGTAGTGTCTAGTGTTAAATATACCACTTATTGGAGTTAGTGTCATGTGTCATATACCACTTAATGGAGGTAGTGTCTAGTGTCATATACCACTTAATGAAGGTAGTGTCAGGTGTCATACACCACTTAATGGAGGTAGTGTCTAGTGTCATATACCACTTAATGGAGGTAGTGTCTAGTGTTATATACCACCTAATGGAGGTAGTGTCTAGTGTTATATACCACTTAATGGAGGTAGTGTCTAGTGTCATACACCACTTAATGGAGGTAGTGTCTAGTGTCATATACCACTTAATGGAGGTAGTGTCTAGTGTTATATACCCCTTAATGGAGGAAGTGTCTAGTGTTATATACCACTTAATGGAGGTAGTGTCTAGTGTCATATACCACTTAATGGAGGTAGTGTCTAGTGTCATATACCACTTAATGGAGGTAGTGTCAGGTGTCATATACCACTTAATGGAGGTAGTGTCTAGTGTCATATACCACTTAATGGAGGTAGTGTCTAGTGTCCTATACCACTTAATGGAGGTAGTGTCAGGTGTCATATACCACTTAATGGAGGTAGTGTCTAGTGTCATATACCAATTAATGGAGGTAGTGTCTAGTGTCATTTACCACTTAATGGAGGTAGTGTCTAGTGTCATATACCACTTAATGGAGGTAGTGTCTAGTGTCATATACCACTTAATGGAGGTAGTGTCTAGTGTCATATACCACTTAATGGAGGTAGTGTCTAGTGTTATATACCACTTAATGGAGGTAGTTTCTAGTGTCATATACCACTTAATGGAGGTAGTGTCTAGTGTCATATACCACTTAATGGAGGTAGTGTCTAGTGTCATATACCACTTAATGGAGGTAGTGTCTAGTGTCATATACCACTTAATGGAGGTAGTGTCTAGTGTCATATACCACTTAATGGAGGTAGTGTCTAGTGTCATATACCACTTAATGGAGGTAGTGTCTAGTGTCATATACCACTTAATGGAGGTAGTGTCTAGTGTCATATACCACTTAATGGAGGTAGTGTCTAGTGTCATATACCACTTAATGGAGGTAGTGTCTAGTGTCATATACCACTTAATGGAGGTAGTGTCTAGTGTCATATACCACTTAATGGAGGTAGTGTCTAGTGTCATATACCACTTAATGGAGGTAGTGTCTAGTGTCATACACCACTTAATGGAGGTAGTGTCTAGTGTCATATACCACTTAATGGAGGTAGTGTCTAGTGTCATATACCACTTAATGGAGGTAGTGTCTAGTGTTATATACCACTTAATGGAGGTAGTGTCTAGTGTCATATACCACTTAATGGAGGTAGTGTCTAGTGTCATATACCACTTAATGGAGGTAGTGTCTAGTGTTATATACCACTTAATGGAGGTAGTGTCTAGTGTCATATACCACTTAATGGAGGTAGTGTCTAGTGTCATATACCACTTAATGGAGGTAGTGTCTAGTGTTATATACCACTTAATGGAGGTAGTGTCTAGTGTCATATACCACTTAATGGAGGTAGTGTCTAGTGTCATATACCACTTAATGGAGGTAGTGTCTAGTGTCATATACCACTTAATTGAGGTAGTGTCTAGTGTCATATACCACTTAATGGAGGTAGTGTCTAGTGTTATATACCACTTAATGGAGGTAGTGTCTAGTGTCATATACCACTTAATGGAGGTAGTGTCTAGTGTCATATACCACTTAATGGAGGTAGTGTCTAGTGTCATATACCACTTAATGGAGGTAGTGTCTAGTGTCATATACCACTTAATGGAGGTAGTGTCTAGTGTCATACACCACTTAATGGAGGTAGTGTCTAGTGTCATACACCACTTAATGGAGGTAGTGTCTAGTGTCATATACCACTTAATGGAGGTAGTGTCTAGTGTCATATACCACTTAATGGAGGTAGTGTCTAGTGTCATATACCACTTAATGGAGGTAGTGTCTAGTGTCATACACCACTTAATGGAGGTAGTGTCTAGTGTCATATACCACTAAATGGAGGTAGTGTCAGGTGTCATATACCACTTAATGGAGGTAGTGTCTAGTGTCATATACCGCTTAATGGAGGTAGTGTCTAGTGTCATATACCACTTAATGGAGGTAGTGTCTAGTGTCATATACCACTTAATGGAGGTAGTGTCTAGTGTCATATACCACTTAATGGAGGTAGTGTCTAGTGTCATATACCACTTAATGGAGGTAGTGTCTAGTGTCATATACCACTTAATGGAGGTAGTGTCTAGTGTTATATACCACTTAATGGAGGTAGTGTCTAGTGTCATATACCACTTAATGGAGGTAGTGTCTAGTGTCATATACCACTTAATGGAGGTAGTGTCTAGTGTCATATACCACTTAATGGAGGTAGTGTCTAGTGTCATATACCACTTAATGGAGGTAGTGTCTAGTGTTATATACCACTTAATGGAGGTAGTGTCTAGTGTTATATACCACTTAATGGAGGTAGTGTCTAGTGTCATATACCACTTAAAGGAGGTAGTGTCTAGTGTTAAATATACCACTTATTGGAGTTAGTGTCTAGTGTCATATACCACTTAATGGAGGTAGTGTCTAGTGTCATATACCACTTAATGGAGGTAGTGTCTAGTGTTATATACCACTTAATGGAGGTAGTGTCTAGTGTCATATACCACTTAATGGAGGTAGTGTCTAGTGTCATATACCACTAAATGGAGGTAGTGTCTAGTGTCATATACCACTTAATGGAGGTAGTGTCTAGTGTTATATACCACTTAATGGAGGTAGTTTCTAGTGTCATATACCACTTAATGGAGGTAGTGTCTAGTGTCATATACCACTTAATGGAGGTAGTGTCTAGTGTCATATACCACTTAATGGAGGTAGTGTCTAGTGTCATATACCACTTAATGGAGGTAGTGTCTAGTGTCATATACCACTTAATGGAGGTAGTGTCTAGTGTCATATACCACTTAATGGAGGTAGTGTCTAGTGTCATATACCACTTAATGGAGGTAGTGTCTAGTGTCATACACCACTTAATGGAGGTAGTGTCTAGTGTCATACACCACTTAATGGAGGTAGTGTCTAGTGTTATATACCACTTAATGGAGGTAGTGTCTAGTGTTATATACCACTTAATGGAGGTAGTGTCTAGTGTCATATACCACTTAATGGAGGTAGTGTCTAGTGTCATATACCACTTAATGGAGGTTGTGTCTAGTGTTATATACCACTTAATGGAGGTAGTGTCTAGTGTCATATACCACTTAATGGAGGTAGTGTCTAGTGTCATATACCACTTAATGGAGGTAGTGTCTAGTGTTATATACCACTTAATGGAGGTAGTGTCTAGTGTCATATACCACTTAATGGAGGTAGTGTCTAGTGTCATATACCACTTAATGGAGGTAGTGTCTAGTGTCATATACCACTTAATTGAGGTAGTGTCTAGTGTCATATACCACTTAATGGAGGTAGTGTCTAGTGTTATATACCACTTAATGGAGGTAGTGTCTAGTGTCATATACCACTTAATGGAGGTAGTGTCTAGTGTCATATACCACTTAATGGAGGTAGTGTCTAGTGTCATATACCACTTAATGGAGGTAGTGTCTAGTGTCATATACCACTTAATGGAGGTAGTGTCTAGTGTCATACACCACTTAATGGAGGTAGTGTCTAGTGTCATACACCACTTAATGGAGGTAGTGTCTAGTGTCATATACCACTTAATGGAGGTAGTGTCTAGTGTCATATACCGCTTAATGGAGGTAGTGTCTAGTGTCATATACCACTTAATGGAGGTAGTGTCTAGTGTCATACACCACTTAATGGAGGTAGTGTCTAGTGTCATATACCACTAAATGGAGGTAGTGTCAGGTGTCATATACCACTTAATGGAGGTAGTGTCTAGTGTCATATACCGCTTAATGGAGGTAGTGTCTAGTGTCATATACCACTTAATGGAGGTAGTGTCTAGTGTCATATACCACTTAATGGAGGTAGTGTCTAGTGTCATATACCACTTAATGGAGGTAGTGTCTAGTGTCATATACCACTTAATGGAGGTAGTGTCTAGTGTCATATACCACTTAATGGAGGTAGTGTCTAGTGTTATATACCACTTAATGGAGGTAGTGTCTAGTGTCATATACCACTTAATGGAGGTAGTGTCTAGTGTCATATACCACTTAATGGAGGTAGTGTCTAGTGTCATATACCACTTAATGGAGGTAGTGTCTAGTGTCATATACCACTTAATGGAGGTAGTGTCTAGTGTTATATACCACTTAATGGAGGTAGTGTCTAGTGTTATATACCACTTAATGGAGGTAGTGTCTAGTGTCATATACCACTTAAAGGAGGTAGTGTCTAGTGTTAAATATACCACTTATTGGAGTTAGTGTCTAGTGTCATATACCACTTAATGGAGGTAGTGTCTAGTGTCATATACCACTTAATGGAGGTAGTGTCTAGTGTTATATACCACTTAATGGAGGTAGTGTCTAGTGTCATATACCACTTAATGGAGGTAGTGTCTAGTGTCATATACCACTAAATGGAGGTAGTGTCTAGTGTCATATACCACTTAATGGAGGTAGTGTCTAGTGTCATATACCACTTAATGGAGGTAGTGTCTAGTGTCATATACCACTTAATGGAGGTAGTGTCTAGTGTCATATACCACTTAATTGAGGTAGTGTCTAGTGTCATATACCACTTAATGGAGGTAGTGTCTAGTGTCATATACCACTTAATGGAGGTAGTGTCTAGTGTTATATACCACTTAATGGAGGTAGTGTCTAGTGTCATATACCACTTAATGGAGGTAGTGTCTAGTGTTATATACCACTTAATGGAGGTAGTGTCTAGTGTCATATACCACTTAATGGAGGTAGTGTCTAGTGTCATATACCACTTAATGGAGGTAGTGTCTAGTGTCATATACCACTTAATGGAGGTAGTGTCTAGTGTCATATACCACTTAATGGAGGTAGTGTCTAGTGTCATATACCACTTAATGGAGGTAGTTTCAGGTGTCATATACCACTTAATGGAGGTAGTGTCAGGTGTCATATACCACTTAATGGAGGTAGTGTCAGGTGTCATATACCACTTAATGGAGGTAGTGTCTAGTGTCATATACCACTTAATTTAGGTAGTGTCTAGTGTCATATACCACTTAATGGAGGTAGTGTCAGGTGTCATATACCACTTAATGGAGGTAGTGTCAGGTGTCATATACCACTTAATGGAGGTAGTGTCAGGTGTCATATACCAATTAATGGAGGTAGTGTCTAGTGTCATATACCACTTAATGGAGGTAGTGTCAGGTGTCATATACCACTTAATGGAGGTAGTGTCTAGTGTTATATACCACTTAATGGAGGTAGTGTCTAGTGTTATATACCACTTAATGGAGGTAGTGTCTAGTGTCATATACCACTTAATGGAGGTAGTGTCTAGTGTCATATACCCCTTAATGGAGGAAGTGTCTAGTGTCATATACCACTTAATGGAGGTAGTGTCTAGTGTCATATACCCCTTAATGTAGGTAGTGTCTAGTGTCATACACCACTTAATGGAGGTAGTGTCTAGTGTCATATACCACTTAATGGAGGTAGTGTCTAGTGTCATATACCACTTAATGGAGGTAGTGTCTAGTGTCATATACCACTTAATGGAGGTAGTGTCTAGTGTCATATACCACTTAATGGAGGTAGTGTCTAGTGTCATACACCACTTAATGGAGGTAGTGTCTAGTGTCATATACCACTTAATGGAGGTAGTGTCTAGTGTCATATACCACTTAATGGAGGTAGTGTCTAGTGTCATATACCACTTAATGGAGGTAGTGTCTAGTGTCATATACCACTTAATGGAGGTAGTGTCTAGTGTTATATACCACTTAATGGAGGTAGTGTCTAGTGTTATATACCACTTAATGGAGGTAGTGTCTAGTGTCATATACCACTTAATGGAGGTAGTGTCTAGTGTTATATACCACTTAATGGAGGTAGTGTCTAGTGTCATATACCACTTAATGGAGGTAGTGTCTAGTGTCATATACCACTTAATGGAGGTAGTGTCTAGTGTCATATACCACTTAATGGAGGTAGTGTCTAGTGTCATATACCACTTAATGGAGGTAGTGTCTAGTGTCATATACCACTTAATGGAGGTAGTGTCTAGTGTCATATACCACTTAATGGAGGTAGTGTCTAGTGTTATATACCAGGTGCTAAGGCCAAGTTGAGGAGGGTAATTGCTGGTATTGACTTGACGGTAACTATTGAGGAAATGAAAGAGTTGTTGAAAGGAGGGAAAGTGTTTGAAGCAAAAAGAGTGAGTAGTAAAAGGAATGGAGTTAGAGTTGAAACTACGACGGTTCTTATACATTTAGAAGAAATGTTACCAAAAAGAGACAATTGGGATCAATACGTTTTCAGGTTAGATAATATGTGTCGCCGCCACTGCGGTGTTTGTTGAAGTCAGTTGAGATGTGCAAGGTGTGGGGGAAGGCATGAGTATGGAACATGTGCACCTGAAGATAAAGTGAAATGTTGCAATTGCAATGGATGTGAAGTACAACAGAAGGCAATGGAAGAACAGAGGTATAAGGTATAGATAGATAGATCGATCGATATATAGATAGATAGGTAGGTAGGTAGGTAGGTAGGTAGGTAGGTAGGTAGGTAGGTAGGTAGGTAGGTAGGTAGGTAGGTAGGTAGGTAGGTAGGTAGGTAGGTAGGTAGGTAGGTAGGTAGGTAGGTAGGTAGGTAGGTAGGTAGGTAGGTAGGTAGGTAGGTAGGTAGGTAGGTAGGTAGGTAGGTAGGTAGGTAGGTAGATAGGTAGGTAGAAAGACGGAAATGCTTATATAATCATTTTGGAGAATAATGAAGATGAATGTGTGATAGTGGGAGTTTATAGGAAGAGGATATTTAATTATTATAATCCGTGTAGACTCATCAGTCAGTACGCTAGATAAGGCTGTGGGAGGATGGACAGGTGGTAAAGAGATTTGGTGTGGAGATTTTAATGCACACAACAGTTTGTGGGGAAGTAATGTCAAAGATGTAAATGGATCAGTTGTTGTATAATTTCTAGAGGGGAGAGGATTGGTGTAAATGATGGACGAGGGATAAGAATAGATATACGTAGAGGAATCATGTCTTGTCTGGATCTTACAATAGTATCAGCTGATATGGCTGCTGTCTGTCAGTGGGATGTGAAGGAGTCTACATTGGGTAGTGATTACAGTCATTTGTAATATAGAGATTGATATTTGTTGTAATGACAATGAACTCGTTAATAAATGGTGTTTTGATAAAGCTGATTGGAAATGTTTTATACTGAATGTGAAATAGAGGTTAATAAAGTATCTTTGGAAGGATCTGTTGAAGAATGTGTTCATGAATTGAGTTTGGCTGTATTGAAAGCTGCAACAATGTCCATCCCTATAAGAGGGGGAAGAGGTGGTCAGCGAAGGATAGTTCCATGGTGGAATGAAGAATGTGGCAAGGCCTTACAGGGTCGTGAGGAGGCATATAACATATTAAATAATAACATCACAGTTAATAACATGACAGAGTTACAAATAAAGAAAGCAAAAGTGAGGAAGGTTATTCAAATGGCAAAGAGAGGGGCGTGACTTCTGTTCATCTACAGGAAGAGACTCAGCTAGGGGACGTGTGGAAAATGTTGTAAAGGATGATGGGAAAAGTTCAAACAGTAAACATACCTGTAATGAGATACGGGAGACGATGATTTGGATTCACGCGCAGAGCGCTGTTCTTTAATGATCATCGGCAAAGGTACAACAGGAACCAGGCAGAGATCGTAGTCTGAAGGCAGTCAGAGTTCATACACGGAAGAGGCAGTGATCGGGGCACAGGAGGGTAAATCCAGGAATCAAAAAGGTTCAGGAGACGAATGTCATACACGAGGAGACTAAGAGATAAGAACAATATTATGAAAAAAACAGGCGTAGTATGTCACGACAGCAAACAATACCTCACAGGGAAACAGGGACTGACGACTGAACTAAGAACTGGGAATGGAATGAAAAAATAAAAGCACTTCCGCGGTCGAGGGGCGGGACGGTCAGGGTGGTCACGATGATAAGCCAGAATCATGGCAGGATCCAGAATGTCCCGGGCAGGGACCCAGGACCTGTCTTCCGGCCCGTACCCCTCCCAATCCACTAGGTAGTGGATACAGCCACCACGGCGCTTGGAGTCGATGATGGCATGGACGGCATACGCCGGTTCGCCACCGACGTCTATGGGCGGAGGTACTCTATGACGGTCCACCGGGGGATGTAGAGGGCTAAACCTCACTGGCTTCAACAAGGACACATGGAAGGATGATGAGATCCGATAATGACAGGGTAATTGAAGTCTATAGGTGACAGGGTTGAGACGATGGCTGATCTTGAACGGGCCTATGAAGCGTGGCATCAGCTTTTTGCAGGGGAGACAGAGTTTAAGATCCCTCGTAGATACACACTCGCTGTCCGGGGTGCATTAGTGGAGCAGGCCGACGACGTCGATCGGCAAAACGCTTCTGAGAGCGGGAGGCTTGATGTAGATGCCGGTGAGCAGTTTCCCACACCTTCTCAGTTCGCTTGAACCAGTCATCCACCGGTCTCTGTCACCCACGGGAACATAGGGGGTTGGTAACCGAGCACGCACTGGAAAGGGGTAAGATGGAGAGAAGAATGAATGAGCGAATTCTGTGCGTACTCGGCCCAATGTATGTACTTGCTCCAGTCATGAGGCGCAGAAGAGCAGTGTTGGCGCAGATACCGTCCTATATCCTGATTGAGGCGCTCTGTCTGTCCGTTGGTTTCAGGATGGTACCCGAAAGAAAGGCTGATGGTAACTCCCAGTCTCTTGCAGAAGGCCCGCCACACTCGGGATATGAACTGGGGGCCCCGGTCCGAAACTATATCCTCCAGGATACCGTATAGACGGAACACCTGTTGAAACATGCATTCTGCTAGTTCCAGGGCAGTTGGTAGGTCAGGTAAGGGCACAAGACGGTACATCTTTGAAAATCAATCTATTATGACATATAGTATAGTATAGTGGTAAACCCTGTGGAGTCGGGTAGGTCGGTGATAAAATCTACAGATATATGGGACCATGGTCTGTGGGGTGTTGGTAGAGATCGTAGCTCCCCCGCAGGTAACTGGTGAAGGCTTTTTTGACTGAGCACATATAGGGCATGAGAGAACATAGTCTCGGACGTCTGACACAAGTGAGGACCACCAGTATTGACAGGAAATTAATTCCACGGTCTTAGTAACACCCGGATGGCCAGATCTCAGAGAGGTGTGAGTCCATTGCATGAGTTGGGGTCTCATAGTTGCTGGTAGCTTTTCCCTATAGGCACCTCGGGGGGTGCAGGGTCAGAGAGAAGAGCCTCTTGAATGGCCGACTGAAGTTCCCAGCGAATGGGGCCCACCACACAGTAGGGAGGCAGAATGGTTTCTGGAACAGGCGGGCGCGTAGGAGGGTAGAACTGGCGGGATAGAGCATCTGCCTTAACATTCTTCCGCCCAGGTAGGTATGTAACGGTGAAGTGGAACTGAGTAAAAAACAGGGCCTAACGAGCTTGTTAAAAATTCAACCTCTTTGCGCTACGAAGGTATTCTAAATTTCGGTGGTCAGTTAGGACAGAAAAAGGATGGTGAGCTCCCTCTAACCAGTGACGCCACTCCTCCAAAGCCAGCTTGATGGCAAGGAGCTCCCGATTTCCGACATCATAATTCCTCTCATTGGGTGTCAGCTTCTTAGAAAAGAAGGCACAGGGACGTTGTTTAAGTGGTGTTCCCACCCGCTGGGAGAGTATTGCCCCTACTCCAACCTCCGATGCGTCGACCTCTAAGACAAACAGGAGAGTGGAATCGGGTTGACAGAGAATGGTTGCTGAGGTGAAGGTACGCTTCAATTCGTCAAAGGACTTGTGGGCTGCCTCCGTCCATTGAAGGCAACTGGTTTTCTGGCTGGTGAGAGCGGAAAGTGGAGCCACGGTGATGCTGAAATTCCTGATAAACCGTCTGTAGTAATTGGCGAATCCAAGGAAGCGTTGTAATTCCTTGACGGTCGAGGGTTTAGGCCAGTTCTTTACCGCCATAATCTTGTTGTCATCCATTTGGACTCCTTCTGGCGTGAGTACGGACCCTAAAAAGTTGACAGTAGTGACGTGGAAGGCACTTTTTTCAGCTTTAACAAAAAGGTGGTTATCCTGAAGTCTCTGTAGAACTTGTGTGACATGCTGAATGTGGTCAGACATGGAATAGGAGTAAATGAGAATGTCGTCTATATATGAGGAATCGGTTAATCATGTCACTGAAGATCTCGTTCATAAATGATTGGAAGACTGAAGGGGCGTTGATTAAACCGTACGACATGACCAGATATTCATAATGCCCTCTAGCAGTGATGAAGGCCGTTTTCCACTCGTCCCCCTCTCTTATACGGACAAGATTATAAGAGCTCCTGAGATCTAGTTTGGAGTAGATTGTGGCCTTTCCGACTTGCTCTAGGGCAGCCGGAATCAGGGGTAGGGGAAATCGGTTTTTTATGGTAATGTCATTGAGTGATCAATAATCTATGCAGGGACGGAGTCCTCCATATTTTTTCCCCAAAAAGAAGAACCCGCTGGGGATGTGGATGGGCGTATGAAGCCCATTTTAAGAGTCTCATCTATGTATTTCTCCATAGCTACGCTTTCAGGCAGAGATAGAGGATAGGCTCGCCCTTTACGAGGTGATGTTCCTGATTTTAGCTCTATAGCGCAATCCCATGGGCGGTGTGGTGGTAGTACGGAGGACTTTTCCTTACTAAAGACGTTACGGAATTGTGAATACACAATGGGAATGTCTGCAGGGGTGATAGAGGCGGAGTCCTCGATGGAGGTGGCTCTACATGGGATGTTAATACACCGAGTAAAAGGAGTTCACTGTCAGGCTCTGGCCATAGAGAAGCAATAGGCTTCTCTATGTAGCTATGGTCAGAGTCTGACAGTGTCGTTCTTTTTTGTTTCTTTGTGGGTTTTGGGTGGATCTCTAATTAGAGGCAGCTGCTACCCGTTGTCTCTAATTAGGGATCCAATATATGTTGAGTCTGTCCCTCACGCTGGTGTGGGTTGTTATCGTTACATGTCGTTATATGTCGCAGTCACGGTAAAGTAAGTGTGCGTTTGTTACGTCCATTCATTCGTGTTTTGTTTTCGGTGAACGTGACGTTGTTTGTAGTGTTTGTTTCGGTGTTGTTTAGTTCGTCATTTGTCGGGTTTAATTATACATAGTATTGTATTAGATTACATAGTATAATTGAAATAAATGTCGAACTACTATCCCTGCGCTGCGTCTTGGTCTGTCTCTGCACCCGATCGTGACATGCACCTTCTTTCCACGAGATGGCAGGGTCATGGAGGCAAAGCCAAGGGTGACCTAAGATAAGGGGTTCCTTGGGAGACACAAGCACTAATAGGGATATAGATTCCTTGTGCAACACTCCCGTCTGGAGGTTGATTTTCAGTGTCCTGTGTGTAATAAGACCCGTTCCGAGGGGCTGCCCGTCTAAGGCATTGACTCTAAGAGGCGGATTAACAGGGATCAATTCAAGGTTGAGTTCTTTGGCTAAATGTTCATCAATGAAATTACCGCCAGCACCAGAGTCTATAAGCCCTTCGACTGATCGAACAATCTCATTAACAGACAGCAGAATAGGCAGAACAAGTTGTTTTTGCGTGAGATTCAAAAACTGAGACACTCCTACCTGAAGTGAAGCGTCGGGGTAATTCTTCTCCCTCCGAGGAGGACAAACAGGACAGCGGATCAACAAGTGGTCTCCTGCTCCACAGTAGAGGCATAGTCGTTCCTGCCGTCTTCGTTGTCTCTCCGCAGATGACAGGGGAGCGCGACCCAATTGCATGGGTTCAGGGGGGCTGGGAGGGGTAGGTGGTAGGCCTAGTGATGGTGGATCATTTAAATGTCTTTGCAGCAATACATAAAGCAGATCATTTAAATGTCTTTGCAGCAATACATAAAGCAGATCATTTAAATGTTTTTGCAGCAATACATAAAGCAGATCATTTAAATGTCTTTGCAGCAATACATAAAGCAGATCATTGAAATGTCTTTGCAGCAATACATAAAGCAGATCATTTAAATGTCTTTGCAGCAATACATAAAGCAGATCATTTAAATGTCTTTGCAGCAATACATAAAGCAGATCATTTAAATGTCTTTGCAGCAATACATAAAGCAGATCATTTAAATGTCTTTGCAGCAATACATAAAGCAGATCATTTAAATGTCTTTGCAGCAATACATAAAGCAGATCATTTAAATGTCTTTGCAGCAATACATAAAGCAGATCATTTAAATGTCTTTGCAGCAATACATAAAGCAGATCATTTAAATGTCTTTGCAGCAATACATAAAGCAGATCATTTAAATGTCTTTGCAGCAATACATTTTATTATTATTTTACTAGGCAAGTCAGTTAAGAACAAATTATTATTTACAATGACGGCCTAGGAACAGTGGGTTAACTGCCTTGTTCAGGGGCAGAACAACAGATTTTTACCTTGTCAGCTACGGGGATTCGATCCAGCAACCTTTCGGTTGCTGGCCTAACACTCTAAGCACTGGGCTACCTGCCGCCACACAAAGCAGATCATTTAAGTGATGAAAGCAGAAGATGTATGGAGGAAGAAATGAGAATACATGATGATGAGGAAGGAAAAAGGGAGATTCAGAGGAAGTGTAAGTAGAATGTAATGTGTTTGACTTGAATAGGGCTGTGGAGGGATGTGGTACAACGGCTCCGGGTGAGGATCGTTTGTGTTATATTATGTTTAATATGTCAGATGACGTATTAGAGAAGATACTTAGGGTATTTAATAAAATATGGAAAGTAGGAATATTACCAGGTGGATGGAAGCATGCGATGGTTCTGCCTTTTGTAAAGCCTGGTAAGGATCCATCAAGTCCGGATAGTTATAGACCAACTGCACTTACCTCTAATTTGTGCAAGTTAATGGAAAAGCTGATTGTAAATGGATTAGTGTATTATTGGGAGCAGAGGAGTTTGTTGAGCCCATGCCAGAGTGGTTTTAGGAAAGGTAGAACAACTGTAGATGCATTAGTTAAAGTGAGTAATGAGATTGAAAAGGCACTGGCAACAAAAGAAGTGCTGTCTGTAGTGTATTTTGACATTGAGAAAGCATACGACACCATGTGGAGGGAAGGTCTGTTAATAACATTTAATAAACTAGGGATCAGTGACAGGACGTACAATTGGATAATGGATTTTTTGTTTGACCAAACTTTTCAGGTTAGAGTAGGGTCTGAGATGTCCAGGAAATATGAGATAGTAAATGGTACACCGCAAGGCAGTGTCATCAGTCCTATTTTATTTTCAATTATGATAAATTATATTTATGGAAGAGTAGGACCTGGGATAAGCACAGCTTTATACGTGGATGATGGAGCCATATGGAAAAGAGGTGGAAATATTCCGTTTGTAATGGGAAAAATGCAAGAGGCTGTAACAGTGGTTGAGGATTGGTCATTAACATGTGGATTTAAACTCTCAATTACAAAATCATGCCATATGTTGTTTACTAGGAAAAGGGTTAAGGAAGACATTATTATGAAATTATATGGACAAAGATTAGATAAGGTAACTGAGTTTAAATATCTAGGTTTATGGTTAGACGAGAAACTTGGAGAACACATCTATCAAGTATAGAAACAAAGTGTCAAAAGGTCTTAAACCTAATGAGATCAATAGTAGGTAGGGACTGGGGTACAGAAAGGCAATCATTACTGGATATTTACAGATCATTCATTAGATCTACATTTGATTATGGGTGTTTTGTGTGTGGATCTGCTGCTAAATTAGATCGAATCCAGTCAAGGGCTCTTAGAATATGTACTGGAGCATTTAAAACAACACCGTTGGAGGCATTACAAATAGATCTGGTGGAAATACCATTGTCACTTAGAAGAGACTAGGGCTTGCATACCTGGTTAAATAAAGGTGAAGTAGCCTCATCCCCTTGTTCAGGCGTGCTTCGGCACTCTTCATCACCGGCTTTCTAGCCACTGCCGCTCCCTCTTTCATTATCCATTGGTTTTGTCTTGTCATTACACACACCTGGTTATCATTTCCCCCCAATTACTACATGTTCTATGTTCCCTCTGTTCCCTCAGGTCCTTGTGGGTTATTGTGTATGTTCTATGTTCCCTCTGTTCCCCAGGTCCTTGTGGGTTATTGTGTATGTTCTATGTTCCCTCTGTTCCCTCAGGTCCTTGTGGGTTATTGTGTATGTTCTATGTTCCCTCTGTTCCCCAGGTCCTTGTGGGTTATTGTGTATGTTCTATGTTCCCTCTGTTCCCTCAGGTCCTTGTGGGTTATTGTGTATGTTCTATGTTCCCTCTGTTCCCCAGGTCCTTGTGGGTTATTGTGTCTGTTCTATGTTCCCTCTGTTCCCCAGGTCCTTGTAGGTTATTGTGTCTGTTCTATGTTCCCTCTGTTCCCCAGGTCATTGTGGGTTATTGTGTCTGTTCTATGTTCCCTCTGTTCCCCAGGTCCTTGTGGGTTATTGTGTCTATGTGCTATTGCATCCGAGTTATTGTCTACTCGTAGTTTTGTGCGCTAGGCGGTTGCCTAGTTTATGTTAGCACCTTAAGTGGTTTACAGGCACAGTGGTGCCTTTCCTGTTCTTTTGTGGATACTATTTTGTACGTATTCAAATATAAGTTTGTTCCACACCATCTCATGTGCCTGGCTCCCTTCACTCATCACACTCCTCACTGGGCAGTGGGACTGATCACCCTGATCAGAGTGTATTAAAAGAATGCTGGGAATATAGCAGGTGTAAACGCAAGGTATATGGAGCAGGAATAGAAAGCAAACTAACAGATCTCAAGATCGGACCGAGTGTTTTATGGAGTACGATTCCAACATGGTTATTTAATCAACCATATGTGGATTTAAAATTGCTGGAAAAAAAGAAAGATTGGTGTGAAGACAATGTGGGCGAAAGAGTGGATCAATACATTAAAAACCCATTCTACTCATATGTAGATGTAAACACAGATGGGGGAGAAAGTAGATCAATACATTAAAAACCCATTCTACTCATATGTAGATGTAAACACAGATGGGGGAGAAAGTAGATCAATACATTAAAAACCCATTCTACTCATATGTAGATGTAAACACAGATGGAGGAGAAAGAGTAGATCAATACATTAAAAACCCATTCTACTCGTATGTAGATGTAAACACAGATGGAGGAGAAAGAGTAGATCAATACATTAAAAACCCATTCTACTCATATGTAGATGTAAACAGAGATGGAGGAGAAAGAGTAGATCAATACATTAAAAACCCATTCTACTCATATGTAGATGTAAACACAGACGTGTCAAAGGATCCAAACACTGGACAAACAGCAGCAGGAATTGTTATTCCGGAATTCAAAACTCAAATGTGTAAAATATTAACTAAGGCTTTATCAGTATATTCAACAGAAATGATTGCCATCATAATGTCATTGGTAGAAGAGATTAAACCATGGAGGGTCATTATATGTTCAGATTCAGCAGCTGTGTTAAGTAGTTTAAGATCCGGAAAGTCAGGAAGGGAAGATTTGTGGGTAGAGATAATGACAATGGTGATGGGAATACAGAGAAGCGGGTGATAGTCCAGTTCTGTTGGGTTCCAGAACATGTGGGTGTACAGGGAAATGAAAAGGCAGATTTAACAGCAAAAGAAGCACTGAGGAGAAATAGAGTAGATGTGGAGGTGAAGTTAAGTAGAGGGGAAGTTAAAACATTGATTAGGAAAAAAGGCCTAGATATGTGGCAAAGGATGTGGGAAGTGTTCTGGGAATAGAAGAGATGAAGTGGTTCTGGGAAGATTAAGATTTGGACAAACAGGACTGAATTCAACATTGAAATGAATAGAAATACATTAAAATGTGATGTGTGTTTGGTAGGGGAGACAGTGGAACGTGTTGTTATACTGTCAGTTATATGATACACAGAGAAAGACTGTTTGAAGCTGTAAGGAGAGTGGGACGGAGATGGGGTTAGATGGTATTTTGGGAAGGGGAGATGGAAGCAGTGAGGTAGATGGGGACATTATATATTTTAGTAGGGAGACTGGTCTGATAATAAGAATATAAGTGTATATTACCATGGATGACCACACTCCTAAACACTAGGTGGCGGTAGATGCTAATGATAGTTGCGATCCGCCAAGAAGCCCCAAAGATGAAGAAGAAGACGAGAGGGAGGGGTCAGAGCGCCAATCAGCCATGGGGCCGACCAATCAGCTGCTCCAGGAATCCAGGAAGCCATTTCCTGAAATAGACACACACACATACAAACCCACAACAACACAGAAACTGGGGAATGTAACAGACCCTAAGCACACAGCCAAGACAAGGCTTCGGGACAAGTCTCTGAATGTCCTTGAGTTGCCCAGCCAGAGCCCGGACTTGAACCCGTTCAAACATCTCCGAAGAAATGTGAAAATAGCTGTGCAGCGACGCTCCCTATCCAACCTGACAGAGCATGAGAGATTCAGCAGAGAAGAATGGGAGAAAGTCCCCAAATAAAGTGTGCCGAACTTGTAGCATCATACCCAAGAAGACTCGAGGCTGTAATCGCTGCCAAAGGTGCTTCAACAAAGTACTGAGTAAAGGGTCTCAATACTTATGTGAACGTGATATTTATTTTTAAACAGTACCAGTCAAAAGTTTGGACACACCTACTCATTCTTTATTTTTACTATTGTCTACATTGTAGAATAATAGCGAAGACATCAAAACTATGAAATAATACATATGAATTCATGTAGTAATCAAAAAATATATATTTTATATTTGAGATTCTTCAAAGTAGCCACCCTTTTCCTTGATGACAGCTTTTCACACTCTTGGCAGTCTCTCAACCAGATTCATGCGGTAGTCACCTGGAATGCATATCAATTAACAGGTGTGATGTTTTAATAGTTAATTTGTGGAATTTATTTTCTCAATGTGTGTAATGGTGATGGTGTGTGGAAGCAATCACACGGACACACACGACGTCTCCAAGGATAGTTGATTTAATAAGAAACTCCACAATACCAAACGGTCCCAACAGGGAAAAAAGGAACAGCACTGAGCCGAACAAAAATACTACCCTACCAAAACAAATACTCCAAAACACGCAGGTAGAATACAAGATATCCGGAGCAGACTGTAAAGTCTGACCGTAACAAGGGTTAATCACCGACATCACACAGTAGCCTGCCTACTCCCTAAATACCCCCCTAAATTCCCAAATAATAAACAGGTGCGTAGCTGCGTAGTTCAGCTCCTCCTGGGATCTAGCATTCCCCCAACACTAGTTAATAGGAGGGAGACGCCGAACGCTGGATGGCGGAGGGTGGATCCAGCGTTGGTGTTACAATGTGTTTGAGCCAATCAGTTGTGTTGTGACAAGGTAGGGTTTGTATACAGAAGATAGCCCTATTTGGTAAAATACCAAGTCCATATCATGTCATGACTTCCGTCTGATCTGCTGTGTTTTGTGTTTTTTGAGCACATGTGCCTTGTTCTGACAGCTGGCCATGTGCTCCGCTGTCATTGTAGTGTCTCCCCTCCCACTCGTTATCCTTAACTATCCTTGTTCTCTTCACACCTGCTGTCAATCAATCCCTCATTACCTCCCCTATTTTAGGTCTTCTTGTGTTCAGCCTTTTGTCAGACCATTGTTGTGAGTATGCGTTTCCTGTGACCTACTTATCCTTGCCTTGTCTTACTGTTTTTCTTCAGACTCCAAGTGTTGTTTTGTTTTTGTTTTGGCATTTTGATTTTTGTCCTGCTTCCACTGTTTCCTGCCAGGCCTGGTTTCCTAGTCTGCCGGCCCAGGTGTTTTCTCTGTTGGGACTTGGATGTACCACCCCAGACCCTCTCTGTCTGCTCATCACCGTCCCCAGGGAACTCAGTGTAACTCGGACACTGCGTCGGATGACGCTATAATTAGTTTCTTTTGAGAAGTGCTCTCCTGGCCCAGAGGACATTTATTTGGACTTCCTCTTTTCTTTTGTGTTCCTGTTTATTTTTTCCTGGGCTCATTTGAGAGCAAAATAAACACTGTTGCCTGCAACTGAATCCGTGTCTCTCCCTGACATATTATGGCAAGAACAGCTCAAATAAGCAAAGAGAAATGACAGTCCATCATTACTTTAAGACCTAAAGGTCAGTCAATACGGAACATTTCAAGAACTTTGAAAGTTTTTTTCAAGTGCAGTCGCAAAAACCATCAAGCGCTATGATGAAACTGTCTCTCATGAGGACCGCCACAGGAAAGGAAGACCCAGAGTTACCTCTACTGCAGAGGATAAGTTCATTAGAGTTACCAGCCTCAGATTGCAGCCCAAATAAATGCTTCACAGAGTTCAAGTAACAGACAGATCTCAACATCAACTGTTCAGAGGAGACTGTGTGAATCAGGCCTTCACGGTCGAATTGCTGCATAGAAACCTCTACTGAGATTCTTCAAATATCCACCCTTTGTCTTGATGACAGCTTTGCACACTCATGGCATTGAGTGTAGATTGATGAGGAAAAAAACTATTTAATAAATTTTAAAATAAGACTAACTTAACAAAATGTGGAAAAGGTCAAGGGGTCAGAATACACTGTAATATACGTATCTACTAATACTAATGACAGTACAATACCATTACAAGCATTACATTAGGTAGTGTTTACACATTACAGCATGTTAATTAATATTTTGTGTTTTACTGTATAATACTTCTAGAGGCCTTAACAAAGCCTTCCTAACTACAGAGAAAACAGACCGAAAGGACAAAATGAAAGGTTTTAACACTAAAATGTCCTAATGAGCATTGATGAAGTAGAACAATAAACTTCTCCTCCAGTTTCAGAGGGAAAATGGCCATTTGAAGATAAGCAAATATATGGAAACATAACAATCATTTATTCTTAGGTTGACAAAGACAAATCCTTTCAATGAGCTGTTTTTTTCCTCCTATATTTTGGATCCTTGTTTCAAGTTCCCTCGGGTCTTTGGAAGTAGGCTAGTATGGATGTTGCATCCCTGCGCACATGTAGGGGAGGGTGGGGTAAGTTGAGGCATCCCTTGTTTGTAGGAAACCATACACACAATGAATCATGTGACCAATTATTTTGAAAGAGTATGTGAAGGAAGAAATCACATTGAAAAAGTGGTAAGTTAGGTCTAAAACAACGTAACGTTATGACTTTAACTACTTTTTCCTGAAGGAGGGAAGTGAGGTACATCAGAACTATGGGAAGTCACACTCTCGCGACTTCGATTGAAGAACAAAATTCATGCCTGACAAGGCCAATGAAATCCACGCCTCACTGGAAGCCCCGCCTTCATTCCTCCAATTAAGAACCGCTATTCACCGAGCCCAGAACTGGGCGACGAGGGGTCTTTTCCCTCCTTCAGGGAACAGTAGTTATAGTCAATAATAATATAATAATGTATCTGTACCTGCATCATCTCTATGTATAAACTGCACTCTACACTATTCTACAGTATCTTAGTCACTCTAGTTGTGTACATATTGCATCACCCATCTCATATGTACATACTGTATTGTAATCTATACTTCTCCACTGACTGTTAAACAACCATCTCTAGCACATCAGAGACTGCTGCCTATAGACACTGACTATAAATCACTGGACACTTTAAGGAAATGAAACACTAGTCACTTTAATAATGTTTCACTATCTTGCACTACTCATCTCATATGTATAACTGTACACTATACTATTTCTCAGTATCTTAGTCACTTAATCGTGTTTATATACTGCATCACCAATCTCTTATGTGTATACTGTATACTATAAAGCTTACTATGCCACTGTATCTTGGTCCAATGCCACCCTGACAGATGTATATATTCTCAATCCTTTCATACTTAGATTTATGTGTGTTTGGGTATATGTTGTGGAACTGTTAGATATTACTTGTTAGATATTACTGCACTGTCAGAGCTAGAAGCACAAGCATTTTGCTTCACCCGCAATAACATCTGCTAAACATGTGTATGTAACCAATACAACTTGATTTGATTTGAACAGTCAACACTTTAAATTAAGCCCCGACCCCTGGTGGAGTGGACACATACACTGCTAGGTAACCCTTCCTCCTAGCTGCTACATGCCAGGGAGATACAGTGCTATATGCCAGGGAGATACAGTGCTATATGCCAGGGAGATACAGTGCTACATGCCAGGGAGATACAGTGCTATATGCCAGGGAGATACAGTGCTACATGCCAGGGAGATACAGTGCTACATGCCAGGGAGATACAGTGCTACATGCCAGGGAGATACAGTGCTATATGCCAGGGAGATACAGTGCTATATGCCAGGGAGATACAGTGCTATATGCCAGGGAGATACAGTGCTATATGCCAGGGAGATACAGTGCTACATGCCAGGGAGATACAGTGCTACATGCCAGGGAGATACAGTGCTATATGCCAGGGAGATACAGTGCTATATGCCAGGGAGATACAGTGCTATATGCCAGGGAGATACAGTGCTATATGCCAGGGAGATACAGTGCTATATGCCAGGGAGATACAGTGCTATATGCCAGGGAGATACAGTGCTACATGCCAGGGAGATACAGTGCTATATGCCAGGGAGATACAGTGCTATATGCCAGGGAGATACAGTGCTACATGCCAGGGAGATACAGTGCTATATGCCAGGGAGATACAGTGCTATATGCCAGGGAGATACAGTGCTACATGCCAGGGAGATACAGTGCTATATGCCAGGGAGATACAGTGCTATATGCCACCACAATCCAGTGGGAAAGACATCTGCTTAGAAAGTGTCTCTTACCAGATATATCGGGTCCGCTCAATGTACGTGGGAAAAGCTGGAACTGTACACAGGGCTCTTCAGAAGGTGAAAAGCTGGAACTGTACACAGGGCTCTTCAGAAGGTGAAAAGCTGGAACTGTACACAGGGCTCTTCAGAAGGTGAAAAGCTGGAACTGTACACAGGGCTCTTCAGAAGGTGAAAAGCTGGAACTGTACACAGGGCTCTTCAGAAGGTGAAAAGCTGGAACTGTACACAGGGCTCTTCAGAAGGTGAAAAGCTGGAACTGTACACAGGGCTCTTCAGAAGGTGAAAAGCTGGAACTGTACACAGGGCTCTTCAGAAGGTGAAAAGCTGGAACTGTACACAGGGCTCTTCAGAAGGTGAAAAGCTGGAACTGTACACAGGGCTCTTCAGAAGGTGAAAAGCTGGAACTGTACACAGGGCTCTTCAGAAGGTGAAAAGCTGGAACTGTACACAGGGCTCTTCAGAAGGTGAAAAGCTGGAACTGTACACAGGGCTCTTCAGAAGGTGAAAAGCTGGAACTGTACACAGGGCTCTTCAGAAGGTGAAAAGCTGGAACTGTACACAGGGCTCTTCAGAAGGTGAAAAGCTGGAACTGTACACAGGGCTCTTCAGAAGGTGAAAAGCTGGAACTGTACACAGGGCTCTTCAGAAGGTGAAAAGCTGGAACTGTACACAGGGCTCTTCAGAAGGTGAAAAGCTGGAACTGTACACAGGGCTCTTCAGAAGGTGAAAAGCTGGAACTGTACACAGGGCTCTTCAGAAGGTGAAAAGCTGGAACTGTACACAGGGCTCTTCAGAAGGTGAAAAGCTGGAACTGTACACAGGGCTCTTCAGAAGGTGAAAAGCTGGAACTGTACACAGGGCTCTTCAGAAGGTGAAAAGCTGGAACTGTACACAGGGCTCTTCAGAAGGTGAAAAGCTGGAACTGTACACAGGGCTCTTCAGAAGGTGAAAAGCTGGAACTGTACACAGGGCTCTTCAGAAGGTGAAAAGCTGGAACTGTACACAGGGCTCTTCAGAAGGTGAAAAGCTGGAACTGTACACAGGGCTCTTCAGAAGGTGAAAAGCTGGAACTGTACACAGGGCTCTTCAGAAGGTGAAAAGCTGGAACTGTACACAGGGCTCTTCAGAAGGTGAAAAGCTGGAACTGTACACAGGGCTCTTCAGAAGGTGAAAAGCTGGAACTGTACACAGGGCTCTTCAGAAGGTGAAAAGCTGGAACTGTACACAGGGCTCTTCAGAAGGTGAAAAGCTGGAACTGTACACAGGGCTCTTCAGAAGGTGAAAAGCTGGAACTGTACACAGGGCTCTTCAGAAGGTGAAAAGGGAAATAGCTCCATGTGGAACATTACATTGACTTTGGGGCGAAAGACACATTTGGACACAACGTCACCTCAGAGTCACCAGGGGCAAACTGAGTATAGGAAGGGTGTATGGATAACATGTAGAGGTCCCCAACACGTTTAGCAAAAGCCAAAGCCAGTAGCAGGGAGGTCTTGTTGAGAGGATCTTCAGATCCACTGACTACAGAGGGTCAAATGGGGCCACACACAGTGCCTCCAAAACCAGGGCCAAATCCAATGTGGGCACAATAGGTTTACAGACCGTCTGAGACTGTGCTCTTTCAGGAACCGCACAACCAGGGTGAGGCTCTTTCAATTCCCACCTGACGTGCCACAATAGCGGGCATATAGACCTTTAAAGTGGAGAATGCCCAACCCTGCTCGAAAAGGAACCAGTTCTTTATCTTGGCACCAGAGCTCAAACACTTGGCACTTATACCCATATAACCCTCTTTTGGAGGGTGCCCTTGCGGACTGAATAGTAACAATAACGTTCGGAGGTAAACCTCTATCCATCATTTCAGGGGCCAGGCCCATAGGAACCAAATCTCTGGTTTCGAGTGCCAAACCTGCTTGTGCGCCTGGGACACAGGACCCCGCCCAACAGGCGAATGATCTCTGTGAACTAAGGCTGCCTGGGCCAACTTGCCTGGCTACCTGGCTTCTTCCAAACGCTCAAATGCTATGCCACGCCCATGGACGTTAGTTTCTTCTCTGAGTACCTCCACAATGATTTTGTATATCACTTGGATACCTACAGTCATGTGAAAAAATGAGGACACCCCATGAAACATTTAGTGATTTTTTAAGAAATATGGACATATCAATCTTCAATCTTCCTTCAAACAATAGCTATAGAAAAAGGTGATGTAATTGAACCAAAAACAATGAAAATTTAACTGTGTTATCATTTATTTAACATAAAAATGAACAAAGTTAGGACACCCTATGCCCTAATAGCTGGTATACAAAACCTAGGAGGCTCATGGTTCTCACACGCTTCCATAGACTTACACAGTAATTATGACAATTTCCCGAGGACGTCCTCCAACCTATCAGAGCTCATGTATTATCAACTGACAGGTTGTCCACCCAATCAAAAAGGATCAGAGAATGAATCTAGTATTGAAAGCATAAGCTACAGCTAGCTAGCACTGCAGTGAGTAGTTAACTTAAAGAGAGAGAAAGACAATAGTTGAACAGTTTTGCACAAATTAATTGCTTCTAAAATGAAGGAGAAGCAAGAGAGAGATTGTCTTTTTTTTATTTTTACTTTCAGTTTCACTTACTTAGTTTAATAAATGCAGCTAGCTAGTTCAGCCAACTCAAACACCCTGTTCAAGCCTCCTGTTGGGTTCATTTCATGTTAATGAATTCTGTGTTTCCGGTCCAAAATGACCACCCCATTATAGCTGATTTATAAATCCATAATAATACATTTATTATCACCTAATTTTGTGTTTAGATAATTTATCAACTTGAGTTATTGTGAATATTACAAGTTTTGAACTTCCATTTGCTATTTATGGCCTGTAGGCCTCATTGACCTGAGTTCATACAACTAGTTTTTGAGTATAAAAAAGCATAATATATGGACTATAACAAATACTCAGATGAAACATGTTGTGCTATTTATCAAAGACTTTGTGTCAAAGTCAGTCTTGTTGATGGCGGCCTGGTCTTGTATCACAGTTGTCGAAGCGAGTCACCTGCGACAACACGTGAAATGTCTGGAGTGACATAGTGGCACCAAAAATTGCCCGACCAAACTGGTGGTAGATTAGTTTCTGGATCTGTACACAGTAGCCAAAATGAAGAGACCCACGTATGCTTGGATGTCTGTCCGGTCTACCTCCTTGCTGCGATTGTTTGTGAGAATGCCAACAGGTGTGGTTCCCATGGGGGAAAGATTCTATTGGGGAAAAGTTCCTGTGGGAGTTGACATGGAAGCCAAGAAGGGGAGTGAGTTGTGTGTGTGTGTGTGTGGGGGGTGTGTGTGTGGTATGTGTGTGTGTGTGTGTGGTGTGTGTGTGTGTGTGTGTGTGTGGTGTGTGTATTCTCACCCATTTTTTTAACCTTTATTTTACTAGGCAAGTCAGTTAAGAACAAATTCTTATTTACAATGACAGCCTAGGAACTGCCTTGTTCAGGGGCAGAATGACAGATTTTTATCTTGTCAGCTCAGGGATTCAATCCGGAAACCTTTCAGTTACGGGCCTAACACTCTAACCACCAGGCTACCTGCCGCCACATTCATTTCTAATGACCGGTCATTTTACTGGGAACACCACAGGTGTACAAAAGTTAAATAAAAAACCCAAAATGTATTTAGTGTGTTCAGATGCCCTGTGTGGACAAAGTCATGGAACCTTATGACAACCAGATTAAATGAACTACATTTGTCAGAGAGAGAATTTATAGATGGGTCCAATTGGACCGGAACACAGCAGGAGGTTTAACAGAGGGATGCTATGTTAGCTAGCTGGCTATAACTATTCAACACAACACTAGAACTCTTCCAAGTCAAGGTAAGCTTTTGGTTTGACTCATTTATTGCACAAGTCGCTGAGTTAGTTGATGTCACTAGAGCCTGTAATCTCTCCCAAGACAAAATTGCAAACATTTATACTGACTCCCGCTATGATTGGGGGTTCTGCCAAGATTTTGGTATGTTTTGGAAGGAGAGAGGTTTCCTTACCAAAATATTAAATGCACAAAGTATTAGGCAATTACTAGAAAGCATCCAGTTACCCAGAGAACTAGCTATAATCAAACGTAAAGCTCTGGTCAGGATGTTGTTTATATTACTGGTGTCCAGCGAAGCAGGGTCGGGAGGGGCTGAGACCAGAGTCTTAGCCACTCCTCCACCGGGAAGGAAGCTCAGAAGAAGGCAGTTATGTACCCTTTCCCACAGCTACACACTCATTTACTGACTCCTCTAGCTCAACGCCAATTCCAACACATTTCCCAACCTCACCCCACACTTTCACTGATACCCCTTTTTCTCCACCAATCCAAAACAGTTCACAAGAGAGACAGAAGAAGAGACATTGATGCACCAACATGGACATCATGTCATGAATACCTTCTTGTCCCTTTCTTTAAAATATGCCAAAGCGGTCTATCAGTCATCATGTTGGGCACACACATTCCTTTCACTACTTAAGAGAGAATCCCTTTAGGTGTTGTACCATTTGGTAGATTGACCTCTACAGGATCGTAATCGGGACAGATGCTCAATATGCATAAACGACGTTGTAAACAAACACACATTTTCACGAACATATACATGTTTTATATGGACAGAAAGCTTCAATTGTTGTTAATCTAAGTGCAAGTCCAATTAACAGTAGCTACTACAGTGGGAAAAATGCCATTCTATTGTTTGAGGACAGTGCACAACAACAAAACACTTTTATCACCGCAACTGGTTTGATATATTCACATCTGAAGGTAGAGACGCAAATTAGTTGAGATGAATGACAGCTATCAGCGAGCAACCAGACAGCAGTCAGCCAGCCAACAGTAGCGTTTATTCCACATGTCACAAGTAAACCAACTTATTATATATTAACGACTGAAAATCACCATAGACCCCACCAACCAGGGAGTCTGTAATTCTGTCATGATAGAATGTGAACACTGTGAAGGGGTGATGGTGATGTATTTAGGAGGAGTGTTGACACTTCCTCCAGGCTGCAGGAGTGCTCCAGGGGAGATGGGGCATTTGATACAAATGTGAGGATGGTTCTTCTAGACCACGAGCTTGGAATTGGTTATGTGTAACCGGAGTGAAGCGGCTAGCTAGTTAGCGATGCGCACTAGTGGCGTTTCACTGGTGAGACCTTGAAGTAGTTGGGATAAATATTAGTTCAGATCCGATCAATGAACCTCAGCTATCATAGTTGTTATATCAACTTCAAGTCAGAATGGCATTATTGAAGCCCATGGATTGAGTAGCAAGTCCTATATACGTGTAGTTATTACCACACATGAGATCCCCACATTGTAGTCTGAACATTGAATATATCACTGATCATGTGCTCTTACTTGGCAAATAAAAGGTGTGGTTCAGGTATGAATCTCTGTGAGACATACCAGGTGTATCAAACTCCATTCTTTGAATGATACTGTGTCTGCATGTATGTATTACAAGTATACACTTCAACAGTGTTTACCACTCCTGGGACATCAATGATTAGGTTATCTTAAGAGCGGGTGAGGGGACGAATTCTGACGCACAACCTACCAGGCTGTTTGCAGGACAATGGATTAGCAGGTTTAATAGCCCGGCTAATGTAGTGTGTGAAAATAAATCCCCCCAGGCGGCGTTGGCAGAGAGTCTGGCGGAGAATAACACATTGAAGAGGGCAAGGAATGAGATGGAGTCACAACCCATGACCGGCACACCTGTGAGCTCTGGAACGTGTTTATTATGTACAGTAGCTGTAGTTGTCAGACTGCACAGTAGCTTAATAAAGATATACATTAAGTTTCTTTATCAAATTCAATAATATATTTGTAGATGCAATGTATCCGATACTCTAAAACAAAGTGTTGGTATTTGTTCAACATCTTTTTTTACTAGTCAAGTCAGTTAAGAACAAATTCTTATTTATGATGACAGCTTAGGAACAGTGAGTTAACTGCCTTGTTCAGAACGAGAGATTTTTACCTTGTCAGCTCGGGGATTCAATCAAGCAACCTTTCAATTACAGGCCCAACACTACAACCACTCGGCTACCTGCCTCCCCATCGTTATGATTTCATTAATAAAATACCAGATTTGTCCTAACGAAAAATGCATCAAGCATTATGTGCATTTTGTTTATAATCGAATTAAATTATATAATTGTACCACTGTCTTTATTTACAGTAGTGATGGACAGATGGAGGCATTTTGAAAACATGTCGTGAAGATAGATAGATAGATAGATAGATAGATAGATAGATAGATAGATAGATAGATAGATAGATAGATAGATAGATAGATAGATAGATAGATAGATAGATAGATAGATAGATAGATAGATAGATAGATAGATAGATAGGTACTTTGTCAAGCTGCTACAACAAAACACAGGGCAGGTGCAAAATGCCAGAACGAAAATACACAAAAGACAGATACACGGTACATGATACATAGAGCGGCAGTATGAAAAAGTATAGAAATACAATATATCTGGAGTGCAAAAAAGCTATAAAAAGACATTGCATAGTATGGGTGGTTGGCTGAATATGTACACTATACATTGGGGGATGTTGTATGGTTAACTATACTATACAGGTCGATGGCAGAGAAATACTTAAATAGCTAAAAATGCATATGATATGAGCGAGGGTAATAATAGTTTACTTAATAGACAGACTGGTTAAATGAACAGGTAAGTGAATATTTTGCATGGTTAAATTAGCTGTACAGGTAAATATACAGTTATATTTACAGGTAAGTGAATACTTGCATGGTTACATAAACAGGAAGAGATACTTAAACAGCTAAATGTGTGTATGATATAATTTGGGGTAATTCCCTTAAAATACAGTCCTTAGTGCAGGGTTTAATTACAGATAAAAGCACGTATTGCACATTCAATATACTAAAAGCAATGAAAAAAAGATACAACTGACAGGATACTAATATGCATTCCTGAGTGAATGACTACGTAAGTTAAGTCCAAGAATGACTTGCAATATTGCACGTGATATGATATAACAACTGTACATGAGTATGTATATACAGACCTGAATTAATAAATAAGTCCTGAGTGAATGAGTGATTACGGACCAGAGTTACACACAGGTGGATGCATAATTGTTAAACTAGGTCCTAGCACCCCAACAGTTCCAGATCTATGTTGCCGACGGCACGGCACCCCGGTGAAGCATTATATAGTCTACTAGCCGCCGGCAGGAAGGACCTCCTGTAGCGCTCTCTAGCAGTCTGTGACTGAAGGTGCTCCTCTGCGTCATAACCATAGCTTGCAGAGGGTGGGTGACGTTGTGCATGATGGCCAGCAGTTTGGCCAGGATCCGTCTCTCCGCCACCTCCTCTAGAGTGTCAAGGCTAATCCCCAGGACAGAGCTAGCCTTCCTGATCAGCTTATTTACCTGAGAAGCATCACCAGCCTTTATGTTGGCTCCCCAGCACACCACTGCACACCGCAGACTGGTAGAAGGTATGCAGTAGTTTACTGCACACGTTGAAGGACCTGAGCCTCCTCAGAAAGTAGAGTCGGCTCTGGCCCTTTTTGTACAGAGCCCCGGTGTTACCAGCCAATTCCAGCCTATTGTCCATATGGACTCCCAGGAACTTGTATGACCCAACCATTTCCACATCCATCCCCTGTATAGGGACTGCAGTCAGTTGTGCCTTGGTTCTCCTGAAGTCCACCACCATCTCCTTTGTTTTGCTGATGTTGAGCTGAAGGTGGTTCTGCTCACACCACAACACAACGTCACTGATTGTGCTCCTGTACTCCTCCTCCTGCCCACCCCTGATGCACCCTACAATTGCGGAGTCATCCGAGAACTTCTGTAGGTGGCATGTTTCAGAGTTATATCTGAAGTCTGAGGTGTAGAGGGTGAACAGGAAGGGGGACAGGACCGTTCCCTGGGGGGCCCCTGTGTTGCTAACTGCCCGTTCTGAATGACCAGCTCTGTAGTCGCACAAATTGTGGCCTACCGGTCAGGTAGTCCGTGACCCAGGAGACTAAGGGTGCTTCCACTTTCATCCTCTTCATCTTCTCACCCAGTAGCAGGGGCTGAATGGTATTGAAGGCACTGGAGAAGTCAAAAAACATAACCCTCACAGTGCAACCTGCATTTTCCAGGTGAGAGTAGGCACTCTGCAGAAGGTAGATGATTACATCATCCACCCCGATGTTGCGCTGGTACGAAACTGCAGGGGGTCCAGTGATGTACACACCAGGGGTCTGAGGTGAGCGAGGACTAACCTTTCCAGGGTCTTCATGATGTGGGATGTTTGCGCTACAGGTCTGAAGTCATTCAGGACAGTGGGGTTGTCACGTTTTGAAGAGACGGGACGAGAAGCAGAGCGTTGGTGAAGAGACATTCCATTTTATTTAACTTGTTCTTACTAACAAGTACCACAAATAAACAAGGAGAGTAGCCAAACCGTGAACTGACGTGAAACATACACATACAAGAACCCACACCCAGGTGACAGACACAGGAACTTAAATAGAATCCCCAATTAGAGACAATACGAGAAAGCTGTCTCTAATTGGGGATGGAAATCAAACCACCACCAAATACACCCTGTGAGGACTGTCAAGCTCTAACCGCGGCCCTCCAACTCCCCACAAGAGGGAGCCAGAGACAATGCCACAGTCAGAACCTGACAGGGGTGTGCCTTCTTGGGCACTGGGACGAGGCAGGATGTTTTCCACAGCACAGGGACCCTTTCTAGGCTCAGGCTGAAGGTTGAAGTGACGCTGGAGTATTCCACACAGTTGGTCAGCACAGACCCTAAGCACCCTTGGGCTGATGCCATCAGGGCCCGCCGCTTTCCACTGATGTAGTCTCTCCAGCTCTCTCTGTCAGATAGTGTATAGCAATCAAAATGTCTGGCCTGCATGGACATCTGTACTGTAAGATTATTTGGGAAAGAAAGCAAGCTCCAACAATCTTCATGAAGACGCCCTCAAAGATGCCCTGGGTAGCAACCACTGGGTAGAAAATGGGCCGTTTCCTCAATGTCTGTGCTCACTTTGGCGTGGCCACTGACTAAGCATAGGTTCATATGTTAAACAATTATCTCATTTAGAATGCTAAACTCACATTGTTATCTTCACAAAAGTATTCTTATACTGAATCATTAATTTTATACAACATTCAGATGCAAACCTGATAACTGGGGAGTGTACACTTTCAGAGATAGTTATGTTGTTATACCATCTTTAATGACATCACAAAATAATAATGAATTCGACATGATTGTTCTTTAAATCCCCATCGACCATTTCCCACATTCTTTGTGTTAGAAATATTGTTTCATTATCCACTTTTGAATGTTGGTGTTCTGGCGGGAAGAATCTCTGTGTAACAAAGGGACTTCTTTCCCCCAATACTGCATGGCAAGGAAGAGGATTTCTGCAAGGTATTTGCGACCGTCATAAAACTGGCCAACTCCCCCAGGAGATGGGGGTCTTCAGACCTTTGCCTAGCCGGCACCTTGGATCTCCAGCAAGGAGGGCGTCATGAAACAAGTCACTCGAAAACCACAACCCCAGAATGTCAGTCAACAACTATATACAGTTGAAGTTGGAAGTTTACATACACCTTTCTCAATTCCTGACATTTAATCCTAGTAAAAATTCCCTGTCTTAGGTCAGTTAGGATCACCACTTTATTTTAAGAATGTGAAATGTCAGAATAATAGTAGAGAGAATTATATATTTCAGCTTTTATTTCTTTCATCACATTTCATGTGGGTCAGAAGTTGACATACACTCAATTAGTATTTGGTAGCATTGCCTTTAAATTGTTTAACTTGGGTCAAACATTTCAGGTAGCCTTCCACAAGCTTCCCACAATAAGTTAGGAGAATTCTGTCCCATTCCTCATGACAGAACTGGTGTAACTAACTGATACATCAGAAAAGCAGAACTTAATATTTGGTACAGATACCTTTGTTTACAATTACAGAGATCATACGTTTCCTGTAGTTCTTGACCAGGTTTGCACACACTGTAGCAGGGATTTTGGCCCACTACTCCATCCAGATCCTTCAGGTTTCGGGGCTGTCGCTGGGCAATACGGACTTTCAGCTCCCTCCAAAGATTTTCTATTGGGTTCAGGTCTGGAGACTGGCTAGGCCACTCCAGGACCTTGAGATGCTTCTTACGGAGCCACTCCTTAGTTGCCCTGGCTGTGTGTTTCGGGACATTGTCATGCTGGAAGACCCAGCCACGACCCATCTTCAATGCTCTTACTGAGGGAAGGAGGTTGTTGGCCAAGATCTCGCGATACATGGCCCCATCCATCCTCCCCTCAATACGGTGCAGTCGTCCTGTCCCCTTTGCAGAAAAGCATCCCCAAAGAATGATGTTTCCACCTCCATGCTTCACGGTTGAGATGGTGTTCTTGGGGTTGTACTCATCCTTCTTCTTCCTCCAAACACGGTGAGTGGAGTTTAGACCAAAAAGCTCTATTTTTGTCTCATCAGACCACATGACCTTCTCCCATTCGTCCTCTGGATCATCCAGATGGTCATTGGCAAACTTCAGACGGGCCTGGACATGCGCTGGCTTGAGCAGGGGGACCTTGCGTGCGCTGCAGGATTTTAATCCATGACGGCGTAGTGTGTTACTAATGTGTGCGTAGTGTGCATACTAGTTACTAATGGTTTTCTTTGAGACTGTGGTCCCAGCTCTCTTCAGGTCATTGACCAGGTCCTGCCGTGTAGTTCTGGGCTGATCCCTCACCTTCCTCATGATCATTGATGCCCCACGAGGTGAGATTTTACATGGTGCCCCAGACCGAGGGAGATTGACGTCATCTTGAACTTCTTCCATTTTCTAATAATTGCGCCAACAGTTGTTGCCTTCTCACCAAGCTGCTTGCCTATTGTCCTGTAGCCCATCCCAGCCTTGTGCAGGTCTACAATTTTATCCCTGATGTCCTTACACAGCTCTCTGGTCTTGGCCATTGTGGAGATGTTGGAGTCTGTTTGATTGAGTGTGTGGACAGGTGTCTTTTATACAGGTAACGAGTTCAAACAGGTGCAGTTAATACAGGTAATGAGTGGAGAACAGGAGGGCTTCTTAAAGAAAAACTAACAGGTCTGTGAGAGCCGGAATTCTTATTGGTTGGTAGGTGATCAAATACTTATGTCATGCAATAAAATGCAAATTAATTATTTAAAAATCATACAATGTGATTTTCTGGATTTTACAGTTGAAGTGTACCTATGATGGAAATGGCAGACCTCTACATGCTTTGTAAGTAGTAAAACCTGCAAAATCGGCAGTGCAGGTTCACCACTGAGGAGCTTTAAACCAAGATTGGCTGGTTACGATTCTGTGCAATTTCGTAGGCAAAAGGACAGCCTCCTTGCGAACTGGGAGATGTCTCAGCGCAGTTGCTAAAAAGGTTGGGAGGTGAAGTTAATTTACCGGGATACATAATGCATGCCTTGTATCATTTACTGAAGGGAGTCCCTTAACCACACAGACTTCTCCATCCGTTTCTGCCCTAGTCTGGAGGTCAGTGCTCTCTCGGTAGCAGCATCCATTTCTACATCTCTGAATCAACATGAACTGGGGAAATGGGATACTTCCGAAAGTCTATTCTACTGTGTTGTAAGTGTATATTTACAGTATTTACCTTCTGGCTTTCACTCTCGAATTGAGGGTTACAGCTTGTGCAATCCTTAGTGAGTTTTAATTCTTACATTGGAGTGTGCCAGTCTAGCATGGGTTGGTGTTGACTTTTATAGAGAACATTATGAGAATATTGTCTTCCCTCACGTATTTACAAAAATATTCACTTATTGCCACTGCCGTTAATTAAAAGTTGGATGCAAAAGATACTGGTCGTATAGGTGGTTCTGGGGTATTCTGTAGGCGTTTGGTTTGGCTAAATACAATATCTAACACTGAAACATGAGGTCCCGGACCCCGACTGAAAGCAAACACACACCAGGTCAGAAGGTAGACTAGTGGGAGATTGGTTGGGATTGGTTAGGGGGTTGGGGGTGATCTTGAAACCCACTGACATGAAATCAAGTGAGTAGAGCCAGCTGCCTCTCTGCCATAGGAAGCTCCCTGCACCAGTCTGTCGTGGACGGTGGCCTGCAGCAGCCTGATTAACTGATGGAAATATGATTCCCTCCAGGACAGCACAGGCTGGGAGAGAGTGAGTATAGAAAAGGACTTATTATATAAGTCGATGTTGCCATATTTAGAGCCAGAGCGAAACAGGTGAGGGGAGGAGAGAGAGAGAGAGAGAGAGAGGGAAGGAGAGGGGAACCAGACTGATTGCCGCGTTCACCATTCTGTTTTGAAGTTAAATAGAATGGTGAACGCAGAGATCAGGCTGGTTGCACCAGGTTACTGTTACAGTAGAATACCCCCAAAAACATGAGGTTATACATAGTCATATTGGTTAGACCCAAAGCGATTAATTTGTCCACTGCTGCTGGGTCAAAATTTCAAAACATCGGTATCTGCCAACATTTTGGTATCGGCTGGTTTCTAATATAATTGTTTTATTTATTATCTCCATCATTAATCAGTTTGGGTATTTAGTCCCTTGGGTTCTGTTGGGGTTTTGCCAGATCGTCTTGCCTAGTCAGTCGTTCCAGCACTCTCTCGTATTACTAACTCTGCCAGTCTGTTTCCCGGTATTTGGACCTGTACCTGCCTGTTGGATTACGTCCCTGTCTATCCCCTCCTGTGCCTTCGACCTTCTGATCTCCTGCTAAACGAACTCTGCCTGCATTACGGATTACGAGCCTGTCTACTCCTCTGCACTGCCACCCTTCTGATTCCCGGTACCGAACGCTGCCTGAACTACGACTACGAGCCTGACTCCCCTTATTGGACGACTGCTATTCAGATCCCCTGTTACGAACATCGCCTGTCATTTACTACAAGCCTGTCTTGCCCCATATATTCTATTAAACAGTCAATCATATCTCTGCCTCCGTGTCCGCTTTTGGGTCCCGCATATCTGTCGTTCTGTCAGGCAATCGTGTAACAATCCTTCTGTGGCATTTGCTGTAGAAACGCAAGTAAAGCCTCCTCGTCTTCGCAGCTCTGTATCAGTTTCGAGCAAAATCAATTCCTTGCGATGATTCCTTGCCAGCTGCTTGTTCACTTGTTCACTTCCTTTCATGTAAAGGAGATGACTGTTATATGGAAACGCCCTCTAGCTCTAACAAATCCAAAGGTAATACATCTGTGGGGAATAGTGAATGAGTGCACACTTCAGGAGGAAGAAGAGATTATTGGGATTCAACCACGGAGCCAGGTTTCTGGTTGCAGATACTGTGTATGGGATTCAACCATGGAGCCAGGTTTCTGGCTTGAAATACAGTGTATCATTACCACACACTTCTCTATTCAGTAGACATAGTGGGAATGGCAACCTTTAAACTTAGGGTACTAATGCTAGTCTATAAAACTAGGAGATGGAAGAGCGAGTGGCTGGCTGGATTGCTGGTGCCAAAATGATTCCCAAACCCTGCTTAGTTATAATGTGCAGCTCAATGTGAAAAGGTGTCAGAAGCCCACAGAAGCGGATCTGGTCTAATTAATGAAAACAGATGGGAGGGACCACGAGCAGAGCTGCTGCCAAGAGATCTAGGGAAGCGTGCAGGAGGAGAGGGAGCCAGGGAATGATGAGAGAGAGAAAAAGGAAGAAAAAAAGAGAGAGAGAAAAAAAAGAGTGAGAGGGAAAGAAAGCCAGATAGCCAGGGAATAAGCAGAATTAGGCACATTAGTCCCAGAGGTCCCTGCCTGCTCTTGTCTTTGTGTGGGAAGCCAAAAGCCCTCACCAGCCCCCAACCCCACAGAGCCATAAAGTCAGTGACGAGAGTAGAGAGCCTACTTCCGCTCTCCTGCTCCGGCACTCGATGTCACCGGTCTATTAACCACCCCTCCTGGCAACCCACATTACGTACACCTGGCAACCCACATTACGTACACCTGGCAACCCACATTAAGTACACCTGGCAACCATCATTATGCACATCTGGACTTCATCATTACCTTTATTACTTCCCCTTTATTTAGCCCTCAGTAGCCTCAGTATTCAGGCACTATTGGTTTTGTTTTCATGTCCAGTACGCTTCTCTTGTTTTGTATATCTTCATGGTCCTTGCAATTAAAATCACCAACTGCACTTGCTTCCTGACTCCCTGTGTCTTTGTTGCAGAATACTGCCTCAACAAATGGAAACAGCAGAAAATCAAGGCATCTCCCAGAGGGTCGGTGAACAGGGACACCTAATCTGCCAACACCTCCGCGTTCTTCAATTCCTCAACATCAACCGAGGGACGTCACCTCAAACTAGCGGACGACACTCTACCACGAGTCGTCCCAGCGAGCCAGTCCCCCAGCCCATCTGGCAGTCCGCCCAGGTCAGCGATGCCCGATTGTCACTCCCGGATAAATATTGTCCCTCCGTCTATTTCATCCATCAGACAGGAGTAGTTACCACTAAAAGTTCCAAGGTTGCCACGGTCATTTCCCTCCTGACTGGATGGACGTTGGAGTGGACCACGGCCATCTGGAAGAGAGGAGAGGAGGAGCTGGGTTCCTGTGAGAGGTTCATGGCTCTGCGGTCTTCGATCATCCACCGGAGGGCAGAGAGGGAGGTAAGCGACTACTCTAACTCCGGCAGGGTGACCAGACTGCTTCAGAGTATGACTCCACCTTCCGAACCTCCAGAGGATGGAATGAGCCGGAGCTCTGCACCCTATTCAGAAGAGGACTAGACTGAGCTGGCTTGTCGATGACAACCTCTCCTTGGACGCATACATCGCGTCTGGAGCATCGGCACCCGCATCGCTTCTTGCCCCCCTCCTTTGGCTGTCCTGAGACAGAACACGAACCCTTGGAGGTAGGGTCCTCACACCTCCCCGCGGCAGAACGACGCCAACGGAGACAGCTGGGGCTTTGTCCCTATTGTGGTCAGGAGGGGCACCAGCTTCAACGGTGTCTGGCCCATCCCAACCAGGTGTCCACGAGTGCAGAGGGACGGCACTGTGATCAACCGTCTCCTGGGGTAGGTGTGAGTATTCCATCATCACTTTTCGCCAAACCCTTTCTGGTTTCAATTTCACTGGCTCGCTGTTCCTCGTGTGTCTCTACAGCTCTAACGGACTCCAGTGCCATGGGGAATTTCATTGACCAGGCCCTCACCTCTACCCTGAACATTACCTCATACCCGCTCTCCTCTCCTTTTCCGGTTCAAGCCCTGGATAGTCGACCACTGGGATCCAGGACAATCACACACGTCACAGCACCACTCACCCTCACAGTGGAATCCATACATCAAGGAAGCCTTCCAGGGATTCATTCGCACGTCCACCTCCCCTGCATCGGCAGACTACTTCTTCATTGCCAAGAAGGACGGAGGGTTACGCCCGTGCATTGATTAGTACAGCTACGATTCCCGTGGTTCCCATAAGTTGTTGTGGAGTCCTGCAGCCGCCAAAGCCTTCCGCCTTGCAATAAAATGCAAATTAATTGTTTAATAATCATACAATGGGATTTTCTGGATTTTTGTTTTAGATTCCGTCTCTCACAGTTGAAGTGTACCTATGATAAAAATTACAGACCTCTACATGCTTTGTAAGTAGGAAAATCTGCAAAATCGGCAGTGTATCAAATACTTGTTCTCCCCACTGTATGTCCAAACTTAACCTCCCCGACAGGGAAATGCCTTCCCCTTCCCGTGCCTCAGCGGTCTTGGTCTCATCTGTCCATTGATTTTATCACGGATCTTCCCTCATCTCGTGGTTTCACTACTATTATGGTTGTTGTGGACAGATTCTCAAAATTCCAGTGTGTCCTGGGATATCAGATTGTCCTGGCTCCATGGACGCCAAGCCAGACAGAAGCTCCTGCGGTGGACGAGTGGTTCAGGCGCACAGAGAAGTTTTGGAACGATGCCCACGTGAGGCCCAGCGTGTCATCCGCTGCCAGAAGGAGCAGGCAGACCGCCACCGCAGTGAGGTTCCGGTGTTCCATCCATGTGATCGCGTCTGGCTCTCCACAAGGAATCTCCCACTCTGCCTTCCCTGTAAGAAACTGAGCCCCCGGTTTGTGGGGCCGTTAACAGTCCTCCGGAGGATCAACGAGGTAACATGGATTACAGCTCCCCACTAGTTACCGGTTCTCATCCTCTTTTCATATTTCCCTCCTTAGGCCGGTGGTTCACGGTCCTTTGGCTGGTGCCGTCCCTCTGCCTCCCCTGGACATTGATGGGAGCCCCACCTATGCCGTCAGATCACTCCTGGTTGGGGAGGGGTACGGGTCAGAGGAGCGCTGTTGGGTCCCGGTGGACGACATCCTGGATCCCAACATCATCCGGGATTTCCACCTCTGCCGTCCAGACCGGCCTGCTCCTCACCCTCAGGGCCGTCCCCCTGGCCAGCGTCGTCCTGCAGCTGGAGCCGCGTATCATAAGCCGCACGTCAGGAGGTGGTTCGGTTGGGGGTGTAGGTCGATCTATGGGTGGAAGGGGAGAGATGGGCAGAGGTGTTTGATTGGGAGGGGTAGGGTGAGTGAGTCCCTCTCACTCTCTGTCAGTCTGGTGTGGACTTGGTGTGGCTATCCAGTGCAGGGCTTGTTGTGGTCTAGCCAGTGCAGGGCTTGGTGTGGGCTGGCCCGTGTTGAGCTGGCCCGTGTTGGACCGGTGTAAGCTAGCCCATGTTGGGCTGGTGTTGGCTTGGTGTGGGCTAGCCGCTGCCAAACTTGCCCCCAAAAATACCCACATGAGGCCAATGGGGTCATGTTTTCTGGGCAGCTACTGGAAGCCACTATCCCCCAAACTGATGGTCCACATACAATATTGTACTGTATGTATTTGTATGTGGGGTGCACATACAAATACATAACAAAGTTTAGAACAGTAATAGACAAGAACAACATGTAAAGTACTTAAGTTAAAATACTTTTAAGTGCTACTTAAGTCGTATTTTGGGGTATCTGTACTTTACTCTAGTATTTATATTGTTGACAACTTTTTATTTTACTTCACTACATTCCTAAAGACAATAACATACTTTTTACTCCATACATTTTCCCTGACAGCTGAAAGTACTCGTTACATTTAGAATGCTCAAGCAGGACAGAATTATGGCACCTGTCAATATAACGCTTTGTCATCCCTACAGCCTCTGATCTGGATTCACCAAACACTAATACTATGTTAGTAAATGATGTCCCTTATTGATGTCAGTGTAGAGGACGGGTTAAATAATTATTTTAAAGATTTGAGACAATTTAGACATGGATTGTGTATGTGTCCCATTCAGAGGGTAAAACTAGATAGTTACAGCGCCTTCAGAAAGTATTCACACCACTTGACTTATTCCACATATTGTTGTGTTACAGCCTGAATTCAAAATGGATAAAATATTTATTTTGTTCACACCCATCTACACACAGTAACCCAAGTCAAAACATGTTTTTATAAAATGTTTGCAAATGTATTGAAAATGAAATACTGAAATATCTAATTTACATAAGTATTCACACCACTGAGCCAATACTTTGCACGTTTGGCAGTGATTATAGCTGTGAGTCTCTAAGAATTTTCCACACCTGAATTGTGCAACATTTGCCCCTTATTCTTTTCAAAATAATTCAAGCTCTGTCAAATGAATTGATGATCATTGCTAGACAACCCTTTTCAGGTCTTGCCATAGATTTTCATGCAGATTTATGTCTCAACTGTAACTCGGCCATTCAGGAACATTCACTGTCGTCTCGGTAAGCAACTCCAGTGTAGATTTGGCCTCGTGTTTTAGGTTATTGTCCTGCTGAAAGTTGAACCAGGTTTTCCTCTAGGATTTTGGAAACACATACAAATAACACACACACACTGGGCTGCGCTCCAGACAGCCACTGAGATGAGAGCGGGTGCGACAGTGATGGATTGCAGGCTCATCTTGGCTGTAATAAGTAGGTCCCGTGTCCCACATCTATTCAGCAGGGGGGAGACTCCTGCATAATTGGTTGTCATTTTTATTTTATTTATATTTTTATTTAACCTTTATTTAACTTGGCAAGTCAGTTAAGAACAAATTCTTATTTACAATGAAGGCAAAAGGCCTCCTGCAGGGATTAAAAATATAAAATGTTTCGTCCTATATAAAAATATAGGACGAAACACACATCATGACAAGAGAGACAACACTACACTACTTAAAGAGAGACCTAAGAAAACAACACAGCATGGAAGCAACACATGACAACACAGCATGGTAGCAACACAACATGACAACAACATGGTAGCAACAACATGACAACAACATGGTAGCAACACAACATGACAACAGCATGGTAGCAACACAACATGACAACAGCATGGTAGCAACACAACATGACAACAGCATGGTAGCAACACAACATGACAACACAACATGGTAGCAACACAACATGACAACAACATGGTAGCAACACAACATGACAACAGCATGGTAGCAACACAACATGACAACAGCATGGTAGCAACACAACATGACAACACAGCATGGTAGCAACACAACATGACAACAGCATGGTAGCAACACAACATGACAACACAGCATGGTAGCAACACAACATGACAACACAGCATGGTAGCATCACAACATGACAACATAGCATGGTAGCAACACAACATGACAACACAGCATGGTAGCAACACAACATGACAACAGCATGGTAGCAACACAACATGACAACACAGCATGGTAGCAACACAACATGACAACAGCATGGTAGCAACACAACATGACAACACAGCATGGTAGCAACACAACATGACAACACAGCATGGTAGCAACACAACATGACAACAGCATGGTAGCAACACAACATGACAACACAGCATGGTAGCAACACAACATAACAACAACATGGTAGCAACACAACATGACAACACAGCATGGTAGCAACACAACATGACAACAGCATGGTAGCAACACAACATGACAACACAGCATGGTAGCAACACAACATAACAAACACAGCATGGTAGCAACACAACATGACAACACAGCATGGTAGCAACACAACATAACAACAACATGGTAGCAACACAACATGACAACACAGCATGGTAGCAACACAACATGACAACAACATGGTAGCAACACAACATGACAACACAGCATGGCAGCAACACATGACAACACAGCATGGTAGCAGCAACATAACAACAACATGGCAGCAACACAACATGGTAGCAGCACAAAACAGGGTACAATCATTATTGGGCACAGACAACAGCACAAAGGACAAGAAGGTAGTCAACAAAATATCACGCGAAGCAGACACAACTGTGGAGTCCATGATTGAGTCTTTAAATGAAGAGATGGAGATAAAACTGTCCAGTTTTAGTGTTTGTTGCAGCTCATTCCAGTCGCTAGCTGCAGCGAACTGAAAAGACGAGCGACCCAGGGATGTGTGTGCTTTGGGGACCTTTAACAGAATGTGACTGGCAGAACGGGTGTTGTATGTGGAGGATGAGGGCTGCAGTAGATATCTCAGATAGGGGGGAGTGAGGCCTAAGAGGGTTTTATAAATAAGCATCAACCAGTGGGTCTTGCGACGCGTATACAGAGATGACCAGTTTACAGAGGAGTATAGAGTGCAGTGATGTGTCCTATAAGGAGCATTGGTGGCAAATCTGATGGCCGAATGGTAAAGAACGTCTAGCCGCTCAAGAGGACCCTTATCTGCCGATCTATAAATGATGTCTCCGTAATCTAGCATGGGTAGGATGGTCATCTGAATCAGGGTTAGTTTGACAACTGGGGTGAAGAGGAAACGACAGAGGAAACCAAGTCTAGATTTAACTTTAGCCTGCAGCTTTTATATGTGCTGAGAGAAGGACAGTGTACCGTCTAGCCATACTCCCAAGTCCTTGTATGATGTGACTACCTCAAGCTCTAAACCCTCAGAGGTAGTAATCACACCGGAGGGGAGTGGGGCATTTTTCTTACCAAACCACATCACCTTTGTTTTGGAGATGTTCAGAACAAGGTTAAGGGCAGAGAAAGCTTGTTGGACACTAAGAAAGCTTAACACAAATTCCTATGTTGTTTATGTAAAATGAGAAGAGCGTGGGGCCTAGGATCGAGCCTTGGGGTACACCCTTGGTGACAGGCAGTGGCTGAGACAGCAGATGTTCTGACTTTATACACTGCACTCTTTGAGTTATTTTAGATGATGACAACTAGCTAGATAATTAGCTAGCTAACTATAGCTACTGAAACAGATGATGTCATTTTGATATATTTTTGGGGAAGAACATTGTTTGCATCCATCAGCTAGCTAGCTTTTTTTATGACCAGCACCAAAACTCAGCATCATAGCAAACGTATCGATGAATCGTTGTGACATTTGAAATACGAGTGATAGTGTAATCAATGTATAATAACTATGTAAAAAATGTATGAACGCGTTAAATTATGTGACGTGCAAAATTGGTCAAATAACATTATTGTAGTGTTTTTTGACATGCAAAGACCCAAACGGTGTTCCATAGTTATATAACAAACATGTTCAGCATATCCAGGCACACATACAAACCGCTGAACATCTACATTTAAAAAAGTTAAATCCATGAAATATACACCATCACAATAAATCCATTCTTTATTTTATTCAGGTCTAAATAAACATTATGATATGAAGAAAATGTATTTCAGAAGAACAGAATATGAGTCGGCCTACATTTTATCTGGCTATGCGCCATGCCATAGGCTGTAGGCTAGTTTCTATTTGACCAAATTATGAAAGACAAGCATTGTAATTTTGAATTCCGTAAAGTAAGTGTGGAAGAGGAGAACAAATAATTGTTGTCTATCAATAATGACAAGCCACCGGGAAAATGACTGAGGTTAATAGCGGATGGTATCGCCACTCCTATTTGCCATATCTTCAATTTAAGCCGTCTAGAAAGTGTGAAGGCTAAAGTTATTCCCCTAAAAATAAAAAGAATAAAGTCCCCTTAACTGGCTTATTATCCGACCAATCAGCCTGTTACCAACCCTTAGTAAACTTTTGGAAAAAATGGTGTTTGACCAGATACAATGCTGTTTTACAGTAAACAAATTGATTGTGGTGGCTGTTTTTTTTTAATTCAGTGCGGCTTTTTACATTATCGATCATAGTCTGCTGTGTTATGGCTTTACACTCCCTGCTATAATGTGGATAAAGAGTTACCTGTCTAACAGAACACAGAGGGTGGTCTTTAAAGGAAGCCTCTCCAAAGAATCAGGAATTTCCAGGGCAGCTGTCTAGGCCCCTTACCTTTTTCAATCTTTACTAACGACATGCCACTGAGTAAAGCCAGAGTGTCTATGTATGCGGATAACTCAACATAATACACGTAGCTACTACAGCGACTGAAATGACTGGAACACCTAACAAAGAGCTGCAGTTAGTTTCAGAACGGGTGGCAAGGAATAAGTTAGTCCTAAATATTAAACAAACTAAAAGCATTGTATTTGGGACAAATCATTCACTAAACCCTAAACCTCAACTAAATCTTGTTTTGAATAATGTGGAAAAGTTGAGGAGACTAAACTGGTCAAAACATATTGATACAACAGTAGCTAAGATGGGGAGAAGTCTGTCCATAATAAAGCATTGCTCTGCCTTCTTAACAACATTATCAACAAGGCAGGTCCTACAGGCCCTAGTTCTGTCACACCTGGACTACTGTTCAGTCGTGTGGTCAGGTGCCACAAAGAGGGACATTTAGAGAGAAATTTACAATAGGCTCAGAACAGGGTATCAGAACAGGGTATCAGAACATGGCAGCACGGCTGGCCCTTGGATGTACACAGAGAGCTAACATTAATAATATGCATGTCAATCTCTCCTGGCTCAAAGTGTAGGAGAGATTGACTTCATCACTTGTATTTTATTTTGTTATTTATTTTATTTCACCTTTATTTAACCAGGTAGGTCAGTTGAGAACTAGTTCTCATTTACAACTGTGACCTGGCCAAGACAAAGCAAGGCAGTGCGACAAAAACAACAACACAGAGTTACACAGTAAACAAATGTACAGTCAATAACACAATAGAAAATCTATATACAGAGTGCAAATGTAGTAAGATTAGGAAGGTAAGACAATAAATAGGCCATAGTGGTGAAATAATTACAAATTAGGGTTAACACTGGAGTGATAGATGTGCAGATGATGATGTTCAAATAGAGATACTGGAGTGCAAATGAGCAAAAATAACAATATGGGGATGAGGTAGTAGGGTGGGCTATTTACAGAAGGGCTGTATACAGGATGAGGTAGTAGGATGGGCTATTTACAGAAGGGCTGTATACAGGATGAGGTAGTAGGATGGGCTATTTACAGAAGGGCTATATACAGGTGCAGTGATCGATAAGCAGCTCTAACAGCTGACAAAGTTAGTGAGGGAGATGGTAGTCTCCAGCTTCAAGGATTTTTGCAATTCGATGTGTGAGAGGTATTGACATACCCCACAAGACATGCCACCAGAGGTCTCTTCACAGTCCCCAAGTCCAGAACAGACTATGGGAGGAACACAGTACTACATTGAGCCGTGACTACATGGAACTCTATTCCACATCAGGTAACTGATGCAAGCAGAATCAGATTTAAAAAACAGATAAAAAAGACACCTTATGGAACAGCAGGGACTGTGAAGCAACACAGACATAGACACAGACACATGCATACACACGATAACACACGATAACACACTTTACACACGTACACATGGATTTTGTGTTACAGATACTGTATGTGGTAGTAGAGTAGAGGGCTGAGGGCACACACTTAATATGTTATGAAATCTGTGCCTTGGCACTAACTAATGGGGATCCATAATGAATACAAATAGAAAATTGCCCCTTGACATTAGTTTATATTAAATTATTTTATAGTACAAAGAATATCATTGAACTATATTTTTTCCATTCCAGAGCGAGCCGGTCTATGAAGTGTTGATTATAAAAGTGAGCATTCGTTAGAGTGGGCAGGAAGTGGGGCATGTAGAAATGTCTGGGCTTAGAAGAACACTTATTTCACACCACGCATCAACCACTATTTGAGGAGCATGCAGCCTCTTGTTGCACGACGTGATATTGTGCCCAAATTCTGTATGCTATGGGCTCTCCAACCCTGTTCCTGCATCTACCAACTGCTTCATTTGAGAAACCAATGGAAATCTGTTCAGGCACATCGATAGTAACATATTTCATTAAACTGCTGACAGCCTCTCTCTCTTCGCGCTCAAGAAAGGAATGGAGGAGAGAGGATATGGAAATGCACGGTGGTGAGATATTGTGTAGCTGAAGGTAATGTGTCAGCATATCCATTACCAAAATATAAAAAATGCCCAGAATGCCAGTAGATCTGTTCTATCAGTGTACAGGTGAGACCCAGGCACAGACATCGTTGGAATAACAAATGTTCATTATACCAACAGGGGGCAAGCAAAAGACAGGTCAGGGGCAAGCAGAGTTGGGTAATCCAGAGTAGTGGGGCAAAGGTACAAGACGGAAGGCAGGCTCAGGGCAGGGCAGGCAGAGTTGGGTAATCTAGAGTAGTGGGGCAAAGGTACAAGACGGAAGGCAGGCTCAGGGCAGGGCAGGCAGAGTTGGGTAATCCAGAGTAGTGGGGCAAAGGTACAAGACGGAAGGCAGGCTCAGGGCAGGGCAGGCAGAGTTGGGTAATCCAGAGTAGTGGGGCAAAGGTACAAGACGGAAGGCAGGCTCAGGATTAGGGCAGGAAACCAAGAACCAGGAAACCAAGAAAACAGGCACTTTAGAGAGACAGGAGTAAAGGGGGAAAACGCTGGTAGACTTGATGAACAAAACCAACTGGCAACAGGTTTAGAACACAGGGATAAATACACTGGAGATAATGAGGGAGATGGGGACACCTGGAGGGGGTGGAGACAATCACACAGACAGGTGAAACAGATCAGGGTGTGATACCTGGAGGGGGTGGAGACAATCACACAGACAGGTGAAACAGATCAGGGTGTGATACCTGGAGGGGGGTGGAGACAATCACACAGACAGGTGAAACAGATCAGGGTGGAGACACCTGGAGGAGGTGGAGACAATCACACAGACAGGTGAAACAGATCAGGGTGTGACACCTGGAGGAGGTGGAGACAATCACACAGACAGGTGAAACAGATCAGGGTGTGACACCTGGAGGAGGTGGAGACGATCACACAGACAGGTGAAACAGATCAGGGTGTGACACCTGGAGGAGGTGGAGACGATCACACAGACAGGTGAAACAGATCAGGGTGTGACACCTGGAGGAGGTGGAGACGATCACACAGACAGGTGAAACAGATCAGGGTGTGACACCTGGAGGAGGTGGAGACGATCACAGAGACAGGTGAAACAGATCAGGGTGTGACACCTGGAGGAGGTGGAGACGATCACACAGACAGGTGAAACAGATCAGGGTGTGATACCTGGAGGAGGTGGAGACAATCACACAGATCAGGGTGAAACAGATCAGGGTGAAACAGATCAGACACTGTTCAATGTGCGCTATTTCTATGCTTCCTGTTCTTAAGTTTTATTTTTAAATATATATATTAAATATATTATATACAGCGGGTGAAATAAGTATTGAACACGTCACCAGGTTTCTCAGTAAATATATTTCCAAAGGTGCTATTGACATGAAAGTTTCACCAGATGTTGGTAACAACCCAAGTAATCCATACATACAAAGAAACCAAAACAAATAAGTTCAGAAATTAAGTTGTGTAATAATGTGAAATGACACAGGGAAAAAGTATTGAACGCATGAAGAAAGGGAGGTTCAAAAAGGCATGGAAAGCCAAGACAACAGCTGAAAACGATCAGTAATTAAAAAGCAATCCAGCCCCCTGTCAGTGCAAATTAATATCAGCTGGTTCAGTCCCAACTGATGGCCTACAAAAAGGTCTCATTGCCAAGGTGTCACACAAGACACATCTCATGATGGGTAAAAGCAAAGAGCTGTCTCAAGACCTTCGCAACCTAATTGTTGCAAAACATAATGATGGCATTGGTTATAGGCGCATTTCTAAGCTTCTGAATGTTCCAGTGAGCACTGTTGGGGCCATAATACGGAAGTGGAAAGACAATCATTTCACCATAAATTTGCCTCGACCAGGTGCTCCTCGCAAGATTTCTGACAGAGGAGTGAAAATAATAATCAGAAGAGTTGTGGAGAGCTTGTGGAGAGCTTCAAAAATATCTGCAATTAGCAGGTACTGTTGTCTCAAAGAAAACAGTAAGTAATGCACTCCACCGCCATGGCCTGTATGCATGCTCACCACGCAAGACTCCATTGCTGAAGAAAAAGCATGTTGAAGCTCGTTTAAAGTTTGCTGCACAACACTTGGAAAAGCCAGTGAAATACTGGGAGAATATAGTGTGGTCAGATGAGAGCAAAATTGAACTGTTTGGATGTCATAATACACACCATGTTTGGAGGAGAAATGGCACTGCACATCACCCTAAAAACACTATACCAACAGTGAAGTTTGGAGGTGGGAACATCATGGTGTGGGGCTGCTTTTCAGCAAATGGTACTGGCAAACTTCACATAATTGAAGGAAGGATGAATGGGCAAATTTACCGAGACATTCTTGACAAACATCTGCTGCCATCTACCAGGATGATGAAGATGAAACGAGGGTGGACATTTCAGCAAGACAATGATCCCAAACACACAGCCAAGGAAACTCTCAATTGGTTTCAAAGAAAGAAAATAAAGCTGCTAGAATGGCCCAGCCAATCACCTGACTTAAATCCCATTGAAAATCTATGGAAAGAACTGAAGATCAAGATTCATAGAAGAGGCCCACGGAACCTTCAAGATTTGAAGACTGTTTGTGTGGAAGAATGGGCCAAAATCACACCAGAGCAACGCATGCGACTAGTTTCTCCATACAGGAAGCGTCTTGAAGCTGTCATTACCAACAAAGGCTTTTGTACAAAGTATTAAATAAATATCAGTAAGTGTGTTCAATACTTTTTCCCTGTGTCATTTCACATTATTACACACAACTTAATTTTTGAACTTATTTGTTTTGGTTTCTTTGTATGTATGGATTACTTGGGTTGTTACCAACATCTGGTGAAAAGTTAATGTCAATAGCACCTTTGGAAATATATTTACTGAGAAAAATGGTGATGTGTTCAATACTTATTTCACCCGCTGTATATAATATATTTAATTATTTTTTTCTTTTACTTTCGGTTTTGTACCCAAGTACAATATTTTTGGTTATGGAAAAGATATTTCACAACTGTTTAGATGGTACAATGACTCTCTACACTGTAATTGCTTGTTTTGTGATATTAACTGGAAAAGTATTCGAATTTTAGCAACCAGGAAATGGCAGAGCGATTTGACAACGTCATGACAACATGTTGTTGATTTGCTTTCATTTATCCATAAAATACTGTAGGGAACTACATGCTGGTAGTTAGCTGGGTGGTAAGATGTTACCAGGTGTACTCTGTTCTGCTCAGAGCAGAAGCAGACTCCAAATCCACTTAATTACACATCTTGCTGCCGATGTACCAGAGGAGCAGAGCAAGGAGAGCTCTGAGGGGATCGCTGTGCGTCTAGCAGGTTGGGATGCAGTGACCCTTTACCGCAGCCGCTGACCTTGAGTGATAAACTGAACGCTGGGTGGTTGTAAGGTGGGATGGATTAATTAGCTAGCTTGTCCCACAGCTCCCCGCGAGGGTTGGTGGAGGGCATGTAAGCACAGCAGGTGAGCCCTGACCCTTATGTCTGTACTATAGGGAAAACATTATCGCAAAACCTCTCTTCCAGAGAAAGATACACAGCGAGTCCCGTGGGGATGCCGTCTCTCTGGCGAATTGAGTTTGAGATGCACTTGTCTTTATCTGAAATGGTCGCCTTATCACTGTTCTGCAGGATACATTTCAGTTACGATGCACTTCAGCCACCTTGTAATCTAATGCTGTGCTATCAAGGCTCTTACTTGTTATGTTTACACTGCATTATAACACCAGCGCCATAACACATTATAACAAGGTAACAACCATGGCATAATATGTCATAAGAGCTGACACAACTTGTCATAACCTGTCATGATATGGTCATAACACTGTCATGGCCCATATATTTACACCTCCTCTGACATATATTGCATTAATTTATGGCTGGTTGTGACACCTACATAAGAGTGTCACAACCCATATTTATTTTTTTCCCTGCCAAGCTGTTTATTTTCATTTGAAAATTAGTTGTTGTAATGAATTCTTTACAGTCATGTTTTTTTCCAATCATATTTTAAATAACTTGGAGAAAATACACTTTATGACACTATCAATAAGCATTATAGTTGGCGCCGCCCTGCTGGTCGCCTGTTAAGCAGCTCCCATTGTTGGTGCGTTAATTGTTGTTTTAGTATGTTTTACATTAGTTGTTTTTGCAACAGTTGAACTATAATAGTTCAGGATTATGGAGTGCTACTGTTTTACGAAGGTTTTAGCGGTCCTTTTAATCACTGAGGAACTTTTTATTTTTCTCAGCGCCGAACGTAAACATTAGTCCTCAATTATTTACAACAGAGCCCAGGTCCTGGATTTAGCTCATTCAGCGCTGCTGCACCACAGGGAAAAGTTATATATTCCGGACGAGTTGAACATCTGTCTGTTGTGTATTTCCGTTCTGGCATTTTGCACCTGCCCTGTGTTTTTTCGTAGCTGCTTAACAAAGAAATTTCCCCTCGGGTATCAATAAAGTATCTATCTATCTATCTATCTATCTATCTATCTATCTATCTATCTATCTATCTATCTATCTATCTATCTATCTATCTATCTATCTATCTATCTATCTATCTATCTATCTATCTATCTATCTATCTATCTATCTATCTATCTTATATTCCACACTTGGCGCCGCCCTGCTGGTCGCCTGTTAAACAGCTCCCGTTGTTCGTGCATTAATTGTTGTTTTAGTTCGTTTTCTTTCGTTTTCTTTCGTCTCTTTTCTTTAGTTTTATTTTTTATTTTGCTACAGTTGAACTATAACAGTTCAGGATTATGGATTTTATGGATTTTATCGCAGCTGAACGTCGACAGGAGTCGTCAACTGTTATTGTTTACAACAGAGCCCAGCTCCTGGATTTAGCCCACGCAGCGCTGCTGCTCCCCAGGGAAAAGTTTGATATTCCGGACGAATTGAAAAGACGACGCCGTGGATGCAGGGCGGGATTGAAATGTAAGGCAAAGCGGAGGAGGTTCAAGTACAAGCCGGCTATACCATCTATTATTATGGGCAATGTTAGGTGTCTACATAACAAGATGGATGAGTTGGCGGGACTTGTTCGTGGACAAAGGATTTATCGTGAAACGAGCCTAATGTGTTTTACTGAGACTTGGCTGAACGGTAACATCCCCATACAGAACGTCACTATCGACGGTTTCCAGACCATCAGAGCGGACAGGGATCGCGTCTCTTCCGGTAAGAGTAAGGGTGGTGGGCTGGCTTTATTAGTTAACAACAGATGGTGTCATCCGAACCATATTACTCTTAAGGAACAGTTTTGTAGCCCGGACATTGAACTGCTAGCCGTTAGCCTGAGACCCTACTATTTGCCGAGGGAATTCACGGCGGCCATTGCTGTTATTGTTTACATCCCGCCCTCTGCTGACGCAAACGCAGCGTGTGACGTCATCCACTCTGTTATCGCGAGGTTACAGACAGCGCATCCCAGTGCTTTCTTTGCCATTTCGGGGGATTTTAACCATGCATCTCTCTCTTCAACGCTGCCCACGTTCAAACAGTTTGTGAAGTGCCCAACCAGGAATAATAAAACTCTGGACTTGTTATATGCTAATGTGAAGGATGCATACAACTCCACTGCACTCCCTCCCCTCGGTAGATCGGATCACAACCTTGACCACCTCACCCCACTCTACAGGCCTATGGTCCAACAGCAGCCTGCAACCACCAGGACTATTAGGAGATGGTCCCCGGAGGCGAATGAGGCCCTACGGGACTGCTTTGAAACAACAGACTGGGATGTGCTCTGTGAGGCTCATGGGGAGGACATCGATGGACTCACTGACTGCATAACAGACTATATTAATTTTTGTGTAGACAACACTGTACCCACCAGGAAGGTACGCTGTTTCCCAAACAATAAACCCTGGGTCACCAGCGACCTGAAGGCCCTGCTGAATGAGAAGAAGAGGGCCTTCAAGGAGAAGGACAAGGACAAATTGAAATGCGTCCAGAGGGAGCTGAAGTTGCGGATTGCTGAGGGGAAGAGAGTGTATAAGGAGAAGATGGAGGACAAGCTGAGGCAGAGCCAGGTGAGAGAGGTGTGGAAGGGTATGAGAAATATCACTGGCTTCAAAAAGTCAAACAGTGGGCAGACGGAGGGGACCCAGGACAGAGCCAATGAGCTGAACCAATTTTTTAACAGGTTCGATACTGGCCCTGTCCACCTCCCCTCCAGCTCCCCAGACCACACACCCTCACGGCTGTCCCACCCCCACTTTGCTCACAGCACCTCTGCTGAGACAATCAGTGACCCCACCTCCGCCCCTGCCCCCCCTGGACTGATCCTCAACACCCCCCTTCCCCCCACCTCCCCACCTGGGCTGGCTTTCACCACCAACCAAGTGAAGAGAGAGCTGGAGAGACTACACCAGTGGAAAGCGGCGGGCCCTGATGGCATCAGCCCAAGGGTGCTGAGGGTCTGTGCTGACCAACTGTGTGGAATACTCCAGCGTCTTTTCAACCTTAGCCTGAGCCTAGAAAGGGTCCCTGTGCTGTGGAAAACATCCTGCCTCGTCCCAGTGCCCAAGAAGGCACACCCCACTGTCCTGAATGACTTCAGACCTGTAGCGCTAACATCCCACATCATGAAGACCCTGGAAAGGTTAGTCCTCGCTCACCTCAGACCCCTGGTGTGTTCATCAATGGACCCCCTGCAGTTTGCATACCAGCGCAACATCGGGGTGGATGATGCAATCATCTACCTTCTGCAGAGGGCCTACTCTCACCTGGACAACGCAGGTTGTACTGTGAGGGTCATGTTTTTTGACTTCTCCGGTGCCTTCAATACCATTCAGCCCCTGCTACTGGGTGAGAAGATGAGGAGGATGAAAGTGGTAGCACCCTTAGTCTCCTGGGTCACGGACTGCCTGACCGGTAGGCCACAATTTGTGCGACTACAGAGCTGTGTGTCAGAACGGGCAGTTAGCAACACAGGGGCCCCCCAGGGTACGGTCCTGTCCCCCTTCCTGTTCACCCTCTACACCTCAGACTTCAGATATAACTCTGAAACATGCCACCTACAGAAGTTCTCGGATGACTCTGCTATTGTAGGGTGCATCAGGGGTGGGCAGGAGGAGGAGTACAGGAGCACAATCAGTGACTATGTGTTGTGGTGTGAGCAGAACCACCTTCAGCTCAACATCAGCAAAACTAAGGAGATGGTGGTGGACTTCAGGAGAACCAAGGCACAACTGACTGCAGTCCCTATAAAGGGGATGGATGTGGAAATGGTTGAGTCATACAAGTTCCTGGGTGTCCATATGGACAACAGACTGGAATGGGCTGGTAACACCGGGGCCCTGTACAAAAAGGGCCAGCGCCGACTCTACTTTCTGAGGAGGCTCAGGTCCTTCAACGTGTGCAGTAAACTACTGCATACCTTCTACCAGTCTGTGGTGGCCAGTGCCATCTTTTTTGCAGTGGTGTGCTGGGGAGCAAACATCAAAGCCGGTGATGCTTCTCGGGTAAATAAGCTGATCAGGAAGGCTAGCTCTGTCCTGGGGATGAGCCTTGACACTCTAGAGGAGGTGGCGGAGAGACGGATCCTGGCCAAACTGCTGGCCATCATGGACAACGTCACCCACCCTCTGCACGCTATGGTTATGACGCAGAGGAGCACTTTCAGTCACAGACTGATCCCACCACGGTGTGCCAGAGAGCGCTACAGGAGGTCCTTCCTGCCGGCGGCTATTAGACTATATAATGCCTCACCGGGGTGACGTGCCGTCGGCAACATAGATCTGGAACTGTTGGGGTGCTAGGACCTAGTTTAACAATTATGCATCCATCCGTGAGTAACTCTGGTCCGTCAGCACTCATCCACTCAGGACCTATTTATTCATACAGGTCTGTATATACATACTCATGTACAGTTGTTATATTATATCACATGCAATATTGTAAGTAATTATTGGACGTAGGCATTCACTCAGGAATGCATATTAGTATCCTGCCAGTTGCACCTTTTCTCATTGCTTTTAGTATATCGAATGTGCAGTTGTCTGTAATTAAACCCTGCGCACTAAGGACTGTATTTTAAGGGAATTACTATTATTACCCCAAATGATATCATACACACATTTAGCTATTAAAGTATCTCTTCCTGTCATTTACCTGTACAGTTTGTGTAAACATGCAAGTATTCACTTATCTGTAAATATAACTGTATACCTAACTGTACAGCTAATTTAACCATGCAAAATTTTCACTTACCTGTTCATTTACCCAGTCTGTCTATTAAGTAAACTATTATTACCCTCGCTCATATCATACGCATTTTTAGCTTACTGAAGTATTTCTCTGCCATCGACCTGTATAGTATAGTTAACCATCCAACATCCACCAATGTATAGTGTACATATTCAGCCAACCACTCATACTATGCAATGTCCTTTTATAGCTTTTTTTTGCACTCCAGATATCTTGCATTTCTATACTTTTTCATACTGCCGCTCTATGTATCATGTACCGTGTATCTGTCTTTTGTGTACTTTCGTTGTGGCATTTTGCACCTGCCCTGTGTTTTTGTTGTAGCTGCTTGACAATGAAATTTCCCCCCCGGGGGATAAATAAAGTACCTATCTATCTATCTATCTATCTATCTATCTATCTATCTATCTATCTATCTATCTATCTATCTATCTATCTATCTATCTATCTATCTATCTATCTATCTATCTATCTATCTATCTATCTATCTATCTATCTATCTATCTATCTATCTATCTATCTATCTATCTATCTATCTATCTATCTATCTATCAGCCAGAAAGGCCTATTGTATCACATACATGCCGTTATGTCCGTCATCAGTAAAAAAGAGGGTGTCTTGTCCTGATACTGAAATCTGCTCCTGCATTCATCCCAAGACCCCCACTAAGAGCCTCGCTGCGTCACCCTTTATCTATTGAAGACCAAGACTTCTCCACTCTCCCTGCCGAATACTTCAACCTCCTGGAGGACTGCGCCATAGAACTCCTACCCGGCTCCACCCCTCCCCGGGGCCGTCTTTACTCCCTCTCGACACCTGAAGCAGCAGTCATGGACAATTACATCCGGGAGTCACTGGAGGCAGGTTACATTCGCTCCGCAACATCCCCAGCTGGTGCAGGCTTCTTCTTCATGGGAAAGAAGGATGGAGGTCTCCGTCCCTGCATCGATTACCAAGGGCTGAACAGGATTACGATTAAGAATCGTTACCCCCTACCCCTGAGATCCGCCGCCTTGGAGCTGACCCAAGGGGCCCAATACAATCTGGTGAGAATCAGGGAGGGAGATGAAGGGAAAACTGTCTTTAACACCCCTAGTGGCCACTATGAGTATTTATGTTATGCCATTCGGATTATTGAACTCACCGGCAGTCTTCCAAGCACTGGTCAATGAAACTCTTAGGGAGATGTTGAATCGGTTTTCTTTGTCTACCTCGACGACATCTTGATCTTCTCCAAGGCTCTTCCAGAACACATTCCGGAACACATCCTCCCAAGTCTCTTTCCTGGGCCAAGATATCTGTACCGCCGGAATCCAAATGGACTCCGTTAAGGCGGGTACGATTGGCCCCGTCCCGCCTAACTCAAACAATTCCAGTGGTTCCTCAGGTTTGCCCATTTTTACAGGATTTTTATACGCAACTTTGGTGTGGTTGCTGTGCCTCTCACGGCCTTTACCCGCAAGTCCCAGACCCGTTTTTGCTGGACCCCCGAGGCTGATAGGGCATTCGTGGAGCTCAAGGGAGGTTTCGCCTCCAGACCCACCCTTGTTCATCCTGATCCTACTCGTCCCTTCGTGGTAGAGGTGGACGCCTCGGACACCGGTGCAGGGGCGGTCCTTTCACAGCAGAATGAGGGGGACAAGAGACTGCACCCATGTGACTTTCTGTCCTAGTGCTTCTCACCAGCGGAATGCAACTACGATGTAGGCAACCGGGAGCTCTTGACAGTCAAGTGTTCTCTTGAGGGGTGGAGACACTGGTTGGAGGGGCACCTCATCCTTTTGTGATCTGGACAGACCATAAGAACAGTCTCAATTTAAGAAGCCAAGAGGTTGAACGCTCGCCAGGCTAGGTGGGCTCTGTTTTTGAACTGGTTCAACTTCACTCTAGCCTATTGCCCAGGATCCAAGAATCAGAAAGTAGATGCCCTGTCCCGTCAACACAATGTCTCTAACGAGGAAAGGGACTCCGAGCCCATCATCCCCAGCTCCCGCATTGTGGCTCCCGTGGTATGGAATATTGTGACCACGGTACGACAAACCCAGACCCGAGAACCTGCCCCCACCAGGGGTCCCACTAACAGATGTTATTTTCCGCGATCAGACTTTCCTAGGACATTGTCTCGATCGTGGGTCCAACATCACCATGTCACAGTACAGTACTGCATAGAGCCATGGCTAAAAATATAAGGTAACTGATACAAGCAGTAGAATCAGATTTAAAATACAAATACAATTACAAATTATGGAACAGCAGAGATTGTGAAGAAACACACATACAGGCATAGTGTGTTCCTGTGAAAAATTAAGGCAGTTATACAATTTTTTAAACATTACAATACATTCATAACAGATTTCTCAACACACTGTGTGCCCTCAGCCCATACTCCACTACCACATATCTACGACCTCTGGAGGATCATGGAGCTGAGTAGGCAGAATTGGAAGGAGTGCGAGAGCGAGAAGACGGAGCTGAGGGGAAAGAGGCCCATGAGGGGCATTCCCAATCCGGGTCGTTCGGGGCCAACCTTCCAAGCCGAGTCTCCAATGCGCCTCTCCAGTTCGGTATGTCCCGTGACGGCTCCCAGTAAGCGTCCAGAGGTGCGTGTCAACAGTCCGGTGCCACCTGTGCCGGCTCCATGCACCAAGCCTCCAGTAAGCCTCTCCAGTCCGGTACGTCCTGTTCCAGCTCCCAGCACTCGCCCTGAAGTGCGTGTCACAAGTCCAGGGGCCATCTGTGCCGGATCCACGCACCAGCCCGCCAGGGCGCCTCTCCAGTCCGGTACGTTCCGTGCCTACTCTCCGCACTCACCCTGAAGTGCGTGTCACCAGTCCGGTGCCATCTGTGCTGGATTCACGCAGCAGGCCTCCAGGGCGCCTCTCCAGTCCGGTACCTCCAGCGAAGGTCCGCAGCCCGGAGCCTCCAGCGAAGGGCCAGAACCCGGAGCCTCCAGCGAAGGTCTACAGCCCAGAGCCTCCAACGACGGCCCACAGCCTGGAACCGGAAGCCAGCACAGCTCTGTGGCTGGAACCCTTCTCTGCGCCGGTGCCCAGTCTGGGGCCGGCAACCAGCCCAACTACAGGGCTGGAAACCACCTCTGCGTCGGTGCCCAGGGTGGGCACGGCGTGCAGTCCCGCTGGGGAGCAGGAGCTCCTTAGCGTGCCGGTGCCCAGTCTGGGGCCAGCAGCCAGCCCTGCTCAGAGGAGGGGTTGGCACACGGGACGGTCATCTGCTCCAATCCAGTACCGGAGCAGTCCGCTCCACCGGTGGCTGGTCCGGGTCCGGCTGTCTGCTCTACTACAATGACAGAGCAGTCCGCTCCACCGGTGCCCAGTCCAGATCCGGTCACCTGCTCCATTCCAGTACCGGAGCAGTCCGCTCCACCGGTGGCTGGTCCGGGTCCGGTCATCTGCTCCACTCCAGTGCTGGAGCAGTCCGCTCCACTGGTGCAGAGTCCGGGTCCGGTCGTCTGCTCCACTCCCATGCCGGAGCAGTCCGCTCTACCGGTGCCCAGTCCGGGTTCGGCCGTCTGGTCTACTCCCATGCCGGAGCAGTCCGCTCCACCGGTGCCCAGTCCGGGTCCGGTCGTCTGCTCCACTCCCATGCCAGAGCAGTCCGCTCCACAGGTGCCCAATCCGGGTTCGGCCGTCTGCTCCACTCCCAGACCGGAGCTGTCTGCCACACCGGTGCCTAGTCCAGATCCGGATTTTGTTTTTTAATTTCTTATTTATTAATTAATTGTTATTTCATAAAGTTTTCATATGTGATTAATTGGATTCGGTCTTATGTAGCTGAATGTGCATTTCTGTTTTAAAAGTAGAGACTCAGAGCTACAACATGGTTTATCATACTATCATACACTACAGCTGAGGAACAATGGGAAAGTTATTCTGCTTTGAAAGTTGATCAACTTGTAAACTCACTTTTGATAAAACAGTCTTTCAATGTTTTGGTACTACTATTGGAGAGCCCTTCTTTGTCTACACCCATTCAGCATCGTTCACACCCCCTTAAGCCTTAGCCCCACCCATCTCTTTAAGGGTTGATCCGAGCATTCTGTACTAACTTGCCAGCTACTTCCAGACATCTAAGAGAGAGAGAGAGAACACCCCACTCTGACCATTTTACTGCCCTAGCAGAGCTGGTTAGGCTGTTTTCATGTTATCCAGAGCGTTGGTGACGGTAACTCTGCTGCTGGTAACAACTGAATTATGCTTTGTTGCCGATGTTTACTGACACGGTCATATTCAACAGGTGTTGAGCGTTCATAAATTCATCAGTTATTCTCTGCTCTGGCACATTAAGACGAGAGTCTTTTGTTAAGAAATATAGCTAGATAGCTAGCTAGGTAAACAATGAATCCCAACTCATGACGTAACGTTAGATAGCGAGCCAGCCAGCTAACGTTAGCTAGCTAGCTAACAGTACACTTTAACTTAAAACGAAAAAACTTTGACAAAATTAGAAACGTGTAATATCTGAAAATGTAACTAGCTAGACTATCTTACTCGTATACATCATGGTTGGATGTGTCTCCTGTCTGATGCCATGCATGGTTGTCCTTAGTTTGAAGATATAAACCAGACAGGTGTTTTCTCCATCTCCTTAGATATCATACTTGAATTCCACAGACTTCAAAAGTCGGACCTCCATAAAGTGGAGAGCATACATATAATGTTAGCTAGCAAGCCAGCCAGCTAACGTTAGCTAGCTAAGAGTACACTTTAACTTAGGTTTATGCAGATTTACTACGCCACATTTAAAAAACAAATGTGTCCAGCCCACTCATTATCTTAGCCAATCATGGCTAGTGGGAAGGTTGCTGTCCTTTTCTGTGGCTAAACCAACTAGGCTCGTAATCTAACAATTTTATTTGTATTTACAGATGACATACAGGTTTGTTATTAAGGCACATGAAAGTTCACATGTTCGAAAAGGCATTTCTGCCACAAAGCGCATTTTGATAATAAAAAAAAAAAAGTTCAAATGGCTTTCCTGTGAAGTAGTGACCAGCGACATAAGCCTAGTTTCCTGTGAGTCAAATTTCACCCGTATGTATTTCCTACGGAATTTACTGCATTTCACTCGTCAAACTGACCTTTATTTTTGTTAAAACAATAAAATCAATGTAATTAATACAATATGTATTAATTATATTGTTTTTAATGTTCATTAATCACCATTTCATTTCTCCTTTTTAACTCATTGAGTAAAAGGAGTTTCATAAGGAGGCTTATAAGAATGTTGCCAGATATACAACCAACATGGTTTTACAGATGAGGAAGCCATTGGTGCCTCTGACTCAGAATCTGAGCTATCAAATTCAGATGACAGACTATGTGTCTGTGGGTCAAGTTGGAGTTGTGGATATACCTGGTAGTCCAGCTGTCCTAGATGATTCTACAGATGGGGAGGACTCCTCTAAGGAGGAGAGTGAAAACCAGTCAAATAGACTGAGTAAAAAGGGGTCTTACTGGAGTGAACATCCCCCCCACTAAAGGCAGGACCAGAAGCCATAACATCCTGAGGAGCTGACCAGGGCCTGTGCCGGGGTCAACAGTTGAACAGAACAGTGACAGGGAAAGAGTGGAGAGAGGTCAACAAAGAGGTACTAAAGGCCTTTATTGGTTTGACCCTCCTCGCCGGCGTAGAGAAAAGCTGGGATGTCTCTACACAGGAGCTATTTTTGGATCCACTGCAGAATCTAATGTATAGGGCCACAATGTTGGTCAGAAAAGATGAGGATATCGGTCTCTACCTGAGGCTTGATGACAAGAGGACCAGAGTGTTCAGAGAGGCACCTGGCAGCCTTCCGGTATGTGTGGGACCTTTTCCTAGCAAACAGTAGAGGAAGGTTCCACCCCAGCGACTGCGTCACAGTAGATGAGCAGCTTTCCTCCAGACGTGACGCTTGGCATTCTGTCCAAAGAGTTCAATCTTGTTTTCATCAGACCAGAAAATCTTGTTTTTCATGGTCTGAGAGTTCTTTGGGTGTCATGTGCCTTTTACTGAGGAGTGGCTTCCGTCTGGCCACTCTACCATAAAGGCTTGATTGTTGGAGTGCTGCAGAAATGGTTGTCCTTCTGGAAGGTTCCCCAATCTCCACAGAAGAACTGAGGCAATGGAAAGATGTGGGGTAATGAAGAGAACCATGCCACCCCCACTCAGAGCAGCCAGGGCCAGAAGAGGAAGAGGAAGAGGTGCCAACTCTGCCCAAGCACAAAGGATAGAAAAGTCAGCTGCTGGTGTTCTCAGTGCAACACACCCGTCTGCAAAGAGCACAGTCACATGCTTGAGGTTTTGTAACAAATGCATGGACTAAGACAGCAGAAGTGAGCATCACACACGCAGTGTTGATGTTTTCTAACTTCACAATTGTTCGTGTTGTTGTTTACATTTGGATTTTCAAATAAAAGTTTTGAAATATTATAAAACATGCTTAAGGTGGTTTTATTTTGTTCTTCACACTAAAAGGTTGAATGTGAAACTTTGATTGTAAGATTGATTGTAAGAAAAATATGCTAATATTTTCAATAGCCGTTATGAATTTTCATAATATGTTATCATTGAAATGTGTATCAAACTGTTGAAGAGCGACTAAAAACATTTAGTCCAAATCATCACTCAAAATAACTATTTTCCTTAAAAATTGATAATATTTTAGACCCATATAAATATAAGACAGATATTACATTATCGGGTCATTTTGACCAGACGTATGCAGTCTTGGGGCGCCATGTTTACCATGCATCCTAGGGTTAATGATAATGCCGAGGATTTTCCCAAGGTTGCATATCTATTATAGTTATTGGGGTCACATCTGTCTCCAGTTTTGTGGATTGGGGTGATCAGTCTTTGGTTCCAAATATTGGGGAAGATGCCAGAACTGAGGATGATGTTAAAGAGTTTAAGTATAGCCAATTGGAATTTGTGATCTGTATATTTTATAATTTCATTGAGGAAACCATCAACACCACAGGCCTTTTGTAAAATGTTCCTGTTTTGACTAATTTAATAGAGTGGGTTAGGTCTTCTGTATACCAAATTAACATACCCTCTGAGTCTCTTCCCTGTTTCACACCTGGTAGTTTGGTGGATGGGACTACCAGCTCTCTGTAACCTAGAGGGCAACCAGTGGGTCTGTCTCCTTTATACCATGTTTCTTGTAGGATGACAATGTCTGTATTTCTGATTTATTTGATGAAGTCCAGGTTCCTGCTCTTTAGGCCGAAGGCAGATGACCTCATACCTTGTATATTCCTGGATGATATAGTTAAGGCTTTGTGCTCCATAAAGTATCCAATGTTGTTGGTCGTGTGGTTTGGTGGTACTGTGGTCTGAATGTAGGTCCAGACTGGGCACCGGCGCAGAGAAGGGTTCCAGCCACAGAGCTGTGCTGGCTTCCGGTTCCAGGCTGTTATTTGATAAATAACAGTCATTGCATTAATGCAAGTCACATCACAACAAATGGCATAGGTCTGATCTGAGGGGGGCCTACATGGGGTTGGTGGTACTGTGGTCTGAATGTAGGTCCTGTTGTGATGTGACTTGCATTAATGCAATGACTGTTATTGTGGCTGGAACCCTTCTCTGCGCCGGTGCCCAGTCTGGGGCCGGCAACCAGCCCAACTACAGGGCTGGAAACCACCTCTGCGTCGGTGCCCAGGGTGGGCACGGCGTGCAGTCCCGCTGGGGAGCAGGAGCTCCTTAGCGTGCCGGTGCCCAGTCTGGGGCCAGCAGCCAGCCCTGCTCGGAGGAGGGGTTGGCACACGGGACCGGTCATCTGCTCCAATCCAGTACCGGAGCAGTCCGCTCCACCGGTGGCTGGTCCGGGTCCGGCTGTCTGCTCTACTACAATGACAGAGCAGTCCGCTCCACCGGTGCCCAGTCCAGATCCGGTCACCTGCTCCATTCCAGTACCGGAGCAGTCCGCTCCACCGGTGGCTGGTCCGGGTCCGGTCATCTGCTCCACTCCAGTGCTGGAGCAGTCCGCTCCACTGGTGCCTAGTCCGGGTCCGGTCGTCTGCTCCACTCCCATGCCGGAGCAGTCCGCTCTACCGGTGCCCAGTCCGGGTTCGGCCGTCTGGTCTACTCCCATGCCGGAGCAGTCCGCTCCACCGGTGCCCAGTCCGGGTCCGGTCGTCTGCTCCACTCCCATGCCAGAGCAGTCCGCTCCACAGGTGCCCAATCCGGGTTCGGCCGTCTGCTCCACTCCCAGACCGGAGCTGTCTGCCACACCGGTGCCTAGTCCAGATCCGGATTTTGTTTTTTAATTTCTTATTTATTAATTAATTGTTATTTCATAAAGTTTTCATATGTGATTAATTGGATTCGGTCTTATGTAGCTGAATGTGCATTTCTGTTTTAAAAGTAGAGAAGTCCAGGTTCCTGCTCTTTAGGCCGAAGGCAGATGACCTCATACCTTGTATATTCCTGGATGATATAGTTAAGGCTTTGTGCTCCATAAAGTATCCAATGTTGTTGGTCGTGTGGTTTGGCCTCAGACCAGTAAGTGTGAGCAGAGCCTGCTAAGCCTGCATTTTGCACTACATTTTGCACTACATTTGAACTCTGTATATAGATTCTCTATTGTGTTATTGACTGTACGTTTGTTTATTTCTCATGTGTAACTCTGTGTTGTTTTTTGTCACACTGCTTTGCTTTGTCTTGGCCAGGTCACAGTTGTAAATGAGAACTTGTTCTCAACTGACCTACCTGGTTAAATAAAGGTGAAATAAAATAAATAATAAAGCATCTGGTACGTGCCATTGGCTTGGTCTAGTGTAAGAGTGGGGGTTGGGCCTGTACCTGCTCACGGCCTGGGCGCATGTGTGACTTTCATGTTGAGGCCCTCTTTGCGGGAATGGCATAGGTCTGATCTGAGGGGGACCTACATGGGGTTGGTGGTACTGTGGTCTCAATGTAGGTCCTGTTGTGATGTGACTTGCATTAATGCAATGACTGTTATTTATCAAATAACAGCCTGGAACCGGAAGCCAGCACAGCTCTGTGGCTGGAACCCTTCTCTGCGCCGGTGCCCAGTCTGGGGCCGGCAACCAGTTTCTCAATTAAATAAATCATGTAACAATATATTCATTAGGAATTTGGAACCACGAGCAAAGTTGTTTAACGAGTTACAATCTCCCAAATTAAACTCTTAGAAGAAATATAGATAGATAGACAGTCACTTATAAATCATTACCTCACATCAGTCTCATTCTGAACATCGCATTCTCCTTAATATCTGCAAAAACCCTAACCTTATTGATGAATCAGCAATACACAAATTGGCTTAATTATTTATTTACTAACTAACTAAATAATATGACAGAATACATAAACACACGGTATAGGTTATTGATTACTAATGTAATACAATGAAATCAGGTCCCTAGTGGACTAACAATAGCATGATGGTTTGTTATAGTAGGAAAGGGAGGGGCAAGGAAGAGAGAGGGGGAGGAAGAGAGAGGGGGAGAAAGAGACAAAGAGAGTGCAACTTATCGTACATACATTTGGAAAACTATGCTTAAGGAAATATTAGTACTTAGCACCCTAACCACAGCTCATTCGGACAATTATCTCACTTAGAAGGCTAAATGCACATTGCTATCTTCACAAAAGTATTCTCATACTTAGTCATATATTTTATACAACATTTAGATGCAAACCTGATAACTGAAATGTGTACACTTTCAGAGTTACAGTTATTTAGTCATACCATCCTTAATGACATCACAAAATAAATCGTATTATTTAGATCCCCACCGACCATTCCAAACATTTGGATTTCAGAAATAACATTCCAATGTCAAATCTTTTGATGTTAGAGTTTTTGGCGGCAAGAGTTTCTCTGTAACAAATACATGTATTTTCCCAATACTGCAGGGCAAGAAAGAGAAAGTTCTTTCTAAATTTACAACCCAGTGTTAATGTGTCAAGACCGGCACAGCCCCCCCTTCCCCTCTTCTGTGGGAGAGAGGGGGTCTGGTTATCTTCAAACATTTGGGTCCTTTGATCCATTGTGCGTTGGGGAAAGTAGAAGAAGCTTTTTCAATCACCCTAACCCTTGAGTGCTGTGGCCACCCTTTCCTGCTGGGCTCTCAGGTCATTTGTGCCTGTGTGTATTATTATGTGGCTGGGTGATGCTAGTTGTTCCTCAGAAAGAAGGTCTAGGGCACACTGAGTGTTTGGACACCAGAGTTCATACACTGTGTGTTTGGGAAAAAGTTTATTTTCATGTATGTATTTCCCATTTGAGTCCATAAGGAATAAAATCTGTGGCTTGTGTATGTCCTCAGTGGGCGTGGGGTGGGGGTTGTCAGGAGGGCTATCAGGGTGGCTGACAGGAGGGGTGTTCAGAGGGGGTGGGATCCCCTGGGCTTGGGGTTCTTCATTTGTTTGTCCGGCTGTGATGTCGAGGCTATGGTCAGAGTCTAGGGTGTAATCCAGCAGTCTGATCCTCTCCTCTAGTGCTCTGTTCTTCTCCTGCTCTTTCTCCTGTTGGTGTTGTCTCACTACAGTCCAGAGTGCAGATATGTCTCTCTCCACCTCCAGCTCTCCAGGTCTAGTTAAGGGGATGTTGTCTCACTACAGTCCAGAGTGCAGATATGTCTCTCTCCACCTCCAGCTCTCCAGGTCTAGTTAAGGGGGTGTTGTTGTGCTGGACTGTTGTCTGGGTCTGTGCTGACTGGAGTATGTTAACCTGCTGTTCCAGCTCCACCTGCCTTACCTCCAGCTGGGGGAATGTATCCTTCATTTCAATGAGGGAGTAGTACTCTGTGCTGGGAGGTTGGCTTTCTGCCATTGGTTGCTTGTCTGTGGGGTTATATAATGAAGAGGTCTGGTCTGACCCGCTCGGGGTGGGGGTATATTTCTCAAGGGAGAGCTTCTCCTGCTGAGCTATTTCTTTGATTAGGTGAAAGTCCAGATGAAACTGTTTGGGGTTTCCCTGTACCAATAATGTTCCAGACTTGTACAGATTTACATTGGCTGACTCCTGAGTTTCCACCCATCGTGTTAATATAGCACTGCGCTATGCCAGGGGATGGTCTGTGTGAAATATTAAGTTGCTTATGTTCCCATTTTTATAATAGTCAGCAAAAAGTGTTTCTTGGTTTTCCATAAGGAGGTTTTTTTGTACTCTTTTCGTGCCTTATTTTTTATACCCAGAGGGTACTATATGCTAATAACCTCTCAGCAGCAAGAGGGGGCTTCAAAGGTCTCTGCATTTGGGTGAGGTAGGCTATGGAACTCTCCTGCAACTGTTGGGCTCAAGGGCTTTGAAATCTCTAGCTTCACACCTCAGTGCTAATTGAAGATGCAGTCAGATATTTGTACTGTCCTAGCAAATTAGGTAGCATTAACATAGCATTCAGTCCTTATAAACAGCTAAAAGGGCTGGGGGTGTGGTGGGGGGCGACAGGAACATGAAGGAAGAGACTGAAGACAGGGAGAGCATCAAGAATAGAAACAATGAAACAAGACGTTGTGAAGATTTACAAACATTATAAATAGATAGATAGATAGATAGATAGATAGATAGATAGATAGATAGATAGATAGATAGATAGATAGATAGATAGATAGATAGATAGATAGATAGATAGATAGATAGATAGATAGATAGATAGATAGATAGATAGATAGATAGATAGATAGATAGATAGATAGATAGATAGATAGATACTTTATTGATCCCCGAGGGGGAAATTTCTTCATCAAGCAGCTACAACAACAAAACACAGGGCAGGTGCAAAATGCCAGAACAAAAATACACAAAAGACAGATACACGGTATATGATACATAGAGCAGCAGTATGAAAAAGTATAGAAATACAAGATATCTGGAGTGCAAAAAAGCAATAAAAAGACATTGCATAGTATGGGTGGTTGGCTGAATATGAACACTATACATTGGTGGATGGTTCATATACAGGTTGATGGCAGAGAAATACTTTAATAGCTAAAAATGTATATGATATGAGTGAGGGTAATAATAGTTTACTAGACAGACTGGTTAAATGAACAGGCAAGTGAATATTTTGCATGGTTAAAATAGCTGTACAGGTAAATATACAGTTATATTTACAGGTAAGTGAATACTTGCATGGTTACATTAACTGTACAGGTAAATGACAGGAAGAGATACTTAAATAGCTAAATGTGTATGATATAATTTGGGGTAATACTAGTAATTCCCTTAAAATACAGTCCTTAAAATACAGTGCGCAGGGTTTAATTACAGATAAAAGCACATATTGCACATTCGATATACTGAAAGCAATGAGAAAAGATACAACTGACAGGATACTAATATGCATTCCTGAGTGAATGGCTACGTAAGTTAAGTCCAAGAAATTACTTGCAATATTGCATGTGATATGATATAACAACTATACATGAGTATTTATATACAGACCTGAATGAATAAATAAGTCCTGAGTGAATGAGTGATTACGGACCAGAGTTACTCACGGATGGATGCATAATTTTTAAACTAGGTCCTAGCACCCCAGCAGTTCCAGATCTATGTTGCCGACGGCACGGCACCCCGGTGAAGCATTATATACTCTAATAACTCACACCGTGGTGGGATCAGTCTGTGACTGAAGGTGCTCCTCTGCGTCATAACCATGGCATGCAGAGGGTGAGTGACGTTGTCCATGATGGCTAGCAGTTTGGCCAGGATCCGTCTCTCCGTCACCTCCTCTAGAGTGTCAAGGCTCATCCCCAGGACAGATCTAGCCTTCCTGATCAGCTTATTTACCCGAGAAGCATCACCGGCTTTTATGTTGGCTCCCCAGAAAACCACTGCAAAAAAGATGGTAGAAGGTATGCAGTAGTTTACTGCACTCGTTGAAGGACCTGAGCCTTCTCAGAAAGTAGAGTCGGCTCTGGCCCTTTTTGTACAGGGCCCCGGTGTTACCAGCCCATTCCAGCCTGTTGTCCATATGGACTCCCAGGAACATATATGACCCAACCATTTCCACATCCATCCCCTGTATAGGGACTGCAGTCAGTTGTGCCTTGGTTCTCCTGAAGTCCACCACCATCTCCTTTGTTTTGTTGATGTTATGCTGAAGGTGGTTCTGCTCACACCACAACACAAAGTCACTGATTGTGCTCCTGTACTCCTCATCCTGCCCACCCCTGATGCACCCTACAAGAGAATAGAAACAATGAAACAAGACGGTGTGGAGTTTTAAGAATATACAAAATAATAGAAACAATGAAACAAGACAGGGCCGTCTCCTTGGCCGAGGGCAGCTTGGGGAGAGGAATGAAGTGGACGGCCTTGGAAAACCGGTCAACAACCATCAGGATGGCCATGTTGCCCTCTGAAGGGGAGAGACCTGTGACAAAATTCAGGGATATATGGGACCAGGGACAATGAGGGACCGGCAGCTGTTGCAACAGGCCAGCTGGAGCTCGCCGAGGAGTCTTGCTTTGTTCACAGACCGTGCAGGTGGCGACAAACGCGGCCACATCTGGAACCATGGTAGGTCACCAAAAGCATTGGCGCACAAAGGCCAGGGTCCAGCGGGAACCCGGATGGCAGACAAGCCTGGTGAAATGGGCCCACTCCAGGATGGCAGAGCGGACAGTGTCAGGCACAAACATCCGGTTAGCCCCCTCCAGGGTTCAGCTGAGACCGATGAGCCTCCAATATCCGAAGCATCGGCCTCCACCACGAAATGACGGGAAGGGTCAGGATGAACCAAGATAGGAGCCGTGGTGAAGTGGTATTTGAGATCCCGAAACACCCGGTCCGCGGCTGCAGACCACGTGAACGGAACCTTGGTGGAGGTGGGTGCAGTCAGGGGGGAGGCCAGTGTGCTGTACCCACGGATAAAGGAGCGATAAATATTGGCAAACCCCAGGAAGCGTTGCAGCTGGACCCTGGATGCGGGATGAGGCCAATCCACCAACGCTCTCCCCTTCCTGGGATCCATCTGGACACTCCCTGCGGAGATGATGTAGCGCAATAAGGGAATGGTGGAGCGATGAAATTCGCACTTTTCTGCCATCACAAACGGTTGGTTCTCCAGAAGGTGCTGGAGAACCTGTCGGACGTGGAGCACGTGCTCTTGAGGAGAGCGGGAGAAGACTAGGATGTCATCAATATAGACGAAGAAGAACCGATTCAATATATCCTGGAGAACATAATTCACTATGGCCTGAAACACAACAGGGGCGTTGGTGAGGCCACAAGGCATGACCAGATACTCGTAGTGGCCGCTGGCCATGTTGAAGGCGGTCTTCCACTCGTCCCCCTCTCTTATGAAATACCCCCCAAAATAATAAAAAATACTAATATCCGCACCAGATGGTAGGCATTCTGTAGATCCAACTTGGAAAAAACGGTGGCCACCTGGAGCGGCTAGAAGACCGAGGAAATTAGTGGTAGCAGGTAAAGGTTCTTCGCAGTAATATCATTGAGTCCCTGGTAGTCATTGCACGGGCACAGGGTCTTGTCCTTCTTCTCCACATAGAAAAACCCTGCGCTGGCAGGCGAGGAAGAGGGACGGATATATCCTGCCGCTAGGGAGTCCCCAATGTAGGTCTCCACAGCTTTGGTCGCTGGTCCCGACAACAAGTACAGACGTCCCTGGGGCGGCGTGGTGCTAGGGAGAAGGTCATTACCTCAATCATAGGGGCGATGCGGCGGAAGGGAAGTGGCCCGGGCCTTACTGAACACCTCCCGGAGGTCCTGGTACTCAGCAGGAATGGCAGAGAGGTGCCCCGGGGCAGGGGAAGCCTCGGAGCCCCGGGGCAGGTTGCGCCGACTTCAGACAAAGGGCGAGGCAAAACGGACTCCAGCCCATAATGGCCCCCGTGGCCCAGTTGATGAGGGGATTGTGGCATTGGAGCCAGAAGAATCCCAACACCACGGGAATCTGAGGTGTTGGGAATTGCATAATTTTGCTGTGATTCCCTGACAACCTTAGGTTGATGGGAGTGGTGTTATGGGTGACCCGCCCTGTAGAACGCCCGTCCAGTGCTCTAACCTCCATGGGTATGGAGAGGGGCTGAGTGGGGATGTTCAGCTCGGCAGCCAGGGTGACGTCAAAAAACTCTTGTCAGCCCCAGAGTCAATGAGGAGCCGGAGCGATTTGGACTGGTCTCCCCACCGCAGAATAGCATGAAAAGGGGTGCGAGTACGGGAATCGGACAAAGTCTTCATATGGCCCACCAGAGTACTCGCTCCTACCAGGGCCAGGTCTTTTTACAGAGCAAGCAGACACAACATGACCTTATTTATGACCAGATTTTGTTGAGGTTTAGGGTTTAGTGAAAGATTTTTCCCAAATTCAATGCTTTTAGTTTAAATAATATTTAGGACTAATTTATTCCATGACATCCATTCTGAAACTAATTGCAGCTATTTATTCTAGTGTTATGGTGATTTCACATACATAGACACATTGGCTTTAATCAAGCCCAGTGGAATGTCATTAGTAAAGATTTTAAAAAGTAAGGGGCATAGACAGCTGTCCTGGGGAATTCCTGATTCTACCTGGATTATGTTGGAGAGGCTTCCATTAAAGAACACCGTCTGTGTTCTGTTTAACCCCAATACAGCAGGAGGTGTAAAGCCATAAAACATAGGATTTTCCAGCAACAGATTATGATCTATAATGTCAAAAGCTGCACTGAGGTCTAACAAAACAGCTCCCACAATCTTTTTATCATCAATTTCTCTCAGCCAATCATCAGTAATTTGTGTAAGTGCCGTGCTTTAAGTGTGCTGAAAATCTGTTGTCAATTTGTTTATAGTAAAATAGCATTGTATCTGGGCAAACACTATTTTTTCCAAAAGTTTACTAACGGTTGGTTACAGGCTGATTGGTTGGCTATTTGAGTCAGTAAAGGGGGCTTTAGTACTCTTGGGTAGTGGAACACACTTTCTAGGAGGCTTAGATTGAAGATATGGCAAATAGGAGTGGCAACATCACCCACCATTATCCTTTCGATCCAAGATTCAGCCCCCAGTGGCTTATCATTTTTGATGGACAACAATACTGGTCTTTTAAATGGTTAGATAGATAGATAGATAGATAGGTACTTTATTGCTCCCCCGGGGGGGAAATTTCATTATCAAGCAGCTACAACAAAAACACAGGGCAGGTGCAAAATGCCACAACGAAAGTACACAAAAGACAGATACACGGTACATGATACATAGAGCGGCAGTTACTGTAACCTAACAGCTTCAGAGACTTCCGTAGTTTACTCAGATTGTTCCTGTTCGCAACAATTTTGGCATTAAGCCTTTCTTAATCTTATAGTCTATAAACACATAATCCTGAATTCCAGAAAGTGTTCATTTCTTTACTTAATTGCGTTTAAATGTCATTGTTTATCCATGACTCTGTTATTTGCTTAATTCTCAAAAAAACAAGCCAGCTTGTCAACAGCATCTAAAAACAATCATGAAAAATTGCCTCAGGCATTTTCCACCTCATTGCATTTCAAAACAGGAGACCATGAAGAAAAATGGAGAAAAATGGAGGCAGCTGAGGACCATCTTCCAGACAGCCAAGGACCAGGGTCATCTACTCTACCAACACCACGACCAGCTGGCGCAACTGGGTACGGCCATGGAGGAGGTCCTCTGCTTTCTCCACCAGCAAGGCTCTCCATACCCTTAACAGAGGGCCTCCTAATATGGGTCATCACAGTGAGCCAGTCCCCCAGCCATCAGACCAGGTCAGTGATGCCCTAATGTTCCTTCCAGAGAAGTAGGGCGGTATTCCATCAAGATGCCGTGGCTTCCTACTCCAATGCATCCTCTAATTTGCCTATCATATCCCCCACCACTGAGAAGTCCAAGGTTACAGTCATATCCCTGCTGACTGGGCGGATGTTGGAGTGCTCTACGGCTGTCTGGGAGAGAGGATAGGAGGAGCTGGGTTCCTATGAGAGGTTCATGGCTCTGTTCAGTGCAGTCTTTGACCATCCTCCAGAGGGCAGAGAGGGAGGTGAGCGACTTTTCCTACGCAGACCGCTGTTGAGTATGCTCTCACCTTTTGGACTGCGCACTCTATTCCGGAGAGGACTGCGCGAAGAGGTCCAGACAGAGTTGACATGTCGGGATGTCAACCTATCCTTGAACACGCTCATCACCATGGCCATCCGTCTGGATAACCTTCTTCGGGAGCGCCGGTGCCCACCTCGTCACTCGCCTTTGCTGTCCTGAGGCAGAGCCTGAATCCATGGATGTAGGGGCCACATACCTCTCCGGAGACAGCTGGGGCTCTGTCCCTATTGTATTTAATTTCCTAGTTTGGCGGCTCTGACAGTTGTCATTCAATAAACAACAACCCTAGAGAGGACTTGTGATGTTAATGTACTGAGCCAATCACTTCATCCGAGTGAAGACATGATTAAGCTGTCCGATGTCTTCTTCTTACTTTAGTTGTTGATTCATTAGAAACAGAGACATTGGTTTAGCATCGATCAGATAACAGCTCTCTGGAGAAAACATGATCAGATTTAGAGCAACTGCAGGAAAACTAGTTGGTTGAGATCTAATAAAATGTCATAACACTAACCAGCGTTTTAAAGAAAATACATCTCTCTACTTATCATCTGGAAACTAAATATCCACTCCTTTTTAATTAAGTACAATTTACAGGTCTTGGCGTTATCAGGGAGATATGGAGCCAGCCTATGAATCTGGGAATAAGGGTAATTTACCAGAACATGCCTGTCATAAAACTTTAATTACTGACAGTATCAGGCCAGGATCTGCTCACGCATATCTATTTCACAAAGTAATTTGAGGAATAATTGATTGACTTCCCAATTCCAGAGCACAACTACAATATGGGTTACTATTATCCATAGACATATAATCTATAGTATAATATAGTAAATAGCCTTCTGCCAGTGTTTGTTCTATCTGAGAAGGCCAAAGTCCAGTAATATGTTCTGATGTTGTATGGTTAGGTGCAGTGTAGTACTATACAGTGCATTTCGGAAAGTATTCAGACCCCTTCCCTTTTTACACATTGTTACCTTACAGTCTTTTTCTAAAATTGATTAAATAAGTACAAATTCTCATCAATCTACATATATATATATATATATATGGGGCCATGTCACAGTAGAAGGACGTTATGTGGCCAGCAGGTGGAGACACAGCCCAGACCTCCTAAGCTCCTGTTACTCACCTTAGATCAGCTCACCTGGATGCACTAATTACAGCACACCTGTGGATCGTTAGTTACTCTACCTGTTTGGGCTGCCAGAGGACAGAGGATGGGAGGACGACGACGGTGAGCAAACAGAGAGGAAGATAGTTGTAGAAGAAAACATTTTGATTTAGTTTTTGTGATACTGCAGTTTGTATACTAGAGTGGCAAACCAGTTTTATGACCAACCTTTGGAAGACCGGTTTTTGATAATAAAAGTTATGATTCTCCTGGACGTCGTTCTTGAAGGTTAAGCCTCAACAAACACCCTTTTCCTGGTGATTTGTTACAATATATATAAAAAACACTGTACTCTTAGCTATTAGACTTGAAATTAAGCTCAGGTGCATCCTGTTTCCATTGATCATCCTTAAGATGTTTCTACAACTCGATTGGAGTCCACCTGGGATAAATTCAATTGATTGGACATGATTTGGAAAGGCACACACCTGTCTATATAAGGTCCCGCAGTTGACAGTGTATGTCAAAGCAAAAACGAAGCCATGAGGTCAAAGGAATTGTCCGAGACAGGATTGTGTCGAGGCACAGATCTGGGGAAGGTTACCAAAACTTTCTGCAGCAGTGAAGGTCACCAAGAACACAGTGGTCTCCATCATTCTTAGATGGAAGAAGTTTGGAACCATCAAGAGTCTTCCTAGAGCTGGCCGCCCAGCCAAACTGAGCAGTCGGGGGAGAAGGGCCTTGGTCAGGGAGGTGACCAAGAACCTGATGGTCACTCTGACAGAGCTCTAGAGTTCCTCTGTGGAGAAGGACAACCATCTCTGCAGCACTCCACCAATCAGGCCAGACGTAAGCCACTTCTCAGTAAAAGGCACATGACAGCCTGCTTGAAGTTTGCTAAAAGGCACCTAAAGGACTCTGACCATGAGAAACAAGATTCTCTGGTCTGATGAAACAAAGATTGAACTCTTTGGCCTGAATGCCAAGCGTCACATCTGGAGGAAACCTGACACCATCCCTACGGTGAAGCATGGTGGTGGCAGCATCATGCTGTGGGGATGTTTTTCAGCTGCAGGGACTGGGAGGCTACTCAAGATTGAGGGAAAAGATGAACGGAGCAAAGTACAGAGAGATCCTTGATGAAAAACCTGCTCCAGAGCACTCAGGACCTCAGACTGGGGCGAAGGTTCACCTTCCAACAGGACAATGACCCTAAGCACACAGCCAAGACAACGCAGGAGTGGCTTCATGACTAGTCTATGAATGTCATTGAGTGGCCCAACCAGAGCCCGGACTTGAACCCGATCTAACATCTCTGGAGAGACCTGAATATAGCTGTGCGGCGACTATTGTGTGTAGATTGATGTCGAGAAAAAACATTGAATCCATTTTAGAACAGATCTATATTGGCGCCGCCCTGCTGGTCGCCTGTTAAGCAGCTCCCGTTGTTCTGCATTAATTGTTGTTTTAGTTCGTTTTTCGTCTCTTTTCTTTAGTTTTTTTTGCTACAGTTGAACTATAATAGTTCAGGATTATGGATATCTTGTATTTCTATACTTTTTCATACTGCCGCTCTTTGTATCATGTATCGTGTATCTGTCTTCTGTGTATTTTCGTTCTGGCATTTTGCACCTGCCCTGTAAGGCTGTAACATAACTGCATGTGGAAATATTCAAGGGGTCTGAATGCTTTCCGAATGCACTGTATATTATTATGTCATGATGTGACATTGTATGGTATGGTAAGTCATAGAACGGTATAATATGGTACCGTTTGACGTGTGTGTGTGCCAGCCCGATAGTGCTGAAGAGCTTCACACGTTTGTCCCTTCTGGCAGTACAGCCTTATTATTACTTACCTTCCCAGCCTCTATAACTGACTTGCCTAGATAAATAAGGTTAAATAAATAAAATAAAAAATATAAATCAGACCTCTCGCAAACACATTAACCTCCAACTTTTCCCACTGTAATCCGTGGCCATGTTCACTCCAAAACTCACTCACTTTGCCGGCGCACACCGGAATATTGTCGGAGAAACGTTAGAGACCTTTAATTAGGCAGTCTCTCCGGAGAATGTCTTTGTCCTGGGCTCTAATAAGACCACAGGAGACTGGCTTCTTTAATTCTCCCCCACTCCTCCTTTCTCTCTCTCTTTCCCTCTCATTTTCTCCTGTTCCAGAGGCAGGCTAGCAATCTGGCCGAACTCTCCTCCACAGACAAGCAGTCGCTGCCTATGTTGGAGAGCCCCTGTCCCAAGGGGAGAACACTGGCACATAGCTCACGAACCAGTGGAGGCTGTACACAACAACAACAGAAGCTCACTAGGAAATGCGGCACCAAACGTATTCTTCTAAACTGTACTGTAATTGCTTGCTTGAAGTGCAGACTTGCCCAAGATCACGATCAACAAATGTGCATTCAAATATACACCTTAATGGCTACAAAATCACAATGTAAACAGAAATATACACCTTAATGGCTACAAAATCACAATGTAAACAGAAATATACACCTTAATGGCTACAAAATCACAATGTAAACAGAAATATACACCTTAATGGCTACAAAATCACAATGTAAACAGAAATATACACCTTAATGGCTACAAAATCACAATGTAAACAGAAATATACACCTTAATGGCTACAAAATCACAATGTAAACAGAAATATACTTTAAAGCTGCTAATTCACAGATCACGAGGGCACCAACAGTAACATAGGAGCTCAAAAAGCCCCTGGCGAAGACTGTTTTATTGCTCTTTCAGATTTAAGTTTGTCTGCTATCACACAAGGGTGTGTGCTCAGACCCCTCCTGTACTCCCTGTTCACCCATGACTGCATGGCCACACACACCTCCAAATCAATCATCAAGTTTGCAGGTTAGCAAATGACACAACAGTAGTAGGCCTGATTACCAACGATGACGAGACGGCCTACAGGGAGGAGGTGAGGGCTCTGGGAGTGTGGTGCCAAGAAAATAACCTCTCACTCAAAGTCAACAAAACTAAGGAGATGACCGACTTCAGGAAACAGCAGAGGGAGCGTCCCCCCTATCCACATCAATGGGACCACAGTGGAGAAGGTGGAAAGATTCAAGTTCCTCGGAATGGTCCGAGGAACGAATGAAGAAGGCACAACAGAACCTCTTCAACCTCAGGAGGCTAAATACATTTGACTTGGCACCTAAAACCCTAACAAACTTTTACAGATGCACAATTGAGAGCATCCTGTTGGGCTGTATCCAATGTAAAAAACTGAAATTCGAATTTTGCTACATAAGACCGAATCCAGGTGTGAAAACTTAATGCAAAAACTATTTTTTCTTAATAAATAAGAAATTTTTAAAAATGAGTATGTTATAACATTAAAGACACATTATTTAAGGAATTGCTGTAATATTAGATGATGACATTTAGTTTGGGGTGAAACATTAGTTTAACCCGGCATATGCATCCTATGGTTAATAGCAGACTCGTACATTTCCTCACTGAAAACAATGTAATGAGCAATTGTCAAATTGGCTTTTTACCAAATTACCGTGCGACAGACCACGTATAAAAAAGAGTCAGGCTTTGGGAGGGATGGATGCTTTGCATTTCTAACACTGGGGGAATGGTGGGGCGGAGGTTATAGGGGGAGAAGAGGAGATGAAGAGAGATGTAAGGAAAAGCAAAAGGATAGAGTGGGATGTCAGGGTCGATGTCTTCAGGTAGGGACCTAATAGCATCTGGCAGACGAGGGGGAATCGGACAGAACGAGGTGTCTCCTCTCCTCCACTGTGATGTAAAAGGACGACATTGCGTGGGGTTGAGAGTCTGAACGCAATCATTAAGAAATGTAACCCTGAACCCGTTCAGCTAGAACTGATTTTGTTCCCTAGAAGCTTACGGAACCAGAGTATGAAGTGGGCAGCAGGTACCCTAGGGGTTAGAACGTAATATCGAATATCCGAGAAGACAAGGTGAAAAAACCTGTCGATGTGTCCTTGAGCAAGGCACTTAACCCTAATTTGCTCCAGGGGCTGACCCTGTAGGTAGACTGTAATTGTAAATAAGAATTTGTTCTTAACTGACTTGCCTACACTCTTAGAAAAAAAGGGTTATTTGGCTGTCCCCATAAGAGAACCCTTTGAAGAAACCTTTCTGGTTCCAGGCAGAACTATTTTGGGTTCTATGTAGAACCCTCTGTGTAAAGGGTTCTACATGGAATTCAAAAAGGTTCTGCCTGGAACCAAAAAGGTTCTCCCTGGAACCAAAAAGGGTTCTTCAAAGGGTTCTACTATGGGGACAGCTGAAGAACCCTTTTACTTCTAAGAGTGTAGTAATTATTATTATTATTATTGTTATTATTATTATTATTGTTATTATTATTACTATTATTACTAGTATTATTATTACTATTATTATTATTATTATTATTATTGTTATTATTATTGTTATTATTATTATTGTTATTATTATTACTATTATTACTATTATTATTACTATTATTACTATTATTACTATTACTATTATTACTATTATTATTACTATTATTATTATTACTACTATTATTACTATTATTATTATTACTATTATTATTATTACTATTATTATTATTATTATTATTGTTATTATTATTATGTTATTATTATTACTATTATTATTATTGTTATTATTATTATTATTACTATTATTATTATTATTATGTTATTATTATTATTACTATTATTATTATTATTGTTATTATTATTATGTTATTATTATTACTATTATTATTTTTATGTTATTATTATTACTATTATTATTATTATTATTGTTATTATTATTATGTTATTATTATTACTATTATTATTATTGTTATTATTATTGTTATTGTTATTGTTATTATTATTACTATTATTATTGCTATTATATACTGGCATCTGGCAGAGCAGGAAGTTGATGGTTCAGTTTAATAAAGATGGCTGATTCTTATAGCGATAGCTAGCATAACATTGCATGGTATCAGAAGGCAAGGAAACAATAGTTTCCACTTTGACCTCCACAAACAATGATTCTGGAGAGCAACATATCAGAAAAAATGGATACAACAGTTCAAGATCTATCCGAGCACTAGCAAGAAAAACTGCTACACTGTGTGGGAGAGCAAGCACAAGAACTACACAACGCATTCAAATAATGAGCACGCTATCCAGAGCTTTGTGGTTGAGCACCCTGGCAAATACCAATCATCACACCTCACTACCTTCAACACACCATTCAGAAGGTACAGAGATCTTTGCCTACCTTTTGGAATAAAGAGCCCCCAGGAAGTGTTCCACAAGAGAATGGAGCAGAGAATGGCGCAACTCTGAAGGAGTGGTGACATACATAGATGATCTACTCATCTTTGGAAAAGACCAGGAACACGTCCAGCAAACTGGAACACGTCCTGTAGAAGGCCAGGAGCGTAAACTTGAAGTTCAACAAAGAAAAGTGCAAAATAGGCATTCGAGAGGTGAAGTACTTAGGTCACACCCTCAGCCAACAACGAGTCAAGCCAGACCCCAGCAAAGTACAAGCAGTAGCTGAAATGCAGACACCCAAGGTCAAGCCTTGGAGAGGTTCCTGGGTGAAATACCTGGCAAAGTTTATTCCACACATCTTAACACTGTTGTTACAAAAATACATTGCATGGCACTCGAATGAAAGACATGAAGATGCAGTGACTAACATCAAGAAGACCCTGGTGGACAAACATCATTCAGATACTATGATGTCACACAGCCGGTGAAGCTCCAAAACGGGCCTGGGAACTGTTCTACTTCAAAATGGATCAGCTGTGGCATACACTTCAAAAGCACTAACCAAGGCTTAAACCAACAATGCTCAACCTTAAAAGGAAACACTGGCCATTGTGTTTGGATGTCAGAAATTGTATTAATTAATTTATGGCAAAGAGACAGAAATGGAGACTGACCACAAACCACTGCTTTCTATCTTCAAGAAACCCCCCACTGGGCACAGACGTCAATTCAACGTCTATTCCACGTTGGTTCAACGTAATAAAGCTACAACCCTACCAGTTGAATGTGTTCCACAAGTCTGGAAAATAAGTGTATGTGGCCGATACGCTTTCCAGATAATTTTTCAGTCACAGATGACGAATCCAACTCAGATGACAAACTGGAGGATGATGTGAATGCTCAGATACCTCATCATCGATCACCTTCCTGTGAGTGGCAACAAAACAAGAAATTCACACAGTGACAAAAGGATGACACATTGACAACGTTGAAAAGGGTGGCCTGAGGAAAGGAAGGAAGTTCCACAGAGAATCAAAGACTTCTGGAATTACGGAGACGAAATATGTGAAGTGGATAGACTGATGATGAAACGTGACAAAGTGATAATACCACAAGCACTACATGGTGAAATGCTAAAAGCCGTTCAGGAATCAGGACCCTTTGGCATATATACTATACAGGTCGATGGCAGAGAAATAATACCAACAGCCATGGCAAATCCTAGGGACGGATCTGTTCACATAAAATGGACAGGACTTTCTGATAACAGTGGACTACTACTCCCAGTACTGGGAGATAGCGTGACTACCTAACATTTGATTCATTCGATTCACAAATTCGATTCTTGGGATACCAGACAAAATAAAGTCAGACAACGGACCCCAATATTCAAGTACAACAAATTCAGCAGAGAATGAAACTTCAAACCAAGGTTACTATAGTTTTGTGATTTAATATTAGTTTTAATTTCTATGAATTTTTTGATTTTATTTATTTATTTGAAAAGTTAAGTTTCAGTTCGTTTTCAGCCTTGATTTACTAGTTTTATTTAGTTTCAGTTTGATAAGAACATTTCTATTTAGTTTTTATATTATTTAGTTTCAGTTTTAGTGTTAGAGACAGAAGGTGCATGAATGTGCTAGAAGGTGCTAGAAGGCATGTATGTGTTGTAGGCCTATAGGGTCAGTTCTTTCCACTGGGGGAAAGTCATACATAAGGTGATGGACATAGGTTTGGTTAGGTTTAAATTATAAATCAATTCTACCGTGACTTGGATTTAAAAGGATGAGCTCCTAGACTGGTGGAAGAATTATGGTGGAAGGAAACTATCTTGCCCAAGTTTCCACCAATCCAATACTTTTTCAATATGGTGGAAGGAAACTATCTTGTTCAAGTTTCCACCAATCCAATGCTTTTTAACTGTAGTAGCAGACGTAAGAAGAATCAAGTGCCTTTACCTGACAGAAAGAGAGGGAAAAACAACTAATGAAGTCAAAAAATTGCAACCCTGCACACATCAATTCACCTCGCAAGTTTAGATCAGAAGAATAACCTCATACAGTCCAATGAAGTTGATATTCACCTGAAGTGCTGGTACTGCTTGATCTGTGGCAGAGACCTGAAGTACGGAGTCAGGTGTTGTTGCCAGCCATACAGTGGGGAGAACAAGTATTTGATACACTGCCGATTTTGCAGGTTTTCCTACTTACAAAGCATGTAGAAGTCTGTAATTTTTATCATAGGTACTCATAGGTATGCAAAAGTCTATTGCAAAGTCTCTCCATACATGCCCAGCCATTGTCCACAGTTACTGCAAGTATAGGTGCAAACTTGTGGACACCGAAAACTTAACGTACTGCTGGTCGCCTGTTAAGCAGCTCCCTTTGTTCGTGCGTTAATTGTTGTTTTAGTATGTTTTTCGTCAGTTTTTCGTGAGTTTTTTTTGCAACATTTGAACTATTAATAGTTCAGGATTATGGAGTGCTACTGTTTTACGAAGGTTTTAGCGGTCCTTTTTATCACTGAGGAACTTTTTATTTTTCTCAGCGTCGAACGGAGGAGGAGTACAGGAGCACAATCAGTGACTTTGTGTTGTGGTGTGAGCAGAACCACCTTCAGCTCAACATCAGCAAAACAAAGGAGATGGTGGTGGACTTCAGGAGAACCAAGGCACAACTGACTGCAGTCCCTATACAGGGGATGGATGTGGAAATGGTTGGGTCATACAAGTTCCTGGGAGTCCATATGGACAACAGGCTGGAATGGGCTGGTAACACTGGGGCCCTGTACAAAAAGGGCCAGAGTCGACTCTACTTTCTGAGGAGGCTCAGGTCCTTCAACGTGTGCAGTAAACTACTGCATACCTTCTACCATCTTTTTTTGCAGTGGTGTGCTGGGGCGCCAACATAAAAGCTGGTGATGCTTCTCGGGTAAATAAGCTGATCAGGAAGGCTAGCTCTATTCTGGGGATTAGCCTTGACACTCTAGAGGAGGTGGCGGAGAGACGGATCCTGGCCAAACTGCTGGCCATCATGGACAACGTCACCCACCCTCTGCATGCCATGGTTATGACGCAGAGGAGCACTTTCAGTCACAGACTGATCCCACCACGGTGTGCCAGAGAGCGCTACAGGAGGTCCTTCCTGCCAGAGGCTATTAGACTATTTAATGCCTCACCGGGGTGCCGTGCCATCGTCAAAAAAGACTTGGAACTGTTGGGGTGTTAGGACCTAGTTGAACAATTATGCATCCATCCGTGAGTAACTCTGGTCTGTAATCACTCATTCACTCAGGACTTATTTATTCATTCAGGTCTGTATATACATATTCATATACAGTTGTTATATCATATCACGTGCAATATTGTAAGTAAATCTTGGGCTTAACTTACGTAGTCATTCACTCAGGAATGCATATCAGTATCCTGTCAGTTGTATCTTTTTTCATTGCTTTTAGTATATCGAATGTGCAATATGTGCATTTATCTGTAATTAAACCCTGCGCTAAGGAATGTATTTTAAAGGAATTTCTATTACTACCCCAAATTATATCATACACACATTTAGCTATTTAAGTATCTCTTCCTGTCATTTACCTGTACAGTTTATGTAACCATGCAAGTATTCACTTATCTGTAAATATAACTGTATATTTACCTGTACAGTTAATGTAACCATGCAAAATTTTCACTTACCTGTTCAATTAACCAGTCTGTATATTAAGTAAACTATTATTACCCTCACTTATATCATATGCACTTTTAGCTATTTAAGTATTTCTCTGCCATCGACCTGTATAGTATAGTTAACCATCCAACATCCAACAATGTATAGTGTACATATTCAGCCAACCACCCATACTATACAATGTCTTTTTATAGCTTTTTTGCAATCCAGATATATTGTATTTCTATACTTTTTCATACTGCCACTCTATGTATCATGTATCGTGTATCTGTCTTTTGTGTATTTTCGTTCTGGCATTTTGCACCTGCCCAATGTTTTGTTGTAGCTGCTTGACAAAGAAATTTCCCCATCGGGGATCAATAAAGTATCTATCTATCTATCTATCTATCTATCTATCTATCTATCTATCTATCTATCTATCTATCTATCTATCTATCTATCTATCTATCTATCTATCTATCTATCTATCTATCTATCTATCTATCTATCTATCTATCTATCTATCTATCTATCTATCTATCTATCTATACTCATGGTAATATATACAAAAGTAGTCCTCTCTTCATGTAATCTATTACTGATTACTGTAGACCCAGAAGATATGATCTATACAGGCTCTGGATTTACAGAAACTATTTTGTTCTTCCAGCAGAATGTTTTGGTCCTCTGAAAAGTCATCAGCCTATTTTTGGGGATAAATGGATATCATTTATAAACCGTACTTAATAACCTTATGCCTCTATAGTTCAGTGGTGCTCTCATGTCATTTTCTGAAGATATGGGAATGGGATTTACTGTAGACTTATACTAAGTGGATAGCAGTCTTCTCGGCCCAGCGCCACAAGGGTGCAAAAGGGGGCCCCTTAGTTGGAATATTGTGCCCCCTCAGTTTTGTATTCTATCCCACAATCTGCCACCTCAGTCATACCTTCATTCATGCAACTCCCTTGCACACATCCTATGTACAGCATACACATTTTACCAGTTGAACACATTTTCATTGGCCTTCACAGTAGAAGGGCGGGGTCAATTTGACAGTTTAGATTTACTTTTAACGGTATGGAAAAAATACAAGTTTCATCGCGCAGCTGGATGGAATTTAGCTAATGCTAACAGTTAGGTAGGTAGCTGATAGCATGATGGATATTAGAAAGTGGCACAACGACAGCATCGGATCAAAGCGGCGGGGAGGGGGAGAAGTCCGAGGCCAAGGCCGCTGAGCCCAGCAGCACAGGCACCTGCCCATCCGTCTTGCAGCCTGGTGACAGGAGGTAACCAGCCTGCAGCCGCCAAGACCAAACATAGCAGCAGCACCGACTATATCCAGGATATTACAAGCACCGACTCCTCCATTAGTGCCTGACGGCCTCGGTGATGAGGAGCCAGCGCAGGTTTGTCTGGGAAAATACCCAACCCACCTGTACTGTGGGAGAAAACTGGCATTCTGTAGCGCGTGGTTCTAAGGCAAAGAGTGGCTGGCACATATTTATAGATGTGGAAAAGGTGAAACCACTGCTGGACCTAATCTCACCAGTTTCTACAGACTGAAATCGTCCGATCTGGAGAAGAAAAATTGACTATGCAGAGCATTTTGGAGAGATACTCCAGGCCTCTAACAGCAATGCCTACTGTGATGATGGCATTGAAGCTGGGATTAACATTTGGGGCATCCACGGCAACTTGCGACTATTCAGTGAGCACAGAGAACAGCAGCATGTTGTACAAGAGGAAAGCGCAGCTGATTCAACTGGCATTTGAGAGGGATCTTACAAGCAAATTCCGTGGGGAGTGGAACGAGAGACTGCTGAGGAGGTGCTGAGGAGGTGCTGAGGAGGTTCAACACAGCATCAAGGCGGCTGCAACTCTTTTGAATCTGGTTAAGAACAGGCAGCCTGGCTGGGCTTCTATTATTTTGTTATTTGCTAGCTTTTGGAAATGTGTGGCAAATGTCAGAAATAGACGTGATTTTCTTTATTGATGTTGCTGCCAAGTCTACTGCTTGATTTCTGTAATGTGATTGGAAATGTTTGGTTTATAATATAATCTGATTGTTTTTGTGTTGTTTTACATGGTAGAAGAGGTTCTATGCATTACATTACTGAGGGTGGGCAGACATTGACCAATGGTTGAGCAACGATGTAGCTGTTGTATATATAGGAATACTAAGTTCTCTGTTTTCATATGCAGCGTAGCACGGCACGGTAGCAGCAGCCAAGCTGCATTGTACCGATAAGTCGTGGTACTGCATTATACATTATTGTTTGCTTTCCGCGATTGGAAATGGTAATTACCAACTGTTTTGCATTGCATTGATGGTATTGTCCATGTAGCTGTGTAGCGTTGTCATAACTTGCCATTTCTGGAGCCAGTTATGAATTGTCCATGATTGTAAAGCGGTGCAGTAGCCTGTGTTCTTGTGTTCTTGCTGCTAGACAGCCGTGCCTGGCTGCAAATACATTGTGTGTAATTGTACTATGATTATTATCCATCCTGTGTTATCAGAAAGCAAAAATAATATATAATATTCGCTGAAATAACAAAAGTAATTGGCATCTGTAACGAATGCCCCGCGCAGAGCGGCGGGCCCTCCTCCTCTCCAACAATCATCCTCGCCGGCGTTCTAACCGGCGGTCATGGGGAAGATGGTAGTAACACCCTGATGACCCACACCTGTTCCTCATCGGTCATCAGGGTCACTATTTAATCCATGTGTTTTCTGTTCAACCCTTGCGGGTTATTGTTCTATGTGTGTTGCCGTCTTTAATTAAATGTAATTTACGCAATCCTTCTTCTCCTATTCGTCTTTTGCCTCTACACTCACTTTCACCCCTCGCAATATCACAGAATAACCCGCCATCACCAGAGGCACCTTTTATTTATTTTTTCACTTACCTGTCTTTGTCTACACCGTGTTCCTCACTAACCTCTCTCTCTCTTTTTCACACTCTTCCCTAGGTCTCCATGGACAGGCACGGAGGGGGAGCTGGATCACCCGGTCGGACACCCGAGCTGGAGGAGAGACTCAGAGCCATGGAGGAACAGGTGTCCTCCTTGGTCACCGCGCTTGGTGGTTTAATGTCCCACATGGCTGCACGACAGGGCGGGGAACCCCCGGTGGATCCAGCTGGAGCCACAGCGTCCCCCGCACCCGGTCGTGTAGAGTCTCGTCACGTCCCGGGGAAATATTTCCATCCCGGAAAAATATGATGGCAATCCGGAGGATTGTCGTGGGTTCCTTCTCCAGTGCGAACTCTGTTTGGGCGATCTGCCAGTTTCGGACTCGGAGAAGGTGCGCACGATGATCACTCTCCTCACGGGGCTTGCACTCAGCTGGGCAACGTCACTGTGGGGGAGCGGGGCTGAGGAGTTGCGGTCAGTCCCCATGTTCATCGAACGCTTCCGAGCTGTTTTTGACCATCCCGCGGAGGGGAGAGATGCGGGCGAGCGGATTATGCGCCTGGAACAAGGAAGGGGCACGGCCTCGGAGTATGCGCTGTCGTTCCGGACGCTGACGGCGCCCAGTGGGTGGAACGAGCCTGCCCTCCGGACCGCCTCCCGTAGGGGCCTGCGGGTGGAGGTTCAGATGGAGCTGGCTTGTGTCCCTCAATCCATGTCGCTGGACGCTTACATCACCCGGGCGATTGCTATTGACGGTCAACTCCGGGACCGTGACCAACTGGCGCGCCGCGCGCATCTTCCCCTTCCTCGATCCGAGCCGGAACATGAGCAGATGGAGGTGGGGATTACGAGGCTCTCCGCAGAGGAGAGAGACAGACAGAGTCGTCAGGGACTGTGTCTTTACTGCGGAGAGAGGGGGCATGTAAGGAGAGTATGCCCCTCTCTTCCAACTGGACGCAGGAAAGGGGTAAGTGGCCGGGGGGTTCAGGTGGGCACAGTAAGAGTAAATAAACCTGAAAACATCGCCAGCCCTTTCTGTTGCCCAGTTGTGCTCTCCGGTAACTTCCCTAATCATGTGTCCACAGCCCTGATTGACTCCGGCGCTGCGGGGAGTTTCATAGACCAGACCCTGGTTAACGCTCTCCAGCTGCCGTTGCGCCGGCTGAGGTCCTCCATGCCCGTTCAGGCCCTGGATGGTCGGCCGGTGGGGACCGGTTCCATTACTCACGTGACCCGTCCAGTCACCCTCACCATTCACGGCTGCCATCGAGAGAGACTGGAATTGTTGGTGATCTCTTCATCCATACATCCGATCATCTTGGGACTCCCCTGGCAGCACAATCCCAACATCAGCTGGAGCGCACGAAGGATCCTGGGATGGTCGGAGAAATGTAGGAAGACCTGTATCAACACTACGGTAGGGGCAACATCGGTAGAGAGTCCTGAGAGTACCCTCATAGGGAACATCCCGCAAGAATATGAAGATCTTCGCGGGGTGTTTTCCAGAGAGAAAGCCAAATGTCTCCCTCCACACCGTGAGTGGGACTGTGCCATTGACCTAATGCCAGGTGGCATGCCTCCCCGTAGACGTATATATCCGCTCTCTATGGCCGAAACGGATACTATGGAGACGTATATCCGAGAGACGCTGGAGCAGGGGCATATTCGCCATTCTACATCACCTGCTTCAGCTAGTTTCTTCTTCGTGAAGAAGAGGGACGGGGGTTTGAGGCCGTGCATTGATTATCGAGGACTGAATGAGGTAATGACGAAGTATCGATATCCAATGCCCCTCTTTCCTGCGGCCATAGAGCAGCTACGGGGAGCGCGCTTCTTCACCAAGCTGGACCTCCGGAGTGCATACAACCTTATACGAATCCGGGAGGGAGATGAGTGGAAGACCGCATTTAGCACGGTATTCCAGTGGTATTCCAGTCGTTTCTGAATGAGGTATTCCGAGACATGTCGGGGAGATATGTAGTAGTGTATATTGACGATATCCTAGTATACTCCCCGACGTTCTCAGAACATGTGAAACACGTTTGTGCTGTCCTCCAACGACTATTACAGAATCATCTGTATATCAAGGAGGAAAAATGCGCCTTCCACCAGACGGCCGTCTCCTTCCTCGGATATCGTATTTCTCCGGAGGGGGTGAAGATGGAGGAATTAAAGGTGGAGGCAGTTAGGTCATGGCCGGTCCCAAAGAACATCAAAGGACTCCAAAGCTTCCTCGGTTTCGCCAATTTCTACCGCCGGTTCATCCAGGCCTACAGCTCCATAGCAGCGCCACTCACGTCGTTGTTGAAAGGTAACCCTCAACGCCTCGCCTGGACCCCGAGTGCCGAGAAGGCATTCCTCGACCTGAAGGGCAGATTTACCACCGCGCCTCTGTTATGCCACCCAGACCCACGCAAGCCCTTCACGGTCGAGGTCGACGCGTCGGAGGTCGGGGTAGTGGCGGTCCTCTCCCAGCCCTGCTGCACCCCTGTGCGTATTTCTCAAAGAAGCTGAGCGCTGCGGAGAGGAACTACGACGTGGGTGACCGAGAGCTACTGGCGGTGAAATTGGCATTGGAGGAGTGGAGACATTGGCTGGAGGGTGAGCCGGCTCATGAGCCATTCACTGTCCTGACAGACCATCGGAACCTGGAGTACGTCAGGGCAACCCGGAGCCTTAACCCCCGACAGGCCCGCTGGACCTTGTTTTTTGAGCGCTTCCGGTTCACTCTGACCTATCGACCAGGAACGAAGAACGGCAGGGTGGACGCACTCTCCCGCATTCACGACCGGGGGGCAGAGACGAGGCAGGACGTGCCCATCCTGCCTCCATCATGCATTGTTGGACCCGTCTCCTGGGACATTGATGCTGAAATTCAACGGGCAGGGAGACAGGATCCTCCTCCAACAACCTGTCCTCCGGGGAAAATCTACGTTCCACGGAGAGTGCGGGGACGGTTGGTAACCTGGGTCCACACAACACCTGCTACCGGACACCCAGGTATCAGCCGGACCCTGGAGGCGCTCCGGGAAAAATACTGGTGGCCCGGCATGGGGAGGACTGTGCGACATTATGTACTCTCATGTGTCATATGCGCACAGTCTAAGGCGCCGAGAGCGGCTCCTACAGGAAAACTCCATCTCCTACCAGTACCTCAGCGACCATGGACTCACATCGCCGTGGACTTCCTCACAGACTTACCGCCAGCAGAGGGGAAAACCACCATCGCCGTGGTAGTGGACAGATTTTCAAAAATGGTGCGGTTCATCCCACTACCCGGCCTCCCCTCTGCTCTCCAGTTCGCTGAGGTGCTCTTTCAACAGGTCTTCCGACAGTATGGACTTCCGGAGGACATCGTGTCTGACCGAGGTCCCCAGTTCATCTCCCGTGTGTGGAAGGCGTTCATATCAAAACTGGGGATCGCGGTCAGTCTCACATCCGGGTACCACCCTCAGGCTAATGGGCAAGCGGAGCGCACAAACAAAGAACTCGGGAGGTTCCTTCGAGCATATTGCATGGAACAGCCAGGTGAGTGGACCCGTTTCCTCCCCTGGGCGGAATACGCTCAGAATTCTCTGTGCCATTCCTCCACCGGTCTAACCCCTTTCCAGGTGGTCCTGGGTTTTCAGCCCCGTCTGTGCCCCTGGGGAAGGGGTTCCAATGAAGTTCAGGCGGTGGAGGAGTGGTTCGGGAAGGCTGAGGGAGTCTGGTCCGCCGTCAACGTCCGCCTGCAAAGAGCAGTTCAGCGACAAAAGACGCAGGCCGACAGATGGCGGAGTGAGGCTCCAGTGTTCCACCCAGGGGATAAAGCCTGGCTGTCCACAAGGAACCTCCAGCTCTGCTTGCCATGCCATAAGCTTGAGCCCCGGTATGTGGGACCATTCACGGTCCTTCGGAGAGTGAATGAGGTCACCTATAGGTTGAGACTAACACCACCATATAACAACATGTCTCCCTCTTTTCATGTCTCTCTCCTCAGGGCGGTGATTCCTGGTCCACTCGGGGGGTCCGGACCTGCAGTGGCGCCTCCACCCCCAACGGAGGTAGCTGGGGGTCTGGCATATAAAGTGGAGAAGGTCCTGGACTCTCGGCTACGGCGGTGGGCCCTCCTCCTCTCCAACGATCATCCTCGCCGGCGTTCTAACCGGCGGTCGGGGGAAGATGGTAGTAACACCCTGTTCCTCATCGGTCATCAGGGTCACTATTTAATCCATGTGTTTTCTGTTCAACCCTTGCGGGTTATTGTTCTATGTGTGTTGCCGTCTTTATTAAATGTTATCAACTCAATCCTTCTTCTCCTATTCGTCTTTTGCCTCTACACTCACTTTCACCCCTCGCAATATCACAGCATCCACCGTTGTTTATTCCATATTTAATAGAAATCAGACTTTTGCTTTTTAATTCAACATAATATTGTAAATAATAAAACAAATGAAAATGGCATGAACAAAAATGTTGGGACCCTTAACCTAATATTTTGTTGAACAACCTTTAGAGGCAATCACTGTAATCAGACGTTTTCTGTAGCTCTCAATGAGACTGCTGCTCCTGTTAACAGGTAGTTTGGCCCACTCTTCCTAAGAAAACTGCTCCAGCTGTCTCAGGTTTGATGGGTGCCTTCTCCAGACTGCAAGTTTCAGCTCTTTCCATAGATGTTCCATAGGATTCAGATCAGGACTCATAGAATAGTCCAATGTTTTGTTCTTATCCATTCTTGTGTGCTTTTAGCTGTGTGTTTTGGGTCATTATCCTGTTGGAGGACCCATGACCTGCGACTGAGACAGAGCTTTTTGACACTGGGCAGTACGTTCCGCTCCATAATGCCTTGATAGTCTTGAGATTTCATTGTGCCCTGCACAGATTCAAGGCACCCTGTACCAGGCGCAGCAAAGCAGCCCCAGAACATAACCAGCCTCCTCCATGTTTCACTGTAGGTATGGTGTTCTTTTCTTTGAAAGCTTCATTTTTTCATCTGTGAACATAGAGCTGATGTAACTTTCCAAAAAGCTCCAGTTTTGACTCATCTGTCCAAAGGACATTCTCCCAGAAGGATTGTGACTTGTCAATATGCAAATTCCAGTCTGGTTTTATGTTTTTCTTTCTCATATATGCATGGCTTCTCCTGGGTCTTCTTCCATGTTGAAAATCTTCCATCCTTTTCTTTAAAATCAAGCACTTTCAAAGTTTGGAAAGTAAAATAGACTTTAATACGGAAGTAATACAGCCGAGTGAGCCTCCGGAGACGACTGACTTTCCCATATGAAACAATAGTGGTGAAACCATAGCAATGGTGCAAAAAATAAAACAGATATGCACACATAATGTTTAGTACCTGTTGAAACCATAGCAATAGTACAAACAGTAATATAGCCATGCATATATTATGCTTAGTACCTGTTGACACCATAGCAATATGACAAACAGTAATATAGCCATGCATATATTATGCTTAGTACCTGTTGACACCATAGCAATAGATAGATAGATAGATAGATAGATAGATAGATAGATAGATAGATAGATAGATAGATAGATAGATAGATAGATAGATAGATAGATAGATAGATAGATAGATAGATAGATAGATAGATAGATAGATAGATAGATAGATAGATAGATAGATAGATAGATAGATAGATAGATAGATAGATAGATAGATAGATAGATAGATAGATAGATAGGTACTTTATTGATCCCCCGAGGGGGACATTTCATTGTCAAGCAGCTACAACAAAACACAGGGCAGGTGCAAAATGCCACAACGAAAGTACACAAAAGACAGATACACGATACAAGATATCTGGAGTGCAAAAAAAAGCTATAAAAAGATATTGCATAGTATGGGTGGTTGGCTGAATATGTACACTATACATTGGTGGATGTTGGATGGTTAGCTATACTATACAGGTCGATGGCAGAGAAATACTTCAGTAGCTAAAAATGCGTATGATATGAGCAAGGTTAATAATAGTTTACTTAATAGACAGACTGGCTAAATGAACAGGTAAGTGAAAATTTTGCATGGTTAAATTAGCTGTACAGGTAAGTATACATTTATATTTACAGATAAGTGAATACTTGCATGGTTACACAAACTGTACAGGTAAATGACAGGAAAAGATACTTTAATAGCTAAATGTGTGTAACACCGGGGCCCTGTACAAAAAGGGCCGGAGCCGACTCTACTTTCTGAGGAGGCTCAGGTCCTTCAACGTGTGCAGTAAACCACTGCATACCTTCTACCAGTCTGTGGTGGCCAGTGCCATCTTTTTTGCAGTGGTGTGCTGGGGAGCAAACATCAAAGCCAGTGATGCTTCTCGGGTAAATAAGCTGATCAGGAAGGCTAGCTCTGTCCTGGGGATGAGCCTTGACACTCTAGAGGAGGTGGCGGAGAGACGGATCCTGGCCAAACTGCTGGCCATCATGGACAACGTCACCCACCCTCTGCACGCTATGGTTATGACGCAGAGGAGCACTTTCAGTCACAGACTGATCCCACCACGGTGTGCCAGAGAGCGCTACAGGAGGTCCTTCCTGCCGGCGGCTATTAGACTATATAATGCCTCACCAGGGTGCCGTGCCGTCTGCAACATAGGTCTGGAACTGTTGGGGTGCTAGGCCCTAGTTTAACAATTATGCATCCATCCGTGAGTAACTCTGGTCTGTCATCACTCATTCACTCAGGACCTATTTATTCATGCAGGTCTGTATATACATACTCATGTACAGTTGTTATATCATATCACGTGCAATATTGCTAGTAATTCTTGGACTTAACTTTCGTAGGCATTCACTCAGGAATGCATATTAGTATCCTGTCAGTTGCACCTTTTCTCATTGCTTTTAGTATATCGAATGTGAAATACGTGCAGTTGTCTGTAATTAAACCCTGCGCACTAAGGACTGTATTTTAAGGGAATTACTATTATTACCCCAAATTATATCATACACACATTTAGCTATTAAAGTATCTCTTCCTGTCATTTACCTGTACAGTTAATGTAACCATGCAAGTATTCACTTATCTGTAAATATAACTGTATATTTACCTGTACAGTTAATTTAACCATGCTAATATTTCACTTATCTGTTCATTTAACCAGTCTGTCTATTAAGTAAACTATTATTACCCTCGCTCATATCATACGCATTTTTAGCTACTGAAGTATTTCTCTGCCATCGACCTGTATAGTATAGTTAACCATCCAACATCCACCAATGTATAGTGTACATATTCAGCCAACCACCCAGACTATGCAATGTCTTTTTATAGCTTTTCTTTGCACTCCAGATATCTTGTATTTCTATACTTTTTCATACTGCCGCTCTATGTATCATGTACCGTGTATCTGTCTTTTGTGTATTTTCGTTGTGGCATTTTGCACCTGCCCTATGTTTGTTGTAGCTGCTTGACAAAGAAATCTCCCCCCCCGGGGATCAATAAAGTACCTATCTCTCTATCTATCTATCTATCTTATCCTTGGTTCTTTTTCTACCGTTCACACTATCCTTCTGTTCAATCTGGGGTCGATGTTCCTCTTGTGGCCGAACCCTGGGAGGTTGGCTACCGTTCCATGGACCTTAAACTTCTTAATAATATTTGCATCTGTTGTCACAGGAACATCAAGCTGCTTGGAGATGGTCTTGTAGCCTTTACCTTTACCATGCTGGTCTATTATTGTCTTTCTGATCTCCTCAGACAACTCTCTCCTTTTGTCACGTTCGGGTGTGTAGAGAGACCAAGGCGCAGCGTAGCGATAGTTTGACATGTTTATTGAACTGAATAAACTGGATAACGAACTATACAAAATAATAATGCTATAGATAACGAAAGTATAACACACATACTCACGATAACGAGACAACATACAACAATGAACCACGCCATAGGAATGGAACATGCACATATAAGTAGGATCCCTAATTAGAGGTAATGCAATGCAGCTGCCTCTAATTAGGGATCCCACACACAACACCACACAGACGTAGAAATCCTAGATCTGCCAGACTCTGACCATTGAAATATAGAGAAGCAAAGCTTCTCTATGGTCAGAGCCTGACAGTACCCCCCCTCAAAGGCGCGGACTGCCGGCCGCAAGAAAAACAAACACAAAAACATGAGGGAAGGGTCAGGGAGGGAAAAACATCAAACAATAACCATCGCCGGTGGCGGTTCCGGCCCCGGCGAAGTGGATATCTTCCTCCTCATTTCTACTGGGCCCGGACTGGGCACTGGTGTGGCAGGCGACTCAGGCCATTTAAAGGGGTAACCCACCGGTCCTAAAAATGGCACCGGTGGGGGAAAAGACTCAGGCCATGGAGCGGGGCAAATAACCGGGCCAGGACTGGGCACCGGTGTGGCAGGCGACTCCGGCCTGTCGACCATCACGGGAGGCTCCGGGCTGTCGACCATCACGGAAGGCTTCGGGCTGTCGACCATCACGGGAGGCTCCGGGCTGTCGACCATCACGGGAGCCTCGCACTGGAGGTCGGGTGCGGGGAGCCGGCACGGGACGTACCGGACTGGAGAGGCGCACTGGAGGCCTAGTGCGTGGAGTCGGCACTGATGGCACCGGACTGATGACACGCACCTCAGGGCGAGTGCAGGGAGCAGGCACAGGATGTACCGGACTGGAGACGCGCACTTGAAGCCTGGTGCGTGGAGTCGGCACTGGTGGCACCGGACTAATAACACGCACCTCAGGGCGAGTGCGGGGAACAGGCACAGGACGTACCGGACTGGAGACGCGCACTTGAAGCCTGGTGCGTGGAGTCGGCACTGGTGGCACCGGACTAATAACACGCACCTCAGGGCTAGTGCGGGGAGCCGGTACTGAGCTTACCGGACTGGAGAGACGCACTGGAAGCCTGGTGCGTGGAGCCGGCACATATGGCACCGAACTAGTGACACGCACTTCAGGGCGAGTGCGGGAGCCGGTACTGAGCTTACCGGACTGGAGAGACGCACTGGAGTGTAGCAGACGGCCGGACCCGGACTGGGCACCGGTGGAGCGGACTGCTCTGGCACTGGAGCTTTGCTTCTCTATATTTCTATGGTCAGAGTCTGGCAGATCTAGTATTTCTACTTCTGTGTGGTGTTGTGTGTGGGATCCATAATTAGAGGCAGCTGCATTGCATTACCTCTAATTAGGGATCCTACTTATATGTCTGTGTTCCACTCCCTTGGCGTGGTTCATTGTTGTATGTTGTCCCGTGTCGTGAGTACGTGTGTTTCTGTTATTATATTGTATTTGTTATTTTGTATAGTTCACATCCAGTATAGTTTATTCATTAAATAAACGATGTCGAACTATCGCTACGCTGCGCCTTGGTCTCTCTACACACCCGAACGTGACAGAATGAACCACCACCTGACCAAGCAGCGTAATGAGGGAGCAAAGGAGAAGAGAGGACAACGGCGTAATCAAGGAAACGGAGGTAATGGAGCCCGTAGTCAACCCCAAGAAAATTTCGAGGGGGGGGGCTATGGGGATGGTCTGGCTACGAAGAGAATGCGCCAGTACCACTCTCCATGTGGAATACGGTGGAGAAGGAGGAAGAGGAATACCTGAAGGGGGTATATAATAGCATTATGGAGCTGTGTAGGCGAAATTGGGAGGAGTGTGAGAACGAGCGGAAGGAGCTGGAGCTAAAGGTGCCCACGGTGTGCATTAGTCCGGTGCCACCAGTGCCGACTCCACGCACCAGGTTTCCAGTGCGCGTCTCCAGTCCGGTACGTCCTGTGCCTGCTCCCCGCACTCACCCTGAGGTGCGTGTCATTAGTCCGGTGCCACCAGTGCCGACTCCACGCACCAGGCTTCAAGTGCGCGTCTCCAGTCCGGTACGTCCCGTGCCGACTCCCCGCACCCGACCTCCAGTGCGTGCGCCCAGCCAGGTGCCTCCAGTGCCGGCTCCACGCACCAGGCCTCCAGTTCGCGTCTCCAGTCCGGTACGTCCCGTGCCGGCTCCCCGCACCCGACCTCCGGTGCGTGCGCCCAGCCAGGTACCTCCAGTGCCGGCTCCACGCACCAGGCCTCCAGTGCGCCTCTCCAGTCCGGTACGTCCCGTGCCGGCTCCCCGCACCCGACCTCCAGTGCGTGCGTCCAGCCAGGTACCTCCAGTGCCGGCTCCACGCACCAGACCACCGGTGCGCCTCCCCAGCCCGGAGCCTCCCGTGATGGTCGACAGCCCGGAGCCTCCCGTGATGGTCGACAGCCCGGAGGCTCCCGTGATGGTCGACAGCCCGGAGCCTCCCGTGATGGTCGACAGCCCGGAGCCTCCCGTGGTGGTCCACAGGCCGGAGTCGCCTGCCACACCGGTGCCCAGTTCTGGCCCGGTTATTTGCCCCGCTCCAAGGCCTGAGTTATTTGCCCCACCATTGTCATTTCCAGGACCGGTGGGTTACCCCTTTAAAAGGCCGGAGTCGCCTGCCACACCGGGGCCCAGTCCTGGCCCGGTTATTTGCCCCGTTCCATGGCCTGAGCCTTTTGCCCCACCATTGTCATTTCCAGGACCGGTGGGTTACCCCTTTAAATGGCCTGAGTCGCCTGCCACACAGGGGCCCAGTTCGGGCCCAGTATTAAAAATGAGGAAGATATCCACTTCGCCGGGGCCGAAACCGCCACCGGCGATGGTTATTGTGTGATGTTTTTTCCTCCCTGACCCTTCCCTCATGTTTTTGTGTTTGTTTTCTTGCGGCCGGGAGTCCGCGCCTTTGAGGGGGGGTACTATCAGGCTCTGACCATAGAGAAGCTTTGCTTGTCTATATTTCTATGGTCAGAGTCTGGCAGATCTAGGATTTCTACGTCTGTGTGGTGTTTTGTGTGGGATCCCTAATTAGAGCAGCTGCATTGCATTACCTCTAATTAGGGATGCTACTTATATGTCTGTGTTCCACTCCCTTGGCGTGGTTCATTGTTGTATGTTGTCTCGTGTCGTAAGTATGTGTGTTTCTGTCATTAACTATTGCATTTGTTATTTTGTATGGTTCCATCAGTATAGTTTATTCACTTTAATAAACGATGTCGAACTATCGCTACGCTGCGCCTTGGTCTCTCTACACACCCCAACGTGACACCTTTGCTTTCTCTGGTCCATGTTCAGTGTGGTGCAACAATGATACCAAGCAGCACAGTGACTACTTTTCTCCATTTAAATAGGCTGAATGACTGATTACAAGATTGGAGACGTGTGATACTAATTAAAGAAACTAATTAGTTTGAAATATCACTATAATCCAATAATTTATTATCTTTTCTAAGGGGTTCCAACAAATGTGTCCAGGCCATTTTAGAATATCTGTGTAGAATAAGCAATAATTAATCTCTTTTCACAGATTCTTTGCTTTATTCTATGACATACCAAAGGCATGAAAGTATACATGATAAAATAGCTTTTAATTTTCATCATTTTTCAGGAGGAATGAAGCATTATTCCATTGAGCTGTAAAGGTACCAACAAATTTGAGCACATCTGTATATAAGAGGGATCTCACATTGTTTTTTCAATTTTAGTTCTCAGTGAATATATGTCTTTATAAAATATGCCACATTTCCGTTACCTGAGAACAAACTAGCAAACCCCTTCTCTTCTCCTTAAGTACCAGTATAATATCAGAGTTCCCCTTCTCTTCTCCTTAAGTACCAGTATAATATCAGAGTTCCCCTTCTCTTCTCCTTAAGTACCAGTATAATATCAGAGTTCCTCTTCTCTTCTCCTTAAGTACCAGTATAATATCAGTTCCCCTTCTCTTCTCCTTAAGTACCAGTATAATATCAGAGTTCCCCTTCTCTTCTCCTTAAGTACCAGTATAATATCAGAGTTCCCCTTCCCTTCTCCTTAAGTACCAGTATAATATCAGAGTTCCCCTTCTCTTCTCCTTAAGTACCAGTATAATATCAGAGTTCCCCTTCTCTTCTCCTTAAGTACCAGTATAATATCAGAGTTCCCCTTCTCTTCTCCTTAAGTACCAGTATAATATCAGAGTTCCCCTTCTCTTCTCCTTAAGTACCAGTATAATATCAGAGTTCCCCTTCTCCCCCTCCTTAAGTACCAGTATAATATCAGAGTTCCCCTTCTCTTCTCCTTAAGTACCAGTATAATATCAGAGTTCCCCTTCTCTTCTCCTTAAGTACCAGTATAATATCAGAGTTCCCCTTCTCCCCCTCCTTAAGTACCATTATAATATCAGAGTTCCCCTTCTCTTCTCCTTAAGTACCAGTATAATATCAGAGTTCCCCTTCTCCCCCTCCTTAAGTACCAGTATAATATCAGAGTTCCCCTTCTCTTCTCCTTAAGTACCAGTATAATATCAGAGTTCCCCTTCTCCCCCTCCTTAAGTACCAGTATAATATCAGAGTTCCCCTTCTCTTCTCCTTAAGTACCAGTATAATATCAGAGTTCCCCTTCTCCCCCTCCTTAAGTACCAGTATAATATCAGAGTTCCCCTTCTCTTCCCTGAGAAAATATCCATTATTAGCATGTTTTAATTACTCCTATAAAGATAGTAGACTTTCAGGTACTCAGCAAGAAGTTCTGATTTCATTACTACTGAAACAGGACCCAGGTGGTAAGTATAAAGATCCAGTCCATTTAAACAAACTGAAGGCCTCTTACACTTCAATGTTGTGATGTGAAGATCCTGGAGAAATGCATAACACATGGAATTAAAAAGGTTTTACCAGATATAGTTCAGACGGATCAGACAGGTTTTCTACATGGACGATATATTGGAGATAATATACGACAATTACTTGAAACAATTGAACATTATGAAACATCAAAGATACCAGGCCTGGTCTTCATGGCAGATTTTGAAAAGGCGTTTTGATAAAGTACGACTAGAATTTATATATAAATGCCTAGATTACTTTAATGTCGGTGTATCTCTTATACGATGACTCAAGTTTTTTGTCAAGTCCGCAATCTGGATCCCTGCACAGTTGAAGATCCTGATCCCTTTTATAGCCTCTCTGGACTAAAACCAAATTATGACAAGTGTACCATATTACGTATTGGATCGTTAAAAGACACAGTGTTTACACTACCTTGTAATTAACCAATAAAATGGGTGGATGGTGAAGTAGATACACTTAGTATTCACATCTCAAAAAATATACACAAATTTAAATTAACTTACCGCAATCAATTTCAATAGAAAGTTTGTGAAACTAGATAATATTCTGCAACCATGGAGAGGAAAATACTTGTCTATTTATGGAAAAATCACATGAACTCTTTGGTCCAATCACAGTTTACTAACTTACTAATGGCACCGCCTACTCCAGACCACTCGTTTTTTAAATCATATGAGCAAAATATATTTCATTTTATTTGGAATGCGAAGCCAGACTAAACTAAACGTGCCTATTTATATAATGAATATGAGTTTGTGGGCTAAAATTATTAAATATTAAATTTTAACCTTTCACTAAAAGCTTCACTTATACATAAATTATTCTTAAACTCAAAATGCTTCTCCAGTAGATTATTAAGAAAGGCTCATCCTTTTTGCCTTCATACAGATTACAACTTTGTGAATGATTTCCTGCGCGAAAGGCAGGCGTAGTGGAAACAAGCGCAGGGAGGCAGGAGGGTAGCGGGAAAATGAGTTCACTAGACACTCATGAGTTATTCCGCAACACAATGGAGCTCACATGTAACACACTCACAATAAAGACAATCACCGACAGAGACCCGGGGGGAGCAGAGGGAATAAGACGCACCAACAATTAGTGACAAAATGGACAACAGGTGTGACGGGAACAGGACAAACGGACACTGAGTAGTGGATCGGTGATGGCTAGTACTCGGGCGAGTACTAGCGACCCGGGGGCGAGGGCGACCCGGGAGGCGATGGAATTCCCTCAACAGTGAGGTATCCAGGATGTCCTCCACCGGTATCCAGCATCTCTCCTCCGGGCCGTATCCCTCCTTCTCCACGAGGTACTGGAGGCGTCTTGAGTCCAGGATTGCTCGGACTGCATACGCTGGGGCCCCCTCGATGTCCAGCGGGGGTGGAGGGACCTCCAGTATCCTATGTCCTTGGAGTGGACCAGCCACCACCGGCCTGAGGAGAGATACATGGAACGAGGGGTTAATGTGGTAGTCAGGCGGAAGCCTCAGCCTGTAGCATACCTCGTTCAGTCTCCTCAGGACTTTGAACGGCCCCACAAACCGTGGACCCAGCTTCCGGCAGGGCAGGCGGAGGGGGAGGTTTCGGGTCGAGAGCCAGACTCGGTCCCCTGGTGCGTACACCGGGGCCTCACTGCGGTGGCGGTCGGCGCTCGCCTTATACCTACCCACGGCTTGTTGGAGATGTACGTGGGCGGCCCTCCAGGTCTCCGAGCGCTCGAACCCCTCATCCACCGCAGGAGCCTCGGTCTGGCTCAAATGCCACGGTGCCAGAACCGGCTGATAACCTAACACGCACCGAAACGGGGGTAGGTTAGTGGAGGAGTGACGGAGCGAGTTGTGTGCCATCTTGGCCCAGGGAATGTACTCCGCCCACTCCTCAGGGCCGATCCTGGCAATACGAACTCAGAAACCCCCCGTTACTCTCTGGGTGAAAACCTGAGGTGAGGCTGACCGAGACCCCCAGATGTTTTCATAAACGCCTTCCACACCCTGGACGTGAATTGGGAACCCCGGTCAGACACTATGTCCTCAGGCACCCCGTAGTGCCGGACGACATGGGTGAACAGGGCCTCTGCCGTTTGCAGAGTCGTCGGGAGACCGGGTAACGGGAGGAGTCGACAGGACTTAGAAAACCGATCCACAACGACCAGGATTGTCGTTTTCCCCTGTGACGGCGGAAGGTCCGTCACGAAGTCCACCGACAGGTATGACCACGGCCGCTGTGGAACGGGTAGAGGTTGTAATTTACCTCTGGGTAGGTGTCTAGGCGCAGTGTACTGTGCACACACCGAGCAGGAGGAAACATAGGTCCTCACATCCTTAGCTAGAGTGGGCCACTAGTACTTTACATTCAAGCAGCGCACCGTCCTCGCGATGCCAAGGATGACCGGAGGAGGGTGACGTGTGGGCCCACACGATCAAGCAGTCACGAACACCGGACGGCACGTACCTGAGCCCTTCGGGACACTGAGGGGGAGCAGGCTCGGTGCGCATCGCCTTTTCGATGTCCGTGTCCACCTCCCATCTCACCGGAGCCACTAGGCACGAGGCGGGGAGGATGGGAGTAGGATCGATGGGCCGCTCCTCCGTGTCATAAACCCGGGACAGTGCGTCTGCCTTCACATTTTGTGAACCCGGTCTGTAGGAGAGCTTGAAATCAAACCGGGTGAAAAACATGGCCCACCTTGCCTGGCGAGGATTCTGTCTCCTCGCCGCCCGGATGTACTCCAGATTGCGGTGGTCAGTCCAGATGAGAAATAGGTGTTTAGCCCCCTCAAGCCAATGCCTCCACACCTTCAGAGCTTTCACGACAGCTAACAACTCTCGGTCCCCCACATCATAGTTTCGCTCCGCTGGACTGAGCTTCTTCGGAAAAAAAAGCGCAGGGGCGGAGCTTAGGTGGCGCACCCGTGCGCTGAGACAGCACAGCTCCTATCCCAGCCTCGGATGCGTCCACCTCAACTATGAATGACCAAGAGGGGTCCGGATGAGCCAACACTGGGGCCGAGGTAAACAACGCCTTCAGGACTGAAAGCCCTATCCGCCCCAGCTGACCAGCGCAGACGTACCAGCCCCCCCCTCAGTAGTGAGGTAATGGGAGCTGCTACCTGACCGAAACCCCGGATAAACCTCCGGTAGTAGTTGGCAAACCCTAGAAACCGCTGCACCTCCTTTACCGTGGTGGGAGTCGGCCAACTACGCACGGCTGAAATGCGGTCTACCTCCATCTCCACCCCGGACGTGGAAATACGATACCCCAAGAAGGAGACGGATTGTTGGAAGAACAGACACTTCTCTGCCTTGACATACAGGTCATGCTTCAACAGTCTCCCAAGCACTCTGCGCACCAGGGCTACATGCGCGGCGCGTGTAGCGGAGTATACCAATATGTCATCGATCAGGTCCCAAGCAGGTCCCTAAAGATCTCATCTACAAAGGATTGAAAGACTGCTGGAGCATTCTTCAACCCGTATGGCATGACGAGGTATTCATAATGCCCTGAGGTGGTACTAAAGGCTGTCTTCCACTCGTCCCCTTCTCGTATACGCACCAGATTGTAAGCGCTCCTGAGGTCTAGTTTTGTGAAATAACGCGCCCCATGTATTGACTCTATGGCACTGGCTATGAGGGGCAGCGGGTAGCTGTATCCCACAGTGATACGTTATCCCTCTATAGTCAATGCACGGGCGCAGTCCTCCCTCCTTCTTCACAAAAAAGAAACTCAAGGAGGCAGGGGAAATGGAGGACCGAATGTATCCCTGTCGCAGTGATTCGGAGACATATGTTTCCATAGCCTCCGTCTCTGCCTGCGACAAGGGATACACATGACTCCGAGGAAGGGCAGAAGGTAATAAATTGTGACTTGAATGGAGAAGCGTTGATGCATGTTTAGTGGCACTTCATTACTGTTCAATTCAAAGTGATGTTTCTACTGAGTGATTTCAATGTGTCATACACTATCTAAAGTATTGTTTCATTCCAAGGGTAAAGAAACTAGTTCATATTCGATCCTCATGGTATTCAATGTTCAATTATCATCACAGAATCTTCATCTAGATTTGGTCAAATATTCTGTATTGTAACGTTATATTGTTAACATGAGTATCTACAGATTGTAAGTAAACACTGGATGTGTTTGTAGACACTTACAATAATAACTAAAGCACTTTTGAACCACTATGCTCAAGGCAATAGTAAAAATAAGTACTACTGCTTCTATAGACAGCTGCTGTTGGCCTGTGCATACTGTATTTCCAGGTGCATTTCTATGAGAACCAGGCACCATGACATTTAGATCCAATCAAAAGTCCCATCACACTAGTGTCAGTGTCACTCCAGTATTATTCTGCATACTCTATCTTACTTCCCATCCACATCCTCATTCTGTCACAGCTAAGATGAGCTGATGATCAAATGTAAAGAAATCTTTTTTCCCAAGAGGGACAGGGCTGTTGTAGAAATATGATGGTGCACTGCTATGATGATAGATAGATAGATAGATAGATCCCCTGTATAGGGACTGCAGTCAGTTGGGCCTTGGTTCTCCTGAAGTCCACCACCATGTCCTTTGTTTTGCTGATGTTGAGCTGAAGGTGGTTCTGCTCACACCACAACACAAAGTCACTGATTGTGCTCCTGTACTCCTCCTCCTGCCCACCCCTGATGCACCCTACAATAGCAGAGTCATCCGAGAACTTCTGCAGGTGGCATGTTTCAGAGTTATATCTGAAGTCTGAGGTGTAGAGGGTGAACAGGGACCCTTTCCAGGCTCAGGCTAAGGTTGAAGGGTCGCTGGAGTATTCCACACAATTGGTCAGCACAGACCCTAAGCACCCTTGGGCATATGCCATCAGGGCCCGCTGCTTTTCACTGGTGGTGAAAGCCAGCCCAGGTGGGGAGGTGGGGGGGAAGGGGGGTGTTGCAGATCAGTCCAGAGGGAGCGGGGGCGGAGGTGGGGAGGGGGTCGCTGATTGTCTCAACAGAGGTGTTGTGAGGAAAGTGGGGGTGGGACATCCGTTAGGGTGTGTGGCCTGGGGAGCTGGAGGGGAGGTGGACAGGGCCAGTATCAAACCTGTTAATAAATTGGTTCAGCTCATTGGCTCTGTCCTGGGTCCCCTCCATCTGCCCACTGTTTGACTTTTTGAAGCCAGTGATATTTCTCATACCCTTCCACACCTCTCTCACCTGGCTCTACCTCAGCTGTGGACGCATTTCAATTTGTCCCTGTCCCTCTCCTTGAAGGCCCTCTTCTTCTCATTCAGCAGGGCCTTCAGGTCGCTGGTGACCCAGGGTTTATTATTTGGAAAACAGCGTACCTTCCTGGTGGGTACAGTGTTGTATACACACAATATATACTGTACATATTAAAAGAAAAATGGATGCTGTACTTTTAGCTGGAGCCTCGGAGCTGCTGTTCAGAGAGAACTCTTCGTCCTCTGACAGACAGTATTTCTCGTGCCTCTAGTCAAGCATCCAACACTTTCTGGATAATGGTGGTTGCAGGATTTAGGGTGGTCACTCATATCGGCTCTTTAGTGTTTCTGAAACATTACACAAAATAATGTTAGCTAAGAGCTATGCATTAAGGGTACATTAGAATGATTTAACTAGTTATCTAACATAACATAATGTATCCATTCACTGGTGGGCAGCTTTGTCTCGCCCCTCTTTCCTCAACTTTTTAATTACGCCGACAGACACTTTGTTGCTCGTCCTTCTCTATACTCCATGCCAGACTGAGAGGGGGGTCGTTGATATGTCGGTTCAGTCCAGTGTAGCTGCTAATCCCATATTCTTCACCATTCATGTTTCTCAATGAACCATAAAAGTCCCGTAGAATGATGTTCAGCTCCATTTTTGTTGTATTCCCAAACTCACAATATATCCACCAGGTAACAGCCCACTTAGTTTGTTTCACGATGTTCTTTTCATTTCAGTTTCTCTCAAATGCATCTAAATGCTTCTTTTCTGTATCGGCATGTCGAACAATTGTTGATGTCGCCATTTTATTGAGGTGAAAAGGTTCAATGATATCAAGGTGAAAAGCCTAAACGTCATAGTCATGGTATACGGTCTCACATAAACACAGCTAAATGCTGTTTTAGCCAATCAGCTTCCAGTATCCAAACTATCCGGCTTATAATAAAGATGGAATGGCGGCCACTAGCTTTGTCTTAGTCCATAGTCCATAGTCCATAGTCCATAGTCCATAGTCCATAGTCCATAGTCCATAGTCCATAGTCCACAGTCTACAGTCCATAGTCCATAGTCCATAGGGACGTTCAACAGGAGAAAGATAGTCCATCATTCAGTGCTAGCGAACTGTCCCATTCACATGAGAAAAGCACGGCAGTATGACACCTCTCAGGAGGAAACTGGGAAAAGGTCACTTTCCTTTTGACAGGATATGCTAACTGCCACCTTCTGAATGTTCAACCCTGGGACTAAAAGACCGTGGAATCCCCTGAAATGTCCCACCACATGATAAACCAAAAGAGGAATGGGGGTTGGGAGATTATTCATTTCCGTCTTCCCATCATCTTCCCTGAACTAACCGCATGTCCCGGTGTCACCGAATGTCACATTAGTTGGCGGAGCTGCTTATGGTGCAAGGGTATGTAATGAGAGAGAGTGTCGCCGGCGAGGAGAGACTGAACTGACAGACCGGCCTGGGGAAACTCATCTAAATCACAATACCCCAACCCAGTCCTGAAGGTAGAGGGAGATTAGCCTATACGTATGTGTGTCTGGTTTTCACTGCTTTTGTGTATGGGGCTTAAACACTGTGATGAAAAAGATGTGTCTACAGTCAATCCATATTGCCATGACCATTAATACATCTCGTCAAGGGTGTATTTTTCTAGGCGTGGTTTGCAAAAAGTTATATTTGTGCAACTGTTACTGATAGTGTTGTTTCAGTTGAAGTGTTCTGTTGTGTGTTGCCCATTTATTTAGCTAATTTAGTGAATAAAAATACTTAAATGCAGTGCCTATAGAAAGTCACATCCCCTTGACTTTATAAACAAAAATGTTATCTAAAAAGCGATTGAATTAAGTAGATATTTACCTCCAGATCTACATAACCTTTTCAAAGTGAAAGAAAGTTAAAGAAAATAACAAATACAGTCATGTGAAAAAGTAAGAACCCTCTCTTTTATTTACATATCTGGACAGATGGAAATGTAATCTTCACTTCAACACTATTGATAGATAAAGGAAACCCAATTTAACAAATCACACACAAAATAAAAAATAAGTTAGTACACCTGTACCTTTACCATCACGTAAAATGGCTAAAAAAAGGTATTTTTCTCTCATGGTTAACTACCAGGAAGTTTGAATAGACAGGCTTAGTGGGCGGGGAGCTTATGTTCATGAGCTCGCCTTAACTGACAGCTCTTTGAAACGTCTATGTCAAGAAATTTGGATGCAGTGAGCAGTGTCTCAGTTAAAACAAGGAAGTTTACAAGGAAGTAGTTATTTAAATTAGGGAAGAGAATATCATGTTACCATTGGCGTATTAAAATGAGAGTTAGGGTAATCACCTTAATAATCCCGCCTCCTGGAGCCAAGTGTTTGACATGGGAGAGGAGACCAGTAACTTTAGGAGTGTATCAAATGTATCAATGTAGAAGCAACAGTCATTTTTCATACTGTGGTCATCATACTTTGATCTGGTTTCATCCAAATACTAAAAACATGATTTGGACTGTTCATGATCTTAAAAATGTCAAATTTTCTTGCAGAATAATATAACTCTATCCCAGGATTAGGTTTTCCAAAGACAAACATTTTACATGGGCTTTGCTCCTTTCATATTTCTTTTGATTACGACAGACTACCCAGTCCCTGCCGATGAAAATCATACCCACAACACGATGCTGCCCCCACAATACTTGAAAATAGAGAGGGTTTCACTGATTTTGTATTGGATTTTACCCAGCTCTGTAGTTTTTAATTTAGGCCAAAATGTACATTTATTTGCCATTTTGTCTTGTAGTTTTATTTCACCCTGGAGGAATCTGGGCTTGTTTTCATCATTTCTTAGGCATTTCTAGATGTATTTCACACATTATTGCCCAGGAGGAAGCCAGGTCAGGGCTTTATCTTCTCATTAAATTTGGGTCCTAGTAGTGTCTCTGTCGTGAGTGTTCTCCGTCCACTCTACACTCACCATGGCAACAAGGACTGAGCCTTGTGACACTATCTATCACCTAGGGAACCAGTCACTAATTAGAGTCCCAGACAATTACTGGTGGTTAATCAGCCCTGAAACATAGCGGGAAGCAGTGGAGGATGGAGGGCAGATTATTGAGGCTAAACGATGCATTTACCTCCACACGTACGCCTGTTAAACATTGAGCGCCATACATAGCCCAGCTTCTTTATGTTATGCAAAGTATATTAAAAGACCCTGTTACATATGGGTTACATATGCTACACTGTACGATATCCGCCAGCTCAAGGCCAACCAGTGAGACCAAGTCTGCGTCCCAAATGGCGGTCTGGTCCAAAGCAGTGCACTAAAGGGAATAGAGCCGTTTTCTTCAGGTTACATTGATGAAGGGACCAACCTTCGTGGTCACAGCGCATCGCAGCCATTTATTGAAGTCTTCACTAATTGAGACAGCCGGTATTGAGTTGCTGGCGATGATAAATTGGCTTATTTAGGTTGTTGGGTTTTACATGGGGTTGTGTGTGTTTTAATCACTTCTCATCTGTTGCTGTGTGCAGTGACTGCAGCGACACCTCATTTGTCGTGGCGATTATGGGTTGTCACGGGCGTGTGTGATTATTAAAGGTTTTCACCCTGTCATGATGTACTCTGGAAGGTATCTGACTTCGTAGTTAAACTCAACATATGTTCAGTTCTGTTGAAGACTGTGTAACAGTGTATATCTGTAGCTACACCATAGCACATGTACAATGTCGTTATGATTAGGGTAGCTAATTGGTGGTGTCATCAGCAGGTGCATGGAGAGGGGTGACGATGAAGTCATAATTGAGCCTTAGTGGGGGGGTGGGGGGCTGTTTTCAGAACAATGGAATTACAACCGGTATCATTGTAGCCCTTATACCTATATCTACAGTAATAACTTCAGGTAAAGGCCATGAACAGTCCAAATCATGACGAAACCACATCAAAATATGTTGACTAAAGTATGAAACATGACTGTTGCTTCTACATTGATAAAAAAGTTTGATCATAAAGTTACTGGTCCCCTAGTTACTGGCTAGCTAGGTCTTCATCTATGTCAGGTGTTAGCTAGTTACTGGCTAGCTAGGTCTTCATCTGTGTCTGGTGTTAGATAGTTACTGGCTAGCTAGGTCTTCATCTGTGTCTGGTGTTAGCTAGTTACTGGCTAGCTAGGTCTTCATCTGTGTCTGGTGTTAGCTAGTTACTGGCTAGCTAGGTCTTCATCTGTGTCTGGTGTTAGCTAGTTACTGGCTAGCTAGGTCTTCATCTGTGTCTGGTGTTATCTAGTTACTGGCTAGCTAGGTCTTCATCTGTGTCTGGTGTTAGCTAGTTACTGGCTAGCTAGGTCTTCATCTGTGTCTGGTGTTAGATAGTTACTGGCTAGCTAGGTCTTCATCTGTGTCTGGTGTTAGCTAGTTACTGGCTAGCTAGGTCTTCATCTGTGTCTGGTGTTAGCTAGTTACTGGCTAGCTAGGTCTTCATCTGTGTCTGGTGTTAGCTAGTTACTGGCTAGCTAGGTCTTCATCTGTGTCTGGTGTTAGCTAGTTACTGGCTAGCTAGGTCTTCATCTGTGTCAGGTGTTAGCTAGTTACTGGCTAGCTAGGTCTTCATCTGTGTCATCTAGTTACTGGCTAGCTAGGTCTTCATCTGTGTCTGGTGTTAGCTAGTTACTGGCTAGCTAGGTCTTCATCTGTGTCTGGTGTTAGCTAGTTACTGGCTAGCTAGGTCTTCATATGTGTCTGGTGTTAGCTAGTTACTGGCTAGCTAGGTCTTCATCTATGTCAGGTGTTAGCTAGTTACTGGCTAGCTAGGTCTTCATCTGTGTCTGGTGTTAGCTAGTTACTGGCTAGCTAGGTCTTCATCTATGTCAGGTGTTAGCTAGTTACTGGCTAGCTAGGTCTTCATCTGTGTCATCTAGTTACTGGCTAGCTAGGTCTTCATCTGTGTCTGGTGTTATCTAGTTACTGGCTAGCTAGGTCTTCATCTGTGTCTGGTGTTAGCTAGTTACTGGCTAGCTAGGTCTTCATCTGTGTCTGGTGTTAGCTAGTTACTGGCTAGCTAGGTCTTCATCTGTGTCTGGTGTTAGCTAGTTACTGGCTAGCTAGGTCTTCATCTGTGTCTGGTGTTAGCTAGTTACTGGCTAGCTAGGTCTTCATCTGTGTCTGGTGTTAGCTAGTTACTGGCTAGCTAGGTCTTCATCTGTGTCTGGTGTTAGCTAGTTACTGGCTAGCTAGGTCTTCATCTGTGTCTGGTGTTAACTAGTTACTGGCTAGCTAGGTCTTCATCTGTGTCTGGTGTTAACTAGTTACTGGCTAGCTAGGTCTTCATCTGTGTCTGGTGTTAGCTAGTTACTGGCTAGCTAGGTCTTCATCTGTGTCTGGTGTTAGCTAGTTACTGGCTAGCTAGGCCTTCAGCCAGCATGGAACAAAAGGGAGGAAGGGTTGTTCAAAACTCTTGACACATGTCATGTCAACACATCTGTCAGTGCTGCTGTGAATCATATCACAATAGACAAGCCAAACGAGAGATGTATAAAAACATTTTACATCCACGCAATTTCTATGTTGTTTGAGTTGCTTTGTGTACGACCACGTTTTATTGTTGCACTGCATCCAAGTTTCTTGACGTATCAGTTCCAAAGAGGTGTCAGTTAAGGCGAGCTCATCAATATCATTTGTTCTTTCCAACTTCCTGGTAGCCATGGGAGAAAAAGGTTTTTAGCAAAAAGAGCACGTCTATCCTCCCAAAATATTAGATTTTTTAGGATTGTTTTTAATATTTCTATGTACACTGAACATAAATATAAATGCAACATGAAAAGTGTTGGTGCCATGTTTCATGAGCTGAATCTCAGAAATGTTCCATACGCACAAAAAGCTTATTCATCTTACATTTTGTGCAGAAATGTGTTTATATCCCTGAGCATTTCTCCTTTGCCAAGATAATCCTGCCACCTGACAGGTGTGACATATCAAGAAGCTGATTAAACAGCATGATCATTACACATGTGCACCTTGTGCTGGGAACAATAAAAGGCCATTTTAAAACGTGCAGTTTTGTCACACAACACAGACATCTCAAATGTTGAGGCAACGTGCAATTGGCATGCTGACTGCAGGAATGTCCACCAGAGCTGTTGTCATGCTGACTGCAGGAATGTCCACCAGAGCTGTTGGCATGCTGACTGCAGGAATGTCCACCAGAGCTGTTGGCATGCTGACTGCAGGAATGTCCACCAGAGCTGTTGGCATGCTGACTGCAGGAATGTCCACCAGAGCTGTTGGCATGCTGACTGCAGGAATGTCCACCAGAGCTGTTGGCATGCTGACTGCAGGAATGTCCACCAGAGCTGTTGGCAGAGAATAGAATTTTAATTTCTCTACCATAAACTGCCTCCAATGTTGTTTTAGAGGATTTGGCAGTACATCCATCTGGCTTCACAACTGCTGACCAGGTGTAACCACGCCAGGCCAGGACCTCCACATCCGGCTTCTTCACCTGTGGGATGGTCTGAGGGTGGGGGTGGTGAGGAGCTGCTGAGGAAGATTTCTGTCTGTAATAAATCCCTTTGGTTGGGAAAAACTCATTCTGATTGGCTGGGCCTGGTTCCTCCATGGATGCTCCCCTTCCCAGTCATGTGAAATCCATATATTAGGGCCTAATTAATGTATAGACTGATTTCCTTCTATGAACTGTAACTTTTAACAGTAAAATCTTTGAAATTGTTGCATGTTGCGTTTATGTTAAAAATAGTGTTTTTGCATAACAGTAATAACAGTAATAGGAGTTAACTGTAGATTAGATCTACTGTTAAATAGAAATAACACCGCTAGTGTTAATTACCCCATAGTGTTACATTTGAGTAACACTGGCAATACATTATACAACATTTACACTATGAAGTGTTACATTAACACTCAAAATAATAAAAGTACTTTTTAAACTCTGTAGAGTGGGACCATATGTTATCTGAGGTAGTGTTAAAATGAACTTAAAGTGTTGATTTAACACTGCAAAACGTACTGTGTAGTAACGAGTGACACTGGTGTCGGATTACATGACATAACCACGCCACTGGAGGCTGGAAAGTCCAGCCTATTTCCCACCTATTTCATTCACCTCACTTCTTAGCAGAAAAAGACACAAACGTCAAACGAAGCACAACGCTGAAAATCTATCCACATCCACGTTAGATAGTCCTGGCATAGTTCTATGACAAACACAAGGTTTTATATTGAATTCAAAGGAAGAAAACAGAGAGAGGGAGAGACTGCCAGTTCCTTAATGTAGCCATTGGCTGTATTATACACTGAGTGTGCAAAACATTATCATTTATGCTCTTTCCATTACAGACTGACCAGGTGAATATAGGTGAATGCTATGATGATCCCTTATTAATGTCACTTGTTGAATCCACTTCCATCAGTGTAGATGAAGGGAGGAGATGGTTAAAGAAGGACTTTTAAACCTTGAGTGGATGCAACTCAATAACAGGAAGGTGTTCCTAATGGTTGGTATACTCAGTGTATATATACATACTGTAACTTACTGTAGCTTATTAACATTTACAAATGTGAGAGTGATGAATAAATGCCATAAAGTGTTACCCTATAGGATGCTGCCTGGTCAGCACAGCAGTGTGGTCCCCTGGTCTTCTGCTCCCAGCACAGCAGTGTGGTCCCCTGGTCTTCTGCTCCCAGTGATCAGGCAGTGTGGTCCCCTGGTCTTCTGCTCCCAGCACAGCAGTGTGGTCCCCTGGTCTTCTGCTCCCAGTGATCAGGCAGTGTGGTCCCCTGGTCTTCTGCTCCCAGCACAGCAGTGTGGTCCCCTGGTCTTCTGCTCCCAGTGATCAGGCAGTGTGGTCCCCTGGTCTTCTGCTCCCAGTGATCAGGCAGTGTGGTCCCCTGGTCTTCTGCTCCCAGCACAGCAGTGTGGTCCACTGGTCTTCTGCTCTCAGTGATCAGGCAGTGTGGTCCCCTGGTCTTCTGCTCCCAGTGATCAGGCAGTGTGGTCCCCTGGTCTTCTGCTCCCAGTGATCAGGCAGTGTGGTCCCCTGGTCTTCTGCTCCCAGCACAGCAGTGTGGTCCCCTGGTCTTCTGCTCCCAGTGATCAGGCAGTGTGGTCCCCTGGTCTTCTGCTCCCAGCACAGCAGTGTGGTCCCCTGGTCTTCTGCTCCCAGTGATCAGGCAGTGTGGTCCCCTGGTCTTCTGCTCCCAGTGATCAGGCAGTGTGGTCCCCTGGTCTTCTGCTCCCAGCACAGCAGTGTGGTCCCCTGGTCTTCTGCTCCCAGTGATCAGGCAGTGTGGTCCCCTGGTCTTCTGCTCCCAGTGATCAGGCAGTGTGGTCCCCTGGTCTTCTGCTCCCAGTGATCAGGCAGTGTGGTCCCCTGGTCTTCTGCTCCCAGTGATCAGGCAGTGTGGTCCCCTGGTCTTCTGCTCCCAGTGATCAGGCAGTGTGGTCCCCTGGTCTTCTGCTCCCAGTGATCAGGCAGTGTGGTCCCCTGGTCTTCTGCTCCCAGCACAGCAGTGTGGTCCCCTGGTCTTCTGCTCCCAGTGATCAGGCAGTGTGGTCCCCTGGTCTTCTGCTCCCAGTGATCAGGCAGTGTGGTCCCCTGGTCTTCTGCTCCCAGCACAGCAGTGTGGTCCCCTGGTCTTCTGCTCCCAGTGATCAGGCAGTGTGGTCCCCTGGTCTTCTGCTCCCAGTGATCAGGCAGTGTGGTCCCCTGGTCTTCTGCTCCCAGTGATCAGGCAGTGTGGTCCCCTGGTCTTCTGCTCCCAGTGATCAGGCAGTGTGGTCCCCTGGTCTTCTGCTCCCAGTGATCAGGCAGTGTGGTCCCCTGGTCTTCTGCTCCCAGCACAGCAGTGTGGTCCCCTGGTCTTCTGCTCCCAGTGATCAGGCAGTGTGGTCCCCTGGTCTTCTGCTCCCAGCACAGCAGTGTGGTCCCCTGGTCTTCTGCTCCCAGTGATCAGGCAGTGTGGTCCCCTGGTCTTCTGCTCCCAGCACAGCAGTGTGGTCCCCTGGTCTTCTGCTCCCAGTGATCAGGCAGTGTGGTCCCCTGGTCTTCTGCTCCCAGTGATCAGGCAGTGTGGTCCCCTGGTCTTCTGCTCCCAGCACAGCAGTGTGGTCCCCTGGTCTTCTGCTCCCAGTGATCAGGCAGTGTGGTCCCCTGGTCTTCTGCTCCCAGTGATCAGGCAGTGTGGTCCCCTGGTCTTCTGCTCCCAGTGATCAGGCAGTGTGGTCCCCTGGTCTTCTGCTCCCAGTGATCAGGCAGTGTGGTCCCCTGGTCTTCTGCTCCCAGTGATCAGGCAGTGTGGTCCCCTGGTCTTCTGCTCCCAGCACAGCAGTGTGGTCCCCTGGTCTTCTGCTCCCAGTGATCAGGCAGTGTGGTCCCCTGGTCTTCTGCTCCCAGCACAGCAGTGTGGTCCCCTGGTCTTCTGCTCCCAGTGATCAGGCAGTGTGGTCCCCTGGTCTTCTGCTCCCAGCACAGCAGTGTGGTCCCCTGGTCTTCTGCTCCCAGTGATCAGGCAGTGTGGTCCCCTGGTCTTCTGCTCCCAGTGATCAGGCAGTGTGGTCCCCTGGTCTTCTGCTCCCAGTGATCAGGCAGTGTGGTCCCCTGGTCTTCTGCTCCCAGTGATCAGGCAGTGTGGTCCCCTGGTCCTCTGCTCCCAGTGATCAGACAGTGTGGTCCCCTGGTCCTCTGCTCCCAGTGATCAGGCAGTGTGGTCCCCTGGTCTTCTGCTCCCAGTGATCAGGCAGTGTGGTCCCCTGGTCCTCTGCTCCCAGTGATCAGACAGTGTGGTCCCCTGGTCCTCTGCTCCCAGTGATCAGGCAGTGTGGTCCCCTGGTCTTCTGCTCCCAGTGATGCTACACTGAAAAAAGCTTCTTAAATGTTTCCTTGGAGAACTATTGCCCGATAATGAAGCTTTGAGTGTGGGGTTCTTGACGTGGCATCTACGGTTCTAAAAAGTTCTTGAGATGTATGGAAGCCTGCAGATGTGTCCCTATCATAGCACACAGCACATTGGACAGTGTTGACTAGTGTTTATGGAAGCCTGCAGATGTGTCCCTATCATAGCACACAGCACATTGGCCAGTGTTGACTAGTGTTTATGGAAGCCTGCAGATGTGTCCCTATCATAGCACACAGCACATTGGACAGTGTTGACTAGTGTTTATGGAAGCCTGCAGATGTGTCCCTATCACAGCACACTGGCCAGTGTTGACTAGTGTTTAAGGAAGCCTGCAGATGTGTCCCTATCACAGCACACTGGCCAGTGTTGACTAGTGTTTATGGAAGCCTGCAGATGTGTCCCTATCATAGCACACAGCACATTGGCCAGTGTTGACTAGTGTTTACATATTCACTTCTATCTCTAACTATGTCTCTTTTTCTCTCACACACACAGGATACAGCTATTGTTTAATGGGATCCCTTTGCATCTGTGATGAGCCAGCTGTCATGTCTACACTCTTACTGAGTCTTGATTGAGTCATAAACTGAAGTGGACCTTGTGTACCCATGTTAATCTGGGGAGAGCCTGACCCTATCAATACATGCCTAACAACCAGATGCCACTCAACATGCTGCAATACAAGCCTGTTCTCTCACCACCACCACTGTGTTGAGAGCATAGAAACATAGTGAGCTTTGTTACTGTTAAGATATTTCCTGCTGGGTTCCGTAGACGCAAAGGCAACTTGGTTAGGTTTACTCCGTCAATGCCAATCATTCGCATGCGAGTTGAGTCACTTAATGGAAAGAAAAGCAGGCAGTGACAGGTTTGATCATGACACTATGTTTTGAAATGTGATTATCCCAATTTCTTTCTCTCATGACTCATTACACACCGTGATTACATGTTTTATCTCATACTCTAGTGATACTCTAATAGCAGCCCAGCGTAAAGCATCAATACAGGACTAAGATTGACAGTGACAGGCTTAAAAACTATTGATGTGAACCTAGCAGACGCAGTAAATGCCTTCTATGCTCGCTTTGAAGCAAGCGACACTGAAGCATGTGTGAGAGCACCAGCTGTTCCGGACGACTGCGTGATCACGCTTTGAGTAAGACCTTAAAAGAGGTAAACATTCACAAGGCCGCGGGGCCAGAGAGTTTACCAGGACGTGTACTCAGAGCATATGCGGACTAACTGGCATGTGACTTCACTGACATTTTCAACCTCTCCCTGACCGAGTCTGTAATACCTACATGTACAAGCAGACCAACATAGTCCCTGTGCTCAAGAACACTAAGGTAACCTTCCCAAATGACTACAGACCCGTAGCACTCACGTCTGTAGCCATGAAGTGCTTTGAAAGGCTGGTCATGGCTCACATCAACACCATTATCCCAGAAACACTAGACCCACTCCAATTTGCATTCCGACCCAACAGATCCACAGATGATACAATCTCAATCGCACTCCACACTGCCCTTTCCCACCTGGACAAAAAGAACACCGATGTGAGAATGCTGTTCATTGACTACAGCTCAGCGTTCAACACCATAGTACCCTCAAAGCTCATCACTAAGCTAAGGATCCTGGGACTGAACAACTCCCTCTACAACTGGATCCTGGACTTCCTGACGGGCCGCCCCCAGGTGGTAAGGGTAGGTAACAACACATCTGCCATGCTGATCCTCAACACGGGGTCCCTCAGGGGTGCCCCCTCAGTCCCCTCCTGTACTCCCTGGTAGGTAACAACACATCTGCCACACAGATCCTCAACACGGGGTCCATCAGGGGTGCCTGCTTAGTCCCCTACTATACTCCCTGTTCATCCACGACTGCGTGGCCAAACACGACTCATACACCCTCATTACGTTTGCTGACGACATAACAGTGGTAGCCCTGATCACCAACAATGACAGCCTATGGGGAGGAGGTCAGAGACCTGGCAGTGTGGTGCCTGGACAACATTAACTGTACAGGTAAATGACAGGAAGAGATCCTTCAATAGAAAAATGTGCATATGATATAATTTAGTGTTATAATAATAATAACCTTAAAATACAGTCCTTAGTGCAGGGTTTGATTGCAAATAAATGCACAAATTGCATATTCGATATACTAAAAGCAATGAAAAAAGATACAACTGACAGGATACTAATATGCATTCCTGAGTGAATGACTACGTAAGTTCAGTCCAAGAATTACTTGCAATATTGCACGTGATATGATATAACAACTGTACATGAGTATTTACAGTGGGGAGAACAAGTATTTGATACACTGCCGATTTTGCAGGTTTTCCTACTTACAAAGCATGTAGAGGTCTGTCATTTTAATCATAGATACACTTCAACTGTGAGAGACAGAATCTAAAACAAAAATCCAGAAAATCACATTGTATGATTTAAAAAAAAAAAAAATGCATTTTATTGCATGACATAAGTATTTGATCACCTACCAACCAGTAAGAATTCCGTCTCTCACAGACCTGTTAGTTTTTCTTTAAGAAGCCCTTCTGTTCTCCACTCATTACCTGTATTAACTGCACCTGTTTGAACTCGTTACCTGTATAAAAGACACCTGTCCACACACTCAATCAAACAAACTCCAACCTCTCCACAATGGCCAAGACCAGAGAGCTGTGTAAGGACATCAGGGATAAAATTGTAGACCTGCACAAGGCTGGGATGGGCTACAGGACAATAGGCAAGCAGCTTGGTGAGAAGGCAACAACTGTTGGAGCAATTATTAGAAAATGGAAGAAGTTCAAGATAACGGTCAATCTCCCTCGGTCTGGGGCACCATGCAAGATCTCACCTCGTGGGGCATCAATGATCATGAGGAAGGTGAGGGATCAGCCCAGAACTACACGGCAGGACCTGGTCAATTACCTGAAGAGAGCTGGGACCACAGTCTCAAAGAAAACCATTAGTAACACACTACGCCGTCATGGATTAAAACCCTGCAACGCACGCAAGGTTCCCCTGCTCAAGCCAGCGCATGTCCAGGCCCGTCTGAAGTTTGCCAATGACCATCTGGATGATCCAGAGGAGGAATGGGAGAAGGTCATGTGGTCTGATGAGACAAAAATAGAGCTTTTTGGTCTAAACTCCACTCGCCGTGTTTGGAGGAAGAAGAAGGATGACTACAACCCCAAGAACACCATCCCAACCGTGAAGCATGGAGGTGGAAACATCATTCTTTGGGGATGCTTTTCTGCAAAGGGGACAGGACGACTGCACCGTATTGAGGGGAGGATGGATGGGGCCATGTATCGCGAGATCTTGGCCAACAACCTCCTTCCCTCAGAAAGAGCATTGAAGATGGGTCGTGGCTGGGTCTTCCAGCATGACAACGACCCGAAACACACAGCCAGGGCAACTAAGGAGTGGCTCCGTAAGAAGCATCTCAAGGTCCTGGAGTGGCCTAGCCAGTCTCCAGACCTGAACACAATAGAAAATCTTTGGAGGGAGCTGAAAGTCCGTATTGCCCAGCGACAGCCCCGAAACCTGAAGGATCTGGAGAAAGTCTGTATGGAGGAGTGGGCCAAAATCCCTGCTGCAGTGTGTGCAAACCTGGTCAAGAACTACAGGAAACGTATGATCGCTGTAATTGCAAACAAAGGTTTCTGTACCAAATATTAAGTTCTGCTTTTCTGATGTATCAAATACTTATGTCATGCAATAAAATGCAAATTAATTACTTAAAAATCATACAATGTGATTTTATGGATTTTTGTTTTAGATTCACTCACAGTTGAAGAGTACCTATGATAAAAATTACAGACTTCTACATGCTTTGTAAGTGGGAAAACCTGCAAAATCGGCAGTGTATCAAATACTTGTTCTCCCCACTGTATATATATACAGACCTGAATGAATAAATAAGTCCTGAGTGAATGAGTGATTACGGACCAGAGTTACTCACGGATGGATGCATAATTGTTAAACTAGGTCCTAACACCCCAACAGTTCCAGGTCTGTGTTGCCGACGGCACGGCACCCCGGTGAGGCATTATATAGTCTAAAAGCCGCTGGCAGGAAGGACCTCCTGTAGCGCTCTCTGGCACACCGTGGTTGGATCAGTCTGTGACTGAAGGTGCTCCACTGCATCATAACCATGGCATGCAGAGGGTGGGTGACGTTGTCCATGATGGCCAGGATCCGTCTCTCCGCCGCCTCCTCTAGAGTGTCAAGGCTAATCCCCAGAAGATAGCTAGCCTTCCTGATCAGTTTATTTACCTGAGAAGCATAACCAGCCTTTATGTTGGCGCCCCAGCACACCACTGCAAAAAATATGGCACATCGGCACCATAGACTGGTAGAAGGTATGCAGTAGTTTACTGCACACATTGAAGGACCTGAGCCTCCTCAGAAAGTAGGGTCGTCCCTTTTTGTACAGAGCCCCGGTGTTACCAGCCCATTCCAGCCTATTGTCCATATGGAACTTGTATGATCCAACCATTTCCACATCCATCCACTGTATAGGGACTGCAGTCAGTTGGGCCTTGATTCTCCTGAAGTCCAACACCATCTCCTTTGTTTTGCTGATGTTGAGCTGAAGGTGGTTCTGCTCTCACCACACCACAAAGTCACTGATTGTGCTCCTGTACTCCTCCTCCTGCCCACCCCTGATGCACCTTACAATTTTGGAGTCATCCGAGAACGTCTGTAGGTGGCATGTTTCAGAGTTATATCTGAAGTCCGAGGTGTAGAGGGTGAACAGGAAGGGGGACAGGACCGTTCCCGGTGTTGCTCACTGCCTGTTCTGACACACAGCTCTGTAGCCACACAAATTGTGGCCTACCGGTCAGGTAGTCCGTAACCCAGGAGACTAAGGGTGCTTCCACTTTCATCCTCTTCATCTTCTCACCCAGTAGCAGGGGCTGAATGGTATTGAAGGCACTGGAGAAGTCAAAAAACATAACCCTCACAGTGCAACCTGCGTTGTCCAGGTGAGAGTAGGCCCTCTGCAGAAGGTAGATGATTGCATCACCCATCCCGATGTTGAGCTGATATGCAAACTGCAGGGGGTCCATTGATGAACACACCAGGGGTCTGAGGTGAGAACTGCAGGGGGTCCAGTGATGTACACACCTGTCTGAGGTGAGCGAGGACTAACCTTTCCAGGGTCCTCATGATGTGGGATGTTAGCGCTACAGGTCTGAAGTCATTCAGGACATTGGGGTGCACCTTCTTGGGCACTGGGACCAGGCAGGATGTTTTCCAGAGCACAGGGACCCTTTCCAGGCTCAGGCTAAGGCTAAGGTTGAGGTTGAAGAGACGCTGGAGTATCCCACACAGTTGGTCAGCACAGATCCTAAGCACCCTTTGGCTGATGCCATCAGGGCCCGCCGCTTTCCACTGATGTAGTCTCTCCAGCTCTCTCTTCACTTGGTTGGTGGTGAAAGCCAGCCCAGGTGGGGAGGTGGGGGGAAGGGGGGTGTTGAGGATCAGTCCAGAGGTGGGGGGAAGGGAGGTGTTGCAGATCAGTCCAGTCGCTGATTGTCTCAACAGAGGTGTTGTGAGCAAAGTGGGGGTGGGACAGCCGTGAGGATGTGTGTCCTGGGGAGCTGGAGGGGAGGTGGACAGGGCCAGTATCGAACCTGTAAAAAAATTTGTTCAGCTCATTGGCTCTGTCTGTCCCCTCCGTCTGCCCACTGTTTGCCTTTTTGAAGCCAGTGATATTTCTCATACCATTCCACACCTTTCTCACCTGGCTCTGGTTTTGGTCCACCAGCTTCAAACAGTTGTAAAAACTATATTTTTTACTATTGAAAAGATATTTCAGAGTGATGTAGATGGTACAATGATTCCCTATGCTGCTCATTGCTTGTGGGAGAAATCAATGGGCGAATATCACAGCCAATCACAACACTGGCTGTTAAGTAATACTGTGAAACACTATCATTTCACTATTACTGCAGATATATTATGGGCATTTTCTGAAATTACAATGCAACAATTATTTTTTAATAAAATCCACTTTAAAATATAATATGGAACAATAAATGAAGAGGTTGAATTAGTTTTAGTATCTGACAGTAAAATGCTAATTACCATTTTAGAACCCGAGAGTAAATAGTGCCGGATATATTGATAAATGTCAGCTTTTCTGAGTGAGATTTACATGGTTATCAAAATGTAACGCCAGGGAAGCCTACACAAAACACAGACCTTGTTTGAAGTGGTTCTAAATTTACCAATGGGAAAAATGAATGGTGAAAAAACAATTGGAACCATGTTAGTTAGTCCACCTAGTTTTACAGGTTTGAACTAACAGAGAGATCCCTCACCCTGTCCTCCATCCGATCCTGAGCACATCAACGGTGGCATTTGGCGCTGACTTTTACAAGAGAGAAGGTCCATGTTAACACCTGACCCTCTCCATGGGAGCACATTAGCTGGCAACGCTCCCACTCCGTTGACGGGAAATTAAAAGGCTGCACCTGACAGTGGCAATTAGGAAAATACCAGAGGAACCAATCAGAAAGTCAGGGAGGATCCACACACACATGAGAATGTCACTGGGTTTGTGTTATTTGAGAGTGGAGTAGGTTATGGGAATGGTTGTTGAGCAGTGAGAACTGTTGTATGTGACAGAGATTGGTGACATTCTCTCCTTTCTGTTTCGCGGAGATTACATCCTAAAAGAGAATTCTGTCCTCTCTGCCTCATACCTTTCATACGCTGACGGAATAATTCGAGAGCAGTCTGCATAGCTGCCTCTTGCATCACTGTATAATAAATCACCAGAAATGTCATCTATGGTCGGTTACTGTGGAGGTACAATCACACTGCAGTAACACATTTCCACAATGCCAGGCGTCCATATGGAGAGATTTCAGTGCCAACATAAATTGGATCTAAATTCCATACTTTTTTATTTGTATTAAGATATTGAATTTGCAATGCACATTTTTCTAATCATTGAATAAAAACATTTAACTTGTATTTCATGATTTGAAACTGAATTTAATGAACATTACATTGTTTTAAAATTACATTTAAATGTAATAACATTTTCAGTTTCAATATGGTAGATATCACATTCATTGTCTGTGTATCAAGTCCACAAACTATCATTGAACATTTATCAAATGCATTCAGATTCAGTTTTCAAATTCAGTTTCAAAGCTTGGTAACGCATGAGGAGAAACAGCTGCTCTGATTACTCTCTATCTAGTCGTAGCAGCAGAATTAACCAGACAATGAGAACCAGTAGATCAGTGTGTACACTGAGAGAACACAACACTGAGAGAACACAACACTGAGAAAACACAACACTGAGGGAACACAACACTGAGAGAACACAACACTGAGAGAACACAACACTGAGGGAACACAACACTGAGAGAACACAACACTGAGGGAACACAACACTGAGGGAACACAACACTGAGAGAACACAACACTGAGAGAACACAACACTGAGAGAACACAACACTGAGAGAACACAACACTGAGGGAATACAACACTGAGTGTACAAAACACCTTCCTAACATAGAGTTTCAGTGTCGAAAGCATTCCACAATGATGCTGGCCCAGGGTGACTTCAACTTGTCTCCGTGCTGCTGGCTGTTTGTTGCTACTTGGCTACCTGAAAAACTTTAGGGTTTTTACTTTTTAAACCGTTGAATCAATCTTCATTTAACACATTTACCAACATCTTAGTTTTTTGTTTTTTTTCCTCTGTCTACCTTTTTTTTTTTCTTCATTAAACTATTTTATCCCGGACGCTTTATCTGGTTCTACAGGACTTCAACCACCAGCGTCTGTGCCACCAGTAAGTACAGTTACTAGTATAAATCCCCTCCACAGTCCCCACCCGTAAGTACAGTTACTAGTATAAATCCCCTCCACAGTCCCCACCAGTAAGTACAGTTACTAGTATAAATCCCCTCCACAGTCCCCACCAGTAAGTACAGTTACTAGTATAAATCCCCTCCACAGTCCCCACCAGTAAGTACAGATAGTAGTATAAATCCCCTCCACAGTCCCCACCAGTAAGTACAGTTACTAGTATAAATCCCCTCCACAGTCCCCACCAGTAAGTACAGTTACTAGTATAAATCCCCTTCACAGTCCCCACCAGTAAGTACAGTTACTAGTATAAATCCCATCCACAGTCCCCACCAGTAAGTACAGTTACTAGTATAAATCCCCTCCACAGTCCCCACCAGTAAGTACAGTTACTAGTATAAATCCCCTCCACAGTCCCCACCAGTAAGTACAGTTACTAGTATAAATCCCCTCCACAGTCCCCACCAGTAAGTACAGTTACTAGAATAAATCCCCTCCACAGTCTCCACCAGTAAGTACAGTTACTAGTATAAATCCCCTTCACAGTCCCCACCAGTAAGTACAGTTACTAGTATAAATCCCCTTCACAGTCCCCACCAGTAAGTACAGTTACTAGTATAAATCCCCTTCACAGTCCCCACCAGTAAGTACAGTTACTAGTATAAATCCCCTCCACAGTCCCGACCAGTAAGTACAGTTACTAGTATAAATCCCCTCCACAGTCCCCACCAGTAAGTACAGTTACTAGTATAAATCCCCTCCACAGTCTCCACCAGTAAGTACAGTTACTAGTATAAATCCCCTTCACAGTCCCCACCAGTAAGTACAGTTACTAGTATAAATCCCCTCCACAGTCCCCACCAGTAAGTACAGTTACTAGTATAAATCCCCTCCACAGTCCCCACCAGTAAGTACAGTTACTAGTATAAATCCCAATCACAGTCCCCACCAGTAATTACAGTTACTAGTATAAATCCCCTCCACAGTCCCCACCAGTAAGTACAGTTACTAGTATAAATCCCCTCCACAGTCTCCACCAGTAAGTACAGTTACTAGTATAAATCCCCTCCACAGTCCCTACCAGTAAATACAGTTACTAGTATAAATCCCCTCCACAGTCCCCACCAGTAAGTACAGTTACTAGTATAAATCCCCTTCACAGTCCCCACCAGTAAGTACAGTTACTAGTATAAATCCCCTTCACAGTCCCCACCAGTAAGTACAGTTACTAGTATAAATCCCCTCCACAGTCCCCACCAGTAAGTACAGTTACTAGTATAAATCCCCTTCACAGTCCCCACCAGTAAGTACAGTTACTATTATAAATCCCCTCCACAGTCCCCACCAGTAAGTACAGTTACTAGTATAAATCCCCTCCACAGTCCCCACCAGTAAGTACAGTTACTAGTATAAATTCCCTTTCACACTCCCCACCAGTAAGTACAGTTACTAGTATAAATCCCCTTCACAGTCCCCACCAGTAAGTACAGTTACTAGTATAAATCCCCTCCACAGTCCCCACCAGTAAGTACAGTTACTAGTATAAATCCCCTCCACAGTCCCCACCAGTAAGTACAGTTACTAGTATAAATCCCCTCCACAGTCCCCACCAGTAAGTACAGTTACTAGTATAAATCCCCTCCACAGTCCCCAGCAGTAAGTACAGTTACTAGTATAAATCCCCTTCACAGTCCCCACCAGTAAGTACAGTTACTAGTATAAATCCCCTTCACAGTCCCCACCAGTAAGTACAGTTACTAGTATAAATCCCCTTCACAGTCCCCACCAGTAAGTACAGTTACTAGTATAAATCCCCTTCACAGTCCCCACCAGTAAGTACAGTTACTAGTATAAATCCCCTCCACAGTCCCCACCAGTAAGTACAGATAGTAGTATAAATCCCCTCCACAGTCCCCACCAGTAAGTACAGTTACTAGTATAAATCCCCTCCACAGTCCCCACCAGTAAGTACAGATAGTAGTATAAATCCCCTCCACAGTCCCCACCAGTAAGTATAGTTACTAGTATAAATCCCCTCCACAGTCCCCACCAGTAAGTACAGATAGTATTATAAATCCCCTCCACAGTCCCCACCAGTAAGTACAGTTACTAGTATAAATCCCCTTCACAGTCCCCACCAGTAAGTACAGTTACTAGTATAAATCCCCTTCACAGTCCCCACCAGTAAGTACAGTTACTAGTATAAATCCCCTCCACAGTCTCCACCAGTAAGTACAGTTACTAGTATAAATCCCCTCCACAGTCCCCACCAGTAAGTACAGAGAGTAGTATAAATCCCCTCCACAGTCCCCACCAGTAAGTACAGTTACTAGTATAAATCCCCTCCACAGTCCCCACCAGTAAGTACAGTTACTAGTATAAATCCCCTCCACAGTCCCCACCAGTAAGTACAGATAGTAGTATAAATCCCCTCCACAGTCCCCACCAGTAAGTACAGATAGTAGTATAAATCCCCTCCACAGTCCCCACCAGTAAGTACAGATAGTAGTATAAATCCCCTCCACAGTCCCCGCAGCCGGACAATTTTCTCAGGGCTTCTGGAAAGAAATGCAGTCGGCATGTTCAACCAGTGTCGCTCATTCATCCGACAGAAACTTTCAACCGGTTCTCCCCATTAAGCATTTAGTCAGAGGCTTCTCTGGTCTCTGCCCTTACCTGATCATAATCTTGATGTGATTGGCCTGACTGAAACATGGCTTAAGCCTGATGAATTTACTATGTTAAATGAGTCCTCTCCTCCTGGTTACACTATTGACCGTATCCTCCACGCATCCCACAAAAGAGGAGGCGTTGCTAACATTTACGATAGCAAATTTCAATTTCCACCCCAAATAAGGACAGCGTTTTCATCTTTTGAGCTTCTAGTCATGAAATCTATGCAGCACTCAATCACTTTTTATAGCTACTGTTTACAGGCCTCCTGGGCCTTATACAGAGTTCCTTACTGAGTTCTCTGAATTTCTATCAGACCTTGTCGTCATGGCAGATAATATTGAAACTTTTGGTGACTTTAATATTCACATGGAAAAGTCCACAGATCCACTACAAAAGGCTTTCGGCGCCATCATCGACTCAGTGGGTTTTGACCAACATGTCTCCGGACCTACTCATTGCCACAGTCATACCCTGGATCTAGTTCTGTCCCGTGGAATAAATATTGTGGATCTAAATGTTTTTCCTGCTCAGACTCCAACCAAGGATCATCAAAAGATGTGCTATAAATTCGAGGACAGCCCAAAGATTCCTAGATGCCCTTCCAGACTCCATCCACCTATCCAAGGACGTCGGAGTACAAACATCAGTTAACAATCAAACTGAGGATCTAAATGTAACCTTGCGTAATACTCTAGATGCAGTAGCATCGCTAAAAACAAAAAACATTTGTCACAAGAAACTAGCATCCTGGTACATAGAAAATACCCGAGCTCTGAAGCAAGCTTCCAGAAAACTGGAACAGAAATGGCGCTCCACCAAACTGGAAGTCTTCCTACTAGCTTGGAAAGAAAGAACAGTACAATATGGAAGAGTCCTCACTGCTGCTCCATCATCCTATGTTTCCAACCTAATTGAGGAGAATAAGAACAATCCTACATTTCTATTTGATACTGTTGCAAAGCTACCTGCGCTCCAGGACACCTACAGCACCCGATGTCACAGGAAGGCCAAAAAGATCATCAAGAACATCAACCATCCGAGCCACTGCCTGTTCACCCCGATATCATCCAGAAGGCGAGGTCAGTAAAGGTGCATCAAAGCTGGGACAGAGAGACTGAAAATCAGCTTCTATCTCAAGGCCATCAGACTGTTAAATAGCCATCACTAGCCGGCTTCCACCCGGTTACTCAACCTGCACCTTAGAGGCTGCTGCCCTAAATACATAGACATGGAATCACTGGCCACTTTAATAACGGAACACTAGTCACCTTGATAATGTTTACTCATACAGGTTTGTGTCTATTGTAGCAAATTGATTAGTAATTGCTAAACAAGCATTCCACAATAACGTCTGCTAAACATGTGACCAATAAAATGGGATTTGATCCATTCCTCACCTTTTGTGGCCATGATGAGTTCATCGTAGTAGCCATCATACAACAACCAGGCATCGTTCATTTAACTGTGATTTAATTAGATCAGCTAGTTTTTGCATCTGAAGGGGCTTGTGGTTTATAGCAGTAGATCTTTTACATGGAAGTGTGTAGGAAACACTTAGCAAAAGAGTGTTCTTTATAAGACCATTTGATCAAATTCGCAATTGCTTTTTTCTCTAGATTCCTATACTTCCAAAGAATACAGCAAATAAGGGCATTATTGTCACCATAAAAGGAGTATGATGGGCTTTATTCAGGCGGAGTCATAAGGCTTGTTTATGACAGGTCTGATTTATTAAAGGGAAAAATGTGTACAGTGCCTTCGAAAGGTATTCAGACCCCTTGACTTTATCCACATTTTGTTACGTTACAGCCTTATTCTAAAATGTATTAAATGTTTTTTTTACCTCATCAATCTACACACAACAACCCATAATGACAAAGCAAAAACAGGTTTTTAAAATGTTTTGATAATTTATTTAAAAAAAAAAATATATATATTACATTTACATAAGTATTCAGACCTTTGCTCAGTACTTTGTTGAAGAACCTTTGGCAGCGATTCAAGCATCAAGTCTTGGGGAGTTTCTCCCATTCTTCTCTGCAGATCCTCTCAAGCTCTGTCAGGTTGGATGGGGAGCGTCGCTGCACAGCTATTTTCAGGTCTCTCTAGAGATGTTTGTCAGGGCTCTGGCTGGGCCACTCAAGGACATTCAGAGACTTGTCCCGAAGCCACTCCTGCGTTGTCTTGGCAATGTGCTAAGGGTCGTTGTCCTGTTGGATGGTGAACCTTTGCCCCAGTCTGAGGTCCTGAGCAGGTTTTAATCAAGGATCTCTCTGTACTTTGCTCCGTTCATCTTTCCCTCCATCCTGACTAGTCTCCCAGTCCCTGCCGCTGAAAAACATCCCCACAGCATGATGCTGCCACCACCATGCTTCACTGTAGGGTTTCCAGACGTGACGCTTGACCTTCAGTCCAAAGACTTCAATCTTGGTTTCATCAGACCAGATAATCTTGTTTCTCATAGCCTTTCCAAATCATGGCAAATCAATGTAATTTACCACAGGTGGACTCCAATCAAGTTGTAGAAACGTCTCAAGGATGATCAATGGAAACAGGAAACACCTGAGCTCAATTTAGAGTCTCATAGCAAAGGGTCTGAATACTTATGTAAATAAGGTAGTTTTGTTTTATATTTTTATTTGAACAATTTATTTACTAGTGTGTAGAAGAAGTTAACCCTATGAATCTGCTTCAGCAACTGTTGTTGAGCCCTTTATCTGTATTACAAATGTTGTCCTAACGCATAGTTTGCCAGGCAATCCCTCCTCTTATATGCCAAGTATACAACTGTAGAGTGCAAGTTATGCCAAGCCCTGTACACAACCTCTCTAAGACCCTAAACAGACCTGCACTAAGCTCCACTGTCTCCCCCTCTCCACTGATGGATGATGGTGCTACGTGTCTGTTGTTAGGGTTCTACTGCAGATCAGATGTATGATTTAATATGGGAGGTGTATACAGGGAATGCCAGCATCCTCTCAGTATGACCTCGTAGCCTTCAAGCCCTGTAGGCCTCTTGGTGTGGGACCTTAATCACCATGGCATATAGTGCCTTCTTGGGCTCCCGAGTGGCACAACGGTCTAAGGCACTGCATCTCAGTGCTAGAGGTGTCACTACAGACACCCTGGTTCAAATCCAGGCTGTATCACAACAGGCTGTGATTGGTAGTCCAATAAGGCAGTGCACAGTTGGCCCAGCATTGTCTGAGTTTGGCCGGTGTAGGCCGTCATTGTAAATAATAATTTGTGCTTAACTGACTTGACTGGTCCTCCTGACGATTCTGATCGTCAGGAGGTAAGCTGATTGGCCAACCATGTGCCATCCATCTTTTGGTTTGATTTCTCTCTCATTGTCTCTTCATCTGGAGTTGAGGTTTCTAACCCCTCCAAACTCACCCCTGAATGCCAGTACTGCAATCTAAGTCCTCTTTTCCTCTTCCAGCCCAATCAAGGCGTGTGTGTGTGTGTGTGTGTGTGTGTGTGTGTGTGTGTGTGTGTGTGTGTGTGTGTATCCTGGCATGTTTGCAACAGATGTCCTAATTAAAGGTAATTGTGGCAAATAAATTCCCCTCTCTTTGCCTTAACTGCTGTGGGGACGGCATTCCCCTGTCTTTGCCTTAACTGCTGTGGGGACGGCATTCCCCTCTCTTTGCCTTAACTGCTGTGGGGGCGGCATTCCCCTCTCTTTGCCTTAACTGCTGTGGGGGCGGCATTCCCCTCTCTTTGCCTATTTGCGTCTGTACACAGTCCGTATCTCGCTCTCCTCAAACACCTGCCTACGTCTTACCCAGCTCTCTAGTACACTCTTCACTGCTCTTGACTTGTACTTAAGTGTTGATTTTTTCCATCTCACTGGGCTTGAACCAGGAATGTTCTGTTCTCAACCATTATTCTTTTACACAGAAATAGCAACTCGTTTTAGATCACAGACCAGTGATAGGTCGAATGGGAGAGAGAAAATATTGAAGTGCCTTTGAACGGGGTATGGTAGTAGGTAACGTACCATGTATGTCAAATACAGACTGCTGTATTCATTGACTTCCTTTTGTCTTGTTCCATTTTATTCCTCTGCATTTCTATGTCTTGGTATGTCACTGTCAAATCTGGATAGTTGAGACGATTCCAAAGCCGTTGTGAATGTTGGACAATACTTTTTTTGTCTTTTGACTTTTTGAAAAATACTTATTGTAGATATTGTGATTTATTGTGATTTATTACAATATTTTTTAGGATCCAAACCCCAGGTTGAATATGATTGATATGGAGGGAGGAGAGAAATACAGGAGCAGTCTCTGTTGCTATCCCTTCAGCTGTCACTCCATGTAGAGCTTTCTACAAGCATCCATACATGGGTTCAATATTAGATCTATCTATATTATATATATATACAGTGGGGAGAACAAGTATTTGATATACTGCCGATTTTGCAGGTTTTCCCACTTACAAAGCATGTAGAGGTCTGTAATTTTTATCATAGGTACACTTCAACTGTGAGAGACGGAATCTAAAACAAAAATCCAGAAAATCACATTGTATGATTTTTAAATAATTAATTTGCATTTTATTGCGTGACACAAGTATTTGATCACCTACCAACCAGTAAGAATTCCGGCTCTCACTGTGAGGTTTTGCTGTCTGCATCCTTTCTGAGTGCTTTTATTTTTTCATTCCATTCCCAGTTCTGGTTTTCGTTTTTTCCTTTACTAGTTCCATCTGCCCCTAGCCACCTGCTTCTCATCAACTACCTATTTAGTTCAGTCCTCAGTCCCTGTTTCCCTGTGAGGTATTGTTTGCTGTCGTGACATACTAAGCCTGTTATTTTCAATATATTGTTCTTCTCTCTTAGTCTCCTCGTGTATGACCTTCGTCTCCTGAACCTTTTTGATTCCCGGAATTACCCTCCTGTGCTTCTGCCCCGATCACTGCCTCTTCCGTGTATGAACTCTGACTGCCTACCGACTACGATCTCTGCCTGATTCCTATTGCACCTTTGCTGATGATAATTAAAGAACAGCGCTCTGCGCGTGAATCCAGATCATAGTCTCCCGTATATCATTACAGAATACCTCACCATTGTAATGGATTCAGCGGAGCTGCACCAGCGCCTAACCCAGCAGGAAGAACGCATAGACGAACTCTGCCACTTACTCCGTAAGCTTTCGCCTACATCTCCCGCTCAGGCCACGGGAGCAAGCGCTCACTCTTTTGTCTGCCTACCTAATAAATACGATGGCACACCCGGGAAGTGCATAGGATTTTTAATGCAATGTGAAAATTACATCGACCACAACCCTGGTAATTTCACCTCAGATAAGGACAGAGTGGACTTTATAGTTTCACTTTTGACAGGCAAAGCCCTGGACTGGGCCACCGCATTATGGGCAGCCCAAAGCCCCACACTCTCTTCCGCCCACCAGTTTAACGCATTATTTAAGGAGGTTTTTGATCACTCTCCCAGTGGACGTCATACGGGAGATCTGTTAATGGAACTTCAACAAGGAGGCCGTTCAGCTGCTGAATTTGCACTAGACTTCCGCACCCTGGCAGCCGGTAGCGGGTGGAGCGAAGCTGCTCTCCTGACAGTATTTAGAAGAGGATTGAAGCGGGAGCTACAGGCGGAGCTGGCCTGTCGTGGAGACCTAACAGATCTAGGGGAGTATATCCGAATGGCCATTTCTATCGACAATCTTCTAGCCGACCGATGGAGGACTCAATCAGCACAGTTTTCTCGAACACCATCACGAGGCCTACCACCAAGCCCTCCCAGCCCCCCTGAACCCATGCAATTGGGTCGCGCTCCCCTGTCATCTGCGGAGAGACAACGAAGACGGCAGGAACGACTATGCCTCTACTGTGGAGCAGGAGACCACTTGTTGGTCCGCTGTCCTGTTTGTCCTCCTCGGAGGGAAAGGAATTACCCCGACGCTTCACTTCAGGTAGGCGTGTCTCAGTTTTTAAATCTCACGCAAAAACAACTTGTTCTGCCTATTCTGCTATCGGTTAATGGGATTGTTCGATCAGTCGAAGGGCTTATAGACTCTGGAGCTGCCGGTAATTTCATTGATGAACAGTTAGCCAAAGAACTCAATCTTGAATTGATCCCTGTCAATCCGCCCCTTAGAGTCAATGCCTTAGACGGGCAGCCCCTCGGAAAGGGCCTAGTTACACACAGGACACCGAACATCAACCTCCAGACGGGAGTGTTGCACAAGGAATCTATATCCCTATTAGTGCTTGTGTCTCCTAATGAACCCCTTATCTTAGGTCACCCTTGGCTTTGCCTCCATGACCCCGCCATCTCGTGGAAAGAAAGTGAACTCCTTTCCTGGTCCCCAGCTTGTTTTACTCTGTGTATTAAGGTCCCATGTAGAGCCACCTCCATCGAGGACTCCGTCTCTATCACCCCTGCAGACATTCCCATTGTGTATTCACAATTCCGTAACGTCTTCAGTAAGGAAAAGGCCTCCGTACTACCACCACACCGCCCATGGGATTGCGCTATAGAGCTAAGATCAGGAACATCACCTCGTAAAGGGCGAGTCTATCCTCTATCTCTGCCTGAAAGCGAAGCTATGGAGAAATACATAGATGAGACTCTTGAAATGGGCTTCATACGCCCATCCACATCCCCAGCGGCATCCGGGTTCTTCTTTGTGGGGAAAAAAGATGGAGGACTCCGTCCCTGCATAGATTATCGATCACTCAATGACATTACCATAAAGAACCGATATCCCCTACCCCTGATTCCGGCTGCCCTAGAGCAAGTCGGAAAGGCCACAATCTACTCCAAACTAGATCTCAGGAGCGCCTACAATCTTGTCCGTATAAGAGAGGGGGACGAGTGGAAAACGGCCTTCATCACTGCTAGAGGGCATTATGAATATCTGGTCATGCCGTACGGTGTAACCAACGCCCCTTCAGTCTTCCAATCATTTATGAACGAGATCTTCAGTGACATGATTAACCGATTCCTCATCGTTTATATAGACGACATTCTCATTTACTCCTATTCCATGTCTGACCACATTCAGCATGTCACACAAGTTCTTCAGAGACTTCAGGACAACCACCTTTTTGTTAAAGCTGAGAAAAGTGCCTTCCACGTCACCACTGTCAACTTTTTAGGGTCTGTACTCACGCCAGGAGGAGTCCAAATGGATGACAACAAGATTACGGCGGTAAAGAACTGGCCTAAACCCTCGACCGTCAAGGAATTACAACGCTTCCTTGGATTCGCCAATTACTACAGACGGTTTATCAGGAATTTCAGCATCACCGCGGCTCCACTTTCCGCTCTCACCAGCCAGAAAGCCCGTTCCCTTCAATGGACGGAGGCAGCCCACAAGTCCTTTGACGAATTGAAGCGTACCTTCACCTCAGCAACCATTCTCTGTCAACCCGATTCCTCTCTCCCGTTTGTCTTAGAGGTCGATGCATCGGAGGTCGGAGTAGGGGCAATACTCTCCCAGCGGGTGGGAACACCCCCTAAACAACGTCCCTGTGCCTTCTTTTCTAAGAAGCTGACACCCGCTGAGAGGAATTATGATGTCGGAAATCGGGAGCTCCTTGCCATCAAGCTGGCTTTGGAGGAGTGGCGTCACTGGTTAGAGGGAGCTCAACATCCTTTTTCTGTCTTAACGGACCACCGAAATTTAGAATACCTTCGTAGTGCAAAGAGGTTGAATTCTCGACAAGCTCGTTGGGCCCTGTTTTTTTACTCGGTTCCACTTCACCGTTACATACATACCTGGGCGGAAGAATGTTAAGGCAGATGCTCTATCCCGCCAGTTCGACCCTCCTATGCGCCCGCCTGTTCCAGAAACCATCCTGCCTCCCTCCTGTGTGGTGGGACCCATTCGCTGGGAACTTCAGTCGGCCATTCAAGAGGCTCTTCTCTCTGACCCTGCACCCCCCGAGGTGCCTATAGGGAAAAGCTACGTGCCAGCAACTATGAGACCCCAACTCATGCAATGGACTCACACCTCTCTGGGATCTGGCCATCCGGGTGTTACTAAGACCGTGGAATTAATTTCCCGTCAATACTGGTGGTCCTCTCTGGTGTCAGACGTCCGAGACTATGTTCTCTCATGCCCTATATGTGCTCAGTCTAAAAGCCTTCACCAGTTACCTGCGGGGGAGCTACAATCTCTACCAACACCCAACAGACCATGGTCCCATATATCTGTAGATTTTATCACCGACCTACCCGACTCCACAGGGTTTACCACTATACTTGTCATAATAGATAGATTTTCAAAGATGTGCCGTCTTGTGCCGCTACCTGGCCTCCCAACTGCCCTGGAATTAGCAGAATGCATGTTTCAACAGGTGTTCCGTCTATACGGTATCCCGGAGGATATAGTTTCGGACCGGGGCCCCCAGTTCATATCCCGAGTGTGGCGGGCCTTCTGCAAGAGACTGGGAGTTACCCTCAGCCTTTCTTCCGGGTACCATCCTGAAACCAACGGACAGACAGAGCGCCTAAATCAGGAGATCGGACGGTATCTGCGCCAACACTGCTCTTCTGCGCCTCATGACTGGAGCAAGTACATACATTGGGCCGAGTACGCACAGAATTCGCTCATTCATTCTTCTCTCCGTCTTACCCCTTTCCAGTGCGTGCTCGGTTACCAACCCCCTATGTTCCCGTGGGAGACAGAGCCCGGTACTGTACCAGCGGTGGATGACTGGTTCAAGCGAAGTGAGAAGGTGTGGGAAACTGCTCACCGGCATCTACATCAAGCCTCCCGCTCTCAGAAGCATTTTGCCGATCGTCGTCGTCGGTCTGTTCCATTAATGCACCCCGGACAGCGAGTGTGGCTATCTACGAGGGATCTTAAACTCTGTCTCCCCTGCAAAAAGCTGATGCCACGCTTCATAGGCCCGTTCAAGATCAGCCATCGTCTCAACCCTGTCACCTACAGACTTCAATTACCCCGTCATTGACACTAGACATCATCCTTCCATGTGTCCTTGTTGAAGCCAGTGAGGTTTAGCCCTCTACATCCCCCGGTGGACCGTCATAGAGTGCCTCCGCCCATAGACGTCGGTGGCGAACCAGCGTATGCCGTCCATGCCATCATTGACTCCAAGCGCCGTGGTGGCTGTATCCACTACCTAGTGGATTGGGAAGGGTACGAGCCGGAAGACAGGTCCTGGGTCCCAGCCCGAGACATTCTGGATCCTGCCATGATTCTGGCTTATCATCGTGACCACCCTGACCGTCCCGCCCCTCGACCGCGGGGCCGTCCGCCTGCCCCCACTCGGCCGTCCAGGTCGTCGGGAGCCTCCCGTGGGGGGGGTTCTTTAAACCTGCAAAATACTGCCGATTTTGCAGGTTTTCCCACTTACAAAGCATGTAGAGGTCTGTAATTTTTATCATAGGTACACTTCAACTGTGAGAGACGGAATCTAAAACAAAAATCCAGAAAATCACATTGTATGATTTTTAAATAATTAATTTGCATTTTATTGCGTGACACAAGTATTTGATCACCTACCAACCAGTAAGAATTCCGGCTCTCACTGTGAGGTTTTGCTGTCTGCATCCTTTCTGAGTGCTTTTATTTTTTCATTCCATTCCCAGTTCTGGTTTTCGTTTTTTCCTTTACTAGTTCCATCTGCCCCTAGCCACCTGCTTCTCATCAACTACCTATTTAGTTCAGTCCTCAGTCCCTGTTTCCCTGTGAGGTATTGTTTGCTGTCGTGACATACTAAGCCTGTTATTTTCAATATATTGTTCTTCTCTCTTAGTCTCCTCGTGTATGACCTTCGTCTCCTGAACCTTTTTGATTCCCGGAATTACCCTCCTGTGCTTCTGCCCCGATCACTGCCTCTTCCGTGTATGAACTCTGACTGCCTACCGACTACGATCTCTGCCTGATTCCTATTGCACCTTTGCTGATGATAATTAAAGAACAGCGCTCTGCGCGTGAATCCAGATCATAGTCTCCCGTATATCATTACACTCACAGACCTGTTAGTTTTTCTTTAAGAAGCCCTCCTGTTCTCCACTCATTACCTGTATTAACTGCACCTGTTTGTTCTCGTTACCTGTATAAAAGACACCTGTCCACACACTCAATCAAACAGACTCCAACCTCTCCACAATGGCCAAGACCAGAGAGCTGTGTAAGGACATCAGGGATAAAATTGTAGACCTGCACAAGGCTGGGATGGGCTACAGGACAATAGGAAAACAGCTTGGTGAGAAGGCAACAACTGTTGGCGCAAGTATTAGAAAATGGAAGAAGTTCAAGATGATGGTCAATCTCCCTCGGTCTGGGGCACCATGCAAGATCTCAACTCGTGGGGCATCAATGATAATGAGGAAGGTGAGGGATCAGCCCAGAACTACACGGCAGGACCTGGTCAACGACCTGAAGAGAGCTGGGACCACAGTCTCAAAGAAAACCATTAGTAACACACTACGCCGTCATGGATTAAAGTCCAGCAGCGCACGCAAGGTCCCCCTGCTTAAGCCAGCGCATGTCCAGGCCCGTCTGAAGTTTGCCAATGACCATCTGGATGATCCAGAGGAGGAATGGGAGAAGGTCATGTGGTCTGATGAGACAAAAATAGAGCTTTTTGGTCTAAACTCCACTCGCCGTGTTTGGAGGAAGAAGAAGGATGAGTACAACCCCAAGAATACCATCCCAACCGTGAAGCATGGAGGTGGAAACATCATTCTTTGGGGATGCTTTTCTGCAAAGGGGACAGGACGACTGCACTGTATTGAGGGGAGGATGGATGGGGCCATGTATCGCGAGATCTTGGCCAACAACCTCCTTCCCTCAGTAAGAGCATTGAAGACGGGTCGTGGCTGGGTCTTCCAGCATGACAACGACCCGAAACACACAGCCAGGGCAACTTAGGAGTGGCTCCGTAAGAAGCATCTCAAGGTCCTGGAGTGGCCTAGCCAGTCTCCAGACCTGAACCCAATAGAAAATCTTTGGAGGGAGCTGAAAGTCCGTATTTCCCAGCGACAGCCCCGAAACCTGAAAGATCTGTATGGAGGAGTGGGCCAAAATCCCTGCTGCAGTGTGTGCAAACCTGGTCAAGAACTACAGGAAACGTATGATCTCTGTAATTGCAAACAAAGGTTTCTGTACCAAATATTACATTCTGCTTTTCTGATGTATCAAATACTTATGTCATGCAATAAAATGCAAATTAATTACTTAATCATACAATGTGATTTTCTGGATTTTTGTTTTAGATTCCGTCACTCACAGTTGAAGAGTACCTATGATACAAATTACAGACTTCTACATGCTTTGTAAGTGGGAAAACCTGCAAAATCGGCAGTGTATCAAATACTTGTTCTCCCCACTGTATATGGAATAGAATTGTGACAACATACAGTAAAACCATTGTTAGTGAACTTCCGTTTTACAATATGGTATATTATATACATACACCAACTTATTGGCCTTGTGGTTAGTTTCTGCCCTGAGATTGGAAGGTTGGGAATTCAATCTCTGGCTGAATCATTCCAAACACTGTAAAAATGGGACCCCATGCGTCTCTGCTTGGCACTCACCATTCCAGCTCAAGGCTACTGTTGTGACGTGACTTACATTAATGTGATGACTATTATTTATCAAATCAATTCATTCAATTAATCATGTAACAATCAACTCCTTAGGAATTTGGAGTTCAAGTATCGTCGGGAGGTAAACTGTCTATATCCACAGTAAAACGAGTCCTATATTGACATAACCTGAAAGGCCGCTCAGCAAGGAAGAAGCCACTGCTCCAAAACCGCCATAAAAAAGCCAGACTACGGTTTGCAACTGCACATGGGGACAAAGATCGTACTTTTTGGAGAAATGTCCTCTGGTCTGATGAAACAAAAATGGAACTGTTTGGCCATCGTTATGTTTGGAGGAAAAAGGGGGAGGCTTGCAAGCCGAAGAACACCATCCCAACCGTGAAGCACGGGGGTGGCAGCATCATGTTGTGGGAGTGCTTTGCTGCAGGAGGGACTGGTGCACTTCACAAAATAGATGGCATCATGAGGAAGGAAAAGGATGTGGATATATTGAAGCAACATCTCAAGACATTAGTCAGGAAGTTAAAGGTTGGTCTCAAATGAGTCTTCCAAATGGACAATGACCCCAAGCATACTTCCAAAGTTGTGGCAAAATGGCTTAAGGACAACAAAGTCAAGGTATTGGAGTGGCCATCACAAAGCCCTGACCTCAATCCTTTAGAAAATGTGTGGGCAGAACTGAAAAAGCGTGTGTGATCAAGGAGGCCTACAAACCTGACTCAGTTACACCAGTTCTGTCAGGAGGAATGGGCCAAAATTCACCCAACTTATTGTGGGAAGCTTGTGGAAGGCTACCCGAAACATTTGACCCAAGTTAAACAATTTAAAGGCAATGCTACCAAACACTAATTGAGTGTATGTAAACTTCTGACCCACTGGGAATGTGATGAAAGAAATAAAAGCTGAAATAAATCAATCTATTATTCTGACATTTCACATTCTTAAAATAAAGTGGTGATCCTAACTGACCTAAGACAGGGAATTTTTACTAGGATTAAATGTCAGGAATTGTGAAACTGAGTTTAAATGTATTTGGCTAAGGTGTATGTAAACCTCCGACTTCAACTGTATCTATCTAATGATAATAGCTGTGATCATTTCCCCTTTATGCTTTCCTTCTCCCGCTCTCATTCATCATGACTTTCCCCGGCAGAGCTACTCTTTCAGTTTAGCACCACTTAGTACTTATTGTGCTTCTTCGGCAGCTTGTTTGCTAACAGGGAGACGGATGCGTGGCGTGATAGGTGACCTAGCGGTGCAGCGTTCCTTCCCTGATTTAGGGAACTAAATCAGAGTTATTGTGCCTCGGCGGCCATTATGAAATACAGCTGATCCGTTGGTGTAACTCTTCATTACGCGCCGGCTTTGTACTCAGACATGGAGGAAATCAATATTTGTTAACTTTGTGTTAGTCATAAATAAGTACCTAAACACGTGTAATCCATTCTAAAAAGGCCATCATAAAAACATGGGAAAGTTGAGAAGTCAGAGTAGCGGCCTGCCTGGATTGGCTATATTCACACAGTAGCATGTGACTTATCTGGCACAGTTTCCATAGATCAAATTACCCTGACCAATGGTTTAATGGTTACGTACCAATGGTATGATGAAAGACTCTGAATGCTTGTGCTTCTATCTGTAAATGATTTGATAGTCAATAAATCAGTTGTAAATGATTTGATAGGCAATAAATCAGTTGTAAATGATTTGATAGGCAATAAATCAGTTGTAAATGATTTGATAGGCAATAAATCAGTTGTAAATGATTTGATAGGCAGTAAATCAGTTGTAAATGATTTGATAGGCAATACATCAGTTGTAAATGATTTGATAGGGAATAAATCAGTTGTAAATGATTTGATAGTCAATAAATCAGTTGTAAATGATTTGATAGTCAATAAATCAGTTGTAAATGATTTGATAGGCAATAAATCAGTTGTAAATGATTTGAAAGGCAATAAATCAGTTGTAAATGATTTGATAGGCAATAAATCAGTTGTAAATGATTTGATAGGCAATACATCAGTTGTAAATGATTTGATAGGCAATAAATCAGTTGTAAATGATTTGATAGGCAATAAATCAGTTGTTAATGATTTGATAGGCAGTAAATCAGTTGTAAATGATTTGATAGGCAGTAAATCAGTTGTAAATGATTTGATAGGCAGTAAATCAGTTCTAAATGATTTGATAGGCAATAAATCAGTTGTAAATGATTTGATAGGCAATAAATCAGTTGTAAATGATTTGATAGGCAGTAAATCAGTTGTAAATGATTTGATAGGCAGTAAATCAGTTGTAAATGATTTGATAGGCCCTGTGGTTTTGGCAACATTCTGATAATCTACTTGCTTCCTGAAGTGTGCGCTTGTATATTTCCCCCCCTATGGATTTAAAAGGTGTGGAAGGGACTTTTTTATAAAAAAAACAGTTTGTTGAAATACAACAACTCTACATGTGTTTATCCTGCATTACACCACTGACTACAACCGTAGGAGTTGGCTACAGCACAAACAGATCTGAGACCAGGCCTTGTGCCATCCACTCTCCTGACATGACTGGGCCTTTTTCCTTCCAAACAGACTCTGATACAGTATTATCAGAGTCTTCTTTTACACTGGGCTACATGTCTCTTGAACTCACCACATTTGAATTTATTTGTATTATTGATCTCCATTAGGCAGCAGCTACTCTTCACAACACACTGTGTGCCCTCAGGCCTCTACTCCACCACTACCACATATCTACAATACAACACACTGTGTTCCCTCAGGCCTCTACTCCACCACTACCACATATCTACAATACAACACACTGTGTTCCCTCAGGCCCCTACTCCACCACTACCACATATCTACAGTACAACACACTGTGTTCCCTCAGGCCCCTACTCCACCACTACCACATATCTACAGTACAACACACTGTGTTCCCTCAGGCCCCTACTCCACCACTACCACATATCTACAATACACTGTGTTCCCTCAGGCCCCTACTCCACCACTACCACATATCTACAATACAACACACTGTGTTCCCTCAGGCCCCTACTCCACCACTACCACATATCTACAACACACTGTGTTCCCTCAGGCCCCTACTCCACCACTACCACATATCTACAATACAACACACTGTGTTCCCTCAGGCCCCTACTCCACCACTACCACATATCTACAGTACAACACACTGTGTTCCTTCAGGCCCCTACTCCACCACTACCACATATCTACAGTACAACACACTGTGTTCCTTCAGGCCCCTACTCCACCACTACCACATATCTACAGTACAACACACTGTGTTCCCTCAGGCCCCTACTCCACCACTACCACATATCTACAGTACAACACACTGTGTTCCTTCAGGCCCCTACTCCACCATTACCACATATCTACAATACAACACACTGTGTTCCCTCAGGCCCCTACTCCACCACTACCACATATCTACAATACAACACACTGTGTTCCCTCAGGCCCCTACTCCACCACTACCACATATCTACAATACAACACACTGTGTTCCCTCAGGTCCCTACTCCACCACTACCACATATCTACAATACAACACACTGTGTTCCCTCAGGCCCCTACTCCACCACTACCACATATCTACAACACACTGTGTTCCCTCAGGCCCCTACTCCACCACTACCACATATCTACAATACAACACACTGTGTTCCCTCAGGCCCCTACTCCACCACTACCACATATCTACAGTACAACACACTGTGTTCCCTCAGGCCCCTACTCCACCACTACCACATATCTACAACACACTGTGTTCCCTCAGGCCCCTACTCCACCACTACCACATATCTACAACACACTGTGTTCCCTCAGGCCCCTACTCCACCACTACCACATATCTACAGTACAACACACTGTGTTCCCTCAGGCCCCTACTCCACCACTACCACATATCTACAACACACTGTGTTCCCTCAGGCCCCTACTCCACCACTACCACATATCTACACTACAACACACTGTGTTCCCTCAGGCCCCTACTCCACCACATATCTACAATACAACACACTGTGTTCCCTCAGGTCCCTACTCCACCACTACCACATATCTACAATACAACACACTGTGTTCCCTCAGGCCCCTACTCCACCACTACCACATATCTACAATACAACACACTGTGTTCCCTCAGGCCTCTACTCCACCATTACCACATATCTACAGTACAACACACTGTGTTCCCTCAGGCCCCTACTCCACCACTACCACATATCTACAGTACAACACACTGTGTTCCCTCAGGCCCCTACTCCACCACTACCACATATCTACAATACACTGTGTTCCCTCAGGCCCCTACTCCACCACTACCACATATCTACAGTACAACACACTGTGTTCCCTCAGGCCCCTACTCCACCACTACCACATATCTACAACACACTGTGTTCCCTCAGGCCCCTACTCCACCACTACCACATATCTACAATACAACACACTGTGTTCCCTCAGGCCCCTACTCCACCACTACCACATATCTACAACACACTGTGTTCCCTCAGGCCCCTACTCCACCACTACCACATATCTACAGTACAACACACTGTGTTCCCTCAGGCCCCTACTCCACCACTACCACATATCTACAATACAACACACTGTGTTCCCTCAGGCCCCTACTCCACCACTACCACATATCTACAATACAACACACTGTGTTCCCTCAGGCCCCTACTCCACCACTACCACATATCTACAACACACTGTGTTCCCTCAGGCCCCTACTCCACCACTACCACATATCTACAACACACTGTGTTCCCTCAGGCCCCTACTCCACCACTACCACATATCTACAATACAACACACTGTGTGCCCTCAGGCCTCTACTCCACCACTACCACATATCTACAGTACAACACACTGTGTTCCCTCAGGCCCCTACTCCACCACTACCACATATCTACAGTACAACACACTGTGTTCCCTCAGGCCCCTACTCCACCACTACCACATATCTACAATACAACACACTGTGTTCCCTCAGGCCCCTACTCCACCACTACCACATATCTACAACACACTGTGTTCCCTCAGGCCCCTACTCCACCACTACCACATATCTACAACACACTGTGTTCCCTCAGGCCCCTACTCCACCACTACCACATATCTACAATACAACACACTGTGTTCCCTCAGGCCCCTACTCCACCACTACCACATATCTACAATACAACACACTGTGTTCCCTCAGGCCCCTACTCCACCACTACCACATATCTACAGTACAACACACTGTGTTCCCTCAGGCCCCTACTCCACCACTACCACATATCTACAACACACTGTGTTCCCTCAGGTCCCTACTCCACCACTACCACATATCTACAATACAACACACTGTGTTCCCTCAGGCCCCTACTCCACCACTACCACATATCTACAATACAACACACTGTGTTCCCTCAGGCCCCTACTCCACCACTACCACATATCTACAATACAACACACTGTGTTCCCTCAGGCCCCTACTCCACCACTACCACATATCTACTGTACAACACACTGTGTTCCCTCAGGTCCCTACTCCACCACTACCACATATCTACAACACACTGTGTTCCCTCAGGCCCCTACTCCACCACTACCACATATCTACAATACAACACACTGTGTTCCCTCAGGCCCCTACTCCACCACTACCACATATCTACAACACACTGTGTTCCCTCAGGCCCCTACTCCACCACTACCACATATCTACAATACAACACACTGTGTTCCCTCAGGCCCCTACTCCACCACTACCACATATCTACAGTACAACACACTGTGTTCCCTCAGGCCCCTACTCCACCACTACCACATATCTACAGTACAACACACTGTGTTCCCTCAGGCCCCTACTCCACCACTACCACATATCTACAATACAACACACTGTGTTCCCTCAGGTCCCTACTCCACCACTACCACATATCTACAATACAACACACTGTGTTCCCTCAGGCCCCTACTCCACCACTACCACATATCTACAATACAACACACTGTGTTCCCTCAGGCCCCTACTCCACCACTACCACATATCTACAATACAACACACTGTGTTCCCTCAGGCCCCTACTCCACCACTACCACATATCTACAGTACAACACACTGTGTTCCCTCAGGCCCCTACTCCACCACTACCACATATCTACACTACAACACACTGTGTTCCCTCAGGTCCCTACTCCACCACTACCACATATCTACAACACACTGTGTTCCCTCAGGCCCCTACTCCACCACTACCACATATCTACAACACACTGTGTTCCCTCAGGTCCCTACTCCACCACTACCACATATCTACAGTACAACACACTGTGTTCCCTCAGGCCCCTACTCCACCACTACCACATATCTACAACACACTGTGTTCCCTCAGGCCCCTACTCCACCACTACCACATATCTACAGTACAACACACTGTGTTCCCTCAGGTCCCTACTCCACCACTACCACATATCTACAATACAACACACTGTGTGCCCTCAGGCCTCTACTCCACCACTACCACATATCTACAATACAACACACTGTGTTCCCTCAGGCCCCTACTCCACCACTACCACATATCTACAGTACAACACACTGTGTTCCCTCAGGTCCCTACTCCACCACATATCTACAACACACTGTGTTCCCTCAGGCCTCTACTCCACCACTACCACATATCTACAATACAACACACTGTGTTCCCTCAGGTCCCTACTCCACCACTACCACATATCTACAACACACTGTGTTCCCTCAGGCCCCTACTCCACCACTACCACATATCTACAGTACAACACACTGTGTTCCCTCAGGCCCCTACTCCACCACTACCACATATCTACAGTACAACACACTGTGTTCCCTCAGGCCCCTACTCCACCACTACCACATATCTACAGTACAACACACTGTGTTCCCTCAGGCCCCTACTCCACCACTACCACATATCTACAATACAACACACTGTGTTCCCTCAGGTCCCTACTCCACCACTACCACATATCTACAGTACAACACACTGTGTTCCCTCAGGCCCCTACTCCACCACTACCACATATCTACAGTACAACACACTGTGTTCCCTCAGGCCCCTACTCCACCACTACCACATATCTACTGTACAACACACTGTGTTCCCTCAGGCCCCTACTCCACCACTACCACATATCTACAGTACAACACACTGTGTTCCCTCAGGCCCCTACTCCACCACTACCACATATCTACAACACACTGTGTTCCCTCAGGCCCCTACTCCACCACTACCACATATCTACAACACACTGTGTTCCCTCAGGCCCCTACTCCACCACTACCACATATCTACAATACAACACACTGTGTTCCCTCAGGCCCCTACTCCACCACTACCACATATCTACAATACAACACACTGTGTTCCCTCAGGCCCCTACTCCACCACTACCACATATCTACAATACAACACACTGTGTTCCCTCAGGCCCCTACTCCACCACTACCACATATCTACAATACAACACACTGTGTTCCCTCAGGCCCCTACTCCACCACTACCACATATCTACAATACAACACACTGTGTGCCCTCAGGCCCTCAGGTCCCTACTCCACCACTACCACATATCTACAATACAACACACTGTGTTCCCTCAGGCCCCTACTCCACCACTACCACATATCTACAGTACAACACACTGTGTTCCCTCAGGCCCCTACTCCACCACTACCACATATCTACACTACAACACACTGTGTTCCCTCAGGCCCCTACTCCACCACTACCACATATCTACAACACACTGTGTTCCCTCAGGCCCCTACTCCACCACTACCACATATCTACAATACAACACACTGTGTTCCCTCAGGCCCCTACTCCACCACTACCACATATCTACAATACAACACACTGTGTGCCCTCAGGCCCTCAGGTCCCTACTCCACCACTACCACATATCTACAATACAACACACTGTGTTCCCTCAGGCCCCTACTCCACCACTACCACATATCTACAGTACAACACACTGTGTTCCCTCAGGCCCCTACTCCACCACTACCACATATCTACAATACAACACACTGTGTTCCCTCAGGCCCCTACTCCACCACTACCACATATCTACAACACACTGTGTTCCCTCAGGCCCCTACTCCACCACTACCACATATCTACAATACAACACACTGTGTTCCCTCAGGTCCCTACTCCACCACTACCACATATCTACAGTACAACACACTGTGTTCCCTCAGGTCCCTACTCCACCACTACCACATATCTACACTACAACACACTGTGTTCCCTCAGGTCCCTACTCCACCACTACCACATATCTACAATACAACACACTGTGTTCCCTCAGGCCTCTACTCCACCACTACCACATATCTACAGTACAACACACTGTGTTCCTTCAGGCCCCTACTCCACCACTACCACATATCTACAGTACAATACACTGTGTTCCCTCAGGTCCCTACTCCACCACTACCACATATCTACAATACAACACACTGTGTTCCCTCAGGCCCCTACTCCACCACTACCACATATCTACAGTACAACACACTGTGTTCCCTCAGGCCCCTACTCCACCACTACCACATATCTACAATACAACACACTGTGTTCCCTCAGGCCCCTACTCCACCACTACCACATATCTACAGTACAACACACTGTGTTCCCTCAGGCCCCTACTCCACCACTACCACATATCTACAATACAACACACTGTGTTCCCTCAGGCCCCTACTCCACCACATATCTACAATACAACACACTGTGTTCCCTCAGGCCCCTACTCCACCACTACCACATATCTACAATACAACACACTGTGTTCCCTCAGGCCCCTACTCCACCACTACCACATATCTACAGTACAACACACTGTGTTCCCTCAGGCCCCTACTCCACCACTACCACATATCTACAGTACAACACACTGTGTTCCCTCAGGCCCCTACTCCACCACTACCACATATCTACAATACAACACACTGTGTGCCCTCAGGCCCCTACTCCACCACTACCACATATCTACAATACACTGTGTTCCCTCAGGCCCCTACTCCACCACTACCACATATCTACAATACAACACACTGTGTTCCCTCAGGCCCCTACTCCACCACTACCACATATCTACAATACAACACACTGTGTTCCCTCAGGCCCCTACTCCACCACTACCACATATCTACAGTACAACACACTGTGTTCCCTCAGGCCCCAACTCCAACACTACCACATATCTACAACACACTGTGTTCCCTCAGGCCCCTACTCCACCACTACCACATATCTACAGTACAACACACTGTGTTCCCTCAGGCCCCTACTCCACCACTACCACATATCTACACTACAACACACTGTGTTCCCTCAGGCCCCTACTCCACCACTACCACATATCTACAGTACAACACACTGTGTTCCCTCAGGCCCCTACTCCACCACTACCACATATCTACAGTACAACACACTGTGTTCCCTCAGGCCCCTACTCCACCACTACCACATATCTACAATACAACACACTGTGTTCCCTCAGGTCCCTACTCCACCACTACCACATATCTACAATACAACACACTGTGTTCCCTCAGGCCCCTACTCCACCACTACCACATATCTACAACACACTGTGTTCCCTCAGGCCCCTACTCCACCACTACCACATATCTACAACACACTGTGTTCCCTCAGGCCCCTACTCCACCACTACCACATATCTACAATACAACACACTGTGTTCCCTCAGGCCCCTACTCCACCACTACCACATATCTACACTACAACACACTGTGTTCCCTCAGGCCCCTACTCCACCACTACCACATATCTACACTACAACACACTGTGTGCCCTCAGGCCCTTACTCCACCACTACCACATATCTACAGTACAACACACTGTGTTCCCTCAGGCCCCTACTCCACCACTACCACATATCTACAGTACAACACACTGTGTTCCCTCAGGCCCCTACTCCACCACTACCACATATCTACACTACAACACACTGTGTTCCCTCAGGCCCTTACTCCACCACTACCACATATCTACAATTCAAAATCCATAAATTGAATTCTGCCAATAAATGCTGTTTTAGAATGAATGTAGTCGTACCTCTTTTCTTTCATGATATCTGCAATGACTTGAGTGAAATCCATAGTGTAGCAAGAAGCCCTTTCATTAGTCATTGATTATGAAGACCAGGTGACAATAGGCCATTCAAGAGTTTCCAGACTCTTTATAATGGGGTTCAGAAGGCTGGTACAGTTAACTCAGCTTTCTGGGTATACAGAGAGCCTGACATTGTGCCCTCAATGCAGATAACTGGTACCCACTTTAGTAAATGTACCAGGTCAAGTCTAGCCTGTGTCTTGCCAGCCTAATGTCAGCGTATACTAGAATAGACGATGCAAAGACACATTTACCCATGTGGTAGAACAGTGTCTGGACAGCAGATACATTTACCCATGTGGTAGAACAGTGTCTGGACAGCAGATACATTTACCCATGTGGTAGAACAGTGTCTGGACAGCAGATACATTTACCCATGTGGTAGAACAGTGTCTGGACAGCAGATACATTTACCCATGTGGTAGAACAGTGTCTGGACAGCAGATACATTTACCCATGTGGTAGAACAGTGTCTGGACAGCAGACACATTTACCCATGTGGTAGAACAGTGTCTGGACAGCAGATACATTTACCCATGTGGTAGAACAGTGTCTGGACAGCAGATACATTTACCCATGTGGTAGAACAGTGTCTGGACAGCAGATACATTTACCCATGTGGTAGAACAGTGTCTGGACAGCAGATACATTTACCCATGTGGTAGAACAGTGTCTGGACAGCAGATACATTTACCCATGTGGTAGAACAGTGTCTGGACAGCAGACACATTTACCCATGTGGTAGAACAGTGTCTGGACAGCAGATACATTTACCCATGTGGTAGAACAGTGTCTGGACAGCAGATACATTTACCCATGTGGTAGAACAGTGTCTGGACAGCAGATACATTTACCCATGTGGTAGAACAGTGTCTGGACAGCAGATACATTTACCCATGTGGTAGAACAGTGTCTGGACAGCAGATACATTTACCCATGTGGTAGAACAGTGTCTGGACAGCATGAGGCCGTGATGGGTAGTAAATCTCAGGTGAGGTCGTGATGGGTAGTAAATCTCAGGTGAGGCTGTGATGGGTAGTAAATCTCAGGTGAGGCTGTGATGGGTAGTAAATCTCAGGTGAGGTCGTGATGGGTAGTAAATCTCAGGTGAGGTCGTGATGGGTAGTAAATCTCAGGTGAGGCCGTGATGGGTAGTAAATCTCAGGTGAGGTCGTGATGGGTAGTAAATCTCAGGTGAGGCCGTGATGGTAGTAAATCTCAGGTGAGGCTGTGATGGGTAGTAAATCTCAGGTGAGGCCGTGATTAGGTAGTAAATCTCAGGTGAGGCCGTGATGGGTAGTAAATCTCAGGTGAGGTCGTGATGGTAGTAAATCTCAGGTGAGGCCGTGATGGTAGTAAATCTCAGGTGAGGCCGTGATGGGTAGTAAATCTCAGGTGAAGTCGTGATGGGTAGTAAATCTCAGGTGAGGTCGTGATGGGTAGTAAATCTCAGGTGAGGCTGTGATGGGTAGTAAATCTCAGGTGAGGTCGTGATGGGTAGTAAATCTCAGGTGAGGCTGTGATGGGTAGTAAATCTCAGGTATGGCTGTGATGGGTAGTAAATCTCAGGTGAGGCCGTGATGGGTGTGCGGCCGTAAATATGACAGCACTTCTTATGAAGTCCTCGTGTTCCCTGGTTTTATTGTGCTTGGACTGCACACCACCAGTAGACCACCACCACCAGTAGACTGCACACCACCAGTAGACCACCACCACCAGTAGACTGCACACCACCAGTAGACTGAACACCACCAGTAGACTGAACACCACCAGTAGACCACCACCACCAGTAGACTGCACACCACCAGTAGACTGAACACCACCAGTAGACTGAACACCACCAGTAGACTGAACACCACCAGTAGACCACCACCACCAGTAGACTGAACACCACCAGTAGACCACCACGAGTAGACTGCACACCACCACCAGTAGACCACCACCAGTAGACTGCACACCACCAGTAGACCACCACGAGTAGACTGCACACCACCACCAGTAGACCACCACCAGTAGACTGCACACCACCAGTAGACCACCACGAGTAGACTGCACACCACCACCAGTAGACCACCACCAGTAGACTGCACACCACCACCAGTAGACCACCACCAGTAGACTGCACACCACCACCAGTAGACCACCACCAGTAGACTGCCGCCAGTAGACTGCACACCACCAGTAGACTGCCGCCAGTAGACTGCACACCACCAGTAATAATAAGAGAGAGTATCTTATTTGTTTTAGCTCAGAGAGAAAAGATGGAGAGAGTATCTTATTTGTTTTAGCAAAGAGTCCAGCTATATTGCATTGTGCTTTTGTTAAACCATCATTTAATCTGACAATGATCAATTATGGAACATTTCCCAAAGATAAAACATTACCCAAGTGCTTGTTCCTAGCGGGAACTGTAAACAACAAAATGAGAGGTGGGGAATGGGAGTATTCCCAGAGCCGGGGTGGGTTTCGCTTTACGAGAGGGAGAATTATAATGATAAAGAATGCAGCAATACCTAGTAGAGTAGATACAAGGCAGCAGAAGAGGACTTTGTTTGGACCAGAAGTAAAAGAGAGAGAATCTTGGGATGTTACGGGTTGGTCTGAATAATCCTCTCAGTCAACATTCCCTTCATGGTTAGCGCTTACCGAGCAAGTGGCGAGATGAAACATGGGGGTGAGGTAAACTGTAGTTAAAATGAAAAAACAAGCTACGCAGACATTATTGACAAGCTCCAGGAACATCTGAGTTGTAGCGAGCGGCCTTGTTGACTGATGAGAGTAGAAGGGAGAGAAAGAAAGAGATGGAAGCTACAGAAGTTAGACCCATCAGTCAAACTGGAGGGTGAAAGCTGTAGAGGAGACACACTGTCGTCAGATGGTTAATTACTCTCAGCATCTCCATTCCCCCTCTGTGACAGCTTGACTATGCGCCATCCTTGCATGTTGGTTACAGCCCCATCGTTGACGCTATGGATCGGTCCATCTCATACTGTGGAGATAAGAGGGGATATGAGGGGATCGACCATTTGAGGATAGTCTGAAAAGGGATGTTTGAGTCGACTGAATCATAAATATACACACTGAGTATACAAAACATTATGCTCTTTCCATGACTGACTGACCAGGTGAATCCAGGTGAAGGCTATGATCCCTTATTGATGTCACTTGTTAAATCCACTTCCATCAGTGTAGATGAAGGGGAGGAGACAGGTTCCATCAGTGTAGATGAAGGGGAGGAGACAGGTTCCATCAGTGTAGATGAAGGGGAGGAGACAGGTTCCATCAGTGTAGATGAAGGGGAGGAGACAGGTTCCATCAGTGTAGATGAAGGGGAGGAGACAGGTTCCATCAGTGTAGATGAAGGGGAGGAGACAGGTTCCATCAGTGTAGATGAAGGGGAGGAGACAGGTTCCATCAGTGTAGATGAAGGGGAGGAGACAGGTTCCATCAGTGTAGATGAAGGGGAGGAGTCAGGTTCCATCAGTGTAGATGAAGGGGAGGAGTCAGGTTCCATCAGTGTAGATGAAGGGGAGGAGACAGGTTCCATCAGTGTAGATGAAGGGGAGGAGTCAGGTTCCATCAGTGTAGATGAAGGGGAGGAGACAGGTTCCATCAGTGTAGATGAAGGGGAGGAGTCAGGTTCCATCAGTGTAGATGAAGGGGAGGAGACAGGTTCCATCAGTGTAGATGAAGGGGAGGAGACAGGTTCCATCAGTGTAGATGAAGGGGAGGAGTCAGGTTCCATCAGTGTAGATGAAGGGGAGGAGTCAGGTTCCATCAGTGTAGATGAAGGGGAGGAGACAGGTTCCATCAGTGTAGATGAAGGGGAGGAGACAGGTTCCATCAGTGTAGATGAAGGGGAGGAGACAGGTTCCATCAGTGTAGATGAAGGGGAGGAGACAGGTTCCATCAGTGTAGATGAAGGGGAGGAGACAGGTTCCATCAGTGTAGATGAAGGGGAGGAGACAGGTTCCATCAGTGTAGATGAAGGGGAGGAGACAGGTTCAATCAGTGTAGATGAAGGGGAGGAGTCAGGTTCAATCAGTGTAGATGAAGGGGAGGAGACAGGTTAACACTAGAACTACTAAAGCTGTCATTTTGACGGCTCATTAATTATTTGTATTTATAACTCTGAAGTGAAGTCATGCCCCCCTCTGTCTTTAAATAAGGTTATATAACCAGTTTTAGGAGGGCATGTCATCCTTCTCCTAACAGTAGGGTCTGCTACTCTCCTTCTACTAACAGTAGGGCCTGCTACTCTCCTTCTACTAACAGTAGGGCCTGCTACTCTCCTTCTACTAACAGTAGGGTCTGCTACTCTCCTTCTACTAACAGTAAGGCCTGCTACTCTCCTTCTCCTAACAGTAGGGCCTGCTACTCTCCTTCTACTAACAGTAAGGCCTGCTACTCTCCTTCTACTAACAGTAGGGCCTGCTACTCTCCTTCTCCTAACAGTAGGGCCTGCTACTCTCCTTCTCCTAACAGTAGGGCCTGCTACTCTCCTTCTACTAACAGTAAGGCCTGCTACTCTCCTTCTCCTAACAGTAGGGCCTGCTACTCTCCTTCTACTAACAGTAAGGCCTGCTACTCTCCTTCTACTAACAGTAGGGCCTGCTACTCTCCTTCTACTAACAGTAGGGTCTGCTACTCTCCTTCTCCTAACAGTAGGGCCTGCTACTCTCCTTCTCCTAACAGTAGGGCCTGCTACTCTCCTTCTACTAACAGTAGGGCCTGCTACTCTCCTTCTCCTAACAGTAGGGCCTGCTACTCTCCTTCTACTAACAGTAGGGTCTGCTACTCTCCTTCTCCTAACAGTAGGGTCTGCTACTCTCCTTCTACTAACAGTAGGGTCTGCTACTCTCCTTCTCCTAACAGTAGGGCCTGCTACTCTCCTTCTACTAACAGTAAGGCCTGCTACTCTCCTTCTACTAACAGTAGGGCCTGCTACTCTCCTTCTACTAACAGTAGGGCCTGCTACTCTCCTTCTACTAACAGTAGGGCCTGCTACTCTCCTTCTACTAACAGTAGGGCCTGCTACTCTCCTTCTCCTAACAGTAGGGTCTGCTACTCTCCTTCTACTAACAGTAGGGTCTGCTACTCTCCTTCTACTAACAGTAGGGCCTGCTACTCTCCTTCTACTAACAGTAGGGCCTGCTACTCTCCTTCTACTAACAGTAGGGCCTGCTACTCTCCTTCTCCTAACAGTAGGGCCTGCTACTCTCCTTCTATAACAGTAGTGCCTGCTACTCTCCTTCTACTAACAGTAGGGCCTGCTACTCTCCTTCTCCTAACAGTAGGGCCTGCTACTCTCCTTCTCCTAACAGTAGGGCCTGCTACTCTCCTTCTACTAACAGTAGGGCCTGCTACTCTCCTTCTCCTAACAGTAGGGCCTGCTACTCTCCTTCTACTAACAGTAGGGTCTGCTACTCTCCTTCTACTAACAGTAGGGCCTGCTACTCTCCTTCTCCTAACAGTAGGGCCTGCTACTCTCCTTCTCCTAACAGTAGGGCCTGCTACTCTCCTTCTCCTAACAGTAGGGCCTGCTACTCTCCTTCTACTAACAGTAGGGCCTGCTACTCTCCTTCTCCTAACAGTAGGGCCTGCTACTCTCCTTCTACTAACAGTAGGGCCTGCTACTCTCCTTCTATAACAGTAGGGCCTGCTACTCTCCTTCTACTAACAGTAGGGCCTGCTACTCTCCTTCTACTAACAGTAGGGCCTGCTACTCTCCTTCTCCTAACAGTAGGGCCTGCTACTCTCCTTCTACTAACAGTAGGGCCTGCTACTCTCCTTCTACTAACAGTAGGGCCTGCTACTCTCCTTCTCCTAACAGTAGGGCCTGCTACTCTCCTTCTACTAACAGTAGGGCCTGCTACTCTCCTTCTACTAACAGTAGGGCCTGCTACTCTCCTTCTACTAACAGTAGGGCCTGCTACTCTCCTTCTACTAACAGTAGGGCCTGCTACTCTCCTTCTACTAACAGTAGGGCCTGCTACTCTCCTTCTCCTAACAGTAGGGCCTGCTACTCTCCTTCTATAACAGTAGTGCCTGCTACTCTCCTTCTACTAACAGTAGATTACAGTAGGTTATAGTTAAAGTGACGATGTATAGATGATAAACAGAGAGTAGCAGCAGGTAATATGTACATGTAGGTATAGTTAAAGTGACTATGTATAGATGATAAACAGAGAGTAGCAGCAGGTAATATGTACATGTAGGTATAGTTAAAGTGACTATGTATAGATGATAAACAGAGAGTAGCAGCAGGTAATATGTACATGTAGGTATAGTTAAAGTGACTATGTATAGATGATAAACAGAGAGTAGCAGCAGGTAATATGTACATGTAGGTATAGTTAAAGTGACTATGTATAGATGATAAACAGAGAGTAGCAGCAGGTAATATGTACATGTAGGTATAGTTAAAGTGACTATGTATAGATAATAAACAGAGAGTAGCAGCAGGTAATATGTACATGTAGGTATAGTTAAAGTGACTATGTATAGATGATAAACAGAGAGTAGCAGCAGGTATTATGTACATGTAGGTATAGTTAAAGTGACTATGTATAGATGATAAACAGAGAGTAGCAGCAGGTAATATGTACATGTAGGTATAGTTAAAGTGACTATGTATAGATGATAAACAGAGAGTAGCAGCAGGTAATATGTACATGTAGGTATAGTTAAAGTGACTATGTATAGATAATAAACAGAGAGTAGCAGCAGGTAATATGTACATGTAGGTATAGTTAAAGTGACTATGTATAGATGATAAACAGAGAGTAGCAGCAGGTAATATGTACATGTAGGTATAGTTAAAGTGACTATGTATAGATGGTAAACAGAGAGTAGCAGCAGGTAATATGTACATGTAGGTATAGTTAAAGTGACTATGTATAGATGATAAACAGAGAGTAGCAGCAGGTAATATGTACATGTAGGTATAGTTAAAGTAACTATGTATAGATGATAAACAGAGAGTAGCAGCAGGTAATATGTACATGTAGGTATAGTTAAAGTGACTATGTATAGACGATAAACAGAGAGTAGCAGCAGGTAATATGTACATGTAGGTATAGTTAAAGTGACTATGTATAGATGATAAACAGAGAGTAGCAGCAGGTATTATGTACATGTAGATATAGTTAAAGTGACTATATATAGATAATAAACAGAGAGTAGCAGCAGGTAATATGTACATGTAGGTATAGTTAAAGTGACTATGTATAGATAATAAACAGAGAGTAGCAGCAGGTAATATGTACATGTAGGTATAGTTAAAGTGACTATGTATAGATGGTAAACAGAGAGTAGCAGCAGGTAATATGTACATGTAGGTATAGTTAAAGTGACTATGTATAGATGATAAACAGAGAGTAGCAGCAGGTAATATGTACATGTAGGTATAGTTAAAGTGACTATGTATAGATGATAAACAGAGAGTAGCAGCAGGTAATATGTACATGTAGGTATAGTTAAAGTGACTATGTATAGATGATAAACAGAGAGTAGCAGCAGGTAATATGTACATGTAGGTATAGTTAAAGTGACTATGTATAGATGATAAACAGAGAGTAGCAGCAGGTAATATGTACATGTAGGTATAGTTAAAGTGACTATGTATAGATGATAAACAGAGAGTAGCAGCAGGTAATATGTACATGTAGGTTTAGTTAAAGTGACTATGTATAGATGATAAACAGAGAGTAGCAGCAGGTAATATGTACATGTAGGTATAGTTAAAGTGACTATGTATAGACGATAAACAGAGAGTAGCAGCAGGTAATATGTACATGTAGGTATAGTTAAAGTGACTATGTATAGACGATAAACAGAGAGTAGCAGCAGGTAATATGTACATGTAGGTATAGTTAAAGTGACTATGTATAGATGATAAACAGAGAGTAGCAGCAGGTAATATGTACATGTAGGTATAGTTAAAGTGACTATGTATAGATGATAAACAGAGAGTAGCAGCAGGTAATATGTACATGTAGGTATAGTTAAAGTGACTATGTATAGATAATAAACAGAGAGTAGCAGCAGGTAATATGTACATGTAGGTATAGTTAAAGTGACTATGTATAGATGATAAACAGAGAGTAGCAGCAGGTAATATGTACATGTAGGTATAGTTAAAGTGACTATGTATAGATGATAAACAGAGAGTAGCAGCAGGTAATATGTACATGTAGGTATAGTTAAAGTGACTATGTATAGATGATAAACAGAGAGTAGCAGCAGGTAATATGTACATGTAGGTATAGTTAAAGTGACTATGTATAGATGATAAACAGAGAGTAGCAGCAGGTAATATGTACATGTAGGTATAGTTAAAGTGACTATGTATAGATGATAAACAGAGAGTAGCAGCAGGTAATATTTACATGTAGGTATAGTTAAAGTGACTATGTATAGATGATAAACAGAGAGTAGCAGCAGGTAATATGTACATGTAGGTATAGTTAAAGTGACTATGTATAGATGATAAACAGAGAGTAGCAGCAGGTAATATGTACATGTAGGTATAGTTAAAGTGACTATGTATAGATGATAAACAGAGAGTAGCAGCAGGTAATATGTACATGTAGGTATAGTTAAAGTGACTATGTATAGATGATAAACAGAGAGTAGCAGCAGGTAATATGTACATGTAGGTATAGTTAAAGTGACTATGTATAGATAATAAACAGAGAGTAGCAGCAGTGTAAAAGAGGTGGCAAATAGTCCGGGTAGCCATTTGATTAGCTGTTCAGGAGTCTTATGGCTTGGGGGTAGAAGCTGTTAAGAAGCCTTTTGGACCTCGACTTGGCGCTCCGGTACCGCTTGCCATGCGGTGGCAGAGAGAACAGTCTATGACTACTGTGGCTGGAGTCTTTGATCATTTTTAGGGCCTTCCTCTGACACTGTCTAGTATATAAGTCCTGGATGGCAGGAAGCTTGGCCCCAGTGATGTACTGGGCCGTACGCACTACCCTCTCTAGTTCCTTGTGGTCAGATGCAGAGCAGTTGCCGTACCAGCCGGTGATGCAACCAGTCAGGATGCTCTCGATGTTGCAGCTGTAGAACCTTTTGAGGATCTGAGGACCCATGCCAAATCTTTTCAGTCTCCTGAGGGAGAATAGACTTTGTCGTGCCTCTTCACGACAGGTCTTGGTATGTTTGGACCATTCTAGTTTGTTGGTGATGTGGACAGATGTTGTGTGTGGCTGTAAATGTGGGTGTTTGAGTTAGAAAGACACAGTGGCTAATCAACCATTAAAAGTACAGCCCTCTTCATTATTGACACATCATGCTGACAACATGAAAGAGCCTTTCCAGACTATGAAGTCAAGAAGAATAGGAGGTTGGTGTCAGCCAGACTAATTGCCATCTACTACACTGAAAACCTGACCATGTTGTATGCAATACCAGAAGAATCCACTAGGTGACACTATTCTCCCAGAAGATAGAGGGCAGTGTTACTGACACACCTACTGTCAATGCTTTAACGATAGATCATGTGTAAGAATCCAGTAATAACAGTTCCTATTTAATTGGTCTGTGTATCCAGCCAATAAAGGGATGTATACTTTGTTTTGTGCTGTACACTTAGGGATGTATAATGTGTTTTGTGCTGTACACTTAGGGATGTATAATGTGTGTTGTGCTGTACACTTAGGGATGTATAATGTGTTTTGTGCTGTACACTTAGGGATGTATAATGTGTGTTGTGCTGTACACTTAGGGATGTATAATGTGTTTTGTGCTGTACACTTAGGGATGTATAATGTGTGTTGTGCTGTACACTTAGGGATGTATAATGTGTGTTGTGCTGTACACTTAGGGATGTATAATGTGTTTTGTGCTGTACACTTAGGGATGTATAATGTGTGTTGTGCTGTACACTTAGGGATGTATAATGTGTTTTGTGCTGTACACTTAGGGATGTATAATGTGTGTTGTGCTGTACACTTAGGGATGTATAATGTGTGTTGTGCTGTACACTTAGGGATGTATAATGTGTGTTGTGCTGTACACTTAGGGATGTATAATGTGTGTTGTGCTGTACACTTAGGGATGTATAATGTGTGTTGTGCTGTACACTTAGGGATGTATAATGTGTTTTGTGCTGTACACTTAGGGATGTATAATGTGTGTTGTGCTGTACACTTAGGGATGTATAATGTGTTTTGTGCTGTACACTTAGGGATGTATAATGTGTGTTGTGCTGTACACTTAGGGATGTATAATGTGTTTTGTGCTGTACACCTAGGGATGTATAATGTGTGTTGTGCTGTACACTTAGGGATGTATAATGTGTGTTGTGCTGTACACTTAGGGATGTATAATGTGTTTTGTGCTGTACACTTAGGGATGTATAATGTGTTTTGTGCTGTACACTTAGGGATGTATAATGTGTGTTGTGCTGTACACTTAGGGATGTATAATGTGTGTTGTGCTGTACACGTAGGGATGTATAATGTGTGTTGTGCTGTACACTTAGGGATGTATAATGTGTTTTGTGCTGTACACCTAGGGATGTATAATGTGTGTTGTGCTGTACACTTAGGGATGTATAATGTGTTTTGTGCTGTACACCTAGGGATGTATAATGTGTGTTGTGCTGTACACTTAGGGATGTATAATGTGTGTTGTGCTGTACACTTAGGGATGTATAATGTGTGTTGTGCTGTACACTTAGGGATGTATAATGTGTGTTGTGCTGTACACTTAGGGATGTATAATGTGTGTTGTGCTGTACACGTAGGGATGTATAATGTGTGTTGGCTGTACACTTAGGGATGTATAATGTGTGTTGGCTGTACACGTAGGGATGTATAATGTGTGTTGTGCTGTACACTTAGGGATGTATAATGTGTGTTGTGCTGTACACTTAGGGATGTATAATGTGTGTTGTGCTGTACACTTAGGGATGTATAATGTGTGTTGTGCTGTACACTTAGGGATGTATAATGTGTGTTGTGCTGTACACTTAGGGATGTATAATGTGTGTTGTGCTGTACACTTAGGGATGTATAATGTGTGTTGTGCTGTACACTTAGGGATGTATAATGTGTGTTGGCTGTACACTTAGGGATGTATAATGTGTGTTGGCTGTACACGTAGGGATGTATAATGTGTGTTGTGCTGTACACTTAGGGATGTATAATGTGTGTTGTGCTGTACACTTAGGGATGTATAATGTGTGTTGTGCTGTACACTTAGGGATGTATAATGTGTGTTGTGCTGTACACTTAGGGATGTATAATGTGTGTTGTGCTGTACACTTAGGGATGTATAATGTGTGTTGGCTGTACACTTAGGGATGTATAATGTGTGTTGGCTGTACACTTAGGGATGTATAATGTGTGTTGTGCTGTACACTTAGGGATGTATAATGTGTGTTGTGCTGTACACTTAGGGATGTATAATGTGTGTTGTGCTGTACACGTAGGGATGTATAATGTGTGTTGGCTGTACACTTAGGGATGTATAATGTGTGTTGTGCTGTACACTTAGGGATGTATAATGTGTGTTGTGCTGTACACTTAGGGATGTATAATGTGTGTTGTGCTGTACACTTAGGGATGTATAATGTGTGTTGTGCTGTACACTTAGGGATGTATAATGTGTGTTGGCTGTACACTTAGGGATGTATAATGTGTGTTGGCTGTACACTTAGGGATGTATAATGTGTGTTGTGCTGTACACTTAGGGATGTATAATGTGTGTTGGCTGTACACGTAGGGATGTATAATGTGTGTTGTGCTGTACACTTAGGGATGTATAATGTGTGTTGTGCTGTACACCTAGGGATGTATAATGTGTGTTGGCTGTACACTTAGGGATGTATAATGTGTGTTGTGCTGTACACGTAGGGATGTATAATGTGTTTTGTGCTGTACACTTAGGGATGTATAATGTGTGTTGGCTGTACACTTAGGGATGTATAATGTGTGTTGTGCTCTACACCTAGGGATGTATAATGTGTGTTGGCTGTACACTTAGGGATGTATAATGTGTGTTGTGCTGTACACGTAGGGATGTATAATGTGTTTTGTGCTGTACACTTAGGGATGTATAATGTGTGTTGGCTGTACACTTAGGGATGTATAATGTGTGTTGGCTGTACACTTAGGGATGTATAATGTGTGTTGTGCTGTACACTTAGGGATGTATAATGTGTGTTGTGCTGTACACTTAGGGATGTATAATGTGTGTTGGCTGTACACTTAGGGATGTATAATGTGTGTTGTGCTGTACACGTAGGGATGTATAATGTGTGTTGTGCTGTACACTTAGGGATGTATAATGTGTGTTGTGCTGTACACTTAGGGATGTATAATGTGTGTTGGCTGTACACTTAGGGATGTATAATGTGTGTTGTGCTGTACACTTAGGGATGTATAATGTGTGTTGGCTGTACACGTAGGGATGTATAATGTGTGTTGGCTGTACACTTAGGGATGTATAATGTGTGTTGTGCTGTACACTTAGGGATGTATAATGTGTGTTGTGCTGTACACTTAGGGATGTATAATGTGTGTTGTGCTGTACACTTAGGGATGTATAATGTGTGTTGTGCTGTACACGTAGGGATGTATAATGTGTGTTGTGCTGTACACTTAGGGATGTATAATGTGTGTTGTGCTGTACACTTAGGGATGTATAATGTGTGTTGTGCTGTACACTTAGGGATGTATAATGTGTGTTGTGCTGTACACTTAGGGATGTATAATGTGTGTTGGCTGTACACTTAGGGATGTATAATGTGTGTTGTGTTGTACACTTAGGGATGTATAATGTGTGTTGTGTTGTACACTTAGGGATGTATAATGTGTGTTGGCTGTACACTTAGGGATGTATAATGTGTGTTGGCTGTACACGTAGGGATGTATAATGTGTGTTGGCTGTACACGTAGGGATGTATAATGTGTGTTGGCTGTACACTTAGGGATGTATAATGTGTGTTGGCTGTACACTTAGGGATGTATAATGTGTGTTGTGCTGTACACGTAGGGATGTATAATGTGTGTTGTGCTGTACACTTAGGGATGTATAATGTGTGTTGGCTGTACACTTAGGGATGTATAATGTGTGTTGTGCTGTACACGTAGGGATGTATAATGTGTGTTGTGCTGTACACTTAGGGATGTATAATGTTTGTTGTGCTGTACACCTAGGGATGTATAATGTGTGTTGGCTGTACACTTAGGGATGTATAATGTGTGTTGTGCTGTACACGTAGGGATGTATAATGTGTTTTGTGCTGTACACTTAGGGATGTATAATGTGTGTTGGCTGTACACTTAGGGATGTATAATGTGTGTTGTGCTGTACACCTAGGGATGTATAATGTGTGTTGGCTGTACATTAGGGATGTATAATGTGTGTTGTGCTGTACACGTAGGGATGTATAATGTGTTTTGTGCTGTACACTTAGGGATGTATAATGTGTGTTGGCTGTACACTTAGGGATGTATAATGTGTGTTGGCTGTACACTTAGGGATGTATAATGTGTGTTGTGCTGTACACTTAGGGATGTATAATGTGTGTTGTGCTGTACACTTAGGGATGTATAATGTGTGTTGGCTGTACACTTAGGGATGTATAATGTGTGTTGTGCTGTACACTTAGGGATGTATAATGTGTGTTGTGCTGTACACTTAGGGATGTATAATGTGTGTTGTGCTGTACACTTAGGGATGTATAATGTGTGTTGGCTGTACACTTAGGGATGTATAATGTGTGTTGGCTGTACACTTAGGGATGTATAATGTGTGTTGGCTGTACACTTAGGGATGTATAATGTGTGTTGGCTGTACACTTAGGGATGTATAATGTGTGTTGGCTGTACACTTAGGGATGTATAATGTGTTTTGTGCTTTACACTTAGGGATGTATAATGTGTGTTGTGCTGTACACTTAGGGATGTATAATGTGTTTTGTGCTGTACACGTAGGGATGTATAATGTGTGTTGGCTGTACACTTAGGGATGTATAATGTGTTTTGTGCTGTACACGTAGGGATGTATAATGTGTGTTGGCTGTACACTTAGGGATGTATAATGTGTTTTGTGCTGTACACTTAGGGATGTATAATGTGTGTTGTGCTGTACACTTAGGGATGTATAATGTGTGTTGGCTGTACACTTAGGGATGTATAATGTGTGTTGTGCTGTACACTTAGGGATGTATAATGTGTGTTGTGCTGTACACTTAGGGATGTATAATGTGTTTTGTGCTGTACACTTAGGGATGTATAATGTGTGTTGTGCTGTACACTTAGGGATGTATAATGTGTGTTGGCTGTACACTTAGGGATGTATAATGTGTGTTGGCTGTACACTTAGGGATGTATAATGTGTGTTGTGCTGTACACTTAGGGATGTATAATGTGTGTTGTGCTGTACACTTAGGGATGTATAATGTGTGTTGGCTGTACACTTAGGGATGTATAATGTGTGTTGGCTGTACACTTAGGGATGTATAATGTGTGTTGGCTGTACACTTAGGGATGTATAATGTGTGTTGTGCTGTACACTTAGGGATGTATAATGTGTGTTGTGCTGTACACTTAGGGATGTATAATGTGTGTTGGCTGTACACTTAGGGATGTATAATGTGTGTTGGCTGTACACTTAGGGATGTATAATGTGTGTTGTGCTGTACACTTAGGGATGTATAATGTGTGTTGGCTGTACACGTAGGGATGTATAATGTGTGTTGTGCTGTACACTTAGGGATGTATAATGTGTGTTGTGCTGTACACGTAGGGATGTATAATGTGTGTTGGCTGTACACGTAGGGATGTATAATGTGTGTTGGCTGTACACTTAGGGATGTATAATGTGTGTTGTGCTGTACACTTAGGGATGTATAATGTGTGTTGGCTGTACACGTAGGGATGTATAATGTGTGTTGTGCTGTACACTTAGGGATGTATAATGTGTGTTGTGCTGTACACTTAGGGATGTATAATGTGTGTTGGCTGTACACGTAGGGATGTATAATGTGTGTTGGCTGTACACGTAGGGATGTATAATGTGTGTTGGCTGTACACGTAGGGATGTATAATGTGTGTTGGCTGTACACGTAGGGATGTATAATGTGTGTTGTGCTGTACACTTAGGGATGTATAATGTGTGTTGTGCTGTACACGTAGGGATGTATAATGTGTGTTGTGCTGTACACTTAGGGATGTATAATGTGTGTTGTGCTGTACACGTAGGGATGTATAATGTGTGTTGGCTGTACACTTAGGGATGTATAATGTGTGTTGTGCTGTACACTTAGGGATGTATAATGTGTGTTGTGCTGTACACGTAGGGATGTATAATGTGTGTTGGCTGTACACGTAGGGATGTATAATGTGTGTTGTGCTGTACACTTAGGGATGTATAATGTGTGTTGGCTGTACACGTAGGGATGTATAATGTGTGTTGTGCTGTACACTTAGGGATGTATAATGTGTGTTGTGCTGTACACGTAGGGATGTATAATGTGTGTTGGCTGTACACGTAGGCATGTATAATGTGTGTTGGCTGTACACTTAGGGATGTATAATGTGTGTTGTGCTGTACACTTAGGGATGTATAATGTGTGTTGGCTGTACACGTAGGGATGTATAATGTGTGTTGTGCTGTACACTTAGGGATGTATAATGTGTGTTGTGCTGTACACTTAGGGATGTATAATGTGTGTTGGCTGTACACGTAGGGATGTATAATGTGTGTTGGCTGTACACGTAGGGATGTATAATGTGTGTTGGCTGTACACGTAGGGATGTATAATGTGTGTTGGCTGTACACGTAGGGATGTATAATGTGTGTTGTGCTGTACACTTAGGGATGTATAATGTGTGTTGTGCTGTACACGTAGGGATGTATAATGTGTGTTGTGCTGTACACTTAGGGATGTATAATGTGTGTTGTGCTGTACACGTAGGGATGTATAATGTGTGTTGGCTGTACACTTAGGGATGTATAATGTGTGTTGTGCTGTACACTTAGGGATGTATAATGTGTGTTGTGCTGTACACGTAGGGATGTATAATGTGTGTTGGCTGTACACGTAGGGATGTATAATGTGTGTTGTGCTGTACACCTAGGGATGTATAATGTGTGTTGTGCTGTACACTTAGGGATGTATAATGTGTGTTGTGCTGTACACTTAGGGATGTATAATGTGTGTTGTGCTGTACACGTAGGGATGTATAATGTGTGTTGTGCTGTACACTTAGGGATGTATAATGTGTGTTGTGCTGTACACTTAGGGATGTATAATGTGTGTTGTGCTGTACACGTAGGGATGTATAATGTGTGTTGGCTGTACACTTAGGGATGTATAATGTGTGTTGGCTGTACACGTAGGGATGTATAATGTGTGTTGTGCTGTACACTTAGGGATGTATAATGTGTGTTGGCTGTACACTTAGGGATGTATAATGTGTGTTGGCTGTACACTTAGGGATGTATAATGTGTGTTGTGCTGTACACGTAGGGATGTATAATGTGTGTTGTGCTGTACACTTAGGGATGTATAATGTGTGTTGTGCTGTACACTTAGGGATGTATAATGTGTGTTGTGCTGTACACTTAGGGATGTATAATGTGTGTTGTGCTGTACACTTAGGGATGTATAATGTGTGTTGTGCTGTACACTTAGGGATGTATAATGTGTGTTGTGCTGTACACGTAGGGATGTATAATGTGTGTTGTGCTGTACACCTAGGGATGTATAATGTGTGTTGTGCTGTACACTTAGGGATGTATAATGTGTGTTGTGCTGTACACTTAGGGATGTATAATGTGTGTTGTGCTGTACACGTAGGGATGTATAATGTGTGTTGTGCTGTACACTTAGGGATGTATAATGTGTGTTGTGCTGTACACTTAGGGATGTATAATGTGTGTTGTGCTGTACACGTAGGGATGTATAATGTGTGTTGGCTGTACACTTAGGGATGTATAATGTGTGTTGGCTGTACACGTAGGGATGTATAATGTGTGTTGTGCTGTACACTTAGGGATGTATAATGTGTGTTGGCTGTACACTTAGGGATGTATAATGTGTGTTGGCTGTACACTTAGGGATGTATAATGTGTGTTGTGCTGTACACGTAGGGATGTATAATGTGTGTTGTGCTGTACACTTAGGGATGTATAATGTGTGTTGTGCTGTACACTTAGGGATGTATAATGTGTGTTGTGCTGTACACTTAGGGATGTATAATGTGTGTTGTGCTGTACACTTAGGGATGTATAATGTGTGTTGTGCTGTACACTTAGGGATGTATAATGTGTGTTGTGCTGTACACGTAGGGATGTATAATGTGTGTTGGCTGCTCCTCTATGTGCATTTGAGAAGGTATCCTACATTTTAACCTCATTATTTTTTGAGAACATAATGTACATTCCCTTATATATTTTAGTTGTTGATATGGATAGAAAGCATTGACATTGAGGTGTGGGAGGAATACATATTTTGTTGTGTTACCTATTAGATAAAACTCTAGCAAGTGCATTTCAAATTGAAACATGAGACACCAGAGTGTCGCCAGTGTTTTTGTTAATGTAAGTTTTTTCGGGAACTGTGTTTCCATCAGGAGTGTGCCACTAAAGACTTGGGTGAAGCAGAATCAACAACCTCTGCATCATCAATACAGTTGCTCTGTTGTTAACTCATTTTCACAGTTAACCATTGCTATGTAAATGACCAGTGGCCTGGCCTTGGTCCCAAGTCAGAGCAGGTCCATTGTGAGACACAGGAGCCGGGCCGTGGAAAAACAAAGGTTTGAGCCTTTTTGGTAAAACAACAGGGTAAATCTCAGGTGGAAAGTCGCTATTAGCTGTAGCAAGTGAGTGGTAGTGAGTTGGTGAGAAGAATTTCACCATTTACAGTCGAACTCCAAACTCACAGTACAACTCCTTTAGCAGTGTCATCGGCCGGCATTCATGAATCATTGAAAACCTCCTGAGGAAAGTTTGTAGGAGATTCTATTATTGACGCCTGTAGGGTCTTTGCTACTGATAAATTAGGGCAATAATATCAAATACACATATATAGGTGGAAGTAGACTTTATACTCAAATGAAAGCATTATTGGATGAACTGAGGACACATTTACATTATAACATGGAAGAAGTCTATAAAGTTTACAGCATGTGAAACACAATGTATTATGTTGCATTTGTAACCACAGTGAGGTTTGCATATGGAGGAATGTGAGTAATATAACCTTTAGTGTCTCTGCTTCACCCACTAGGTGTTTCTCTTTGCTTTGCATTTCTCAAGTTGTTTAATGGAGATTTAACTGACATGAACGTCAGCAAGGGTCATCGTTAAAAGTGATTATTGGTTACTCTATGATAAAACCCTACATACTAGAGGGTCAGTGGAAGGAAACCTGTCTACTCTATGATAAAACTCTACATACCAGAGGGTCAGTGGAAGGAAACCTGTCTACTCTATGATACAACTCTACATACCAGAGGGTCAGTGGAAGGAAACCTGTCTACTCTATGATAAAACTCTACATACCAGAGGGTCAGTGGAAGGAAACCTGTCTACTCTATGATACAACTCTACATACCAGAGGGTCAGTGGAAGGAAACCTGTCTACTCTATGATAAAACTCTACATACCAGAGGGTCAGTGGAAGGAAACCTGTCTACTCTATGATAAAACTCTACATACCAGAGGGTCAGTGGAAGGAAACCTGTCTACTCTATGATACAACTCTACATACCAGAGGGTCAGTGGAAGGAAACCTGTCTACTCTATGATACAACTCTACATACCAGAAGGCAACATCGTCGCAGTTTCAGATGATTTGCTGAAGTTGACCACTCACCCTCCAATATGGCCCTATAACTCTGAAGACGTTATGCGATGTTCCGATACAGGAAGGGAAGATTTGTTGGTAGAGATAATTACAATTAATTAGGAAAAAAGGCCTAGATATATGGCAAAAGATGTGAGAAGTGAGTAGTAAGGGTAGATTTTACTGTAGTATTAGGAAGAATATACAACAAGTAGTGAATCACGGGTGTTCTGGGAATAGAAGAGATGAAGTGATTCTGGGAAGATTAAGATTTGGACAAACAGGACTGAATTCAACATTGAAATGAATAGAAATACATTAAAATGTGATGTGTGTTTGGTAGGGGAGACAGTGGAACGTGTTGTTATACTGTCAGTTATATGATACACAGAGAAAGACTGTTTGAAGCTGTAAGGAGAGTGGGACGGAGATGGGGTTAGATGGTATTTTGGGAAGGGGAGATGGAAGCAGTGAGGTAGATGGGGACATTATATATTTTAGTAGGGAGACTGGTCTGATAATAAGAATATAAGTGTATATTACCATGGATGACCACACTCCTAAACACTAGGTGGCGGTAGATGCTAATGATAGTTGCGATCCGCCAAGAAGCCCCAAAGATGAAGATGAAGAAGAAGACGTTCTGATATCACTATTGGCTGCGAAGCGTCTTCCTTTCATACTTGTAGGACGATAAACATCGATTTCAACAGCTACGTTTCGTTTTTACGATGGCTTTTAATTCCAGCAAGTTCCTCCGCCTGGTCCTGGGCAGACATGACGTTGTCAAGGTTCTGCGGTTCGGTTCCAGGGACAGACGAGAGGAACATCAGCTGGTACCTCTTTCACTCTCAAGTACAGCTGTCCCTGGAACGACGGTTCCGGTAAGAAAGTACACTTCTACCGGCCGACCAAGATAGAAAGAAAGAAAGAAAGTCTATACCTGTATTTTACAACACTACTTAGGTTATTAGAACGCACGTTCTTGATAACTGTCAAATGTACAGCTACAGTATATACACAAGTTCAGCTGAAGTATAAAGGTGTATACAGTATATACACAAGTTCAGCTGAAGTATAACGGTGTATACAGTACTAGTCAAAAGTTCAGCTGAAGTATAAAGGTGTATACAGTACTAGTCAAAAGTTCAGCTGAAGTATAAAGGTGTATACAGTACTAGTCAAAAGTTCAGCTGAAGTATAAAGGTGTATACAGTACTAGTCAAAAGTTCAGCTGAAGTATAAAGGTGTATACAGTACTAGTCAAAAGTTCAGCTGAAGTATAAAGGTGTATACAGTACTAGTCAAAAGTTCAGCTGAAGTATAAAGGTGTATACAGTACTAGTCAAAAGTTCAGCTGAAGTATAAAGGTGTATACAGTACTAGTCAAAAGTTCAGCTGAAGTATAAAGGTGTATACAGTACTAGTCAAAAGTTCAGCTGAAGTATAAAGGTGTATACAGTACTAGTCAAAAGTTCAGCTGAAGTATAAAGGTGTATACAGTACTAGTCAAAAGTTCAGCTGAAGTATAAAGGTGTATACAGTACTAGTCAAAAGTTCAGCTGAAGTATAAAGTTGTATACAGTACTAGTCAAAAGTTCAGCTGAAGTATAAAGGTGTATACAGTACTAGTCAAAAGTTCAGCTGAAGTATAAAGGTGTATACAGTACTAGTCAAAAGTTCAGCTGAAGTATAAAGGTGTATACAGTACTAGTCAAAAGTTCAGCTGAAGTATAAAGGTGTATACAGTACTAGTCAAACGTTCAGCTGAAGTATAAAGGTGTATACAGTACTAGTCAAAAGTTCAGCTGAAGTATAAAGGTGTATACAGTACTAGTCAAAAGTTCAGCTGAAGTATAAAGGTGTATACAGTACCAGTCAAAAGTTAGGACACACCTACTCATTCCAGGGTTTGTTCTTTATTATTACTATTTTCTACATTGTAGAATAAAAGTAAAGACATCAAAACTATAAAATAACACATATGGAATCATGTAGTAACCAAAAAAGTGTTAAATAAATAAAAATATAAGTTCTATTTTAGATTCTTCAAAGTAGCCACCATTTGCCTTGATGACAGCATTGCACACTCTTGGCATTCTCTCAACCAGCTTCATGACGTTGTCACCTGGAATGCATTACAATTAACAGGTCTGCCTTGTTAAAAGTTAATTTGTGGAATTGCTTTTCTTCCTAATTCGTTTGAGCCAATCAGTTGTGTTGTAACAAGGTAGGTGTGGTATACAGAAGATATCCCTATTTGGTAAAATACCAAGTCCATATTATGGCAAGAACAGCTCAAATAAGCAAAGAGAAACAACAGTCCATCATTACTTTAAGACATGAAGGTCAATCAATCCGGAAAATGTCAAGAACTTGAACACTTCTTCAAGTGCAGTCGCAAAAACCATCAAACGCTGTGATGAAACTGGCTCTCATGAGGACCGCCACAGGAAAGGAAGACCCAGAGTTACCTGCAGAGGATACGTTCATTAGAGTTACCAGCCTCAGATTGCAGCCCAAATAAATGCTTCACAGAGTTCAAGTAACAGACACATCTCAACATCAACTGTTCAGAGGAGACTGTGTGAATCAGGCCTTCATGGTCGAATTGCTGCAAAGAAACCACTACTAAGGGACACCAATAAGAAGAAGAGACTTGCTTGGGCCCAGAAACTTGAGCAATGGACATTAGACCGGTGGAAATCTGTCCTTTGGTCTGATGAGTCCAAATTTGAGATTTTTGGCTCCAACCGCTGTGTCTTTGTGAGACGCAGAGTAGGTGAACGGATGTTCTCCGCATGTGTGGTTCCCACCATAAAACATGGAGGAGGAGGTGTGATGGTGTGGGGGTGCTTTGCTGGTGACACTGTCAGTGATTTATTTAGAATTCAAGGCACACTTAACCAGCATGGCTACCACAGCATTCTGCAGCGATACGCCATCCCATCTGGTTTGCGCTTAGTGGGACTATCATTTGTTTTTCAACATGACAATGACCCAACACACCTCCAGGCTGTGTAAGGGCTATTTGTCCAAGAAGGAGAGTGATGGAGTGTTGCATCAGATGACCTGGCCTCCACAATCACAAACCAAATTGAGATGATTTAGGCTGAGTTGGACCGCAGAGTGAAGGAAAAGCAGCCAACAAGTGCTCCACATATGTGGGAACTCCTTAAAGACTGTTGGGAAAAGCATTCCTCATGAAGCAGGTTGATAGAATGCCAAGAGTGTGCAAAGCTGTCATCAAGGCAAAGGGTGGCTACTTTGAAGAATCTCAAATTATTTTGATTTAACACTTTTTTTGGTTACTACATGATTCCATATGTTATTTCATAGAAAATAGTACAAGTAAAGAAAACCCTTGAATGAGTAGGTGTGCCCACTCTAGAGGAGGTGGCGGAGAGACGGATCCTGGCCAAACTGCCGGCCATCATGGACAACGTCACCCACCCTCTGCATACCATGGTTATGACGCAGAGGAGCACCTTCAGTCACAGACTGATCCCACCACGGTGTGCCAGAGAGCACTACATGAGGTCCTTCCTGCCGGTGACTATTAGACTATATAATGCTTCACCGGGGTGCCGGCAACATAGACCTGGAACTGTTGGGGTGCTAGGACCTAGTTTAACAATTATGCATCCATCTGTGAGTAACTCTGGTCTGTAATCACTCATTCACTCAGGACTTCTTTATTAATTCAGGTCTGTATATACATACTCATGTACAGTTGTTATATCATATCACGTGCAATATTGCAAGTAATTCTTGGACTGAACTGACTTAGTCATTCACTCAGGAATGCATATTAGTATCCTGTCAGTTGTATCTTTTTTCATTGCTTTTAGTATATCGAATGTGCAATACGTGCATTTATCTGTACTTAAACCCTGCACTAAGGACTGTATTTTAAGGTCATTGGCTCTGTCCTGGGTCCCCTCCGTCTGTCCACTGTTTGACTTTTTGAAGCCAGTAATATTTCTCATACCCTTCCACACCTCTCTCACCTGGCTCTGCCTCAGCTTGTCCTCCATCTTCTCCTTATACACTCTCTTCCCCTCAGCAATCCGCAACTTCAGCTCCCTCTGGATGCATTTCAATTTGTCCTTGTCCTTGTCCCTCTCCTTGAAGGCCCTCTTCTTCTCATTCAGCAGGGCCTTTAGGTCGCTGGTGACCCAGGGTTTATTGTTTGTGAAACAGTGTACCTTCCTGGTGGGTACAGTGTTGTCTACACAAAAATTAATATAGTCTGTTATGCAGTCAGTAAGTCCATCGATGTCCTCCCCATGTGCCTCACAGAGCACATCCCAGTCTGTTGTTTCAAAACAGTCCTGTAGGGCCTCATTCGCCTCTGGGGACCATCTCCTAATGGTCCTAGTGGTCGCAGGCTGCTGTTGGACCAAAGGCCTGTAGAGTGGGGTGAGGTGGACAAGGTTGTGATCCGATCTACCGAGGGGAGGGAGTGCAGTGGAGTTGTATGCGTCCTTCACATTAGCATATAACAAGTCCAGAGTTTTATTATTCCTGGTTGGGCACTTCACGAACTCTTTGAATGTGGGCAGCGTTGAAGAGAGAGATGCATGGTTAAAATCCCCTGAAATGGCAAAGAACGCACTGGGATGTGCTGTCTGTAACCTCGCGATAACAGAGTGGATGACGTCACACGCTGTGTTTGCATCAGCGGAGGGCGGGATGTAAACAATAACAGCAATGGCCGCCAACGGCTAACAACTCAATGTCCGGACTACAAAACTGTTCCTTAACAGTAATATGGCTCAGATTACACCATCTGTTGTTAACTAATAAAGCCAGCCCCCCTCCCTTATTCTTACCGGAAGAAGCGCTATCCCTGTCCACTCTGATGGTCTGGAAACCGCCAAATAGTGCCGTTCTCTATGGGGATGTTATCATTCAGCCATGTCTCAGTAAAACACAATAGGCTTGCTTCCCGGTATTCTCTTTGTCCATGAACCAGACCCCGAAGCTCGTCCATCTTGTTATGCAGCGATCTCACGTTGCCCATAATGATAGATAGTATAGCCGGCTTGACCTTCCTCAGCTTTGCCTTACACTTCAATCCCGCCCTGCGTCCACGCCGTCGCCTTTTCAACGCGTCCGGAATATCAAACCTTCCCCTGGGGTGCAGCAGCGCTGAGTGAGTTAAATCCAGGACCTGGGCTCTGTTGTAAATAATTGAGGATTCGCGTGTACGTTCGGCGCTGCTAAACATAAGAAAAAGTTCCTCAGTGATTAAAAGGACCGTTAAAACCTTTGTAAAACAGTAGCACTCCATAATCCTGAACTATTATAGTTCAACTGTTGCAGAAACAACTAATGTAAAACATACTAAAACAACAATTAACGCACCAACAATGGGAGCTGCTTAACAGGCGACCAGCAGGGCGGCGCCAATCCTCCAGAGTGAACACAGACACCAAAGCAAATCAGGGGGAGAAAAAAATATTGATTAAATGAGAACAGATCATTGTTGGCATGCTGGAAGGTAGATGGTAGCTTCCCTGAACAAAGAGACAAGATATAATTTATAGCCTCAAGCCTAGCATGTGGTTGACCAATTAGATTTCCTTGCAATAAAATTGGGCCACTGGTCAACCCCCAAGTATCCTGTTTCAGAGACAATTTGAACCAATCAGAACTTGCCACATGTAGATATTGACCTATAGTCCTCTTTTCCTCTGCGTTGTGTAATTATCTTAAACTATTAAAATATACTTACAATACTACAGCTATGACAGTGTTTGTATTGGTAGTAGTATTAGTTGGGATTATGCTGGTTCATTGTTTAGCTAGATGTCGAAACAAAAGACTTTGCCAGATGTTTACATGACCCATCCACTTAGCTAGATGTGTCTGGGGGTGATTACGGCCATCTATTGTATTTCATAAACACGTGTACATGTCTAGACAATAGTGACCCATCCACTTAGCTAGATGTGTCTGGGGGTGATTACGGCCATCTATTGTATTTCATAAACACGTGTACATGTCTAGACAATAGTGACCCATCCACTTAGCTAGATGTGTCTGGGGGTGATTACGGCCATCTATTGTATTTCATAAACACGTGTACATGTCTAGACAATAGTGACCCATCCACTTAGCTAGATGTGTCTGGGGGTGATTACGGCCATCTATTGTATTTCATAAACACGTGTACATGTCTAGACAATAGTGACCCATCCACTTAGCTAGATGTGTCTGGTTATAGCATTTCCTTCACATGACCATTCAAATTAAACAAGTGTGCAGGATAAGCGTCATCTAAAATATTTTTAGTTTTTGATATTGCTACTATGCTAGTAACCATTTCCATGTACGGTTTACACCTTCTGTATCCCTGTGCATGTGACATATAAACATTTTATTTGATATAGTGTGTGTTTAATAGAGACGGTAATGTAAAGAACAACATGACCTGTACCAAAGTCAGATTAGGATATATGCCAAGGACTAGATAAAGTGTATTTTTACCTTCCTTACTCAAATTACATTTTGGTTTCCTTACCCTGTAGATAGATAGGTACTTTATTTATCTCCGAGATCCCTGTACGCAGTCACTAGGCAACCATGTTTTGTTTACCTGGCCACTGTCTTTTTAGCATTTGTGGCCCAAAATTCAAGTCATTATTCCTGATATTAGCATTTATTTTATGTTATGTCCAAATTATCCTAAAGTTTTGAAAATTGATAGTGTAGCTCAGTAAAGTGAGCCTACTTTAAGATGATTTGGACATGAAGAATGGAAAATGCTGGCTAAGTAAACCTCCTTAAAGATGCTTGCTCACAGTTTCTTGTCTTTTCTTGTTATTGTCCAGGAGGTGGCTGTCCCAGGGGGCCGGAGGCGAAGGTTAAACAAGGACGTTTTACCCTTCTTTGCTTTCCTGACAGACGACTTTAGCCGAAGGCACAGCTACCTGCACGTCTCCATGAAGGAGAAATGCAACCATCACTGTAAGCATGACGAAGGTGGCTTTAATAGATTTTTTATAATATATGTAACCTTTATTTATCAAGGCAAGTCAGTTAAGAACAAATTCTTATTTACAATGACGGCCGACACCGGCCAAACCCGGACACCGCTAGGCCCTCTTGTGTGCCGCCCTATGGGACTCCCAATCACGGACGGTTGTGATACAGCCTGGATTTGAATCAGGGTGTCTATAGTGACGCCTCTAGCACTGAGATGCAGTGTCTTAGACCACTGAACCAGGTTGTCTGTAGTGACTCCTCTAGCACTGAGATGCAGTGTCTTAAACCACTGAACCAGGTTGTCTGTAGTGACTCCTCTAGCACTGAGATGCAGTGTCTTAGACCACTGAACCAGGTTGTCTGTAGTGACTCCTCTAACACTGAGATGTAGTGTCTTAGACCACTGAACCAGGTTGTCTGTAGTGACTCCTCTAACACTGAGATGTAGTGTCTTAGACCACTGAACCAGGTTGTCTGTAGTGACTCCTCTAACACTGAGATGCAGTGTCTTAGACCACTGAACCAGGTTGTCTGTAGTGACTCCTCTAGCACTGAGATGCAGTGTCTTAGACCACTGAACCAGGTTGTCTGTAGTGACTCCTCTAGCACTGAGATGCAGTGTCTTAGACCACTGAACCAGGTTGTCTGTAGTGACTCCTCTAGTACTGAGATACAGTGTCTTAGACCACTGAACCAGGTTGTCTGTAGTGACTCCTCTAACACTGAGATGCAGTGTCTTAGACCACTGACCCAGGTTGTCTGTAGTGACTCCTCTAGCACTGAGATGCAGTGTCTTAGACCACTGAACCAGGTTGTCTGTAGTGACTCCTCTAGTACTGAGATACAGTGTCTTAGACCACTGAACCAGGTTGTCTGTAGTGACTCCTCTAACACTGAGATGCAGTGTCTTAGACCACTGAACCAGGTTGTCTGTAGTGACTCCTCTAACACTGAGATGCAGTGTCTTAGACCACTGAACCAGGTTGTCTGTAGTGACTCCTCTAGCACTGAGATGCAGTGTCTTAGACCACTGAACCAGGTTGTCTGTAGTGACTCCTTTAGCACTGAGATGCAGTGTCTTAGACCACTGAACCAGGTTGTCTGTAGTGACTCCTCTAGCACTGAGATGCAGTGTCTTAGACCACTGAACCAGGTTGTCTGTAGTGACTCCTCTAGCACTGAGATGCAGTGTCTTAGACCACTGAACCAGGTTGTCTGTAGTGACTCCTTTAGCACTGAGATGCAGTGTCTTAGACCACTGAACCAGGTTGTCTGTAGTGACTCCTTTAGCACTGAGATGCAGTGTCTTAGACCACTGAACCAGGTTGTCTGTAGTGACTCCTCTAGCACTGAGATGCAGTGTCTTAGACCACTGAACCAGGTTGTCTGTAGTGACTCCTCTAGAACTGAGATGCAGTGTCTTAGACCACTGAACCAGGTTGTCTGTAGTGACTCCTCTAGCACTGAGATGCAGTGTCTTAGACCACTGAACCAGGTTGTCTGTAGTGACTCCTCTAGAACTGAGATGTAGTGTCTTAGACCACTGAACCAGGTTGTCTGTAGTGACTCCTCTAACACTGAGATGCAGTGTCTTAGACCACTGAACCACTTGGGAGCCCCCACAAGGCACCATAATAATAGTTTTTTGGAACAATATATAATGTTTTATTGAAATAGTTAAATTTCTCGCCAGTTCATCTCTGTCACATTAAGTTCGGTCTTTCATTCATGAAATGTGAACTTCACCTCTTAACCCTGAAAGGACCAGAGAAACAACATGTTGGCCTTATATCTGTCTTGGATGGGAAACAAAGAAACTCCTGATGAGGGGCTGCTGGTGCACTACTAGGGCTGCTGGTGCACTACTAGGGCTGCTGGTGCACTACTAGGGCTGCTGGTGCACTACTAGGGCTGCTGGTGCACTACTAGGGCTGCTGGTGCACTACTAGGGTTATGGCGGTCACCACATTTTGTCAGCCGGTGATTGTCAAGCAAATGACTGTTGGTCTCACAGTAATTAACGTTAATTAACATAAACACATTTAACATCTCATGGCTTCCACACATCCTGTAGCATACAAGCCTCGAATAAATCCATGTAATTCAGCTTACAGCTTCACAATAAATCTATTTATTTTAGACAGGTCTAATGATATGAAGAAAATGTAGTTATTTCAGAAGAAAATAATAGCATACTCTTATGTTAGGTCCTGATCTGGTTATACCATGTGTCTGTGGATACACTAGTTCATACTCTGAGTTGTCCTTATGTTAGGTCCTGATCTGGTTATACCATGTGTCTGTGGATACTCTAGTTCATACTCTGAGTTGTCCTTATGTTAGGTCCTGATCTGGTTATACCATGTGTCTGTGGATACACTAGTTCATACTCTGAGTTGTCCTTATGTTAGGTCCTGATCTGGTTATACCATGTGGCTGTGGATACTCTAGTTCATACTCTGAGTTGTCCTTATGTTAGGTCCTGATCTGGTTATACCATGTGTCTGTGGATACTCTAGTTCATACTCTGAGTTGTCCTTATGTTAGGTCCTGATCTGGTTATACCATGTGTCTGTGGATACACTAGTTCATACTCTGAGTTGTCCTTATGTTAGGTCCTGATCTGGTTATACCATGTGTCTGTGGATACACTAGTTCATACTCTGAGTTGTCCTTATGTTAGGTCCTGATCTGGTTATACCATGTGTCTGTGGATACACTAGTTCATACTCTGAGTTGTCCTTATGTTAGGTCCTGATCTGGTTATACCATGTGTCTGTGGATACACTAGTTCATACTCTGAGTTGTCCTTATGTTAGGTCCTGATCTGGTTATACCATGTGTCTGTGGATACTCTATTTCATACTCTGAGTTGTCCTTATGTTAGGTCCTGATCTGGTTATACCATGTGTCTGTGGATACACTAGTTCATACTCTGAGTTGTCCTTATGTTAGGTCCTGATCTGGTTATACCATGTGTCTGTGGATACACTAGTTCATACTCTGAGTTGTCCTTATGTTAGGTCCTGATCTGGTTATACCATGTGTCTGTGGATACTCTAGTTCATACTCTGAGTTGTCCTTATGTTAGGTCCTGATCTGGTTATACCATGTGGCTGTGGATACACTAGTTCATACTCTGAGTTGTCCTTATGTTAGGTCCTGATCTGGTTATACCATGTGGCTGTGGATACAACCCTAACCCTAACCCTGACCCTGACCCTATACAAGCGACATTAGCGAAGTCCTGTATGGCAATACTTGGAGAAGTTAAACGAGAAGGAAATACAACATTTGCAAGGTGGAATTGAGGTACAGTAATGGTAGTACAGGTGCAATACTTCACTATATGAAAGGGATGCACCATGAGACCCAACCGTTGCTGGAAGCCGTGCAGCTGCATTGTGAATTCACATGGAATTGTAGGAATTATTATTATAGTTTAAAAGAAATGGCAGTTTTCCATTTGTCACGTCTCTAGATCTGAGATTTGGTATTAAATCCAGTTATCTATGATTCATAAGGCCAACTCCCCTTGAGAGGCTTCCTTCTCCACGCATGCTTTAACTTAATGGAGCCTGTGTGAGGGGGATGGACTCACTGTGTTAACGTAATGGAGCCTGTGTGAGGGGGATGGACTCACTGTGTTAACGTAATGGAGCCTGTGTGAGGGGGATGGACTCACTGTGTTAACTTAATGGAGCCTGTGTGAGGGGGATGGACTCACTGTGTTAACTTAATGGAGCCTGTGTGAGGGGGATGGACTCACTGTGTTAACTTAATGGAGCCTGTGTGAGGGGGATGGACTCACTGTGTTAACTTAATGGAGCCTGTGTGAGGGAGATGGACTCACTGTGTTAACGTAATGGAGCCTGTGTGAGGGGGATGGACTCACTGTGTTAACTTAATGGAGCCTGTGTGAGGGGGATGGACTCACTGTGTTAACTTAATGGAGCCTGTGTGAGGGAGATGGACTCACTGTGTTAACGTAATGGAGCCTGTGTGAGGGGGATGGACTCACTGTGTTAACTTAATGGAGCCTGTGTGAGGGGGATGGACTCACTGTGTTAACTTAATGGAGCCTGTGTGAGGGGGATGGACTCACTGTGTTAACTTAATGGAGCCTGTGTGAGGGGGATGGACTCACTGTGTTAACTTAATGGAGCCTGTGTGAGGGGGATGGACTCACTGTGCCGTGACGGTGTTGTATCTTGTGATATCCTACCACTACTGTTGCTGAACTATCATCACTACATCGAGATGTTCACATTGAGCAGAATCTTTAGAAACTCATCATCCAAGATTCCCATCCACGTTAATACAGGAAGCAGCCTGTGCCACAAATTAGAATTTCACCAATGGTTGCTCATTTTGAGTGAAGTTGTTAGAGGTGCTAGCTTGTAGATGCCAATATAACCAGATATGCATTGGAGGTTTGTGGGGTTTGTACAGTGCATCTGAAATATGCAAAAGGGGAAATTGAACCACATCATGGCGAGAAAGCAAATTAAGCGTGTCTAAACGGGATGTTCTGGCATAGAAATAGAATGAATAGAACAGGCTTGGAAGCTCTGACCCTGGCAATCTGACTCGTAAACTCATGGGTAGACTCACAATGGCTCCCTGGTATTGTGATGCAATAAATTCCATGATAATTTCGAATGTTCTATCAACTGATGCTGGATTCCTTATTTTACTTACTGGCATGGATACAGTCAAAATGGCTGCCAGTCCACCCATTCTACCATCATTGACTTGAAAGGGGAAGCATGTTCTACTCATTCTATTTCTAAGTGTTCTAGTTGGGATGGCGTCCATGTGGACACAGCTCACCAGACTAGTTTAGTTTAGTAGAATACCCATTAGCTAATGCACCTGGAATGCTTTCGACAATATTTGGGGCTTTCCTCTGACACTGTCTAGTATATAAGTCCTGGATGGCAGAAAGCTTAGCCCCAGTGATGTACTGGGCCGTACGCACTACCCTCTGTAGTTCCTTGTGGTCAGATGCAGAGCAGTTGCCGTACCAGGCAGTAATGCAGCCAGTCAGGATGCTCTCGATGTTGCAGCTGTAGAACCTTTTGAGGATCTGAGGACCCATGACAAATCTTTTCAGTCTCCTGAGGGAGAATAGGCTTTATTGTGCCCTCTTCACGACAGGTCTTGGTGTGTTTGGACCATTCTAGTTTGTTGGTGATGTGGACACCAAGGAACTTGAAACTCTCGACCCGCTCCACTACAGCCCCGTCGATGTTATTGGAGGCGTGTTCGGCCCTCCTTTTCCTATAGTCCACGGTCAGCTCCTTTGTCTTGCTCATGTTGAGGGAGAGGTTGTTGTCCAGGCACCCCACTGCCAGGTCTCTGACCTCCTCCCTATAGGCTATCATTGTTGGTGATCAGGCCTACCACTGTGAACAGCATTCTCACGTAGATGTTCCTTTTGTCCAGGTGGGAAAGGGCAGTGTGGAGTGCGATTGAGATTGCGTCATCTGTGGATCTGTTGTGGCGGTATGCAAATTGGAGTGGGTCAGGGTAGTGGTTCCAAAACTTTGTATAGTCCCGTACCCCTTCAAACATGCAACCTCCAACGGTGTACCCCCTCTAGCACCAGGGTCAGCACACTCTCAAATGTAGTTTTTTGCCACCATTGTAAGCCTGCCACACACACACTATACCATACATTTATTAAACATAAGAATGAGTGCGTTTCTGTCACAACCGGGTCGTGGGAAGAGACAAGGAGCTCTGATAGGACCAGGACACAAATAATAATATTATAATAATCAATTATTTTGCTCTTTATTTAGCCATCTTACATATAAAACCTAATTTGTTCATCAAGAATTGTGAATAACTCACCACAGGTTAATGAGAAGGGTGTGTTTGAAAGGATGCTCATAACTCTGTAATGTTGGGTTGTAATGGAGAGAGTCTCAGTCTTAAATCATTTTCCACACAGTCTGTGCCTGTATTTAGTTGTCATGCTAGTGAGGACAGAATCCACTCTCACATACAGTAGGTATGTGGTTACAAAGGGTATCAGTGTCTTAAAGTGCGATGTGCCAAGGCAGGATACTCTGAGCGCAGCCCTATCCAGACATCTGGCAGTGGCTTCTGATTAAATTACATTTTCACAGAACAGCTTGTTGCAATTTCTATGAGACTCTTGTTCAGATATCGGTAAGTGGACTGGAGGCGGGGCATGAAAGGGATAACGAATCCAGTTGGTTGTGTCGTTCGTTTCGGGAAACCTGCGTAATTCCGCACCCAGCTCACTCAGGTGCTTCGCTATATCACATTTGACGTTGTCCATAAGCTTGAGTTAATTTGTACACAACAAAATAATATAGTGACGGAAAGACCTGTGTGTTGTCCTTGTTAATGCAGACAGAGAAGAGCTCCAACATCTTAATCATAGCCTCAATTTTGTCCCTCACATTGAATATAGTTGTGGAGAACCCCTGTAATCCTAGATTCAGATCATTCAGGACAGATAAAACATCACCCAGATAGGCCAGTCGTGTGAGAAACTCGTCATCATGCAAGCAGTCAGACAAGTGAAAATGATGGTCAGTAAAAACTTGAAGCTTGTCTCTCAATTTAAAAAAACGTGTCTACTTTGCCCCTTGATAACTTCTGTATGTTGTAAAAGTGTTACATGGTCGCTGCCCATATCATTGTATAATGCAGAAAATACACGAGAGTTCAGGGGCCTTGCTTTAACAAAGTTAACCATTTTCACTGTAGTGTCCAAAACGTCTTTCATGTTGTCAGGCATTCCCTTGGCAGCAAGAGCCTCTTGGTGGATGCTGCAGTGTACCCAAGTGGCATCGGGAGCAACTGCTTGCACGCACGTTACCACTCCACTATGTCTCCCTGTCATGGCTTTTGTGCCATCAGTACAGTCTTGACCATCAAAGTCCATTTGATGTCACAAAGCTGTCCAGTATTTAAAAAATATCCTCTCCTGTTGTCCTGGTTTCCAGTGGTTTGCAGAAGAGGATGTCTTCCTTAATTGTCCCCCCATAAACGTAACTGTGCCAGGCCCGCCACATCTGTTGACTCATCCAGCTGTAACACATAGAATTCACTGGCTTGTATGACAAGTAATTGTTTCAAAACATCTCCTGCCATGTCACTGATGCGTCGTGAAACAGTGTTGTTTGATGAAGGCATTGTCTGTATAGTTTTGGGCCTTTTCCCCCAGCATTGTCCCAGCCATATCTGTGGCAGCAGGAAGAATGAAGTCCTCCACAATAGTATGGGTCTTGCCTGTCCTAGCCACTCGGTTGCTCACCATATAAGACGCTTCTAGCTCCTTCTTATTAATAGTATGGTCTTGCCTGTCCCAGCCACTCGGTTGCTCACCATATAAGACGCTTCTAGCTCCTTCTTATTAATAGTATGGTCTTGCCTGTCCCAGCCACTCGGTTGCTCACCATATAAGACGCTTCTAGCTCCTTCTTATTAATAGTATGGTCTTGCCTGTCCCAGCCACTCGGTTGCTCACCATATAAGACGCTTCTAGCTCCTTCTTATTAATAGTATGGTCTTGCCTGTCCCAGCCACTCGGTAGCTCACCATATAAGATGCTTCTAGTCCCTTCTTATTAATAGTATCTGTTGCTTTTATACCTCTTACTACTTGAAAGTAGTAAGAGGCATCAGATTCACAACTATCAGTTTCCATGCTAACTGGGCTAGCAACAAATATAGAACTACTGATGCTAGCATTGGATGAGCTTGTGGAAGCAGAATAACTTGTTGTCGACAGGTGCAGGTGTAGTACTGCTGGTAGTAGGAGTACTACCAGTACAGCTGGTATGTGTGTCTATGGATGCGGACCTTACTTTATTTAACCATGTAGAAATGTTCGAGCAAACTGAATGAGCAGCAGCTATGTTTGGCTACATACGGACCGTTAGTGGAATTCCCGCGAGAGGGTAGCGGTTAATATGATTGGATGTTAGTTATTTGACTAGGCTACCTGTATTTGACATTGTGTTGTTATTTCACTGAACACTAGATTTAATTTTATTTTTGGCAGGGAAACGAGGCTACCTATAGCCCCGTTGAAAAATCTAAATTGACTGTTTGAAAATATGAATCACATTTTTATTTGGTGTACCACCGACGCACATAACCCAGTTTGGGAATAGCCAGTCTAGGGTATCCGGGATGATGGTGTTGATGTGAGTCATGACCAGCCTTTCAAAGCAGGTTACCTTAGTGTTCTTGGGCACAGGGACTATGGTGGTCTGCTTGAAACGTGTAGGTATTACAGACTCTGTCAGGGAGAGATTGAAAATTGCCAGTTGGTCCGTGGATGCTTTGAGTACACGTCCTGGTAATCCGTCTGGCCCTGCGGCTCAGAGCCGTTGTAGTAGGACTCAATCTTAATCCTCTATTGACGCTGTGCCTGTTTGATGGTTCGTCTGAGGGCGTAGCAGAATTTCTTATAAGCGTCCGGATTAGTGTCCCGCTCCTTGAAAGCGGCAGCTTTAGCTCAGTGCGGATGTTGCCTGTAATCCTTCTGGTTGGGATATGTATGTATGGTCACTGTGGGGACGGCGTTGTCAATGCACTTATTGATGAAGCCGGTGACTCCGGTGGTATACTCCTCAATGCCATTAGATGAATCCCGGAACATATTCCAGTCTGTGCAGCTAAACAGTCCTGTAGCTTAGCATCCGTGTCATCTGACCACTTCTTTATTGACCGAGTCACTGGTTCTTCCTGCTTTAGTTTTTGCTTGTAAGCAGGAATCAGGAGGATATAATTATGATCAGATTTGCCAAATGGAGGGCGAGGGAGAGCTTTGTATCAGTCTCTCTCTGTGTGGAGTAAAGGTGGTCTAGTTATTTTCCTCTGGTTGCACATTTAACATGCTGGTAGAAATGAGGTAAAACAGATTTAAGTTTGCCTGCATTAAAGTCCCCGCCCACTAGAAGTGCTGCTTCTGGATGAGCGTTTGCTTATGGCCTTATACAGCTCGTTGAGGGAGGTCTTATTGCCAGCATCGGTTTGTGGTGGTTAATAGACGGCTACGAATAATATAGAGGAGAACTCTCTTGGTAGATAGTGTGGTTTACAACTTGTGATAAGGTACTTCAGGGGAGCAATACCTCAAGACTTCTTTAATATTAGACATTGTGCCCCAGCTGTTATTGATAAATACCCTGCGCCCCTCGTCTTACCAGGCTTCTCTGTCCTGGTGATGCACGGAAAATCCCTCCAGCTCTATATTATCCGTGTCGTCGTTCAGCCACGACTCTGTGAAACATAAGATATTACAGTTCTTAATGTCCCGTTGGTAGGATATTCTTGATCGTAGATCATACATTTTGTTGTTAATGGGGGTTTACTCACTCGCCTGCAAATTCTCAGAAGGCATCCCGACCTCCGACCCCTTTTTCTCAACTGTAGGACCTGTAGGAACTTATATAGACAGGGGCGTGCCTTTCCAAATCATATCCAATCAATTGAATTTACCACAAGTTGTAGAAACATCTTGAGTCTCATAGGAAAGGGTCTGAATACTGATGTCAATAAGGTAGTTCTGTTTTACATTGTTATTACATTTGCAAACACTTCTAAGAACCTGTTTTTGATTTGTCATTACGGGGTATTGGGTCATTATGGGGTAGTGGGTCATTATGGGGTAGTGGGTCATTATGGGGTGTTGTGTCATTACGGGGTATTGGGTCATTATGGGGTATTGTATCATTATGGGGTATTGTGTCATTATGGGGTATTGTGTCATTATGGGGTATTGTGTCATTATGGGGTATTGTGTCATTATGGGGTATTGTATCATTATGGGGTATTGTATCATTATGGGGTATTGTGTCATTATGGGGTATTGTGTCATTATGGGGTATTGTATCATTATGGGGTATTGTGTCATTATGGGGTATTGTATCATTATGGGGTATTGGGTCATTATGGGGTATTGTATCATTATGGGGTATTGTGTCATTATGGGGTATTGTGTCATTATGGGGTATTGTGTCATTATGGGGTATTGTGTCATTATGGGGTATTGTGTCATTATGGGGTTTTGTGTCATTATGGGGTATTGTGTCATTATGGGGTATTGGGTCATTATGGGGTATTGTATCATTATGGGGTATTGTGTCATTATGGGGTATTGTGTCATTATGGGGTATTGTGTCATTATGTGTTATTGTGTCATTATGGGGTATTGTATCATTATGGGGTATTGTGTCATTATGGGGTATTGTGTCATTATGGGGTATTGTATCATTATGGGGTATTGGGTCATTATGGGGTATTGTGTCATTATGGGGTATTGTGTCATTATGTGTTATTGTGTCATTATGGGGTATTGTATCATTATGGGGTATTGTGTCATTATGGGGTATTGTGTCATTATGGGGTATTGTGTCATTATGGGTTATTGTATCATTATGGGGTATTGTGTCATTATGTGTTATTGTATCATTATGGGGTATTGTGTCATTATGGAGGTATTGTGTCATTATGGGGTATTGGGTCATTATGGGGTATTGGGTCATTATGGGGTATTGGGTCATTATGGGGTATTGTGTCATTATGGGGTATTGTATCATTATGGGGTATTGTGTCATTATGGGGTATTGTGTCATTATGGGGTATTGGGTCATTATGGGGTATTGGGTCATTATGGGGTATTGGGTCATTATGGGGTATTGTGTCATTATGGGGTATTGTATCATTATGGGGTATTGTGTCATTATGTGTTATTGTATCATTATGTGTTATTGTGTCATTATGGGGTATTGGGTCATTATGTGTTATTGGGTCATTATGGGGTATTGGGTCATTATGGGGTATTGGGTCATTATGGGGTATTGGGTCATTATGGGGTATTGGGTCATTATGGGGTATTGTATCATTATGGGGTATTGGGTCATTATGGGGTATTGTGTCATTATGGGGTATTGTATCATTATGTGTTATTGTGTCATTATGGGGTATTGGGTCATTATGTGTTATTGTGTCATTATGGGGTATTGGGTCATTATGGGCTATTGTGTCATTATGGGGTATTGGGTCATTATGGGCTATTGTGTCATTATGGGGTATTGGGTCATTATGGGGTATTGTGTCATTATGGGGTATTGTGTCATTATGGGGTATTGTGTCATTATGGGGTATTGGGTCATTATGGGGTATTGGGTCATTATGGGGTATTGGGTCATTATGGGGTATTGGGTCATTATGGGGTATTGGGTCATTATGGGGTATTGGGTCATTATGGGGTATTGGGTCATTATGGGGTATTGGGTCATTATGGGGTATTGGGTCATTATGGGGTATTGGGTCATTATGGGGTATTGGGTCATTATGGGGTATTGGGTCATTACGGGGTATTGGGTCATTATGGGGTATTGGGTCATTATGGGGTATTGGGTCATTATGGGGTATTGGGTCATTATGGGGTATTGGGTCATTACGGGGTATTGTGTCATTACGGGGTATTGGGTCATTACGGGGTATTGGGTCATTACGGGGTATTGGGTCATTACGGGGTATTGGGTCATTACGGGGTATTGGGTCATTACGGGGTATTGGGTCATTACGGGGTAGTGGGTCATTACGGGGTAGTGGGTCATTATGGGGTAGTGGGTCATTACGGGGTATTGGGTCATTATGGGGTATTGGGTCATTATGGGGTATTGGGTCATTATGGGGTATTGGGTCATTATGGGGTATTGGGTCATTATGGGGTATTGGGTCATTATGGGGTATTGGGTCATTATGGGGTATTGGGTCATTATGGGGTATTGGGTCATTATGGGGTATTGGGTCATTATGGGGTATTGGGTCATAGATTGTGTGTAGATTGATGAGGGAAAAATGTTCTAAGTTAATACATTGGTGCGGTTGTAAAACTTTTTGTGTATCTGAGGGCCAAATCTGTTCAGCCTCCTGAGGGAGAAAAGGCATTGTCATGCTTCCTTCATGGTTGTGTTGGTGTGTGTGGACCATGTTAATTCATTACTGATGTAGACACAGTAACTTTGATGTTTTATGCTTGGATGCCAGTGGGACAGAGGAAAGTCACAAGGCAGCAGGCCGTGAGCGCAATACCCAGGCTGGCGGGGTCAAGTCTGTGTAGTCTGCCGTTTCAGTTAATATCCGTTGGGATCGGCTTGGGGTGTGATTTTATTCCCCCGTTGTATGTTGTACCGAAGTTGACTGACTGAAAGTGAACGCAACGTTATGACTATAACTACTGTTCCCTGAAGGAGGGAATGAGGTACAACACCTGTTTGGCCCACCAGCGCCCGTTCCTGGGCTCACTGAAGAGTGGAATTAAATTGAGGGAATGAATCCTAGCCTCTCGCTTCTCACCTTTGGAAGTGTACGACTCCCTGTAGTATGTTGAACCTCGTTTCTCTCCTTCAGGGAACAGTTAAGTTTTGATCGCACACTCATTTAGATTTCAAACAAGATTCAATTGTTACATCTCATTTTCTCTCTCTCTGTTGGACATCCCCTGACTCATCTCTCCAGACCCATGATCCTCATCAGCTGGTGGTGTGGCTGTACGTAACACTCTCTCTCTCTCTCTCTCTCTCTCTCTCACTCTCTCACTCTCTCACTCTCTCACTCTCTCACTCTCATTCTTTCCTTCTAGGCTGGAGGGGAAAAAAAAACTAGTTAATTGCATCTGCCGTGGAGCCCAATTTCACAATATTACCATATGTTCCAGCTGCTTGCGAAAACACAGGCCTTTATTTTAGGGCATGTTTCACCCTGCCAGCTCCTATTAGTTGTATTTAGTACCGTGGCACCAACTCACCTTCAGAACGTTCTATTCCCAGTTTATTGTTCTACGTCACAATGCCTGCGGAGGCTTACCTCAGGTAATGTATTATTACCAAGGTTACAGCACCATGGTGAGCAAGCTCACTGTTTGCCTGGGTTCACCTTGTTGTGACCCACAGTGTTAACGATGGCTGGCGCATAGCCTTCAAATGTTAAACATTGGTTAACCATATTCTTTTTCAGAAAAAGGTGTAATACTGTCCTCCTTTTCAAGATGTGGTCGATTTAAACAGCCAGAAGACATTTTTTAATTAAGAAATAACGATGTGTTTGTTCTTAGGCATCGAATTGAGCGAATGCTACGTAGCTTCACTGAGTTGCAAACCAAACGGATAGGTCTAGCTCATTGACCTGTAGATCTGACGCAGTTTCTACTTCACGTTATGAGCCTAACAGGTGTCACAAATGAGTTCTGTAGTACCGACAGAAGGCCACAGGGAGGAGTGAGAGAGCTATAAACCCATACTGTTTATTGCCTTAAAAACCCTAACCCTAGGTATTTTAAACCCTAGGCCTAGGTATAACTTATTTTAAACCCTAGGCCTAGGTATAACCTATTTTAAACCCTAACCCTAGGTATAACCTATTTTAAACCCTAAACCCTAACCCTAGGCCTAGGTATAACCTATTTTAAACCCTAAACCCTAACCCTAGGCCTAGGTATAACCTATTTTAAACCCTAAACCCTAACCCTAGGCCTAGGTATAACCTATTTTAAACCCTAACCCTAGGTATAACCTATTTTAAACCCTAAACCCTAACCCTAGGTATAACCTATTTTAAACCCTAAACCCTAACCCTAACCCTAGGTATAACCTATTTTAAACCCTAAACCCTAACCCTGACAATGCAACTATAGCTGTAATGGTCACCATTTCTCTAACCCTAAACCTAACTCTAACCCTGATTGACATAAAATATATAAACCAAAGACTACATGTCCCATGATGCTCTAAAATAGTTACTGTTTTCTTTACAGTTATTTATTTGAGGACTCACAACCCAATCACACACTTTATAGCAGTGACCGGCTTCATGTTCATTGTCACGGCGAGGGTTGGCTTTTTGATTATATGCAGCGTTTACTGTTATTTTCTTAGCATTTCTTTTTTAAAGTTGCCTCAGATGTTTTAATTTTCCAAACATTGATTTGAGGTTTTATTGTTTCTATCCGGTTTTCACGCTCCTTGTTGTTTTCCAACATTAAAATGCACCAAATCTCTTCGTTCTTGTGATGCAATTCACTTGAATAAGAACATTTGTGCATCTTCTGACAGGCTTCTAGTGTCTTAGACAGACCTATGTTATTGCTATCAGTGCAATGCTTTATTGTATTTTTCCCAACAGGTGTAGGTTTACAACACAGGCATGCTACATACATTCCCCCCAAATCCTCCCAACCATGAACATGAATACATATGTCTGGCTAAGAATGAACGAGGTCCCCTGACTATATGTTAGATTACAGATAGTTTGGATGGTTGTAAAGCCCCATATCTAAGCTACTCGGGATGTGGTCAACCGTCAATGTTACTCCATGGGAAAGTTTAGTTATATTGCTGTACAAGTTGGTTATACTGCATGCTAATGGCATGGCTAATGAAATGCATGCACTTGCCTGCAGTCTGTTTCGACTCGAGCAAATTAAATGCATGTAACTGATTAACTTCCCGTTGACGTGCCTTCTGATCCTTGCTATCTGGGATCCTTGGGACGTCCCTATCCGTTGAATTTGAGGCTTAATGTTAGCAAAGACAGTAGGTTTAGATAGGATTATTGATAATTGTTATTGAAATAGTAATTAAGTATAATTCCAATACATGTAATAATACAAATGAAGGGTCATTCATTCACAGTAATCTGTTGAAATACCTTTTTCAAAACTATCTCAAATCTAACACACACATACAATGGAAATTAGCCCTTCATTATGAATGATTTGCCTCTTAAAGAGCCTTTGGTTTTGTAATAGAAAATGATGTTTAAGAAGTTTGCACCACAAGGCCGATGTTTTGGTGCATTTCAATATAGCTAGATAGAGAGAGGCAGACACAATATACAAGTCATATAAACAGAATATACTGGAAAGAGTATGAGTAGCATGTCTTTGAATGAAGTACATTATGAACATAAAAACAGATACACATACACACAGTCCTGTATGATTAGGGGGTGGGGTGGGACTGGGAAAGAGCCTTAAGGTTGGCGCCAGGAGTCAGGGTTATTTGTAACTTATTTTGTACATAATGTTTCTGCCGTCGTATCTTACGGCAAAAAGGAGCTTCTGGATATCAGGACAGTGATCACTAACTTCGGATTGGATGAGGATTTCTTCTTCAATAAACGGGATTCACATGATTTACTTCAGATCCCCGACAAGGCCCAGATCCCCGACAAGGCCCAGATCCCCGACAAGGCCCAGATCCCCGACAAGGCCCAGATCCCCGACTAGGCCCAGATCCCCGACTAGGCCCAGATCCCCGACTAGGCCCAGATCCCCGACAAGGCCCAGATCCCCGACTAGGCCCAGATCCCTGACAAGGCCCAGATCCCCGGGGGCTGTGTATATTTGTAAACAACAGCTGGTGCACGGAATCTAAGGAAGTCTCTAGATTCTGCTCTCCTGAAGTAGAGTATCTCATTATAAGCTGTAGAACACACTATTTACAGAGAGAGTTTTCATCTATATTTATCGTGGCTGTTTATTTACCGTCACAGACGGATGTTGGCACTAAGACCGCACTCAGTCAGCTGTAGAAGGCGATAAGCAAACAGGAAAACGCCCATCCAGAGGCGGCACTCCTAGTGACCTGGGACTTTAATGCAGGTAAACTTAAATCTGTTTTACCTCATTTCTACCAGCATGTTAAAGGTGCAACCAGAGGAAAATAACTAGACCACCTTTACTCCACACAGAGAGAGACTGATACAAAGCTCTCCCTCGCCCTCCATTTGGCAAATCTGATCATAATTCTATCCTCCTGATTCCTGCTTACAAGCAAAAACTAAAGCAGGAAGTACCAGTGACTCGGTCAATAAAGAAGTGGTCAGATGACACGGATGCTAAGCTACAGGACTGTTTAGCTGCACAGACTGGAATATGTTCTGGGATTCATCTAATGGCATTGAGGAGTATACCACCTGAGTCACCGGCTTCATCAATAAATGCATCGATGAAGTTGTCCCCGGTAACTGTATATACAGTGGGGAGAACAAGTATTTGATACACTGCCGATTTTGCAGGTTTTCCTACTTACAAAGCATGTAGAGGTCTGTAATTTTTATGATAGGTACTCTTCAACTGTGAGAGACAGAATCTAAAACAAAAATCCAGAAAATCACATTGTATGATTTTTAAGTAATTAATTTGCATTTTATTGCATGACATAAGTATTTGATCACCTACCAACCAGTAAGAATTCCGTCTCTCACAGACCTGTTAGTTTTTCTTTAAGAAGCCCTCCTGTTCTCCACTCATTACCTGTATTAACTGCACCTGTTTGAACTCGTTACCTGTATAAAAGACACCTGTCCACACACTCAATCAAACAGACTCCAACCTCTCCACAATGGACAAGACCAGAGAGCTGTGTAAGGACATCAGGGATAAAATTGTAGACCTGCACAAGGCTGGGATGGGCTACAGGACAATAGGCAAGCAGCTTGGTGAGAAGGCAACAACTGTTGGCGCAATTATTAGAAAATGGAAGAAGTTCAAGACGACGGTCAATCTCCCTCGGTCTGGGGCACCTGTAGAAGGTCTGTATGGAGGAGTGGGCCAAAATCCCTGCTACAGTGTGTGCAAACCTGGTCAAGAACTACAGGAAACGTATGATCTCTGTAATTGCAAACAAAGGTTTCTGTACCAAATATTAAGTTCTGCTTTTCTGATGTATCAAATACTTATGTCATGCAATAAAATGCAAATTAATTATTTAAAGATCATACAATGTGATTTTCTGGATTTTTGTTTTAGATTCCGTCACTCACAGTTGAAGAGTACCTATGATAAAAATTACAGACTTCTACATGCTTTGTAAGTGGGAAAACCTGCAGAATCGGCAGTGTATCAAATACTTGTTCTCCCCACTGTATGTGAGTGTGAGCTGGAAAGTGAGCTGGAAAGTGAGCTGGGTTCAGAGGATCTACTGTATGTGTTTGAGAGTGTGAGTTGGATGCAGACGTTATATTTGTGGAGTTTTATAGACAGAGAAAGGAATAGAATAGAAAAAATGAAACAAGACTGTGTGGAGTTAAAAAAATATACAAAAGAATTGAAACAATGAAACAAGACAGGGCCGTCTCCTTGGCCGAGGGCAGCTTGGGGAGAGGAATGAAGTGGACGGCCTTGGAGAACCGGTCGACCACCATCAGGATGGCCATGTTGCCCTCTGAAGGGGAGAGACCTGTGACAAAATTCAGGGATATATGGGACCAGGGACGATGAGGGACCGGCAGCTGTTGCAACAGGCCAGCTGGAGCTCGCCGAGGAGTCTTTCTTTGTTCACAGACCGTGCAGGAGGCGACAAACGCGGCCACATCTGGAACCATGGTAGGCCACCAAAAGCATTGGCGCACAAAGGCCAGGGTCCAACCCTAGACCCACTCCAATTTGCATATGACTCAAACAGATCCACAGATGATACAATCTCAATCGCACTCCACACTGCCCTTTCCCACCTGGACAAAAGGAACACCTATGTGAGAATGCTGTTCATTGACTACAGCTCAGCGTTCAACACCATAGTGCCCTCAAAGCTCATCACTAAGCTAAGGATCCTGGGACTGAACACCTCCCTCTGCAACTGGATCCTGGACTTCCTGACGGGCCGCCCCCAGGTGGTAAGGGTAGGTAACAACACATCTGCCATGCTGATCCTCAACACGGGGTCCCTCAGGGGTGCCTGCTCAGTCCCCTACTATACTCCCTGGTAGGTAACAACACATCTGCCACGCTGATCCTCAACACGGGGTCCCTCAGGGGTGCCTGCTCAGTCCCCTACTATACTCCCTGGTAGGTAACAACACATCTGCCACGCTGATCCTCAACACGGGGTCCCTCAGGGGTGCCTGCTCAGTCCCCTACTATACTCCCTGGTAGGTAACAACACATCTGCCACGCTGATCCTCAACACGGGGTCCATCAGGGGTGCAGATGACACAACAGTGGTAGACCTGATCACGGACAACGATGAGACAGCCTACAGGGAGGAGGTGAGAGACCTGGCCGTGTGGTGGAACTCTACACCAGGCTGTGTCAGAGGAAAGCCCTAAAAATTGTCAAAGACTCCAGCCACACTAGTCTTAGACTGTTCTCTCTGGTACCGCATGGCAAGCGGTACCGGAGTGCCAAGTCTTGGTCCAAAAGGCTTCTCAACAGCTTTTACCCCCAAGCCTGAACAGATAATCAAATGGCTACCTGGACTATTTGTATTGTCCCCGACCCCCCCAACCCCTTGTTTACACTGTCCTGCCGGTCCTCATCCTGTCAGTATCTTCTGGTATCATATTGAAGTTTAACAAGGAGTTACCTTGTAGCCCCCTGTCTCATATCACTGTCCTGCCAGTCCTCATGTTACCATCCTGTCAGTATCTACTGGTATCATATTGAAGTTTAACAAGGAGTTACCTTGTAGCCCCCTGTCTCATATCACTGTCCTGCCAGTCCTCATGTTACCATCCTGTCAGTATCTACTGGTATCATATTGAAGTTTAACAAGGAGTTACCTTGTAGCCCCCTGTCTCATATCACTGTCCTGCCAGTCCTCATGTTACCATCCTGTCAGTATCTACTGGTATCATATTGAAGTTTAACAAGGAGTTACCTTGTAGCCCCCTGTCTCATATCACTGTCCTGCCAGTCCTCATGTTACCATCCTGTCAGTATCGTCTGGTATCATATCCTAAGGAATAGATCCATCCAGTAAACGAGAAGAAAAACACAGAATTCTATGGAAGAATTCTAACCTCGTTTTCATAATAATGGAATAGAAGTGGATATTCTGACTAATAAATGTGTTCATTTCTTTTCCCTACCAGACAGGGAAGTTTTATATGGTTTTCCTGATATTCTGACCATAAGGGAAACTAGAGCATATTACTAGTTTTGTCCTCAAATCATAATCTGTTGTTTTTTACTGACTCCCTGAAGGACTACAGTAATCTGTTGTTTTTTACTGACTCCCTGAAGGTCTACAGTAATCTGTTGGTTTTTACTGACTCCCTGAAGGTCTACAGTAATCTGTTGGTTTTTACTGACTCCCTGAAGGTCTACAGTAATCTGTTGTTTTTTACTGACTCCCTGAAGGTCTACAGTAATCTGTTGTTTTTTACTGACTCCCTGAAGGTCTACAGTAATCTGTTGTTTTTTACTGACTCCCTGAAGGTCTACAGTAATCTGTTGTTTTTTACTGACTCCCTGAAGGTCTACAGTAATCTGTTGTTTTTTACTGACTCCCTGAAGGTCTACAGAAGGACCCTAACTAGCCAACCATTCCCAAGACCTATTCTGTTTAAACATGATCATTCCTGCTAATGCTATTTTGCTTGGCCTAGTCTTTAACCATATTAATTGTTAAATAATCCCCATATCCCTCTCAAACGCAATGTTTGTTTGTTGAGTAGATTCTAACGTTTTATACTGCTGGTCAGATACATTTTGTCGGAACGTCCATGCTTTAGGGGATCTGCTGTCAACCTTGTTTTGTCATTTCATCAAACTCTTCTGATTCTTGTGCTATGAGTTTGTCAAATATGGGTCCTCTGCGGACGTCTACGTCATCAGACAAACAAAGTGAGCTCACATCTAAATGCTAGCCCCAAAAAACCTGTTGTCATTGGAACCCTGAGCTCCAGCCATTGTTTTCCTATGGAGAGGCATGCCGGTCTATAATGCCAAATATCTCTGTGTATATTTGGGGGTTTTTCAAGTCGGACACCATTTTAATCAGGAGAATCTCCTGTTTGTAATGATGTAAGTCCTTTCAAATATAAGAAATTACACATTACTGTTGGAACTCTGAGAATGCCCCATTGTTTGCCTATGGGGAAATTCTACACGGACATGTCTGTCTATTTCGCCAAATATCTCTCAATGTGTATATTTAGATTTTTCAAGTAGGGCAGCCTTTTAACCAGGATAATCTCCTCTTTGTAATTATGTAAGGCTGGGCAGTGAACTCCGTTGTCACCGATCACTAGACCAGAAATAGTCAGAAGTTGCCTTTGTTTCCCTACTTCCTGGTTACCAGACATATCCACAGTTGACACCATCGAGGTGCGGATGTTTACTTTCTACACAAGTTTTTTTCCAGTTTCTGCCCTAGCCAACGTTATTTAGCTGTTTGTTCTCTCTGTCTCTCTCTCTCTCTCTCCCCTTCTTTCCCTCCCTCCTTCTTTATCTCCCATGTGATTTTCTGCAATTTTGTTTGAGATTCCGTCACTCACAGTTGAAGTGTACCTATGATAAAAATTACAGACTTCTACATGCTTTGTAAGTAGGAAAACCTGCAAAATCGGCAGTGTATCAAATACTTGTTCTCCCCACTGTATGTTATCCTTACTTAACTCATTAACCATCCTGCTGACCTGGATAGAAATATGTTATCCTTACTTAACTCATTGACCATCCTGCTGACCTGGATAGAATTATGTTATCCTTACTTAACTCATTAACCATCCTGCTGACCTGGATAGAATTATGTTATCCTTACTTAACTCATTAACCATCCTGCTGACCTGGATAGAATTATGTTATCCTTACTTAACTCATTAACCATCCTGCTGACCTGGATAGAATTATGTTATCCTTACTTAACTCATTAACCATCCTGCTGACCTGGATAGAATTATGTTATCCTTACTTAACTCATTAACCATCCTGCTGACCTGGATAGAATTATGTTATCCTTAACTCATTAACCATCCTGCTGACCTGGATAGAATTATGTTATCCTTAACTCATTAACCATCCTGCTGACCTGGATAGAATTATGTTATCCTTAACTCATTAACCATCCTGCTGACCTGGATAGAATTATGTTATCCTTAACTCATTAACCATCCTGCTGACCTGGATAGAATTATGTTATCCTTACTTAACTCATTAACCATCCTGCTGACCTGGATAGAATTATGTTATCCTTACTTAACTCATTAACCATCCTGCTGACCTGGATAGAATTATGTTATCCTTAACTCATTAACCATCCTGCTGACCTGGATAGAATTATGTTATCCTTACTTAACTCATTAACCATCCTGCTGACCTGGATAGAATTATGTTATCCTTACTTAACTCATTAACCATCCTGCTGACCTGGATAGAATTATGTTATCCTTAACTCATTAACCATCCTGCTGACCTGGATAGAATTATGTTATCCTTACTTAACTCATTAACCATCCTGCTGACCTGGATAGAATTATGTTATCCTTACTTAACTCATTAACCATCCTGCTGACCTGGATAGAATTATGTTATCCTTACTTAACTCATTAACCATCCTGCTGACCTGGATAGAATTATGTTATCCTTAACTCATTAACCATCCTGCTGACCTGGATAGAATTATGTTATCCTTAACTCATTAACCATCCTGCTGACCTACATAGAATTATGTTATCCTTAACTCATTAACCATCCTGCTGACCTGGATAGAATTATGTTATCCTTACTTAACTCATTAACCATCCTGCTGACCTGGATAGAATTATGTTATCCTTACTTAACTCATTAACCATCCTGCTGACCTGGATAGACTTATGTTATCCTGACTTAATTCATTAGCATGTCCCACCCAATTTGACTACTTCAAAATGGTGAAAGCCCTCTGTTAGTAGTGTATTCGGTTGTTTCGTATTCTACTGGCATGCAAAATGGGAAACCTTGATCCTCTGCTACAATGATGTTTGACTATATTTTAGAGTTTACTTCCTAAACCTTCCTCTTCATTTCCTCCCTGTCTCTCAGGCACCACACCCCAAAGGCCTATGTCCAGAATCAGACAGGGGTCCTCTCCCCCACACCCTGCAGTCCTCACCTCAGCTTTTTCCCTCCAACAGTACCACTTCAGAAAATGGGATGGCCAACCCAGTAAGGATGTATCGTGTCTTTCAGGTTACACTGTTTCAACAGTAAAGCCTAATGTCAGCTGCTCGGGAACCCACCAGTGTGTAAGGATCCCTCAGTGGTCCCATATTGTCAAAAGAAGTCTTTACGGCAGTGCAACTGCCTCTAGTGTAGCCTCCCTCAGCAAATATGGGATCGGTGACTTACTGGCAACCCCCAGTTATCCAACCAAGGCTGCTGCTTCTGACAAACGCACAAATGCATTGAGTCACAATGATACAGACTGCCTCAGGTACACACTTACCAGGGGTCCAAACTTAATAAAAAATCCCTCTACAAGGACCTCCGGGATTTCTTCCCTTTGCACACTACTGAGAAGCGCTAAAACAGGGCCCCTCCTAGGCCAGCATAGCATAAGGCCGTACCACAGACAAACCTCCAGCGATGACCCCCAAGCCAAACTGAAACAGCCCACACAGGAGCATTTGGGGGTGGACGCAAATTCCTCTAACTACCCAAAGCCAGACAACCCCACCACTGCCCAACTGACACACACCGACGCCCAAGGCCGGGCCTCCATGGTAGATGTGGGCAGCAAGTCTCCCACACGGCGAAGCGCCACAGCCACAGCTACAGTTCATCTGGGCCCCAGCACCTTCCGCCTGCTCCGGGAGAACCAGTTAGCTAAGGGCGACGCGCTAGCCGTAGCGCAGCTAGCAGGAATCATGGCCGCCAAGCACACCAGCACCCTCATCCCACTCTGCCACCTGCTGCCCCTAGACCACATCTCAGTCACCTTCGACCTCAACACCAGCCGACTTGCAGCCGTTGTCACAGCGACTGCCCGCACCACGGGCCGCACCGGCGTGGAGATGGAGGCACTGACGGCGGTCACGGTGGCGGCGTTGACACTTTACGACATGTGCAAGGCGGTGAGTCACAACATCACCGTCACGGACATCAGGCTTGTCAGCAAGACAGGCGGGAAGAGGGACTTCCACCATGAACCCTGACCTCAAACCCCTGCCCTGAACCTGATTACCACACAGCACCAGGTTTGGCACTTCCATGTTTTATTTAGATAGGTTTAACTCAGGAGGTGAATTGAACACTACACTTCCTGATTTGACTGAATTTAAATTAGAATCAAGCCCCCAACCGTGCATGGTATCTCCTGTCCGACCCCCGAATCTCTGATCACCTTTGAGAGAGGATCAAGAAATGCCTGTACTGATGAAGTTTCCATAGTTTATGGGAATCAAATCAGCGTGCCGATAGCACTGTCTGCCTGGTAGGCCGTGATAGTATCGGTCCTTCCACTGTACCAGATAACAAGGCATGAATATGATCAGACTCTAGCTGTCTGTACTGTACACATGTTAAATATCAGGCTCTCTTTACATATCAATGGTAGGAAATGTGAAAAAGCAGTTTTGCTTTTGTCTTATTTTATAGCCAGTTTTATCTGGGTCTTCATTAATGTTCTCCCCACTGTATGTAGAGTGTGTTGAAATCCATGACAACATTGATTCATAAACCTCGAAATTGATGTGAAAAAGTGATTAATTTGGATTTTGTATAAAAGGGTGATTTATTAATTAAACATACTTGTGTGATTCCCACACCTTTTAATACATTTTATAAATTGTCAATCCTTTTTGTTATGAATGTTGTATAAAACGTAGCTAACTTTATAAATATACACTACCATTCAAAAGTTTGGGGTCACTTAGAAATGTCCTGTTTTTTTTTTATAAAAGCAAATGTTTTGTTCATTAAAATAACATCAAATTGATCAGAAATACAGTGTGGACATTGTTAATATTGTAAATAACTATTGTAGCTGGAAACAGCAGAATTTTTTTATTTTTATGGAATATCTACATAGGCGTACAGAGGCCCATTATCAGCAACCATCATTCCTGTGTTCCAATGGCACATTGTGTTAGTTAATCCAAGGCTAATTGATCATTAGAAAACCCTTTTGCAATTATGTTAGCACAGCTGAAAACTGTAAAGCCTTCTTTAGACTAGTTGAATATATGGAGTATCAGCATTTGTGGGTTCGATTACAGGCTCAAAATGGCCAGAAACAAATAACTTTGTTCTGAAACTCATCAGTCTATTCTTGTTCTGAGAAATGAAGGCTATTCCATGCGAGACATTTCCAAGAAACTGTGGGCCTACCGTTTGGCGCCGCCCTGCTGGTCGCCTGTTAAGCAGCTCCTGTTGTTCGTGAATAAATTGTTGTTTTAGTTCGTTTTCTTTCGTCTCTTTTCTTTAGTTTTATTTTTTATTTTGCTACAGTTGAACTATAATAGTTCAGGATTATGGATTTTATCGCAGCTGAACGTCGACAGGAGTCGTCAACTGTTATTGTTTACAACAGAGCCCAGCTCCTGGATTTAGCCCACGCAGCGCTGCTGCTCCCCGGGGAAAAGTTTGATATTCCGGACGAATTGAAAAGGCGACGCCGTGGACGTAGGGCGGGATTGAAATGTAAGGCAACGTGAGGTCACTACATAACAAGATGGACAAGCTCGAGGGTCTTGTCCGTGGACAAAGGGTCTATCGAGAAACGAGCCTAATGCTTTTTACGGAGACTTGGCTGAACGATAACATCCCCATAGATGACGTCACTATCGACGGTTTCCAGACCATCAGAGCGGACAGGGATCGTGTCTCTTCCGGTAAGAGCAAGGGTGGTGGGCTGGCTTTATTAGTTAACAACAGATGGTGTCATCCGAAACATATTACTCTTAAGGAACAGTTTTGTAGCCCGGACATTGAACTGTTAGCCGTTAGCCTGAGACCCTACCATTTGCCGAGGGAATTCACGGCGGCCATTGCTGTTATTGTTTACATCCCGCCCTCTGCTGACGCAAACGCAGCGTGTGACGTCATCCACTCTGTTATCGCGAGGTTACAGACAGCACATCCCAGTGCTTTCTTTGCCATTTCGGGGGATTTTAACCATGCATCTCTCTCTTCAACGCTGCCCACATTCAAAGAGTTCGTGAAGTGCCCAACCAGGAATGATAAAACTCTGGACTTGTTATATGCTAATGTGAAGGACGCATACAACTCCACTGCACTCCCTCCCCTCGGTAGATCGGATCACAACCTTGTCCACCTCACCCCACTCTACAGGCCTTTGGTCCAACAGCAGCCTGCGACCACCAGGACCATTAGGAGATGGTCTCCGGAGGCGAATGAGGCCCTACAGGACTGCTTTGAAACAACAGACTGGGATGTGCTCTGTGAGGCTCATGGGGAGGACATCGATGGACTTACTGACTGCATAACAGACTATATATACATTTTTGTGTAGACAACACTGTACCCACCAGGAAGGTACACTGTTTCACAAACAATAAACCCTGGGTCAACCAGCGACCTGAAGGCCCTGCTGAATGAGAAGAAGAGGGCCTTCAAGGAGAGGGACAAGGACAAATTGAAATGCGTCCAGAGGGAACTGAAGTTGCGGATTGCTGAGGGGAAGAGAGTGTATAAGGAGAAGATGGAGGACAAGCTGAGGCAGAGCCAGGTGAGAGGTGTGGAAGGGTATGAGAAATATCACTGGCTTCAAAAAGTCAAACAGTGGGCAGACGGAGGGGACCCAGGACAGAGCCAATGAGCTGAACCAATTTATTAACAGGTTTGATACTGGCCCTGTCCACCTCCCCTCCAGCTCCCCAGGCCACACACCCTCACAGCTGTCCCACCCCCACTTTGCTCACAACACCTCTGGTAAATAAGCTGATCAGGAAGGCTAGCTCTGTCCTGGGGATGAGCCTTGACACTCTAGAGGAGGTGGCGGAGAGACGGATCCTGGCCAAACTGTCTGTCTGTCTGTCTGTCTGTCTGTCTGTCTGTGTACTACTCCCTTCACAAAACAGCATAAACGGGCTCTAACCAGAATAGAAAGAGGAGTGGGAGGCCCCGGTGCACAACTGAGCAAGAGGACAAGTACATTAGAGTGTCTAGTTTGAGAAACAGACGCCTCACAAGTCCTCAACTGGCAGCTTCATTAAATAGTACCCACAATACACCAGTCTCAACGTCAACAGTGAAGAGGAGACTCCGGGATGCTGGCCTTCTAGGCAGAGTTGCAAAGAAAAAGCCATATCTCAGTCTGGCCAATAAAAAGAAAAGATTAAGATGGTCAATAGAACACAGACACTGGACAGAGGAAGATATGGCTTTTTCTTTGCAACTCTGCCTAGAAGGCCAGCATCCCGGAGTCTTTTGAACGGTAGTGTATATCAGCTGAATGTTATCCATGTTGTCGTTCAGCCACGACTCAGTGGAACATAAGATATTACAGTACTTTGTCTAATTTATTATCCAATGATTAGAGGATCATTGGATATCTCTGTCTCTTTCTGATGCAAATTACAGGCGTCTGAAGTAAATCCTTCGCGTCCGACTCGTTAAAGAAAAAATCTTTGTCCATTACGAGGTGAGTAATCGTTGTCCTGATATCCAGAAGCTCTTTTCGATCATAAGAGACAGTGGCAGAAATAAGTACAAAATATGTTACAAATAGCGCAAAAAAACACACACAATAGCACAATTGGTTAGGGACCTGTAAAACAGCAGCCATCTCCTCCGGCGCCAAGACTTTCCACTCCACTTTCCACAGACACCCTGGTTTTGCAGATAGGGGCTACCGCTAACGGGGCTACCGTTCTCATACCAGACTGAATTGAATAAAAAAAATCTAATTGGGTAATTTAGAGCCTTTTGTTCACCTGATCTAGAATACATCACAATCAAATGCCGACCGTATTATTATTATTATTATTATTATTATTATCTCCCCAGGGAATTCTCCTCCGTCATTGCCACGGCTGTTTATATTCCCCCTCAAGCCGATACCATGACGGCCCTCAAAGAACTTCACAGGACTTTATGCAAACTGGAAAACACATTTCCTGAGGCTGCATTTATTGTAGCTTGGGATTTTATCAAAGCAAATTTTGAGGACTAGACTGCCAAAGTTCTATCAAACTATCGACTAGCACTCGCGCTGCTGATATTCTTGCTATTCAAACTTCTGGAATACAAAGCCCCGCCCTCCTTTCATGCCATGAGTGTGCAAAGCTGTCATCAATGCAAAGGTACTTTTTTGGTTACTACATGATTCCATATGTGTTATGTCATAGTGTTGATGTCTTCACTATTATTCTATAATGTAAAGAATAGTGCAAATAAAGAAAAACCTTTGAATGAATAATATTCCACCGACACGGCCTGTGGGCTCTCCTTCTCCGTGGCCGATGTGAGTAAAACATTTAAATGTGTTAACCCTCGCAAGGCTGCCGGCATCCATAGCCATGTCCTCAAAGCATGCACAGACCAGCTGGCTGATGTGTTTACAAGCATACCTAATCTATCAGTATCCCAGTCTGTTGTCCCCACATTCTTCAAAATGTCCACCATTGTTCCTGTACCCAAGAAAGCAAAGGTAACTGAACTAAATGACTATCGCACGTAGCACTCACCTCTGTCATCATGAAGTGCTTTGAGAGACTAGTCAAGGATCATATCACCTCTACCTTACCTGACACCCTAGACCCACTTCAATTTGCTTACCACCCCAATAGATCCACAGATGATGCAATCTCCATCACTCTGCACACTGCCCTATCCCATCTGGATAAGTGGAATACCTATGTAAGAATGCTGTTCATTGACTATAGCTCAGCATTCAACACCATAGTACCCTCCAAGCTCATCATCAAGCTTGAGGCCCTGGATCTGAACCCCGACCTGTGCAACTGGATCCGGTGAAGAAGGTGCAAGAGAGCCTCTTCAACCTCATGAGGCTAAAGAAATTTGTCTTAACACCTAAAACCCTCACAAACGTTTACAGATGCACATTGAAAGCATCTTTTCGGGCTGTATCACTGCCTGGTACGGTAACTGCACTATCCGCAACCAGACTCTCCAAAGGGGGGTGCGGTCTGCCCAACAGATTACCGGGGGCAAACTACCCGTCCTCCAGGACACCTACAGCACCCGATGTCAAAAAGATCATCAAGGACAACAACCATCCGAGTCACTGCCTGTTCACCCCGATATCATCCAGAAGGTGAGGTCAGTACAGGTGCATCAAAGCTGGGACCAAGAGACTGAAAAACAGCTTCTATCTCAAGGCAATCAGACTGTTAAACAGCCATCACTAGCACATTAGAGGCTGCTGTCTATAGACACTGATTATAAATCACTGGCCACTTTAAGGAATAGAACACTAGACACTTTAATAATGTTTACATATCTGGCATCACTCACGGTAGGTAGGTAGGTAGGTAGGTAGGTAGGTAGGTAGGTAGGTAGGTAGGTAGGTAGGTAGGTAGGTAGGTAGGTAGGTAGGTAGGTAGGTAGGTAGGTAGGTAGGTAGGTAGGTAGGTAGGTAGGTAGGTAGGTACTTTATTGATCCCAGAGGGGAAATTACTTTGTCAAGCAGCTATGAAAAAAAACAGGCCAGGTGCAAAATGCCAAAAAGAAATACACAAAAGACAGATACATGATACATAGTTTGGCAGTATGAAAAAGTATAGTTTACTAGCATTTACAAATGTGGGAGTAATGCAAAAAGTGTATAGTATGAGTGAATATGTACACTATACATTGTTACAGAGTGTTAGGTGAAAAATTATACAAAATATTGCAAGTTGATATAAATACAAATATTTGCAGGGTTAACTATACAGGTAGATGGCAGTACTTAAATAGCTAAATGTGTGTATCATATAATTTGGGGTAATAATACAAATTCCCTTAGTACAGGTAATTACAGATAACTGCACGTATTGCACATTCGATATACTAAATACAATGAAAGAAAAGATACTACTGACAGGATACTAGTATACAGTCCTAAGTGAATGACTTCGTAAGTTCAGTCCAAGAATTACTTACAATATTGCACTTGATATGATATAACAACTGTACATGAATATGTACATACAGTCCTGAATGAATGAGTGCTGAATGAATAAGTCCTGGTGAATGAGTGATTACAGACCAGATAGTTACTCCCGGATGGATGGATGCCTAATTGTTAAACTAGGTCCTAACACCCCAACAGTTCCAGATCTATGTTGCCGACGGCACGGCACCCCGTTGAGGCATTAAATAGTCTAATAGCCGCCGGCAGGAAGGACCTCCTGTAGCGCTCTCTGGCACACCGTGGTGGGATCAGTCTGTGACTGAAGGTGCTCCTCTGCATCATAACCATGGCATGAAGAGGGTGGGTGACGTTGTCCATGATGGCCAGCAGTTTGGCCAGGATCCTTCTCTCCGCCACCTCCGATAGAGTGTCAAGGTTAATCCCCAGAACAGAGCTAGCCTTCCTGATCAGCTTATTTACCCGAGAAGCATCACCAGCCTTTATGTTGGCGCCCCAGCACACCACTGCAAAAAAGATGGCACTGGCCACCACAGACTGGTAGAAAGTATGCAGTAGTTTACTGCACACGTTGAAGGACCTGAGCCTCCTCAGAAAGTAGAGTCGGCTCTGGCCCTTTTTGTACAGGGCCCCGGTGTTACCAGCCCATTCCAGCCTGTTGTCCATATGGACACCCAGGAACTTGTATGACTCAACCATTTCCACATCCATCCCCTTTATAGGGACTGCAGTCAGTTGTGCCTTGGTTCTCCTGAAGTCCACCACCATCTCCTTTGTTTTGCTGATGTTGAGCTGAAGGTGGTTCTGCTCACACCACAACACAAAGGCATTGATTGTGCTCCTGTACTCCTCCTCCTGCCCACCCCTGATGCACCCTACAATAGCGGTGTCATCTGAGAACTTTTGTAGGTGGCATGTTTCAGAGTTATATCTCAAGTCTGAGGTGTAGAGGGTGAACAGGAACGAGGACAGGACCGTTCCCTGGGGGGCCTCTGTGTTGCTCACTGCCCTTTCTGACACACAGCTCTGTAGTCACACAAATTAACCCAGGAGACTAAGGGTGCTTCCACTTTCATCCTCTTCATCTTCTCACCCAGTAGCAGGGGCTGAATGGTGTTGAAGGCACTGGAGAAGTCAAAAACACATACCTCCGTTGTCCAGGTGAGAGTAGGCCCTCTGCAGAAGGTAGATGATTGCATCATCCACCCCGATGTTGCGCTGGTATGCAAACTGCAGGGGGTCCATTGATGAACACACCAGGGGTCTGAGGTGAGCGAGGACCAACCTTTCCAGGGTCTTCATGATGTGGGATGTTAGCGCTACAGGTCTGAAGTCATTCAGGACAGCGGGTGCTCCTTCTTGGGCACTGGGACGAGGCAGGATGTTTTCCACAGCACAGGGACCCTTTCCAGGCTCAGGCTAAGGTTGAAGGGTCGCTGGAGTATTCCACACAGTTGGTCAGCACAGACCCTAAGCACCCTTGGGCTGATGCCATCAGGTCCCGCTGCTTTCCACTGATGTAGTCTCTCCAGCTCTCTCTTCACTTGGTTGGTGGTGAAAGCCAGCCCAGGTGGGGGGGTGGGGGGAAGAGGGGTGTTGAGGATCAGTTCAGAGGTGGGGGGAAAGGAGGTGTTGCAGATCAGTCCAGAGGGAGCGGGGAGGTGGTTACTGATTGTCTCAACAGAGGTGCCTTTTGCAAAGGTGGAGGGGGTGGTGGGACAGCCGTGAGGGTGTGTGGCCTGGGGAGCTGGAGGGGAGGTGGACAGAGCTAATATCAAACCTGTTTAAAAAATTGGTTTAGCTCATTGGCTCTGTCCTGGGTCCCCTCCGTCTGCCCACAGTTTGACTTTTTGAAGCCAGTGATATTTCTCATACCCTTCCACACCTCTCTCACCTGGCTCTGCCTCAGCTTGTCCTCCATCTTCTTCTTATACCCTCTCTTCCCCTCAGCAATCCGCAACTTCAGCTCCCTCTGGACGCATTTCAATTTGTCTTTGTCCTTGTCCCCCTCCTTGAAGGCCCTCTTCTTCTCATTCAGCAGGGCCTTCAGGTAGCTGGTGACCCAGGGTTTAGTATTTGGAAAACAGCATACCTTCCTGGTGGGTACAGTGTTGTCTACACAAAAATGTATATAGTCCGTTATGCAGTCAGTAAGTCCATCGATGTCCTCCTCATGAGCCTCACAGAGCACATCCCAGTCTGTTGTTTCAAAGCAGTCCTGTAGGGCCTCATTCGCCTCCAGGGACCATCTCCTAATGGTCCTAGTGGTCGCAGACTGCTGTTGGACCATAGGCCTATAGAGTGGGGTGAGGTGGACAAGGTTCCCTTACTCTTAACGGAGTGGCTGCTGTTGGACCATCTTCAACTGACTGACGCCTTGCTGCCCTGTTTTCCTTAACTCTTCAAACAAATAAGACCCGATACGTAATGAGTCAAATAAGCCCAGATACATAATGAGTCAAATAAGACCTGATACATAATGAGACAAATAAGACCTGATACATAATGAGTCAAATAAGACCTGATACATAATGAGACAAATAAGACCTGATACATAATGAGACAAATAAGACCTGATACATAATGAGTCAAATAAGACCTGATACATAATGAGACAAATAAGACCTGATACATAATGAGACAAATAAGACCTGATACATAATGAGTCAAATAAGACCCGATACATAATGAGACAAATAAGACCCGATACATAATGAGACAAATAAGACCTTATACATAATGAGTCAAATAAGATTCGATACATAATGAGTCAAATAAGACCAGATACATAATGAGTCAAATAAGACCCGATACATAATGAGACAAATAAGACCCGATACATAATGAGTCAAATAAGACCCGATACATAATGAGACAAATAAGACCCGATACTTAATGAGACAAATAATACCTGATATATAATTATACAAATAAGACCTGATACTTAATGAGACAAATAAGACCTTATACATAATGAGACAAATAAGACCAGATACATAATGAGTCAAATAAGACCTGATACATAATGAGACAAATAAGACCCGATACATAATGAGTCAAATAAGCCCAGATACATAATGAGACAAATAAGACCTGATACATAATGAGACAAATAAGACCAGATACATAATGAGTCAAATAAGACCAGATACATAATGAGTCAAATAAGACCTGATACATAATGAGACAAATAAGACCCGATACATAATGAGTCAAATAAGACCCGATACATAATGAGACAAATAAGACCCGATACTTAATGAGACAAATAAGACCCGATACTTAATGAGTCAAATAAGCATAGGTAACACATGTGAGCTGGTAGAAATTACACTCCCCCTCCAGACATGCAGGATCAGCCCTAGCCTACAATACCACAAACATGTAGTCACATTTTCCTACCCTTTGTTGTGACAGTTGGAGAGAGGATGGTCTCGGCTTTCTGTAGGTATGACATTTATTTCCCAACTCTCAATATTAGCACCGTTTTACTTTGAACTTAATTATTTTGAGATATAGTCCCTAAGCTATGGAGAGCGGGAAGCGCGGATCTGCCATTTGAGGTGATTGTAGGCCTATATAAAGGTGATATCATTGGGTAGGAGGCCTATGTTCTTAAATTTAAGACATTCAATTTACTGTTAGATGAATCAATTAGGCCTACAAGGCTAACTAACTGGGTTTTGAGTTTCCACTTCCTCAGATAATTAGCCCCAAGTGAATTCACCTGCAGCATATGATATTTATACACAACCAGATGTAAGAAAATAAATCGTTATTGAACAAATTTAATCTGGAGCTCTATTTTGACAGTCAAATTATATTAAGTGGTGGTATAGACTTAAGGCTGTATTCAATCCGTTCATAGCGCGATTCTTCTACACAATCAATGTTAGATACTTTAGGATGGTTTGGATGCACAAAATGTCATCCCGCGACCCACCTGGACCCTTATAGTGACCAACAAGTGGATACCGACCCACGGCTTGTGAACCTCTGGGCTAGCTAGAGCATATCAGTAAATTCAAATGTAACACTATTATGGGTCAATAATAAACAAACATATGACATAAGACATATCTTGGAAATACGTAGGGTCTAGGACAGTAGAACCAGACCACAGGGTGACATAATACATATCTTGGAAATCCGTAGGGTCTAGGACAATAGATCCAGACCACAGGGTGACATAATACATATCTTGGAAATCCGTAGGGTCTAGGACAGTAGAACCAGACCACAGGGTGACATAATACATATCTTGGACATCCGTAGGGTCTAGGACAATAGACCCAGACCACAGGGTGACATAATACATATCTTGGAAAGTGTACAAATTGGGGTTACCATATTTACATGGAATTGTTAGTCATTTTATGTGTTTAAATGTGATAATACTTTTGAAAAAATTACAATATGATTCAGGCAGTAGCTACGCCCATGTTAACAGACATTGGCTGAGGGCTATGAAACACGTCCTTCTTTCCCCAGTATAAAAGTTCCAGAAATGCAAGGACGTTGTCCGAATGCATAGAAGGGTGAAGTTCCAAATAAAAAGGCTATCTAGTTCCAGAAGACTAAGCCGACCACAGTGTAAGCTAAGGTCTGCGAATGTTTTAACTTACATTTTATCTAACGAAATCACCATGCGAAGATAACGTGGCTGTGAATTTTGATTGGACAACTCAGGATCCAGCACGAACTTTGAACACAACAGACTTGGAAGGACTGAGGGTACTCCCATGTATCCGCTATACAGACTCGACAACCAGGAAGGTTCACCATCTACTAAAGCCAGGCTGAACCGTAAATATCTATAGTTTCATTCACCTTTCCATTGGGCGGTTGTTAGTGCATATGATATTGATCCTAGCCTAGCTATAGAAACGACCCTTCTTTTGTCTTTCAACCTTCCCACCTCCCAAAACCCCTCCCCTTTTCTTTCGTGTAACCAGCCGTCATATCGTGGTAGCCACTAGGGACTCTAACTCTGACCACTAACCTGCATGATTTCTCCTGTATATATATGTAACTCTGTGTGATTCTTTAGCTAGTAAATAAATGAATAATCCAATTTTGTATTGCTGATTCAACATGATTCACCAGAGTTCTTGCAAATTAGATTTTACAGACTTTCAGAATGAGACTCACTGAATAGAGCGATTCGATGACTTACTGCTATTGACATTAAAGATATTCAGATCTTCAAGAGTTTATTCTGAAGAAATTAGCTCTATAGAACCTTCCGTGGTGCCCCAGGTTATTTCATTAGTTAATTGTTGCAGGGTGTAATTAAATCACGTCATCAATTAAATGTTAAAATAACCTATTATTTGATATAGCATGTCGCCAACTCGAATCCAAAGTCAAGACACGACATCCATCATCTTCATAAATCTGTCAATCATAACATTTTAAAATTCCAAACCCAAAATACCACCATCTCTCTCACTTTTCGCATTGTATTTCATGTCAGTGATTCCATAATATCGAGATTGATGATTCTGCTTTGTTTTTAGATCAGTGTGATTGTTATTTCTACTTCCTGTTTGAGTTTTATCTGATTTGCAACATGGGTTGTAATTCATCATGAAGAGCAACTCAGAACATCCAGTGTTATTAGGACATTCATTTACATTGGAGTCATTTATTAGACGCTGTTATCCAGAGCGACTTACAGTAGTGAGTGCATACATGTTCATCCTGGTCCCCCGTGGAATCGAACCCATAACATTCCATTTGTTCCAAAGAGGTTATATCCCTCAATATTGCATGACAAGGAAGAGTATTTCTGCAAGGTATTTACGACCGTCATAAAACTGTCCAACTCCCCCTAGCGCCATGCTCTACGTGAGCTACATGTAGTACTCACAGATCAAAACCGGGCCCATACTGTATAACTGTCACCATGGAACAACACTCCTGGGCCCATACTGTATAACTGTCACCATGGAACAACACTCCTGGGCCCATACTGTATAACTGTCACCATGGAACAACACAGATGGGCCCATACTGTATAACTGTCACCATGGAACAACACTCCTGGGCCCATACTGTAAAACTGTCACCATGGAACAACACTCCTGGGCCCATACTGTATAACTGTCACCATGGAACAACACTCCTGGGCCCATACTGTATAACTGTCACCATGGAACAACACTCCTGGGCCCATACTGTATAACTGTCACCATGGAACAACACTCCTGGGCCCATACTGTATAACTGTCACCATGGAACAACACTCCTGGGCCCATACTGTACAACTGTCACCATGGAACAACACTCCTGGGCCCATACTGTATAACTGTCACCATGGAACAACACTCCTGGGCCCATATTGTATAACTGTCACCATGGAACAACACAGATAGGCCCATACTGTATAACTGTCACCATGGAACAACACAGATAGGCCCATACTGTATAACTGTCACCATGGAACAACACAGATAGGCCCATACTGTATAACTGTCACCATGGAACAACACAGATAGGCCCATACTGTATAACTGTCACCATGGAACAACACCCCCTCTCCTTGGGGAGTTCGCCAGTTTTATGACACTCGTAAATACCTTGCAGAAATACTCTTCCTTGCCATGCAGTATTGAGGGAAATATCCTCTGGAACAAATGGAATTCTTCCCGCTAAAACTCCAACATCCAAAAGTGGATAATGAAACAATATTTCTAACACAAAGAATGTGGGAAATGGTCTGTGGGGATTTAAAGAACAATCATTTCAAACCATTTACCATTTTTTGATGTCATTAAAGATGGTATGACAACATAACTATCTCTGAAAGTGTTCCCTTCCCATTTAGGTTTGCATTTAAATGTTGTATAAAGTAAATTATTTTATTAAAATAATACTTTTGAAAAGATAGAAATGTGATCTTAGTCTTTTAATAAGATAAAGGTTTTTCATGTCTGTTGCACTCTAACTAAGCCACGCCCCTAATGAGGTCAGAAGAGCAGGTCAGTGTGATGGAAGCGTCTTTCCGACCAGAGTGCTTAAAAGGACTTGCTAAGAATGAACATATCAGACCAGAGAACGTGAGGACTTGGTCCATATGTTGAAATGGTAAATATTTACACTAGACCGTAGCCTATATCAGTCTGCAGCTGAAATGTGCCGTAGTCCAGGACGTGAATACCAAAAACTGCTGAAGTAGCTATTCTAACATGTCTACTCTAAAGACAACCATTGGGACGTCTGAAGGATCTCTTCTAACAGACCCCAAGACATTGTAATCTCTGATGGACAAACCAGAGTCGTACCCCCAACAACTCCATTACCAAAGGAATTTGACGATCAATTACGGCTACTCATAAATATATATTACATTTCTAATCCGAATCGAATAAGCGGTTATTAGGGTGCTAAGTATTTGTATTTCCATGAGCGTAGCTTACAAGTGTCCCGAGAGGTGAATTCCTTTGTCTTTCCCTCCATCCGCCATTGTGTTATAACCAAACGGTCCTGTTTTGTTAGTCCACTAGGGACATGTATTCACTTTATTATGTTGTGTGTGTGTGTTATGTATTCTGTAATTGTTATTTAGTTAGTAAATAAATAATTAAGTCAATTTGTGTATTGCAGATTCATCAATAAAGTTAGGGTTCGTGCAGATACAAGAAATTACGACGTTCAGAATAAGACTGATGATGTAATAGTACATGAATTAGTGACTGTTATCGATAGATATGAAAACATCTTATGAGTTTAATATCGTTAAATATATTTTCCCGTGGTGCCCCAACTTCCTAAATGAATTAATCGTTACATGAGTTATTTAATCATGTAATTGATTAAATATAGTTAATTTATTTGTTAAAATAATAAAATAAATAATAATACAAATTCTCCTTCAGCTACAGCGGGTGAAATAAGTATTGAACACGTCACCATTTTTATCAGTAAATATATTTCTAAAGGTGCTATTGAAATGACATTTTCACCAGATGTTGGTAACAACCCAGGTAATCTATACATACAAAGAAACAAAAACAAATAAGTTCAGAAATTAAGTTATGTGTAATAATGTGAAATTACACAGGGAAAAGGTATTGAATACACTTACTGATATTTATTTAATACTTTGTACAAAAGCCTTTGCTGGTAATGACAGCTTCAAGACGCCTCCTGTATGGAGAAACTAGTCACATGCATTGCTCTGGTGTGATTTTGGCCCATTCTTCCACACAAACAGTCTTCAAATCTTGAAGGTTCCATGGGCCTCTTCTATGAATCTTGATCTTCAGTTCTTTCCATAGATTTTCAATGGGATTTAAGTCAGGTGATTGGCTGGGCCATTCTAGCAGCTTTATTTTTTTTCTTTGAAACCAATTGAGAGTTTCCTTGGCTGTGTGTTTGGGATCATTGTCTTGCTGAAATGTCCACCCTCGTTTCATCTTCATCATCCTGGTAGATGGCAGCAGATTTTTGTCAAGAATGTCTTGGTAAATTTGCCCATTCATCCTTCCTTCAATTATGTGAAGTTTGCCAGTACCATTTGCTGAAAAGCAGCCCCACACCATGATGTTCCCACCTCCAAACTTCACTGTTGGTATGGTGTTTTTAGGGTGATGTGCAGTGCCATTTCTCCTCCAAACATGGTGTGTATTAAGACATCCAAACAATTCAATTTTGCTCTCATCTGACCACAAAACAAAAAACTAATAAATTCTCCCAGTATTTCACTGGCTTTTTCAAATGTTGTGCAGCAAACTTTAAACGAGCTTCAACAGCAATGGAGTCGTGCGTGGTGAGCGTGCATACAGGCCATGGCGGTGGAGTGCATTACTTACTGTTTTCTTTGAGACAACAGTACCTGCTAATTGCAGATATTTTTGAAGCTCTCCACAAGTGGTCCTTGGCTCTTGGACAACTCTTCTGATTATTCTTTTCACTCCTCTGTCAGAAATCTTGCGAGGAGCACCTGGTCGAGGCAAATTTATGGTGAAATGATTGTCTTTCCACTTCCGTATTATGGCCCCAACAGTGCTCACTGGAACATTCAGAAGCTTAGAAATGCGCCTATAACCAATGCCATCATTATGTTTTGCAACAATAGGTTGCGAATGTCTTGAGACAGCTCTTTGCTTTTACCCATCATGAGATGTGTCTTGTGTGACACCTTAGCAATGAGACCTTTTTGTAGGCCATCAGTTGGGACTGAACCAGCTGATATTAATTTGCACTGACAGGAGGCTGGATTGCTTTTTATTTACTGATAGTTTTCAGCTGTTGTCTTGGCTTTCAATGCCTTTTTGCACCTCCCTTTCTTCATGTGTTCAATACTTTTTCCCTGTGTCATTTCACATTCTTACACATAACTTAATGCGTGCTCTCCTCTCCTCCTCCTCCATGCGTCTCTCCTCTCCCCCTCCTCCATGCGTGCTCTCCTCCTCCTCCTCCATGCGTCTCTCCTCTCCCCCTCCTCCATGCGTGCTCTCCTCTCCTCCTCCTCCATGCGTCTCTCCTCTCCCCCTCCTCCATGCGTGCTCTCCTCCTCCTCCTCCTCCATGCGTCTCTCCTCTCCCCCTCCTCCATGCGTGCTCTCCTCTCCTCCTCCTCCATGCGTCTCTCCTCTCCCCCTCCTCCATGCGTGCTCTCCTCCTCCTCCTCCGTGCGTCTCTCCTCTCCCCCTCCTCCATGCGTGCTCTCCTCTCCTCCTCCTCAATGCGTGCTCTCCTCTCCTCCTCCTCCATGCGTGCTCTCCTCTCCTCCTCCTCCATGCGTGCTCTCCTCTCCTCCATGCGTGCTTTTCTCTCCTCTCCTCCTCCTCCATGCGTGCTCTCCTCTCCTCCTCCTCCATGCGTGCTCTCCTCTCCTCCTCCTCCATGCGTGCTCTCCTCTCCTCTCCTCCATGCGTGCTCTCCTCTCCTCCTCCTCCGTGCATCTCTCCTCTCCTCCTCCTCCATGTGTGCTCTCCTCTCCTCTCCTCCATGCGTGCTCTCCTCTCCCCCTCCTCCATGCGTGCTCTCCTCTCCTCCTCCTCCATGCGTGCTCTCCTCTCCTCCTCCTCCATGCGTGCTCTCCTCTCCTCTCCTCCATGCGTGCTCTCCTCTCCTCTCCTCCATGCGTGCTCTCCTCTCCTCCATGCGTGCTTTTCTCTCCTCTCCTCCTCCTCCTCCATGCGTGCTCTCCTCTCCCCCTCCTCCGTGCGTGCTCTCCTCTCCTCCTCCTCCTCCATGCGTGCTCTCCTCTCCTCCTCCTCCATGCGTGCTCTCCTCTCCTCCGTGCGTGCTCTCCTCTCCCCCTCCTCCACGCGTGCTCTCCTCTCCTCCTCCTCCTCCATGTGTGCTCTCCTCTCCTCCTCCTCCTCCATGTGTGCTCTCCTCTCCCCCTCCTCCATGCGTGCTCTCCTCTCCCCCTCCTCCGTGCGTGCTCTCCTCTCCTCCTCCTCCTCCATGCGTTCTCTCCTCTCCTCCTCCTCCATGCGTTCTCTCCTCTCCTCCTCCTCCATGCATTCTCTCCTCTCCCCCTCCTCCATGCGTGATCTCCTCCCCCTCCTCCATGCGTGCTTTTCTCTCCTCTCCCCCTCCTCCATGCATGCTTTTCTCTCCTCTCCCCCTCCTCCATGCTCTCCTCTCCCCCTCCTCCATGCGTTCTCTCCTCTCCTCTCCTCCATGCGTGCTTTTCTCTCCTCTCCCCCTCCTCCATGCTCTCCTCTCCCACTCCTCCGTGCGTCTCTCCTCTCCCCCTCCTCCGTGCGTTCTCTCCTCTCCTCCATGCGTGCTTTTCTCTCCTCTCCCCCTCCTCCATGCTCTCCTCTCCCCCTCCTCCATGCGTTCTCTCCTCTCCTCCATGCGTGCTCTCCTCTCCTCCATGCGTGCTTTTCTCTCCTCTCCTCCTCCTCCATGCATTCTCTCCTCTCCCACTCCTCCGTGCGTCTCTCCTCTCCCCCTCCTCCATGCATTCTCTCCTCTCCTCTCCTCCATGCGTGCTTTTCTCTCCTCTCCCCCTCCTCCATGCTCTCCTCTCCCCCTCCTCCATGCGTGCTCTCCTCTCCACCTCCTCCATGCGTGCTCTCCTCTCCCCGTCCTCCATGCGTGCTCTCCTCTCCTCCTCCTCCATGCGTGCTCTCCTCTCCCCCTCCTCCATGCGTGCTCTCCTCTCCTCCTCCTCCATGCGTGCTCTCCTCTCCTCCTCCTCCATGTGTGCTCTCCTCTCCTCCTCCTCCATGCGTGCTCTCCTCTCCTCCTCCTCCATGCGTGCTCTCCTCTCCTCCTCCTGCATGCGTGCTCTCTTCTCCTCCTCCTCCATGCTGCATGTTCTCCAGGTCCTGCCTTTCCTCGCCGAACGACACCAGGAAGATACGTTCAAAGATCCCAATGAACTCAGCCTGCATGTGACCCTGTTTCTCCCTCAAGTGCTAAGTACTACTTTCAAGTAGTAAGACGTATAAAAGCAACAGATACTATTAATAAGAAGGAGCTAGAAGCATCTTATATGGTGAGCTACCGAGTGGCTGGGACAGGCAAGACCATACTATTAATAAGAAGGAGCTAGAAGCGTCTTATATGGTGAGCAACCGAGTGGCTAGGACAGGCAAGACCATACTATTAATAAGAAGGAGCTAGAAGCGTCTTATATGGTGAGCAACCGAGTGGCTAGGACAGGCAAGACCCATACTATTGTGGAGGACTTCATTCTTCCTGCTGCCACAGATATGGCTGGGACAATGCTGGGGGAAAAGGCCCAAAACTATACAGACAATGCCTTCATTAAACAACACTGTTTCACAACGCATCAGTGACATGGCAGGAGATGTTTTGAAACAATTACTTGCCATACAAGCCAGTGAATTCTATGTGTTACAGCTGGATGAGTCAACAGACGTGGCGGTACTGGACAGCTTTGTGACATCAAATGGACTTTGGTGGTCAAGATGTGTTTATCTGTACTGATGGAGCAAAAGCCATGACAGGGAGACATAATGGAGTGGTAACATGCATGCAAGCAGTTGCTCCGAGAGGCTCTTGCTGCCAAGGGAATGCCTGACAACATGAAAGACGTTTTGGACACTACAGTGAAAATGGTTAACTTTGTTAAAGCAAGGCCCCTGAACTCTTGTGTATTTTCTGCATTATACAATGATATGGGCAGCGACCATGTAACGTTTTTACAACATACAGAAGTTATCAAGGGGCAAAGTAGACACGTTTTTTTAAATTGAGAGATAAGCTTCAAGTTTTTACTGACCATAATTTTCACTTGTCTGACTGCTTGCATGATGACGAGTTTCTCACATGACTGGCCTATCTGGGTGATGTTTTTTCTCGCCTGAATGATCTGAATCTAGGATTACAGGGGTTCTCCACAACTATATTCAATGTGAGGGACAAAATTGAGGCTATGATTAAGACGTTGGAGCTCTTCTCTGTCTGCATTAACAAGGACAACACACAGGTCTTTCCATCACTATATTATTTTGTTGTGTACAAATTAACTCAAGCTTACGGACAACGTCAAATGTGATATAGCGAAGCACCTGAGTGAGCTGGGTGCGGAATTACGCAGGTTTCCCGAAACGGACGACACAACCAACTGGATTCGTTATCCCTTTCATGCCCCGCCTCCAGTCCACTTACCGATATCTGAACAAGAGTCTCATAGAAATTGCAACAAGCTGTTCTGTGAAAATGTAATTTAATCAGAAGCCACTGCCAGATGTCTGGATAGGGCTGCGCTCAGAGTATCCTGCCTTGGCACATCGCACTTTAAGACACTGATACCCTTTGTAACCACATACCTACTGTATGTGAGAGTGGATTCTGTCCTCACTAGCATGACAACTAAATACAGGCACACACTGTGTGGAAAATGATTTAAGACTGAGACTCTCTCCATTACAACCCAACATTACAGAGTTATGAGCATCCTTTCAAACACACCCTTCTCATTAACCTGTGGTGAGTTATTCACAATTCTTGATGAACAAATTAGGTTTTATATGTAAGATGGCTAAATAAAGAGCAAAATAATTGATTATTATAATATTATTATTTGTGTCCTGGTCCTATCAGAGCTCCTTGTCTCTTCCCACGACCCGGTTGTGACAGAAACGCACTCATTCTTATGTTTAATAAATGTATGGTATAGTGTGTGTGTGGCAGGCTTACAATGGTGGCAAAAAACTACATTTGAGAGTGTGCTGACCCTGGTGCTAGAGGGGGTACACCGTTGGAGGTTGCATGTTTGAAGGGGTACGGGACTATACAAAGTTTGGGAACCACTGGTCTATACCTAGGCCCCATTTATCCCTGGTACTAGAGGGGGTACAGAGCTGGAGGGGTACGGGACTATAAAAGGTTTGGGAACCACTGGTCTACACCGGTTACTAACACTGGCCCTGTTTATACCTGGTTCCAACATGCTTCCTTGGTCCCGATCTTGTCCACGTTCTGATTTTGCCCACATTTTCAAACTGGTGTAAATGGTTAAAAGACTCATTGTTACCTGATTAAGATCTTATAATAATAATATTATAACCCTAATAAACACAAATGGAAAGGGCTTGTTTCCCCCTAAGACAGACGAGGCTCTGTGTTAGCTGTGCTTTATCATGCTATAACATGAGGCGATGGCAGCAGATGAATGGCACAACAGTGGGCCTCAGGATCTCGTCACAGTATCTCTGTGCATTCAAATTGCCATCTATAAAATGCTATTGTTTTTGTTGTCCGTGGCTTATGCCTTCCCATATCATAACCCCATTGCCCCAATAGGGCACTCTGTTCCCATTGTTGGTATCTGCAAACCGCCCGCCCACAAGACGCCATCTGCCCGGTACAGTTGAAACCAGGATTCATCCATGAAGAGCATACTTCTCCAGAATGCCAGTGATCATCGAAGGTGAGCATTCGCCCACTGAAGTTGGTTATGACACCGAACTGCAGTCAGGTCAAGACCCTGGTGAGGACGACAAGCACGCAGATGAGCTTCCTTCAAATTTTTTACAGTTTGTGCAGAAATGCTTTGCTTGTTCAAAGCCAGAGTTTCATCAGCTGTCCAGGTGGCTGGTCTCAGACTATCCTGCAGGTGAAGAAGCCAGATGTGGAGGTCCTGGGCTGGCGTGGTACACATGGTCTGGACGTATTGGAGGCGGCTTATGGTAGAGAAATTAACATTGTATTCTATGGCAACAGCTCTGGTGGACATTCCTGACAATTGTGTTAAAATGTGTTGTGTGACAAAAGTGCACATTTTAGAGTGAACTTTTATTGTCCCCAACACAAGGTGGACCTGTGTAATGATCATGGTGTTTAATCAGCTTCTTGATATGTCACACCTGTCAGGTGGATGGATTATCTTGGCAAAGGAGAAATCCTTACTAACAGGGATGTACATTTATGAGAAGTAAGCTTTTGTGTGGATGGAAAATGTCTGAGATATTTTACTTCAGCTCATGAAACATGGGACTAACACTTAACACGTTGCGTTTCTATTTTTGTTAATTTAATATTGTATGCTAACTACAGTACTGATGGACAGAGAGTTTCAATGGGTAACTGTGTTGTTAAATCACCCTCCAAAGGTACACTAACACATAAGTGCTGCTATAAATGTAATTGCTAACTGTACACAAAACAAAGGTCCAAAGTGAAGTATAATGACTATGATATTATCTTTCTCACTAAAGAGGCAGCGGATGCAACTGTGCTCCTTCAACCAGTGGGACAGTTACAAAAAGCAGGCAGTACAGAAGTTGGTCTGCAGTAATAGCCATTGTTGAGGCTCTATTTTAGTTCATTTTAAGTCCAGGTGTTATTTGGGGAGGAATGTAAATAAGTATTGCACTTCTTTATCCGAGCTGCAGCACCAGCGAGTCTGGACCTCCATAGCTGCAGATTCCCAGCAACACCTCATTCTTCGGCTACACAGTTTCATAAGATAAGATGCTAATGGACGTCTTTTACAGATCGTTCATTGAATCCATTTTAACATTCAGAATGATCTGCTGTTTTGGGCATCTAAACGTAAAGAGAAAGAACAGGCTGGGTAACATCGGTATGAACTGACCTGACCTTTCTCACCTGTACCTGACATGAGTCATATTAAAGGCACAATCCATTCTGAAGGACTCCCAGCATCCCTTGTTTGATTAATTTATGTTGTTTCCCTCACAGTGCAGATACAGGCTCCCTAACTTAAAGTAAATGATAATAGCTGTATTAGACCTACCAGTACAAGTGGACATGCATCAGTTGTCCTATGAGATCATAGGTGATACATTAGTACCAAAAAACTCTATCTAAACCCTGGGACTTTAGGGGTAAACAGTCTGAATCTGACCTGACAAACAAAACATTTACTGAACCATCACTTTTGATAAAGATTTGTTACAAGCAGTAGCATTACAATAGCCAGAGTAATTGATATGTAATAAACTACAGTGCATTCTGAAAGTATTCAGACCCCTTGACTTTTTCCACATTTTGTTACGTTACAGCCTTATTCTGAAATGTATTAAATACATGTTTTACCTCATCAATCTAAACAACACCCCATTATGACAAAGCAAAACAGGTTTTTAGAAATGTTTGCCAATTTATAAAATAAAAAAAACAGAACTACCTTATTTACATAAGTATTCAGACCCTTTGCTACGAGACTCTGAATTGAGCTCAGGTTCATCCTGTTTCCATTGATCATCCTTCAGATGTTTCTACAACTTGATTGGAGTCCACCTGTGGTAAATTACATTGATTGGACATGATTTGGAAAGGCACACACCTGTCTATATAAGGTCCCACAGTTGACAGTACATGTCATAGCAGAAACGAAGCCGTGAAGGGAATTGTCCGTAGAGGCTCCGAGACAGGATTGTGTCGAGGTACAGATCTAGGTATTAGTCATTGGTAGTTTTGGATAGAATACTTTTGCAATTTTTTGTCAGCGGGTGAAAGCGAGTCGTGACCGCTGGCATGTAGATATGTTTTATAGTTTCGGGATCACCAGTTAATTTGAGCTGAAAGGTAAGGTTATTTACAAAGATAATCTATTTCCATATCGCAGAACAGTGTCTAGTGATTGAAGTGGATTGTAGTTTAGTTTAGAATAGTATACTGATGAGATATCACCAAATGTCTGACGGTTCTACATTTGACTATATAAAATGATTGAATTACTGTTTATTTTAGGTGTTTATTCTGGTTAACGAGATGCTTGTGTCACATCTTCCGCTGAAGTCGGCCCCTCTCCTGGTTCGGGCGCCACAGGCTGTCGACGTCACCAGAGTTCTAGTCACCACCGATCCACTGTCCTGTTTCATTCACACCTGGTTCCCATTCCACTAATTGCCCTATTTAATCCCTCTGTTCGGAGGATGGATTTCAGGTCTTACAATACTGATTCGAAGGTGATTTCTAATACTAATTGGAATATGAAGTTTATAGTCCATAGCACTATTTGTGATTTGGTCCAATGGGGAAAGAGAGGGCTGTTCTTGAAACAGAGTAGCATGTCTTAAGTCTATTTTTCCTATGAGAGTATTGGTACCATGTCTTTCATTATAGAGTTGTGATTATTTATTTTTAATTGTGTATTTCTTCACCTGTTTTGTTTGTTTCATATCTGTTACTTAAGGTGTATTGCTCATTTCTGTTGTTCTGTATGTCTTTTTCACGACAATGTATTATTCTGTATGATTAAACATGTGCAAGAATGTCTTGAGGAATAAAGGTTGTAAACTTAGGTTCCAACAGGAAAAGCTTACAAGGGAATAAGGTATTCGACATTGAAGGGATTTAATTTTATATTTTTATATATTTCATATCTGTAACACATGTTAGTAAGATACCATGTTACTATTCTGATGTTTCTGTAAGCAACGGAGTTCTTTGAGAGGGATGAGAATAGATTGGTAACATAGGTAATTAAGTTGTCATATTTGCATAATTTGATTGAATTAATGAACTGTTGTTATTAGAATGTATTCTTTTGGAGTCTGGTGTTGGAAGATGCACTTCCTCCCTGATATGGCCTTAGTCACCTGGAGACCAGAGAGGGGAGAGGGCAGGCTTGTTTCACATGTTCCTGTTGCTATGCAGAATAGGGAACATTGTTTTCATATAAGAATGTGTCGTTGCAAAGGGATGGGTATAACTGAAAATGATGTATCCAACTGTGTTATTGAAATATTTAGATAGAATATGGATTAGTTAGTCGTATCGATCTTTTACTCAGGCTAGTCAAGTGTGGTTTGAGACGTTTGGTCGTGCATGATCCAGATGACAGAACTTTTTGGATTAAATATATTAAGAGTGATTTCCCAGTGATGTGGAATAGTTAAACTCCAATTATATATGTATGCCACTATTGGAGAATATGAGTATTTGGAAACCATGTTTAATGTGATTGTTTAACTCTAATCACAGAAATGGAAGAGAAAAAGGTGGACTGATATGTGTTTAGACAAGGTTCTCTTGTAATTTGGTATCATCAATTATACTGTCACTTTAGGAGCCAGCTAGTCTTTCTCTTTGTTGATGTATGGACCTCTTGTTTTGACCTTGGTATATAAACTCCTGGCTCGACTTTGTCTAGTGTCCGCTTGGCATTTACATTCACCGGTGGTTGCTATGCGGATCCGGATCTGTCTAATAAATATTTGTTTCAACCTCTCCACTGAATAGTTATCTTTCTTCTTGCATCCTGATTTCTACAATACCCGAGAAAATCATCATTACAGCTGCCAAAGGTTTTTTCACAAAGTAGTGAGTAAATGATCTGAATACTTATGTAAATGTGAATATTTTTTTATATAAATGTACTAACATTTCCAAAAACCAGTTTTTGTTCTGTCATTATGGGGTATTGTGTGTAGATTGTGTACATACATTTTAGAATAAGGCTGTAACGTAATGTGGAAAAAGTCAAGGTGTCTGAATACTTTCCAAATGCACTGAACACACGTTATATTTAAACTATGAGTTGAAATGTCAAATGGGGGTAATTTTACTTGTCATGTTTCACACACGTACAAGTGTGAGGTGTGAAATGGAAATGTGTTTTTTACATATCCCATTCCCTCTGAGAGTGGGATCAAGACCAGGAATGAACCATTATTGACGGCGACCCTGGAGAAATTAGGGTTAAGTGCCTTGCTCAATGGCAGATCGACAGATTTTTCAACTTCTCTGCTTGGGGATTCAAAAGAGCAACCTTTTGGGTTACTTGCCCAGCTCTCTGTGGGTGGTGGTGGGGGTATTTCAGAGAATGCCAATGTCTTCAGAAGTACAGAGGCATTCTCTACAATATCCCTTGTTGTCTATGGTATCAAAACCATATAAAACCGTCCCATTGCCACAGTAGCCGGGGGGGGGGTCTTTAAAAAGATCCCTGCTTGACGACCTCTGATATTGTGTAGCCGACACGGAAGTTCCTCATGTACCTTTCCGAGTCCAGCCTCCCTGTTGAAAATGAGAAAAAGAGAAACAGATCACACACATTATGGAAGTGTGAACTTACAACTTAAACAGGACATATAATCTATCAACATGTTATTAGTATAGCCTACTTTGGTAAATCAACAAAGACACAGATGGGTAAGTTGTATCAGTAGAAACAAAGTTACGGTCCAGCCATGAAAAGTGGGCCTCCTCCCGGAACTCAGGAGTGTTCAGGATGTCTCTGAAGACCTTGTTAGGCAGTATCTCCCTCAGCCAGGACCACCTCCATCAGAACCTTTTTCACAATGTTTTGTGTAAACAATAATATATATTTTGTTGAAACTGTGTTTACAGCCCGGGATCGAACCCAGATCTGTAGTGACGCCTCAAGCACTTGCAGTAACTTAGACCGCTGCACCACTCGGGAGGCCCCTTTAAGGGAGCAGTCTACAAGCAACCTAGCTAGCTAGCCAGGTTAACTGAAGAACTTCACATGCTTCTTTACCTTGTTTTTGTTGTCTACGAAGGACATCTGTCTCCGTAGTTCTGCATGATCATTTTGCAATTCAAGGAATATATCTGATCAAAGACATTTACATCTCGCTAGTAGCTAAATACATTGCTCTGCATCTGTAGTTAACTAGCTACCCAGCCTCAAATCAAATAGCTTGCAATATTTGAAAGAGCAGCCACCGAATATCAATGACAAAAGACTGGTACATTGCTTTGCTGTGTAGTTGTTAGCGTTAGCATTCTAATGACATGCAGCTACTGTTATGCTAGCTAACCAGCATTGTGGGTGGAGGCCACCTAGCAGCTAGTTAGTTATGTACACTATACACCTCTGGTCAAAAGTTTGGATTATTACTCATTCAAGGGTTTTTCTTTATTTGCACAATTTTTTACATTGTAGAATAAAAGTGAAGACATCAAAACTATGACATAACACATATGGAATCATGTAGTAACCCAAAAAGTGTTAAACAAATCAAAATATATATTATATTTGAGATTCTTCAAAGTAGCCACCCTTTGCTTTGATGACAGCTTTGCACACTCATGGAATTCTCTCAACCAGCTTCATGAGAACCGCCACAGGAAAGGAAGACCCAGAAATACCTCTGCTGCAGAGGATAAGTTCAATCGAGTTTCCAGCCTCAGATTGCAGCCCAAATAAATGCTTCACAGAGTTCAAGTAACAGACAGATCTCAACATCAACTGTTCAGAGGAGACTGTGTGAATCTGGCCTTCATGGTCGAATTGCTGCAAAGTAACCAATTCTAAAGGAACCAATAAGAAGAAGAGACTTGCTTGGGCCAAGAAATGTGTCCTTTGGTCCTAATATGAGATTTCTTGTTCCAACCTCAATCAAATTTAGATGGTTTGGGATGAGTTGGACCGCAGTGAAGGAAAAGCAGCCAACAAGTGCTCAGCATATATGGGAACTCCTTCAAGACTGATGGAAAAGCATTCTAGGTAATGCTGGTTGAGAGAATGCCAAGAGTGTGCAAAGCTGTCATCAAGGCAAAGGTGGCTGTTTAAAGAATCTAAAATATAAAATGTATTTTGATTTGGTTACTACATGATTCCATGTCTTACTTGAATGAGTAATATTCCAAACTTTTGACCAGGGGTGTATATTTACACACCGAGTGTACAAAACATTCAGAACAACTTTATATTGAGTTGCACCCCCTTTTGCCCTCAATTAGCCCATGGACTTCAAGGTGTCGAAAGCATTCCCAACGAACATGCTGGCCCATGTTGACTCCAATGCTTCCCACAGTTGTGTCAAGTGGACTGGATGTCCTTTGGGTGGTGGACCATTCTTGATACACATGGGAAACTGTTGAGCATAAAAAACCCAGCAGCTTTGCAGTTTTTGAGACACTCAAACCGGTGTGCCTGGCAGCTACTACCATACCCCGTTCAAAGGTACTTAAATATTTTGTCTTGCCATTTTAAATTCTGAATGGAACACATACACAATCCATGTCTCTTTCTTTATGAACTTGGCTCCTCCCCTTTATCTACACTGATTGAAATGGATTGAAATGGACAGGTGACATCAATAAGGGATCATAGCTTTCACCTGGATTCACCTGGTTAGTCTATGGCATGGAAAGAGCAATGTTTTGTAAACTCAGTGTATAGCTCACTATGGGATGATCATAAATAATTTGTCCCACCTTCTTAAAGAAAAGTCAATATATCAAGTTTCAGTATGAAAGGGTGTGTCAGAACACAAGAATGAGGTGTGTCGGTCTGTCCACAATTCCATTATGCCTTGAGGTTGGGTTTTCATACAGCAATGACAATGATTTACGCAAGCATTAGGTAAGGGTGTTCACTCTGCAACAAGGGTGTTCACTCTGCAACAAGGGTAATCCCTTCTCAGTGCTAATGGAGAAGGTCGCTGAAATAGTTAATTAGTGAAGCCTTGATGTAAAGTTCCGCTGGGAAACAGACTGGATAAGTAAGTAATTTCCTCCTTAGATTCTAAAATGTTGACATTATTGACAAAACATGTGTTCCCATAGTTCCCCTGGACAATGGCTTTGCACGGTAAATCATTAACGCCACTCTTATTGACAAAGGACCTTTCGCTGTTTACATAATTACATCATTCAGTGCCAGTTCGGTCAAACATTTTGGTGTTGGAGCACAGTGGCTGCCTCGTTAGATAAGCTGTTTTGCATTGAGATAATGTAATGAGTATATGGCATAATTTCACCTTTCATCAGTCAATGTGCATCTCCACTTTCCTCCAACTAGATGAACTGGTTTTTATTTACGTTCACAGGTGTGTGAAGACTGAAAACAAAACTTGTTTTCTCCTTATTTGTATCTTTGGGACTCTTGGAATTACAGCTTTATTATAGTGTTAAAGTGACAAACGTCATGTCATGATGAAGTCCACAAACGATTTATTGGAGTTTCTGGACCTGAGTCATCTGTCCACAGATGAGGAATTGGCAATCCGACAGGTGCTTCAGCGAGATGACAACCTCAGGAAGCGAGAGACTGGACGCATACGGTAAGACATTTATGACCTTGGTATAGTTATTGATATAGTTGGGTCGAATACATGCTGAGAATAAACATTCCCTATTTCATGATAGTTAATGTTGCTCTTCTACAACATGTTGTACAATTTGCAATGAGCTTTAGACATATACTAATGATCAAAAGTATGTGGACACCTGCATGTCCAACATGTCATTCCAAAATCAGGGTTATTAATATGGAGTTGGTCCCCCTTTGCTGCTATAACAGCCTCCACTCTTCTAGGAAGGCTTTCCACTAGATGTTTGAACATTGTTTTACGTTATTTCCATTCAGCCACAAGAGCATTAGTGAGGTCGGGCACTGATGTTGGGCGATAAGGCCTGGCTCGCAGTCTGCGTTCCAATTCATCCCAAAGGTGTTCGATGGGGTTGAAGTCAAGTTCTTCCACATCGATCTCGACAAACCATTTCTGTATGGACCTCGCTTTGTGCACGGGGGCATTGTCATGCTGAAACAGGAAAGATCCTTCCACAAACTGTTGCCACAAAGTTGGAAGCACAGAATCGTCTAGAATGTCATTGTATGCTGTAACGTTATGATGTCCCAGACCAGGTAGTGTTCTCCTGGCATCCTCCAAACCGAGATTAGTCCGTCGGACTGCCAGATGGTGAAGCGTGATTCATAACTCCAGAGAGCGCATTTCCACTGCTCCAGAGTCCAATGGCGGTAAGCTTTACACCTCTCCAGCCGACGCTTGGCATTGCGCATGTGGATCTTAGACTGCTCGCCAAGGAAACCCATTTCATGAAGCTCCAGACGAACAGTTCTTGTGCTGATGTTACTTCCAGAGGAAGTTTGGAACTCTGTAGTGAGTGTTGCAACCGAGGACAGACGATTTTTAGCCGCTAAGCGTTCAGCACTTGGCCATTCCTTTCTGTGAGCTTGTGTGGCCTACCACTAACCGTAGACGTTTCCACTTCATATAACAGAATTACAGTTTAGCAGGGCAGAAATTTGACGAAGTGACTTGTTAGAAGGTTGGCATCCTATGACGGTGCCACGTTGAAAGTCACTGAGCTCTTCAGTAAAACCATTCTACTGCCAATGTCTGTCTATGGATATTGATTGGCTGTCTGTTTGAATTTATACACCTGTCAGCAACGGGTGTGGCTGAAATAGTCTAATACACTAATTTGAAGTGGTGTCCACATACTTTTGTATATACAGTGCATTCGGAAACTATTCAGACCCCTTGACTTTTTCACATTTTGTTATGTTACAGCCTTATTCTAAAATGTATTACGTTTTTTTCCCCCTCAATATACACACAATATCCCATAGTGACAAAGCAAAAACTGTTTTTTATTTTATTTTTGCAAACATATAAAAAAAGTATTCAGACCCTTTACTCAGTACTTTGTTGAAGCACCTTTGGCAGCGATTATAGCCTTGAGTCTTCTTGGGTATGACGCACCAAGCTTGGCACACCTGTATTTGGGGAGTTTCTCCCATTCTTCTCTGCAGATCCTCTCAAGTTCTGCCAGGTTGGATGGGAAGTGTCACTGCACAGCTATTTTCAGGTTTCTCCAGAGATGTTCGATTGAGTTCAAGTCCGGACTCTGGCTGGGCCACTCAAGGACATTGAGACTTCCCAAAGTGTGAGGGCTTGGTTGTGGTAAGGCCTCTTACTCCCACCAGGGGGAGTGGAAGGCACACAATCAAGTCCTCACACCCTAACTGGGGAAATGAATGATCCCCAATCAGAGACAGCTGTCTAGAGTTCTCTGATTGGGGATAGTATTTAGGACCCACACACATCCACCTGTGTGGATCATTGCTTGTGTTTCTGTTCATGTGTGTTCAACACAACGCCACGGTCGTGAGTACGTTTATTGTTTTGTTTGTATTATATTTATATAATAAAATGTTTGCATCGTCCTCTCGCTCTGCGCCTCGTTCCCTCTACACTCACCGTGACACAAAGCCACTTCTGTGTTGTCTTGGCTGTGTGCTTAGGGTCATTGTCCGGTTGGAAGGTGAACCGTCGCCCCAGTCTGAGGTCCTGTGGGCTCTAGAGCAGATCCTTCATCAAGGATCTCTCTTTGCTCTGTTCATCTTTCCTCGATCCTGTCTAGTCTCCCAGTCCCTGCCTCTGAAAAACATCCCCACAGCATGATGCTGCCACCACCATGCTTCACCGTAGGGATGGTGCAGGGTTTCCTCAAGTCGTGACGTTTGACATTCAGGCCAAAGGGTTCAATCTTGGTTTCTCATGATCTGAGAGTCCTTTAGGTGCCTTTTGGCAAACTCCAAGCGGGCTGCCATGTGCCTTTTACTGAGGAGTGGCTTCCGTCTGGCCACTCTACCATAAAGGCCTGATTGGTGGAGTGCTACAGAGATGTTTGTACTTCTGGGAGGTTCTCCCATCTCCACAGAGGAACTCTAGAGCTCTGTCAGAGTGACCATCAGGGTTCTTGTTCACCTCCCTGACCAAGGCCCTTCTCCCTGAGTCAAGGGGTCTGAATACTTTCCGAATGCACTGTATAGTGTATCTCAATGCAGTTAAATACATATTTGGAATTATACTGGACAAAAATATAAATGCAACATGCAAAGTGTTTTTGAGCTGAAATTAAGGTCCCAGTAATGTTCTATACTTTGTTTACCTCCCTGTTACTGAGCATTTCTCCTTTGCCAAGATAATCCATCCACCTGACAGGTGTGGCATATCAAGAAGCTGATTAAACAACGATCATTACACGGGACAATAAAAGGCCAGTTTTGTCACACAACACAATGCCACAGATGTTTTAAGGGAGCGTTCAATTGGCATGCTGACTGTAGGAATGTCTACCAGAGTTGTTGCCAGAGAAATGTATGTTCATTTCTCTACCATAAGCCGCCTCCAACTTTGTTTTAGAGAATTTGGCAATATGTCCAACTGGCCTCACAACCGCAGACCACTTGTAACCACGTCAGCCCAGGACCTCCACATCTGTTTTCTTCACCTGCGGGATCATCTGAGACCAGCCACCTAGACAGCTAATGAAACTGAGGAGTTTTTCTGTCTGTAATAAAGACGTTTTGTGGGGAAAAAGAGACCAACATTTAATACTTTCCTAAAATAATCAGGATTTTCATTAACCACTTTTCCATCTGCATTATTGCATTGGTACCAGACGTCTGCAAATCTCAATTCCTGACCCTAAAAAGCTGAAAGTCATGACTGGGGAGTGGTTCGAAGAGCTCCGGACTCGTCGCTATGGACAACAGTCGGACGTGACAGAAGTTCTCAGGTCTTCAATGAGGAGAAAGAAGGCAGCAGGTATTACATTCACCAGTTAAATAATTACTCTCAATCAATGGAAATATTTATTAATTTTTTCTGACTTCATTGTCAGTCATCACTCCTCAGACTGTAGCTACATTATTCATACAGAGAAGATAAATAATCTGAGTGTTCATTGTCTGTTTCTTAGACTTTAAAACAAGTCCTTTCAGCGATGTCGGACAAAAGGAGAATAAGGACCTTCAAACCAAGACATCAGAGATGTAAGATCGTTCTAAGAATAAAGATTTCTAGTCACAGATGAAATATAAAAACAGACATTTCAGATTCTTAATCAGTGAACAGTGAATTGCTATCTCCTAATAGAAGACAAAAGTGGAATGAGAGCAAACTCTTTTCCTGCCAATAAAAGCTTCAGAAGACTTTTGTACATAATTATGTTTCATGATCTGGTTTCTCGGTTGCAAGGTGTTTTCAAATTCAAATGCTCTTAAATGCACTTAACAAACAATGCAGTTTTAAGAAAATCTTTACTAAATAAACTATATTACTGTATCGGTGTAGACAACACTATTACTGTATCGGTGTAGACAACACTATTACTGTATCGGTGTAGACATTTCTATTACTCTATCGGTGGTGTAGACATTTCTATTACTGTATCGGTGTAGACAACTCTATTACTGTATCGGTGTAGACAACTCTATTACTGTATCGGTGTAGACAACTCTATTACTGTATCGGTGTAGACAACTCTATTACTGTATCGGTGTAGACAACACTATTACTGTATCGGTGTAGACATTTCTATTACTCTATCGGTGGTGTAGACATTTCTATTACTGTATCGGTGTAGACAACTCTATTACTGTATCGGTGTAGACAACACTATTACTGTATCGGTGTAGATTACACTTACTGTATCGGGTTAGACAACTCTATTAGTGTATCGGTGTAGACAACTCTGTTAGTGTATCGGTGTAGACAACACTATTACTGTATCGGTGTAGACAACACTATTACTGTATCGGTGTAGACAACACTATTACTGTATCGGTGTAGACAACACTATTACTGTATCGGTGTAGACAACACTATTACTGTATCGGTGTAGACAACTCTATTACTGTATCAGTGTAGACAACTCTTTTACTGTATCGGTGTAGACAACTCTTTTACTGTATCGGTGTAGACAACTCTTTTACTGTATCGGTGTGGACAACTCTTTTACTGTATCGGTGTGGACAACTCTTTTAATGTATCGGTGTGGACAACTCTTTTACTGTATCGGTGTGGACAACTCTTTTACTGTATCGGTGTAGACAACTCTGTTAGTGTATCTGTGTAGATTACACTATTACTGTATCGGTTAGACAACTCTATTACTGTATCGGTTTAGACAACTCTATTACTGTATCGGTTTAGACAACTCTATTACTGTATCGGTGTAGACAACTCTATTACTGTATCGGTGTAGACAACTCTATTACTGTATCGGTGTAGACAACTCTATTACTGTATCGGTGTAGACAACTCTATTAGTGTATCGGTGTAGACAACTCTATTAGTGTATCGGTGTAGACAACTCTATTAGTGTATCGGTGTAGATTACACTTACTGTATCGGGTTAGACAACTCTGTTACTGTATTGGTGTAGACAACTATATCAGTGTATCGGTGTCGACAACTCTATTAGTGTATCGGTGTCGACAACTCTCTTACTGTATCGGTGTAGACAACTCTTTTACTGTATCGGTGTGGACAACTCTTTTACTGTATCGGTGTGGACAACTATTTTACTGTATCGGTGTGGACAACTCTTTTACTGTATCGGTGTGGCCAACTCTTTTACTGTATCGGTGTAGACAACTACTGTATCGGTGTAGACAACTCTGTTAGTGTATCTGTGTAGATTACACTATTACTGTATCGGTTAGACAACTCTATTACTGTATCGGTGTAGACAACTCTATTACTGTATCGGTGTAGACAACTCTATTACTGTATCGGTGTAGACAACTCTATTAGTGTATCGGTGTAGACAACTCTATTAGTGTATCGGTGTAGATTACACTTACTGTATCGGGTTAGACAACTCTGTTACTGTATCGGTGTAGACAACTATATCAGTGTATCGGTGTCGACAACTCTATTAGTGTATCGGTGTCGACAACTCTCTTACTGTATCGGTGTAGACAACTCTCTTACTGTATCGGTGTAGACAACTCTTACTGTATCGGTGTAGACAACTAATACTGTATCGGTGTAGACAACTAATACTGTATCGGTGTAGACAACTAATACTGTATCGGTGTAGACAACTCTATTACTGTATCGGTGTAGACAACTCTATTACTGTATCGGTGTAGACAACTCTATTACTGTATCGGTGTAGACAACTCTATTACTGTATCGGTGTAGACAACTCTATTACTGTATCGGTGTAGACAACTCTATTACTGTATCGGTGTAGACAACTCTATTACTGTATCGGTGTAGACAACTCTATTACTGTATCGGTGTAGACAACTCTATTACTGTATCGGTGTAGACAACTCTATTACTGTATCGGTGTAGACAACTCTATTACTGTATCGGTGTAGACAACTCTATTAGTGTATCGGTGTAGACAACTCTATTAGTGTATCGGTGTAGACAACTCTATTAGTGTATCGGTGTAGACAACTCTATCAGTGCATCGGTGTAGACAACTCTCTTACTGTATCGGTGTAGACAACTATTACTGTATCGGTGTAGACAACACTATTAGTGTATCGGTGTAGACAACACTATTAGTGTATCGGTGTAGACAACACTATTAGTGTATCGGTGTAGACAACACTATTAGTGTATCGGTGTAGACAACACTATTAGTGTATCGGTGTAGACAACACTATTACTGTATCGGTGTAGACAACTCTTTTACTGTATCGGTGTAGACAACTCTTTTACTGTATCGGTGTAGACAACTCTATTACTGTATCGGTGTAGACAACTCTATTACTGTATCGGTGTAGACAACTCTATTACTGTATCGGTGTAGACAACTCTATTACTGTATCGGTGTAGACAACTCTATTACTGTATCGGTGTAGACAACTCTATTACTGTATCGGTGTAGACAACTCTATTACTGCATCGGTGTAGACAACTCTATTACTGTATCGGTGTAGACAACTCTATTACTGTATCGGTGTAGACAACTCTATTACTGTATCGGTGTAGACAACTCTATTACTGTATCGGTGTAGACAACTCTATTACTGTATCGGTGTAGACAACTCTATTACTGTATCGGTGTAGACAACTCTATTACTGTATCGGTGTAGACCTCACTATTACTGTATCGGTGTAGACAACTACTGTATCGGTGTAGACAACTCTGTTAGTGTATCTGTGTAGATTACACTATTACTGTATCGGTTAGACAACTCTATTACTGTATCGGTGTAGACAACTCTATTACTGTATCGTGTAGACAACTCTATTACTGTATCGTGTAGACAACTCTATTACTGTATCGGTGTAGACAACACTATTACTGTATCGGTGTAGACAACTCTATTACTGTATCGGTGTAGACCTCACTATTACTGTATCGGTGTAGACCACACTATTACTGTATCGGTGTAGACCACACTATTACTGTATCGGTGTAGACCACACTATTACTGTATCGGTGTAGACAACACTATTACTCTATCGCTGTAGACCACTCTATCGCTGTAGACCACTCTATTACTCTATCGCTGTAGACCACTCTATTACTCTATCGCTGTAGACCACTCTATTACTCTATCGCTGTAGACAACACTATTACTCTATCGCTGTAGACAACACTATTACTCTATCGATGTAGACAACACTATTACTGTATCGGTGTAGACAACACTATTACTGTATCGGTGTAGACAACACTATTACTGTATCGGTGTAGACAACACTATTACTGTATCGGTGTAGACAACACTATTACTGTATCGGTGTAGACAACACTATTACTGTATCGGTGTAGAAAACACTATTACTGTATCGGTGTAGACAACACTATTACTGTATCGGTGTAGACAACACTATTACTGTATCGGTGTAGACAACACTATTACTGTATCGGTGTAGACAACACTATTACTGTATCGGTGTAGACAACACTATTACTGTATCGGTGTAGACAACTCTATTACTGAATCGGTGTAGACAACTCTATTACTGTATCGGTGTAGACAACTCTATTACTGAATCGGTGTAGACAACTCTATTACTGTATCGGTGTAGACAACTCTATTACTGTATCGGTGTAGACAACTCTATTACTGTATCGGTGTAGACAACTCTATTACTGTATCGGTGTAGACAACTCTATTACTGTATCGGTGTAGACAACTCTATTACTGTATCGGTGTAGACCTCACTATTACTGTATCGGTGTAGACAACTACTGTATCGGTGTAGACAACTCTGTTAGTGTATCTGTGTAGATTACACTATTACTGTATCGGTTAGACAACTCTATTACTGTATCGGTGTAGACAACACTGTTACTGTATCGTGTAGACAACTCTATTACTGTATCGGTGTAGACAACACTTTTACTGTATCGGTGTAGACAACTCTATTACTGTATCGGTGTAGACCTCACTATTACTGTATCGGTGTAGACCACACTATTACTGTATCGGTGTAGACCACACTATTACTGTATCGGTGTAGACCACACTATTACTGTATCGGTGTAGACCACACTATTACTGTATCGGTGTAGACAACACTATTACTCTATCGCTGTAGACCACTCTATTACTCTATCGCTGTAGACCACTCTATTACTCTATCGCTGTAGACCACTCTATTACTCTATCGTTGTAGACAACACTATTACTGTATCGGTGTAGACCACTCTATTACTCTATCGCTGTACGCTGTAGACAACACTATTACTGTATCGGTGTAGACAACTATTACTGTATCGGTGTAGACAACTAATACTGTATCGGTGTAGACAACTAATACTGTATCGGTGTAGACAACTATTACTGTATTGGTGTAGACAACTCTATTACTGTATCGGTGTAGACAACACTGTTAGTGTATCGGTGTAGACAACACTGTTAGTGTATCGGTGTAGACAACACTGTTAGTGTATCGGTGTAGACAACACTGTTAGTGTATCGGTGTAGACAACACTGTTAGTGTATCGGTGTAGACAACACTGTTAGTGTATCGGTGTAGACAACACTATTAGTGTATCGTGTAGACAACACTATTAGTGTATCGGTGTAGACAACACTATTACTGTATCGGTGTAGACAACACTATTACTGTATCGGTGTAGACAACACTATTACTGTATCGGTGTAGACAACTCTATTACTGTATCGGTGTAGACAACTCTATTACTGTATCGGTGTAGACAACTCTATTACTGTATCGGTGTAGACAACTCTATTACTGTATCGGTGTAGACAACTCTATTACTGTATCGGTGTAGACAACTCTATTACTGTATCGGTGTAGACAACTCTATTACTGTATCGGTGTAGACAACTCTATTACTGTATCGGTGTAGACAACTCTATTACTGTATCGGTGTAGACAACTCTATTACTGTATCGGTGTAGACAACTCTATTACTGTATCGGTGTAGACAACTCTATTACTGTATCGGTGTAGACAACTCTATTACTGCATCGGTGTAGACAACTCTATTACTGCATCGGTGTAGACAACTCTATTACTGTATCGGTGTAGACAACTCTATTACTGTATCGGTGTAGACAACTCTATTACTGTATCGGTGTAGACAACTCTATTACTGTATCGGTGTAGACCTCACTATTACTGTATCGGTGTAGACAACTACTGTATCGGTGTAGACAACTCTGTTAGTGTATCTGTGTAGATTACACTATTACTGTATCGGTTAGACAACTCTATTACTGTATCGGTGTAGACAACTCTATTACTGTATCGTGTAGACAACTCTATTACTGTATCGTGTAGACAACTCTATTACTGTATCGGTGTAGACAACACTATTACTGTATCGGTGTAGACAACTCTATTACTGTATCGGTGTAGACCTCACTATTACTGTATCGGTGTAGACCACACTATTACTGTATCGGTGTAGACCACACTATTACTGTATCGGTGTAGACCACACTATTACTGTATCGGTGTAGACCACACTATTACTGTATCGGTGTAGACAACACTATTACTCTATCGCTGTAGACCACTCTATCGCTGTAGACCACTCTATTACTCTATCGCTGTAGACCACTCTATTACTCTATCGCTGTAGACCACTCTATTACTCTATCGCTGTAGACAACACTATTACTCTATCGCTGTAGACAACACTATTACTCTATCGATGTAGACAACACTATTACTGTATCGGTGTAGACAACACTATTACTGTATCGGTGTAGACAACACTATTACTGTATCGGTGTAGACAACACTATTACTGTATCGGTGTAGACAACACTATTACTGTATCGGTGTAGACAACACTATTACTGTATCGGTGTAGACAACACTATTACTGTATCGGTGTAGACAACACTATTACTGTATCGGTGTAGACAACACTATTACTGTATCGGTGTAGACAACACTATTACTGTATCGGTGTAGACAACACTATTACTGTATCGGTGTAGACAACACTATTACTGTATCGGTGTAGACAACTCTATTACTGCATCGGTGTAGACAACTCTATTACTGAATCGATGTAGACAACTCTATTACTGTATCGGTGTAGACAACTCTATTACTGTATCGGTGTAGACAACTCTATTACTGTATCGGTGTAGACAACTCTATTACTGTATCGGTGTAGACAACTCTATTACTGTATCGGTGTAGACAACTATTACTGTATCGGTGTAGACAACTATTACTGTATCGGTGTAGACAACACTTACTGTATCGGTGTAGACAACACTATTACGTATCGGTGTAGACAACTACTGTATCGGTGTAGACAACTCTGTTAGTGTATCTGTGTAGATTACACTATTACTGTATCGGTTAGACAACTCTATTACTGTATCGGTGTAGACAACACTGTTACTGTATCGTGTAGACAACTCTATTACTGTATCGGTGTAGACAACACTTTTACTGTATCGGTGTAGACAACTCTATTACTGTATCGGTGTAGACCTCACTATTACTGTATCGGTGTAGACAACTACTGTATCGGTGTAGACCACACTATTACTGTATCGGTGTAGACCACACTATTACTGTATCGGTGTAGACCACACTATTACTGTATCGGTGTAGACAACACTATTACTCTATCGCTGTAGACCACTCTATTACTCTATCGCTGTAGACCACTCTATTACTCTATCGCTGTAGACCACTCTATTACTCTATCGTTGTAGACAACACTATTACTGTATCGGTGTAGACCACTCTATTACTCTATCGCTGTACGCTGTAGACAACACTATTACTGTATCGGTGTAGACAACACTATTACTGTATCGGTGTAGACAACACTATTACTGTATCGGTGTAGACAACACTATTACTGTATCGGTGTAGACAACACTATTACTGTATCGGTGTAGACAACACTATTACTGTATCGGTGTAGACAACACTATTACTGTATCGGTGTAGACAACACTATTACTGTATCGGTGTAGACAACACTATTACTGTATCGGTGTAGACAACACTATTACTGTATCGGTGTAGACAACACTATTACTGTATCGGTGTAGACAACACTATTACTGTATCGGTGTAGACAACACTATTACTGTATCGGTGTAGACAACACTATTACTGTATCGGTGTAGACAACACTATTACTGTATCGGTGTAGACAACACTATTACTGTATCGGTGTAGACAACACTATTACTGTATCGGTGTAGACAACACTATTACTGTATCGGTGTAGACAACTCTTAGTGTGTCGGTGTAGACAACTCTTAGTGTGTCGGTGTAGACAACTCTTAGTGTGTCGGTGTAGACAACTCTTAGTGTGTCGGTGTAGACAACTCTTAGTGTGTCGGTGTAGACAACTCTATTACTGTATCTGTGTAGACAACTCTATTACTGTATCGGTGTAGACAACTCTATTACTGTATCGGTGTAGACAACTCTATTACTGTATCGGTGTAGACAACACTATTACTGTATCGGTGTAGATTACACTTACTGTATCGGGTTAGACAACTCTATTAGTGTATCGGTGTAGACAACTCTGTTAGTGTATCGGTGTAGACAACACTATTACTGTATCGGTGTAGACAACACTATTACTGTATCGGTGTAGACAACACTATTACTGTATCGGTGTAGACAACACTATTACTGTATCGGTGTAGACAACACTATTACTGTATCGGTGTAGACAACATTATTACTGTATCGGTGTAGACAACACTATTACTGTATCGGTGTAGACAACACTATTACTGTATCGGTGTAGACAACACTATTACTGTATCGGTGTAGACAACTACTGTATCGGTGTAGACAACTACTGTATCGGTGTAGACAACTCTGTTAGTGTATCTGTGTAGATTACACTATTACTGTATCGGTTAGACAACTCTATTACTGTATCGGTTTAGACAACTCTATTACTGTATCGGTGTAGACAACTCTATTACTGTATCGGTGTAGACAACTCTATTACTGTATCGGTGTAGACAACTCTATTAGTGTATCGGTGTAGACAACTCTATTAGTGTATCGGTGTAGACAACTCTATTAGTGTATCGGTGTAGACAACTCTATTAGTGTATCGGTGTAGACAACTCTATTAGTGTATCGGTGTAGACAACTCTATTAGTGTATCGGTGTAGACAACTCTATTAGTGTATCGGTGTAGACAACTCTATTAGTGTATCGGTGTAGACAACTCTATTAGTGTATCGGTGTAGACAACTCTATTAGTGTATCGGTGTAGACAACTCTATTAGTGTATCGGTGTAGATTACACTTACTGTATCGGTGTAGACAACACTATTACTCTATCGCTGTAGACCACTCTATTACTCTATCGCTGTAGACCACTCTATTACTCTATCGCTGTAGACCACTCTATTACTCTATCGCTGTAGACAACACTATTACTGTATCGGTGTAGACCACTCTATTACTCTATCGCTGTAGACAACACTATTACTGTATCGCTGTAGACAACACTATTACTGTATCGGTGTAGACAACACTATTACTGTATCGGTGTAGACAACACTATTACTGTATCGGTGTAGACAACACTATTACTGTATCGGTGTAGACAACACTATTACTGTATCGGTGTAGACAACACTATTACTGTATCGGAGTTGACAACTCTATTACTCTGTCGGTGTAGACAACTCTTAGTGTGTCGGTGTAGACAACTCTTAGTGTGTCGGTGTAGACAACTCTTAGTGTGTCGGTGTAGACAACTCTTAGTGTGTCGGTGTAGACAACTCTTAGTGTGTCGGTGTAGACAACTCTTAGTGTGTCGGTGTAGACAACTCTTAGTGTGTCGGTGTAGACAACTCTATTACTGTGTCGGTGTAGACAACTCTATTACTGTGTCGGTGTAGACAACTCTATTACTGTATCGGTGTAGACAACTCTATTACTGTATCGGTGTAGACAACTCTATTACTGTATCGGTGTAGACAACTCTATTACTGTATCGGTGTAGACAACTCTATTACTGTATCGGTGTAGACAACTCTATTACTGTATCGGTGTAGACAACTCTATTACTGTATCGGTGTAGACCTCACTATTACTGTATCGGTGTAGACAACTACTGTATCGGTGTAGACCTCACTATTACTGTATCGGTGTAGACCTCACTATTACTGTATCGGTGTAGACCACACTATTACTGTATCGGTGTAGACCACACTATTACTCTATCGGTGTAGACCACACTATTACTGTATCGGTGTAGACAACACTATTACTGTATCGGTGTAGACAACACTATTACTGTAACGCTGTAGACAACACTATTACTCTATCGGAGTTGACAACTCTATTACTCTGTCGGTGTAGACAACTCTATTAGTGTGTCGGTGTAGACAACTCTATTACTGTATCGGTGTAGACAACTCTATTACTGTATCGGTGTAGACAACTCTATTACTGTATCGGTGTAGACAACTCTATTACTGTATCGGTGTAGACAACTCTATTACTGTATCGGTGTAGACAACTCTATTTCTGTATCGGTGTAGACAACTCTATTACTGTATCGGTGTAGACTACACTATTACTGTATCGGTGGAGACAACTCTATTACTGTATCGGTGGAGACCTCACTATTACTGTATCGTGTAGACAACTACTGTATCGCTGTAGACAACACTATTACTGTATCGCTGTAGACAACACTATTACTGTAACGCTGTAGACAACACTATTACTCTATCGGAGTTGACAACTCTATTACTCTGTCGGTGTAGACAACTCTATTAGTGTGTCGGTGTAGACAACTCTATTAGTGTGTCGGTGTAGACAACTCTTAGTGTGTCGGTGTAGACAACTCTATTACTGTGTCGGTGTAGACAACTCTATTACTGTGTCGGTGTAGACAACTCTATTACTGTGTCGGTGTAGACAACTCTATTACTGTATCGGTGTAGACAACTCTATTACTGTATCGGTGTAGACAACTCTATTACTGTATCGGTGTAGACTACTCTATTACTGTATCGGTGTAGACTACTCTATTACTGTATCGGTGTAGACTACACTATTACTGTATCGGTGTAGACTACACTATTACTGTATCGGTGTAGACTACACTATTACTGTATCGGTGTAGACTACACTATTACTGTATCGGTGTAGACTACACTATTACTGTATCGGTGTAGACTACACTATTACTGTATCGGTGTAGACTACACTATTACTGTATCGGTGTAGACTACACTATTACTGTATCGGTGTAGACTACACTATTACTGTATCGGTGTAGACTACACTATTACTGTATCGGTGTAGACTACACTATTACTGTATCGGTGTAGACTACACTATTACTGTATCGGTGTAGACTACACTATTACTGTATCGGTGTAGACTACACTATTACTGTATCGGTGTAGACTACACTATTACTGTATCGGTGTAGACTACACTATTACTGTATCGGTGTAGACTACACTATTACTGTATCGGTGTAGACTACACTATTACTGTATCGGTGTAGACTACACTATTACTGTATCGGTGTAGACTACACTATTACTGTATCGGTGTAGACTACACTATTACTGTATCGGTGTAGACTACACTATTACTGTATCGGTGTAGACTACACTATTACTGTATCGGTGTAGACTACACTATTACTGTATCGGTGTAGACTACACTATTACTGTATCGGTGTAGACAACTCTATTACTGTATCGGTGTAGACAACTCTATTAGTGTATCGGTGTAGACAACTCTATTAGTGTATCGGTGTAGACAACTCTATTAGTGTATCGGTGTAGACAACTCTATTAGTGTATCGGTGTAGACAACTCTATTAGTGTATCGGTGTAGACAACTCTATTAGTGTATCGGTGTAGACAACACTATTACTCTATCGCTGTAGACCACTCTATTACTCTATCGCTGTAGACCACTCTATTACTCTATCGCTGTAGACCACTCTATTACTCTATCGCTGTAGACCACTCTATTACTCTATCGCTGTAGACAACACTATTACTGTATCGGTGTAGACCACTCTATTACTCTATCGCTGTAGACAACACTATTACTCTATCGCTGTAGACAACACTATTACTGTATCGCTGTAGACAACACTATTACTGTATCGCTGTAGACAACACTATTACTGTATCGGTGTAGACAACACTATTACTGTATCGGTGTAGACAACACTATTACTGTATCGGTGTAGACAACACTATTACTGTATCGGTGTAGACAACACTATTACTGTATCGGTGTAGACAACACTATTACTGTATCGGTGTAGACAACACTATTACTGTATCGGAGTTGACAACTCTATTACTCTGTCGGTGTAGACAACTCTATTACTCTGTCGGTGTAGACAACTCTTAGTGTGTCGGTGTAGACAACTCTTAGTGTGTCGGTGTAGACTACACTATTACTGTATCGGTGTAGACAACACTATTACTGTATCGGTGTAGACAACACTATTACTGTATCGGTGTAGACAACACTATTACTGTATCGGTGTAGACAACACTATTACTGTAACGCTGTAGACAACTCTATTACTGTAACGCTGTAGACAACTCTATTACTGTATCGGTGTAGACAACTCTATTACTGTATCGGTGTAGACAACTCTATTACTGTATCGGTGTAGACAACTCTATTACTGTATCGGTGTTGACTACACTATTACTGTATCGGTGTAGACTACACTATTACTGTATCGGTGGAGACAACTCTATTACTGTATCGGTGTAGACCTCACTATTACTGTATCGGTGTAGACAACTACTGTATCGCTGTAGACAACACTATTACTGTAACGCTGTAGACAACACTATTACTCTATCGGAGTTGACAACTCTATTACTCTGTCGGTGTAGACAACTCTATTACTCTGTCGGTGTAGACAACTCTATTAGTGTGTCGGTGTAGACAACTCTATTAGTGTGTCGGTGTAGACAACTCTTAGTGTGTCGGTGTAGACAACTCTTAGTGTGTCGGTGTAGACAACTCTTAGTGTGTCGGTGTAGACAACTCTTAGTGTGTCGGTGTAGACAACTCTTAGTGTGTCGGTGTAGACAACTCTATTAGTGTGTCGGTGTAGACAACTCTATTACTGTATCGGTGTAGACAACTTCTATTACTGTATCGGTGTAGACAACTCTATTACTGTATCGGTGTAGACAACTCTATTACTGTATCGGTGTAGACAACTCTATTACTGTATCGGTGTAGACTACACTATTACTGTATCGGTGTAGACTACACTATTACTGTATCGGTGGAGACTACACTATTACTGTATCGGTGGAGACTACACTATTACTGTATCGGTGGAGACTACACTATTACTGTATCGGTGTAGACTACACTATTACTGTATCGGTGTAGACTACACTATTACTAGTGTTAGTTTGGCGCCGCCCTGAGTGGTCGCCTGTTAAGCAGCTCCCGTTGTTCGTGCATTAATTGTTGTTTTAGTTCGTTTCTTTCGTCTATTTTCTTTAGTTTTATTTTTTATTTTGCTACAGTCGAACTATAACAGTTCAGGATTATGGATTTTATCGCAGCTGAACGTCGACAGAAGTCGTCAACTGTTATTGTTTACAACAGAGCCCAGCTCCTGGATTTAGCCCACGCAGCGCTGCTGCTCCCCGGGGAAAAGTTTGATATTCCGGACGAATTGAAAAGACGACGCCGTGGATGCAGGGCGGGATTGAAATGTAAGGCAAAGCGGAGGAGGTTCAAGTACAAGCCGGTTATACTGTCTATTGTTATGGGCAATGTGAGGTGTCTACATAACAAGATGGATGAGTTGGCGGGACTTGGACAAAGGATTTATCGGGAAACGAGCCTAATGTGTTTTACTGAGACTTGGCTGAACGGTAACATCCCCATAGAGAACGTCACTATCGACGGTTTCCAGACCATCAGAGCGGACAGGGATCGCGTCTCTTCCGGTAAGAGTAAGGGTGGTGGGCTGGCTTTATTAGTTAACAACAGATGGTGTCATCCGAACCATATTTATTTACCTATCTATTACTCTTAAGGAACAGTTTTGTAGCCCGGACATTGAACTGTTAGCCGTTAGCCTGAGACCCTACTATTTGCCGAGGGAATTCACGGCGGCCATTGCTGTTATTGTTTACATCCCGCCCTCTGCTGGCGCAAACGCAGCGTGTGACGTCATCCACTCTGTTATCGCGAGGTTACAGACAGCGCATCCCAGTGCTTTCTTTGCCATTTCGGGTGATTTTAACCATGCATCTCTCTCTTCAACGCTGCCCACGTTCAAACAGTTCGTGAAGTGCCCAACCAGGAATAATAAAACTCTGGACTTGTTATATGCTAATGTGAAGGATGCATACAACTCCACTGCACTCCCTCCCCTCGGTAGATCGGACCACATTCTTGTCCACCTCACCCCACTCTACAGGCCTATGGTCCAACAGCAGCCTGCAACCACCAGGACTATTAGGAGATGGTCCCCGGAGGCGAATGAGGCCCTACAGGACTGCTTTGAAACAACAGACTGGGATGTGCTCTGTGAGGCTCATGGGGAGGACATCGATGGACTCACTGACTGCATAACAGACTATATTAATTTTTGTGTAGACAACACTGTACCCACCAGGAAGGTACGCTGTTTCCCAAACAATAAACCCTGGGTCACCAGCGACCTGAAGGCCCTGCTGAATGAGAAGAAGAGGGCCTTCAAGGAGAAGGACAAGGACAAATTGAAATGCGTCCAGAGGGAGCTGAAGTTGCGGATTGCTGAGGGGAAGAGAGTGTATAAGGAGAAGATGGAGGACAAGCTGAGGCAGAGCCAGGTGAGAGAGGTGTGGAAGGGTATGAGAAATATCACTGGCTTCAAAAAGTCAAACAGTGGGCAGACGGAGGGGACCCAGGACAGAGCCAATGAGCTGAACCAATTTTTTAACAGGTTCGATACTGGCCCTGTCCAGCTCCCCAGACCACACACCCTCACGGCTATCCCACCCCCACTTTGCTCACAGCACCTCTGCTGAGACAATCAGTGACCCCACCTCCGCCCCTGCCCCCCCTGGACCGATCCTCAACACCCCCCTTCCCCCCACCACCCCACCTGGGCTGGCTTTCACCACAAACCAAGTGAAGAGAGAGCTGGAGAGACTACACCAGTGGAAAGCGGCGGGCCCTGATGGCATCAGCCCAAGGGTGCTGAGGGTCTGTGCTGACCAACTGTGTGGAATACTCCAGCGTCTTTTCAACCTTAGCCTGAGCCTAGAAAGGGTCCCTGTGCTGTGGAAAACATCCTGCCTCGTCCCAGTGCCCAAGAAGGCACACCCCACTGTCCTGAATGACTTCAGACCTGTAGCGCTAACATCCCACATCATGAAGACCCTGGAAAGGTTAGTCCTCGCTCACCTCAGACCCCTGGTGTGTTCATCAATGGACCCCCTGCAGTTTGCATACCAGCGCAACATCGGGGTGGATGATGCAATCATCTACCTTCTGCAGAGGGCCTACTCTCACCTGGACAACGCAGGTTGCACTGTGAGGGTCATGTTTTTTGACTTCTCCAGTGCCGTCAATACCATTCAGCCCCTGCTACTGGGTGAGAAGATGAGGAGGATGAAAGTGGAAGCACCCTTAGTCTCCTGGGTCACGGACTACCTGACGGGTAGGCCACAATTTGTGCGACTACAGAGCTGTGTGTCAGAACGGGCTGTTAGCAACACAGGGGCCCCCCAGGGTACGGTCCTGTCCCCCTTCCTGTTCACCCTCTACACCTCAGACTTCAGATATAACTCTGAAACATGCCACCTACAGAAGTTCTCGGATGACTCTGCTATTGTAGGGTGCATCAGGGGTGGGCAGGAGGAGGAGTACAGGAGCACAATCAGTGACTTTGTGTTGTGGTGTGAGCAGAACCACCTTCAGCTCAACATCAGCAAAACTAAGGAGATGGTGGTGGACTTCAGGAGAACCAAGGCACAACTGACTGCAGTCCCTATAAAGGGGACGGATGTGGAAATGGTTGAGTCATACAAGTTCCTGGGTGTCCATATGGACAACAGACTGGAATGGGCTGGTAACACCGGGGCCCTGTACAAAAAGGGCCAGAGCCGACTCTACTTTCTGAGGAGGCTCAGGTCCTTCAACGTGTGCAGTAAACTACTGCATACCTTCTACCAGTCTGTGGTGGCCAGTGCCATCTTTTTTGCAGTGGTGTGCTGGGGAGCAAACATCAAAGCCGGTGATGCTTCTCGGGTAAATAAGCTTATCAGGAAGGCTAGCTCTGTCCTGGGGATGAGCCTTGACACTCTAGAGGAGGTGGCGGAGAGACGGATCCTGGCCAAACTGCTGGCCATCATGGACAACGTCACCCACCCTTTGCACGCTATGGTTATGACGCAGAGGAGCACTTTCAGTCACAGACTGATCCCACCACGGTGTGCCAGAGAGCGCTACAGGAGGTCCTTCCTGCCGGCGGCTATGAGACTATATAATGCCTCACCGGGGTGCCGTGCCGTCGGCAACATAGATCTGGAACTGTTGGGGTGCTAGGATCTAGTTTAACAATTATGCATCCATCCGTGAGTAACTCTGGTCCGTCAGCACTCATCCACTCAGGACCTATTTATTCATACAGGTCTGTATATACATACTCATGTACAGTTGTTATATTATATCACATGCAATATTGTAAGTAATTATTGGACGTAGGCATTCACTCAGGAATGCATATTAGTATCCTGCCAGTTGCACCTTTTCTCATTGCTTTTAGTATATCGAATGTGCAATAAGTGCAGTTGTCTGTAATTAAACCCTGCGCACTAAGGACTGTATTTTAAGGGAATTACTATTATTACCCCAAATGATATCATACACACTTTTAGCTATTCAAGTATCTCTTCCTGTCATTTACCTGTACAGTTTGTGTAAACATGCAAGTATTCAATTATCTGTAAATATAACTGTATACCTAACTGTACAGCTAATTTAACCATGCAAAATTTTCACTTACCTGTTAATTTACCCAGTCTGTCTATTAAGTAAACTATTATTACCCTCGCTCATATCATACGCATTTTTAGCTACTGAAGTATTTCTCTGCCATCGACCTGTATAGTATAGTTAACCATCCAACATCCACCAATGTATAGTGTACATATTCAGCCAACCACTCATACTATGCAATGTCCTTTTATAGCTTTTTTTTGCACTCCAGATATCTTGTATTTCTATACTTTTTCATACTGCCGCTCTATGTATCATGTACCGTGTATCTGTCTTTTGTGTACTTTCGTTGTGGCATTTTGCACCTGCCCTGTGTTTTGTTGTAGCTGCTTGACAATGAAATTTCCCCCCCGGGGGATAAATAAAGTATCTATCTATCTATCGGTGTAGACAACTCTATTGGTGTATCGGTGTAGACAACTCTATTGGTGTATCGGTGTAGACAACTCTATTGGTGTATCGGTGTAGACAACTCTATTGGTGTAGACTACTCTATCGGTGTAGACTACTCTATCGGTGTAGACTACTCTATCGGTGTAGACTACTCTATCGGTGTAGACTACTCTTTATTACTCTATCGGTGTAGACAAATCTATTACTGTATTGACTTTTTTAACTCACTAATTCTATCACTTGGCTTATTAACAATTGTATGAAGCTTTGAAAATTGCTATTGACGAAATACCTATTTTTCATTCTTACATTTAACTTTAGTCAAAGATACACTTTTCTTCCCTTCTTGCACTAACATATGAAGTACTATATATCAAATCCTTTCAATCTCTCTTTTCCATTCATAGCCAGACACCAGAGAAAGGTTTCCTAAACCCAGCTTTTCGTGAAAAGGTTTGTTTTATTGCAATTTTATTTGATAATACACTTTAACCAAAGAGTTGATACCTAATAACACAATTATGATCCTCAGCCTAACCAGGAACGTAACTATGGGGAAAGCACTGTGGATACTGGTGAGTATGAAACATTTAGCAGCTGTGGAAGGATCCACCCAACCCTTCCCCGTCAGGCCAACCGTAAACTAATCCTGAACTAATCCTGTATTACAGACAACACCGCTGTTGATGTTGCTGAATGGAAACATCCACTCTACAGGTTTCATGAGGTGCCTGCTAGTGAGGAAAAATTTACCAACCCATTTAGCACAACTAACACTGTCCACCAATCACCACACCGGACTCCTGGACAAGAAAACAAGACCGAGTCTGCTCATACTACCAACGTATCTAATCCAGAACTTCAAACCAAACCAACAACCAAATATCTGGACATTATTCCGGAGCTGAAGTCTAACAGAAATCTGGTGTTTCCCCCTGAAGTAAAGGATGAACCAGAGAAGAATGTAGACCCCTATGTATGTACACAACCAGAGTTGAAAAGTAGCCTCATAGAGGCCGAGCCAAAAGACATAGAGATGTCCATAGGAACAACTAAAACAATAGTGATATTGCCTAGTGTTGACACACATAATAGGTCAGAGGATTGCAGCAGTGGTTTTGATGTTGAACATTCAGGGAATAAGTCTCTCACTACTCCGTCAGTTGAGATCTGGGCACAGAGCAGCCTCTTAAAGCCAAAGCCAAAAGAGGTGAAGTTTACTTCTGTAAAGAAAAATACCACAGAGACTCCACCCAGTGGTGACACTCAGACCCGATCACAAGATAAGTTCAACAACAGGAGACCTGATGATGAAGTTTCAGAACATGGGGAGCCTCCTAACATTCCATCTTCAGAGGTCAAGTATCAGCTTGCATATGAAGATATGATGGGGCTGGAATCTGTTGGGCTAAACCAAGATGTTTCAACAGAAAGCCAAGATCTTCATACAGACAAAAACCCCAGTGAACCGCTATCATTTGAAGATACAGACTCTCTCCAGAGAAATGACCCTTTGCCTACCATTGATGCATTCAAATGTATAGAGCAACCTCAGTACTTGCTCCAAGAGGGACCACAGGACATACTCACCATAGACAAACATGTTCCTGTGGATGAATCATCTGTCATGAAAGAGTCCAGACCCAAGAAGGACCTAGTTTCTTCAGACGAATCTCCTCCATTTGCTGGTTGTTTTCTAGATGGAGTCATCATTTCTAGTCATCTCCATACATCAAAGGAGGACAAAAAGAAGTTTGGAAATGATTATCTCTCAGAGACTGAAATGGTTGGTGGCATGGAACATGGAACAAAGATGGACCTTAGGGATTTTGTTGAAGAAAAGAAACAAGAACAGATTCATTTCCCAGAAGAGATGGATGTAAAGAAGTCTACTGAATCACTGAGACATGCAGCGGATACTTTAGATGGAGACCAGGTGGAGATATTTAAGGAAAGGAATACTTTAGAGTCCAAGCTGTCTCCAAATGGAGAATATCAAAAAGTGAATCAGACGACTGGAAAATGTCTCATTCCCACAGTAGTGGTCAATTGCTCTGAATCCCCAGTGACAGATGACACTGAAGGTAAGGGGGCACTCTATTTTGCAGTTTAAACTTTGATATGGAGCTCTATTATTTTTCAGTTTCACATGCCACAACATGTTGCGATGCCATTGTTAGCCATTGTAACATGATAAAATTATATCCTAATCTTGTGATTTCAAATCCTTTGCATTCACAAATGTTTGTGCTAGCTATTGAAAGTCAACTCTAAGTGACTAAATTGTTGGAGGAGGTCCAGATTGAAAGTACTTTACAGTGTTTTCTTGTACGCAACACAGCTTCAAGCTGACATTTGAGGAGTACATTTGTAGCCCTTACAAAAAATATACAGTCCCAGTCAAACGTTTGGACACACCTACACATTCCAGAGTTTCTATATATTTTAGACTATTTTCAAATAACACATATGAAATCATATAGTAACCAAAAAGTGTTAAACAACTCCAAATGTATTTTATATTTGAGATTCTTCAAAGTAGCCACCATTTGCCTTGATGACAAATTTGCACATTCTTGGCATTCTCTCAACCAGCTTCATGATGTAGTCACCTGGAATGCATTACAATTAACAGGTCTGCCTTGTTAAAAGTTAATTTGTGGAATTGCTTTTCTTCCTAGTTCGTTTGAGCCAATCAGTTGTGTTGTGACAAGGTAGGGGTGGTATACAGAAGATAGCCCTATTTGGTAAAAGACCAAGTCCATATTATGGCAAGAACAGCTCAAATAAGCAAAGAGAAACAACAGTCCATTATTACTTTAAGACATGAAGGTCAATCAATCCGGAAAATTTCAAGAACTTTTAAAGTTTTTTCAAGTGCAGTCGCAAAAACCATCAAGCTCTATGATGAAACTGGCTCTCATGAGGACCACCACAGGAAAGGAAGACCCAGAGTTACCTCTGCTGCAGAGGATAAGTTCATTAGAGTTAACTGCACCTCAGATTGCAGCCTAAATAAATGCTTCACAGAGTTCAAGTAACAGACACATCTCAACATCAACTGTTCAGAGGAGACTGTGTGAATCAGGCCTTCATGGTCGGGGGCGGCAGGTAGCCTAGTGGTTAGAGTGTTAGGCCCGTAACTGGCAGGTTGCAGGATCGAATCCCCGAGCTGACAAGGTAAAAATCTGTCGTTCTGCCCCTGAACAAGGCAGCTAACCCACTGTTCCTAGGCTGTCATTGTAAATAAGAATTTGTTCTTAACTGACTTGCCTTTTTAAATAAAGGTTAAATAAAAAAATAAAAAAAATGGTCCAGTTGCTGCAAAGAAACCACTACTAAGGGACACCAATAAGAAGAAGAGACTTGCTTTGGCCCAGAAACTTGAGCAATGCACATTAGACCGGTGGAAATCTGTCCTTTGGTGTGATGAGTCCAAATTTGAGATTTTTGGCTCCAACCGCTGTGTCTTTGTGAGACGCAGAGTAGGTGAACGGATGTTCTCCGCATGTGTGGTTCCCACTGTGAAGCATGGAGGAGGGGGTGTGATGGTGTGGGGGTGCTTTGCTGGTGACACTGTCTGTGATTGATTTAGAATTCAAGGTACACTTAAGCAGCATGGCTACCACAGTGATACACCATCCCATCTGGTTTGCGCTTAGTGGGACTATCATTTGTTTTTCAACAGGACAATGACCCAACACACCTCCAGGCTGTGTAAGGGCTATTTGTCCAAGAAGGAGAGTGATGGAATGTTGCATCAGATGACCTGGCCTCCACAATCATCCGACCTCAACAGAATTGAAATGTTTTGGATGAGATGGACTGCAGAGTGAAGGAAAAGCATCCAACAGGTGCTCAGCATATGTGGGATCTCCTTCAATACTGTTGGAAAGCATTCTAGGTGAAGCTGGTTGAGAGAATGCCAAGAGTATGCAAAGTTGTCATCAAGGCAAAGGGTGGCTATTTTGAAGAATCTAAAATATACTGTATTTTGATTTGTTTAACACTTTTTTGGTTACTACATGATTCCATATGTGTTATTTCATAGTTTTGTCTTCTATTATTCTACAATTTAGAAAATAGTTAAAATTAAATACAAACCCTGGAATTAGTAGGTGTGTATTCAGTAATTATTTGTTCAAACTTTTGACTTGTACTATATACATATACAGTGCATTCGGAAAGTATTCAGACCCTTCCTTTTTTCCACATTTTGTTACGTTACAGCCTAATTCTAAAATGGATTAAATAAAACAATTTCCTCATCAATCTACACACAATACCATATAAGCGAAAACAGGTTTTTAGAAATGTTTGCAAATGTATTAAAAATACAAACAGAAATACCTTATTTACATCAGTATTCAGACCCTTTGCTATGAGACTCTGAATTGAGCTCAGGTGCATCCTGTTTCCATTGATCATCCTTCAGATGTTTCTACAACTTGATTGGAGTCCACCTGTCATGGTCTCTGAACGTCCTTGAGTGGCCCAGCCAGAGCCCGACTTGAACCCGATAAAACATCTCTGAAGAGACCTGAAAATAGCTGTGCAGCAACGCTCCCCATCCAACCTGACAGAGCTTGAGAGGATCTGCAGAGAAGAATGGGAGAAACTCCCCAAATACAGGTGTGCCAAGCTTGTAGCGTCATACCCAAGAAGACTCAAGGTTGTAATCAATGCCAAAGGTGCTTCAACAAAGTACTGAGTAAAGGGTCTGAATGCTTATTTAAATGTGATATTTCAGTTTTTTATTTTTAATACATTTAAAAAACTCTGTGTTTGCTTTGTCATTATTGTGTGTAGATTGAGGGAAAAACATATTTCATCCATTTTAGAATAAGGCTGTAATGTAACAAAATGTGGAAGAAGTCAAGGGGTCTGAATACTTTCCAAATGCACCGTATCTGACACTTACAGAGATTTGCTATAGCATGTTTTCAATCAAGGAAGTTCACATGCTAATTGAGGAAACATGCATATCACACCAAATGACAAAAGGTTGTTTTTGTCTTGTGGGTTTTTTTCACTCTGGTTTAGAGAACCTGTCTCAGGAAACCCCTTCAGTGGTTGCTATGGACACCTGGGAGGTTAGACGTTCAAATACATTTCCAACAAAACAGATTTAGAAATGCATTCTTTAACTGTTTATGCACATATTCTGAATAATGTCTTTCACTAGTGGGATATACTGTTAACACAAACACCTCACATATACTGTATAAACAACCAGATATACTGTTAACACAAACACCTCACATATACTGTATAAACAACCAGATATACTGTTAACACAAACACCTCACATATACTGTATAAACAACCAGATATACTGTTAACACAAACACCTCACATATACTGTATAAACAACCAGATATACTGTTAACACAAACACCTCACATATACTGTATAAACAACCAGATATACTGTTAACACAAACACCTCACATATACTGTATAAACAACCAGATATACTGTTAACACAAACACCTCACATATACTGTATAAACAACCAGATATACTGTTAACACAAACACCTCACATATACTGTATAAACAACCAGATATACTGTTAACACAAACACCTCACATATACTGTATAAACAACCAGATATACTGTTAACACAAACACCTCACATATACTGTATAAACAACCAGATATACTGTTAACACAAACACCTCACATATACTGTATAAACAACCAGATATACTGTTAACACAAACACCTCACATATACTGTATAAACAACACGACACACACACAGACACCACACCACACACACCACACAGACACCACACACCACACAGACACCACACAGACACCACACACCACACACACCACACACACACCACACCACCTACCTCACACACACACCACACACACCACTCACACACACACACCACACACACCATACACACACACCAGACACACACACCACACAGACACCCACCACACCACACCACACACACACCACATACCTCACACACACCACATACCACACACACACACCTCACACACACACACCACACACACACCACACAGACACCTCACAGACACACACATCACACAGACACACCACACACACACCACACAGACACCTCACAGACACACACATCACACAGACACCTCACAGACACACACCTCACAGACACACAGACACCTCAGACACACACACACACACACCACACAGACACACACACACACACCAAACAGACACCACACACAGACACACACACACACCACACAGACACCACACACACACACACACACACACACACACCTCACAGACACACACACACCTCACGGACACACACACACACACCTCACACACACACACACACACACACACACCTCACAGACACACACACACCTCACGGACACACACACACACACCTCACAGACACACACACACCTCACGGACACACACACACACACCTCACACACACACACACACACCAGCTGATGCCTCTCATTCATGGGAGGTAAGTTGCATAAATACATAAAATGTTGTAAAATATGAACACATACATGTACACACTGGTGTATGGCTTTCATATGTCTTCCTTTGCTTTGACCGTCTTCAGGATGAGGGTCTGGACTCAGATGATGACCGCAGCTCTGTCTCTAGCTATGGGTCTGACATCTCTGCTAGAAGAGGTTATGGCTCCAATGCTTTGGCCCTCGCTGGGGTAGGAGCGTTTTATGGACAGTTAGCATAACGCTACCATTTACAACAACAGGATATTAACTTTCCTTTCTCTGAACATCAAAGCGGTTATTTGTGCAAAAATACAGTCATACTGTCTGACATTTCAAATACTTGAAACAGCTCTTGATTTTAAAGTTTATAATTGCATCACATTATAAATAAAAAAATGTTGACACCTGAAGAGTTTGTCTCCAAATGAGTAGCTTTGAAATGTCCCTCTCCTGTCTTTTGTCAGTCCACTGGCAGTCTTCTCAGTGTGTACAGTGAGGCTGGGGACTTTGGGAGTGTGGCTGTCCAGGGGGCAGTGGAGTTCTCACTGAGATACAGCAATGCAGAGGAGCTGATGATCACAGTCGAGCAGTGTCAGGACCTGGCCTACGCCAACCCTCGCAAGCAGCGCACTGACCCGTAAGCACAACACACCACGTCACGCGTGCACAACACAACACACCACGTCACGCGTGCACACACACACACACACACACACACACACACACACACACACCACACAGAAACACACACACACACCACACAGAAACACACACACACACACACCACACAGAAACACACACACACACACACCACACAGAAACACACACACACACACACCACACAGAAACACACACACACACACCACACAGAAACACGCACACACACCACACAGAAACACACACACACACCACACAGAAACACACACACAAACCACACAGAAACACACACACACACACCACACAGAAACACACACACACACCACACAGAAACACACACACAAACCACACAGAAACACACACACACACACCACACAGAAACACACACACACACCACACAGAAACACACACACAAACCACACAGAAACACACACACACACACACCACACAGAAACACACACACACACACACCACACAGAACCACACACACCACACAGAAAGAAACACACACACCACACAGAAACACACACACACACCACACAGAAACACACACACACACCACACAGAAAAACACACATACCACACAGAAACACAGAAAAACACACATACCACACAGAAACACACAGACACACCACACAGAAACACACAGACACACCACACAGAAACACACAGACACCACACAGAAACACACAGACACCACACAGAAACACACAGACACCACACAGAAACACACACATACCACACACACACCACACAGAAACACACACACACACCACACAGAAACACACACACACACCACACAGAAACACACACATCACACAGAAACACACACACACACACCACACAGAAACACACAGACACACCACACAGAAACACACAGACACACCACACAGAAACACAGACACACCACACAGAAACACACAGACACCACACAGAAACACACACATACCACACACATACCACACAGAAACACACACACACCACACAGAAACACACACACACACCACACAGAAACACACACACACACCACACAGAAACACACACACACATCACACAGAAACACACACACATCACACAGAAACACACACACACCACACAGAAACACACAGACACCACACAGAAACACACAGACACACCACACAGAAACACACAGACACACCACACAGAAACACACAGAAACACACACACACACACACACACACACACACTACACAGAAACACACACACACACCACACAGAAACACACACACACACCACACAGAAACACACACACACCACACAGACACATCACACAGAAACACACAGACACACCACACAGAAACACACACATACCACACACATACCACACAGAAACACACACCACACAGAAACACACAGACACACCACACAGAAACACACACACACACACACCACACAGAAACACACACACACCACACAGAAACACACACACACACACAAACACACACACTACACAGAAACACACACACACACCACACAGAAACACACACACACACACACAGACACACACACACCACACACAGACACACCACACAGACACACCACACAGACACACCACACAGAGACACACGACACACAGACACACCACACAGAAACACAGACACACACCACACAGAAACACACACACACCACACAGAAACACACACACACCACACAGAAAGACACACCACACAGAAACACACAGACACCACACAGAAACACACACATACCACACAGAAACACACACATACCACACAGAAACACACACATACCACACAGAAACACAGACACCACACAGAAACACACAGACACCACACAGACACACCACACAGAAACACACACAGACACCACACAGAAACACACACACACCACACAGAAACACACACACACCACACAGAAACACACACACACCACACAGAAACACACACACACCACACAGAAACACACACACACCACACAGAAACACACAGACACACCACACAGAAACACACAGACACACCACACAGAAACACACAGACACACCACACAGAAACACACAGACAGAAACACATAGAAACACACAGACAGAAACACATAGAAACACACAGACA